>JAECXG010000811.1:0-1200000 GCA_018152135.1 Drosophila paulistorum | reverse complement strand
TCATAATTGCCTAAGTCGCCGGCGATAAGGCATTACTTAATATTCCCATCGCACGAAAGCAGTTGCAGCTCAAATGGGCAAAAACTTTCACACACCTTTTGAACAGAATATTGAATACGAATTTTTTCATGTTCTACTTTAATTGATCGTTTTTATTGAAAGCTCTCTTTATCATTGTAAATTGAATGGAACGAAAACATCTTAATAAACATACAATTTAATTAGGTTTATTTATTCATTTTAACAGCAAACGAAATTGAAGGAATTAACTCGCCATGCCGACTTAGGTACATATATGTACATACCATACACCACTAAAGCAAATACAGTAGAATCCGGTTATAACGACGCTCAAGGGACCGACGATTTTCTCCGTATATCCGGAAGACGTACCAACCGGAGGCCTTTTCGTATAAGTTAGTATTGGGACCAACCAATCACTCATCGAACTTTAGTCGCTATAACCGGACAGACGTTATACGCGGATTCTACTGTATTTCAAATTTATAATAACAAATGCATTTTATATGCATAACTTGGCTATTTCTATTCCGATTTTGATCCAATTTGGTATTAGTATCAAATTTAAGTGTGCCAAAGTTGATTGCACGGGAGATAATCTAGTTTTTATACCATACACCCATAGGGTGAAACGGTATATTAAAGTCGCCAAAATGTATGTAACAGGCAGAAGGAAGCTTTTTCGACCCCATAAAGTATATATATTCTTGATCAGTATCAACAGCCGAGTCGAGCTAGCCATGTCCGTCTGTTCGTCCGTCTGTCCGTCCGTATGAACGCGTAGATCTCGGAGACTATAAGAGATAGAGCCACCAAATTTGGTATGCAGGCTCATGTAGTATGTAGAGTGATCAAGTTTATTTCAAATTTTTGCCACGCCCCTTTCCGCCCCCGCAATTTAAAAAAAAAACGTTTATCTCAAAAACTATTATAGCTAGAGACACCATATTTGGTATGTATATTTGCTTAGTAAATGCGCACATTTTGTATATATAAAGATTTTGCCACGCCCCTTTCCGCCCCCGAAATTTGAAAATCTCGATTATCTGACGTAATTTTAAACCTTGTGGAATCAAATTTGGCACACTTGAAATTGATGCTAATACCCAGCAAAATACCAAATTTGATCAAAATAGCCAAGTTATGCATATAAACGTTTTTCCATAAGGCCGGAGTTGGCCGTTGGTGGGTGGTGACGCTAGGGTGCTCATATGCATGAGTGAGTGAGATACTAAGATATGCTTGTAAAAAGCATGTGAACAGAATTTTTTTAAAATAGGCAAATGCATTTGTTATTACTAATTTAAAATATTTGTTTTGCTGGTGTATGGTATACCTAAGACGACTTACTTACTTCATTTCATATTACGGGGGCGAAAATTTACTAAGCAAATATACATACCAAATAGTTTTTCAGATAAACGTTTTTTTTTAAATTGCGGGGGCGTGGCAAAAATTTTAAATAAACTCGATCACTTTACATACATACATATATACTACACGAGCCTACATATCAAATTTCGTGGCTTTATCTTTTATAGTCTTCGAGAACTAGACGTTTATGCGGACGGACAGGCGGACATGGCTAGATCGACTCGGCTGTTGATGCTGATCAAGAATATATTTACTTTTTGGGGTCGGAAAAGCTTTCTTCTGCCTGTTACATAAATATTGGCGACTTTAATATACCATTCCACCCTATGGGTGGATGGTATAATGAAGTGAATTTCAGATCCATAGATCAAGACACACTTTGCTTATGCTGCGCTAATCGGGGTCATTGGAATATTGTACCCTGGTCTCTAGGTCCAAAATATGTTGGATCCAAGTGGGCCATACAATTCGATTGGACACGCTATTAGATTATGGAGCCAAAATTCTGACAAAGTAAATTTGTAAATTTGTTTACAACAATTTCGTTTAAATCTAGTGCATTGTGTTTATGTAAAGTTTATTCTTTATATTTTGGTATCCACAATGAAATTTGAAGAAGAAAATAAGTAACGTAACCTAAAGTCGTGTCTATCCGTTGGGACCTGGTCTTGGACCACCCTGAGATTTGGTTTCAACAAGTAACCTTGTATTAAACTTTTATTTTTATACCCTTGCAAAAAGGATACATTAATTTTGAAAAGAGTGCAACGCATAGAAGGAAGCATCTCCGACCATATAAAGTATATATATTCGTGATCAGCATGATGAGACGAGTTCAAATAGCCATGTCCGTCCGTCCGTCCTTCTAGATCGACGCGAACTCCTCCTAGACCGTAAGAGCTACAGAGCTTAAATTGCACGTAGGCTTGTATATACTGCACAGTTTGTATATCTCGGATTCAGCCGGATCGGACCACTATATCACATCGCTCCCATACAATCGGCAAAGTCACGAACAGTGACTTTTCTCAATAACTTTGTTATTTTCTACGCTATCGTTGTGAAATTAAGGATTGGTGAGTTTATTACACCTATAAACGACTATGCCAAATTTGACTAAGATCGGTTGACTATATCATATAGCTGCCATAGGAACGATCGGTCGAAAACAGTGACATTTATGAATAACTTCGTAACTTTTGACGCGATTGCTTTCAAATTAAACATTTGTTAGTTTAATATATCTGTTAATGACGGTGCCGAATTTGATAAGCCGTTGTTTCGCAAACATTAGCCTTTTAAATCGTTTTTCGACTTTAATGGCTAAAGATAAGAAAGAGTTACCAAAAAAGTTGAAAGGGTATACAAACTTTGACGGTGTCAAAGTAAGCTCCGGCTCTCTGGTTAGTGTACTGCAAACTGCAAACTGTCAACTAAATATCAAAAGAGACCAATGAAAATTTAAATGAAGCAATTATAACAATTCACAAATTTTGAAGAGACATCTTGTAAAATTTTAATAATTGTGAGATTATGGTGGCTTGTGCCTTGATGTATTGTTACCGGTATTGCGTTTTAAATATTATAAATATTGCAAAAATGAGTCTAACTTGCCAATGACATATTTCGCCTAGCCGTCTATCATTCATAGGGCCGAACCGAAACCCTGCCCACAACCCTTAATTATATAGTGTACCCATAGCGTGAAATGCCATATTAAAGTCGTCAAAATGTATGAGCAGGCAGAGTGAAGATTTTCCCATAGAGTATAATGTACTCAGTATATATGTACATATGTATGTACATACATGTATTCTTGATCAGCATCAACAGCCGAGTTGATCTAGACATGTCAGTTTGTCTGTCCATCTGTTAGTTCGTCCCTATCAACACCTAGATCTCGGAGATTATTGGAAGTTAGAGTTACCAAATTTAGTATGTAGACTCGTGTGTGGAACCCCTTTAAACAAAACTTAGCCTTAACCGGGCATCTATTTTTAAGATACTTATTGCAAACAGCTTCGATGTAAAAACTTCTTTCACTAAAATCGTTTCAAAATAGTTTAAAACTTACATTTACTTACATATGTATCTACTTACACACACACAAATGTACATTAATTAGTCTAGAAATTGTCGAGCCAAAGAAGGCTCCTAAAATGTTAATCGTCTTTGGGAACTTATTTCACTTATTGCATTGAATCAGCGTTACCTGTTTGTTGGCCAGACTCTACCTCAAAATGAATGATTTATATATGTATGTATGTGTGTATGTATGTACATACATACATACATATGTAACATATAGAAGCAAACCATGAAACCCTCAGAGAAAGAGAGAAAGATAGGGAGAAGCAGAAGCGCAGGCAGTAAAATTATGAATAGTATTGCCGCATGCAGGCAGAATCAGCAGCAACAGAGGCTCTAGCAATAGACATACATATGTATGTGTGTACATGTATATGTTACGCATATGCAAACACTTTAAATGTGTGTGTATGTTCATGTGAGAGGCCCCAAATCGATGTTGAGGCCGCTACAGGCGGCGGCCAACGCGTCGATTTCTTGTTGATTCCACTGCGTCTGCCCTTCTTAGGGCATTTTGTAATCTTTACCTGTAAAGAGAATTGGAGCAAAGCAGATAGTCGGAAAAAGAATAAGAATAAACCAGAGAGCCGCGCCAACTTGGGTCGTGCCGAAGTTTGTATACCCTTGCAGCCATTCTTTTTCTGTGTCTCAATGCATATGCATGTACATACTCTCTCTCTCTTTGTGCCTTTGTAATTTGCTAGACCCGCAATTTCTCTTTTTTCGCCTTTGCCCTTGCCCTTTGCAAGATCACTGCAGGTATCGGCCCGCATAGGCAAATACTCTTTCCGTATGTGTTAAGTCTGCTTGCTTTATTTTGCTAATTTGGAGCAATGCCTAAGAAAGCCATAGTTTAAGAACAACTTGTGCTCTGTTTACAAGATCTAATTGAAATTTAGAAATACCATGTTATACACTAGACATATTAATAAGCTTTTTGTAAGGCTTTGGAATCGCGCCTTTCCGTGGGCTACAAACACCTGACCGATTTTATAATGCTCTCTGCAAGGGTATAAAAAGGTCTAATGTTTCAAGGGGTTCAGTTCAATTTTATTGTGTGTGTGAGAGAGAAGGGTCACGCAGACACTGTGCAAGACAATGTAAGAGGCCACGACCTGGTTTTACTTTCAACGATAGTTCGAGCCTTTCCTTCTCATGAATCTCAAAACCTCACACAAATCCCCCCTTTTTTATTCCATTCCTCTTGTTCTTGTACTTTTTGTTTGCACTTCTTCATCTTTTGCTTGGCATAATTGTTCTGTTAATGTACATATGTAAGTACATATGTATGTACGTATGTACGTACGTACATACATACAAACGTATGTAGGTGAACATCAACTTAACCTGTTGTGGTTTTTTTGATACCTTTGCAAACGGTTTGTAAAAATTATGCCAAATTCGTTCAAAATCGGATATATTCAATAAATCAGATATATTCGATAAAATTGAATGTTTAATGTGCCGCATTGGAGAGATTAGCACATGAAGTTGCAAGGCTATACAATCATAGGCACTCTCATACACACATACATATATACATATTTACCCTGCAGTACAAGTCCTCAAGGAATCCTTAGAGAACGCTCCCCTTTTCCAAAAAAACCCCCAAGAAACGTGTATGAAAGTCGTAAAGAAATTTTTGTATCGAAACAATCTTTCTCAATTAATACAAACAAGTTTTAGGTACTAAAATAGTTAAAATAGTTAGTTTGATCTTTAGTTATGTTAGTTTTGTTTTCTTTTATTTTTGTAGACTTATTTTCCATATGTATGTACATACATATGTGCAGTATGACTATTTGAAAAGCAAGCAAAGAATCGTTTTAAATTTAATAAATCTGACGCAATTTCATTCAGCACCATGAATCATTTGCGAGTGCACAAATTCAAATTGGGTGGCAAGGATAAAATGGCTTTAGCCGATATTCCTCAGGCTCCAACGGAGAGCAGTGATAGCGCCAACAATAAGAACAATCACAAAGGATCATTCCTGAATCGCATTAAGCGATACTCCGTGCTGGGTAATAAGCTAAGCCGGCGCCATTTGGGGAGCATGACCTTGCCAGGTGGAGTCGGAAGTGAAGATACAGTAAAAACTAGTTCTGGCTCCGGTTCGCCCACTAAACTGGCCTCAGGCAGCTATAACATGACTGGTAGCAGTTCAGAAGATCATCGGCTGGAGATTGGTGCCCCAATATTGATATCGACTACCACCTTAAATACAGATCGTTTCGATGTCACAGAAGCGAGACTAAAACAAATTGGCGGAGGCATAGCTCAGACATCGACCTTAGCGCGTACCCTTACGCCTAGGAGTTCGGATGAGGAGGAGTTTGTTGATGCTCGCAGTACACCGCAGAAATTCGATAGAGATGTGGACGATGAAAATGATGCATTTGAGACACCCAAACATCAGGAATGTGAACTCAAGGATAACGCAGAAGATATGCTGGTGACAGTGCCAATCGAACCACCCAAGCGACAGCCACATATCAGGCGTCAGCAGCAGCAATCGCTATCGGTTCAAAATCTTCATCGTTCTGAGCTAAAGGTGTATCTGCAGAAATCATCTTCCATGAGCCTGGATATGAATGTCACGGCACCAGCTCAATTGGGCATACTTAATCTACCCGAATTACCAGAGCTATATGGCAACAGTGAGCTCAGCTTGGCAGCTAGTGAGAATAAGGAGAATGTTCTCGATTCGGAAAATGAACCACCGCTTCCACCGCTGCCGTCCGGCGCAATATCACCCATTTCGCCCCCCACTCCTCCGGCCAGCAGTGGTAGTTGCACACCTGTCGTACAAGGCGGGGGTTTCCTTGCCCAGCAAGCCCACTTCAAAAGTATTGACGCCCTCTACCTCACAAATCCCGCCCATGGATCTAAACAGAGTTCCAAGCAAAGCCTAATGAGCTCACAATGCAGTTTGAGTCATGACGATAAAGAGGAGGAAGAATTTGACTATGATCTCAAATCTGTGAGCTATCAGAGTCTTAATGCCCAAAATCTGTTTGTTTCGATTGATGAACTCCAAGAGATTACCAGACAGATTAATGAAACTGAAGACTTTAGTCGCGAAATCGATCTGGAGTACTGCACGCATCGCGACCAGTTACGTCCGAGCGAACGTCGAATTACGCTACTCAAGAATAAGAATCAAGCCTTGATCAACTTCAGTCATAATAAGGAAAAGTTACGCAAAGGTTGGCACGGCATGAAAAACTGGCTAGGCGAGGAGAGTACGCGATTAAAAGAAGTGGTGCGACAGCAGACACCGCTGAAACGCTTAGCGCAATCGCGCAGCAATCTTAATCAATCAGTATCGGAGTGTAGAAGCCGCCAAGAAAGCATGTCACCGGAACGAAGTCGGAGTCGCAGTCGAAATCGTCGTGACATGAGCGAAAGTTGCGAAGACATCACCGAACGAACGGAATTTGAGTCTTCTTTATCACAGAGAGCCAGTGAGGAGGACGTCTCTCCTCATGCCAAAAGGTTCAAGGATGAGGTATAATGATTCGAACTGTTGACGATATTTATTTTAAGGGCTTAGGCTGGAGTCGAAATTTCTTTGAATGAATAGAAAACGGTCATGCACTACATCCATTTAATTTTATTTTACAGGGGCAAAACGGCTTTGAGGAACTTAGACGATATGTTAAACAGGGCGGAGATTTTAGCAAAGAGTTAATCTTTGTCCTGCAGGAGCGGTAAGTATTCCATGCATCTCTTGGATGTTATTATAGTCGCCAAAATGTATATAAATCATATACATTCGATCGATCTAGCCATGTCAATCTGTTCATCGTAGATCTCGGAGACTATAAGAGCTAGAGTCAACACATTTGCTGCATAGTATACGGAAGTCGTCGAGACGACTTAGTTGCTTCAATTATTATATACTGCATTGTTTTTGTACTTCAAACAGGGCCGATTCCGAGTTAATCTATTCAAAGTCCCTATCAAAATTGGCAAATAAACTGAATAAAGCTGGAAGGGAGATACCTGGCAGTGTGGCCGATGCTTGGCGTGGTGTGGCTACAGAAATGGAAAGTCGTAGCGATATGCATCGCCAATTGGCAGCTTCTCTGACTGATGAAATAGTCAAACCACTCAAATGTGTGGTGGAAAATCATCATAAGGCACGCAAAGCGGTAAAAACTCTCCATAAATTTGTGTTATGATATGGAACTAATAATATATCTTCTCCAGGTTGAAAGCAATGTAGATAAAGCGGCCCGAGTGCTCTCAGAATGGCGTGTAAGTGAAGCGAAGGCTAAAAAGGCATCCCATGCGGCCGCTCGGGAGAATGAGAAACTTCAAGATGCCATGCTAGATGTACGCATACAGAAATCTCCATCCATTGCTCTGCTCCATCAAGGTCCGAACAAGCAGGCTGCTGAAAAGGAACTGAAGTCGGCCGAAAAGGATTGCGTTAAGTTGGATAATAAACGTAAGAAAGCCGAGGAGGCAGTCAAGCGGGCAGATGTTGAGTACTACACGCTCTGTGTGCGTGCCGAACGTGCTCGAGTCGATTGGGAAATGGCCGTACTCCGCGGTAGCTCGCAACTTCAGACCAACGAACAACAACGTCTCGGCAATATGCACAACTTCGCACAGCAATACGCCCGGCTCATCTCCGATATGAATCCCATTTTGGGCACACTGAGCAGTCGTCTACAGCCACAGCTGGATGCCTGCAATGTGACAAAGGATATGCAAGTGGTGCGCAATATACGCCGCAATTCGGAAGGTCCTAGCGAGCAATTGCTCCCCGATTTCTACTGTGAGCACACCACATTGGCCATGAATCGTGAGAGACGTAAACATGCCCTTATTAAGCTACTGCAGTTGGTGAAAACGGATCTAGAGAGGGAGCGACGCTCGCGAGATGGCCTAAGGGGCTTATCCCAGTCACTGAACAACCAGGAACATCAAAATATTACCGATAAGCTGTATCATGTGAGTTAAAGTTAGCCAACTTTGGATCTTTGTTTTTATCAATTTTAATTTTCAGATACGATCTATGCTTACGTATTTGGAAGGAGCTCGCCTTAAGCTGCACTCGGCCTTGTTGGAGCTAGATCATAAACCCCGTACCACACATCCGCTAGCTCAGCATATACAGGTGAGTTTCGAAGCGAAATGCCCTGTGTTTTTATCTGTAACTAACTCATTGACTCCGACTCCAATCTTAAGATCACTCGCGATCGCACTGGTCTGCAGCAAAGTATTCTCAAAGTGCCCACGTGGCTGAAGAACAATGATAACCATAGGCCGACAAATCCACAGGATCTGAGTGATGCCACAAACGCTGCCGATGACGATGATATTGTCGATGAGAATTGCTCGCAATTGCAATTGCAGACAACGAATAGCTCCTGTGCGGACATTAGTTTGATGTCACCACTCCTAAAGCACTTTAATCGCAGCAAAAGCAACATCGAGACATTCACCAGTCAACCAAAGATAATCTCAACGACAAATCCTTCACTGGATGCAGCCAAATCGAAAACTATACCAGTATCAACAACAGCAACGGTATCGGAACAGGATCGCGGCCAAGCCGATGGTGGTTCGAATCAGCAGGACTCCGATTTTGATGAGTTCAGTTCGCAGGACGAAGACGAGGACGATGCTGACACTGAGCCAGCCAAAAAGTCATCAGGCCAAACGCCAAATCCGCCGACGCAGCACTTCTATCAGAATGCTCAAGAGCTGCAAAAGAACGGCAAGGACAATCAAGTGCTGGGCAAATGTAAGGCCCTTTATAGCTATACACCAAAACTTTACGATGAGCTGGAACTGAGTCCTGGCGATATCATAGAAATTCATGCCAAGCAGGACGATGGCTGGTGGCTGGGAGCGCTAAGGAATCACATAGGCATCTTTCCGGCCACATATGTGGAGGAGTGCTCGTAGTACTTAGAATCACATATGTATAAGATATTGTGCACATCATTTTCAAAATACATATATATATATATATAAAAGCATATATCTACATACATACGTGTGACTGTATCTGGCGAATGTTTGTATGAGCTGAGTGTGTCACTATTCTTTTTTAAAAAATTTCTCAAAAACGAAAACTCCATCTAAACAAATGTATCTATTAAATATAGTGAAACTGAAGAACTCGTGTTTAATGAGCCCCTGACCTAGTGTAGTTATCATTGGTGAAAGATCTGCAATAAAATGAATGCTTACATGTTGATGCTATATCCTATATTCTATTTTTTTTTTTTTTAATTTATGTTACCATTTTTGATTGAAAATTGTATTTTTACATGTTGCATATAATGACGCGATAAACGATTTAATATATATTTAACATACTCATGCAGAATCACATAATGTTCTTCGTTTTTTTTTTTTCTTTGTTTAAATTACAATTAATAAATTACAATTATGCATACAAGTGTAAAATAGTAAAAACAAAAAATATCTAATATTTAAAAATATATGTATATGTGTATAGTATATAAAATTGCATTTTGTGTGTTCTTTATTGCCAAAGCAGCCGGTTAGCCCCAGGAAGTGTCTTCGATGACGCAAGTTGAAGCAACTTTTTGTTAGCAATAGCACCAAAAAAGTTAGCCCTACCCCTTCAGTTGACATTAGTCGGCTTGACGGCAACTGTACTCGGTACTATATCCATGCCAGCGTTGTCCAGACATCTGAGCTTTTGGTACATGTTTATGTAGTGCGCTTGCAATTGCTTCTGATAGCCCAAGACCTTGTCCTTCTCGGCACACCATTGGCGCTTCTCCAGCTCTAGATTGATACGAAAATCATCCAGCTTCTGACGTAATTTTGCAATGTCCTCAGCGTATGAAGTAGACTCTTCGATAAGAGTATCTAGCGTTTGCTGTTGGTATTGCTGGGGTGTGGTGGCTTTGTCCCGCTCATTCTCATGCTCGCCGCTCCCCTCCCCGATGTTTGGTACTGTTGAGTATTTTCGAGTCTTCTGGCATATATCATTTAGATTATCCAGTTGTTGTTTCAGTCGCGTATAACGACCGCATGGCTCTTCCCCATATTCATGTGCTATGGCCAAATCAGATAGTTCTTTACGCAATTTTGCTAGCTCATTGGTCAGGGCACTTATGACCTGATTCTTAAGTCCAATTATCTTATTCAGTTGCTGCTGCTGCTGATGCGGTTCCTCCTTTGGTTGACTTTGGCATAGACTTGTTTCACAATTGCTGTTGCTATTATTATCGTTATTGTTGTTATTGTTGCTGTGCTTCAGACTGACAATAGCATGATCTTTGAGATGAATATCAATCTGAAGATACAAAAATAATGTTTCAACAAATGAAATATGATAATCCAGATTGGTATCCCTGACCGTTTTACTTACATGGGCCTCCTTAAGCTGTGTTTTGAGTAAAGCTATCTCGCCATTTCGTTCGCATACCTTCCATTCGCTATCCTCCAATTGTATACGTAAGCTGGCGACAGTTTGATGGGCCTCCTCAAGTTGCTGTTTCAAAGTTAACGCCGAGTTTTGTAGACTCTGGTTACTGCTGCGAACGTGTTCCAACTGCTGCTGCAGCTTCTGTACCTGCTCCGATTGCCGCAACTTATGCTGTTTTAATTGGAATTGCTGTAGCGCCAAAAGCTGTTCCATTTTCTTAAACTTCAACTGATACTCGCGTTGCTGGCCCTCGTAAAAGAGTCGCAGCCGCTGCGTCTCATTCTCCCAGTAGGCCTCTTTGTCCTGGCAGGAAAGGGAATAGAAAAAAGGAAGAATACAGTTTAGTTCGACGGGCAGTTCGCTAGATTTCTAAATGTAACCTTTTGTACTTTGAAAATTACTTTCTCATTATGTTCCATTGTCTGACGCAGATACGACAGCTCAGAGTCACGATCCTTCAGAGCAGCCTCCAGCTCCGATATGCCAGAGTCAGAGGGTGATGGGGTCAGATCGCTGCCATTGACGGCGTTATTGGATTTACTAAAAAAACAAGAGACTATGTAAATTTGGACCTTTGAGTCTGAATGATATTAGTTAACCTATTAGCATCATGGCGTACACCCATGCAGTCAAGATTGGGAGTTTCTTCTTGGCCGGAGCGCTGCGTCACCCTATGATTCCGTCTACGGGCCGCCAAATGTCGCAAGTCCGCTGTGCCTAAGAGCATATTGAAAGTTCAGTGGATTTCAACGAGTTCACTGATATGTGTACTTACTGCCAAATTTCTGAGTAGCTACTGGGGCTAAAGGCACCAATGAGGGTGTTGATCCATATCCATAGCGTTCCTCATGTCCATTCACTATTGCCGGTTGATGGTACATCTGTTGCTGCTGTTGTAGTTGTTGTTGCTGATGTTGTTGAGTTTGTAGTTGTTGTTGTTGCTGTATACGATAGTCCGGCTCAAATGGTATAGGCTTAAAAACAATAGGTCGCAGAAAGTTCCCATTGCTTTGATTCTGAGAGAGGTGAAGAAGAAATCATCATCATCGTTGATGAGACCCACCCAAAAAGACCTCACCTGTTCTATTGGCTCGCCCAATAGTGTTGGCTCATTAATAGCCAAACGACTACCACCAACAGCAGCAACAGCAGAACCACCCGTAGATCCAACTGCTATAGGCGTGGTCCGTCGCTGATTGAGACCGAGAGTGGCTGGCAAAGATTGAAGCGCCTCTTCGCCCACACAACTTCGACTCAACTCGAACATTTGTCTTATATTTTGAAATTTGCTGCGCAGCTGGGAGCTGGTAGCTCCAAGACCCACTCCGCCGCCTCCACCGATTCCGACAGCAACCCCATCATCATCCAGATTACTATGACTGCCAAATTTCTGGCTAAGACGGCGTTGCTCTTGACGTGACTTTAGAGTGCCCGTGTGAGGAATAAAGTGCTGACCAGGCGCATGGGGAAACTGCAGCAAAGGCGATCCCAGTGCGGACTGACCCAAATTTGGGGTACTCCTCAATGCCAATGGAGCATTATTCTCCAGCGAGACACTGCGTTTGTGGCCCCGTTTGCCCAAGGGTAGACTCAATGTGGACCCTGCTGGTGGTGTAGCAGCACATGATGGTGGTGCTAGAGCTGCAATTGTAGCTGAAGCTGGGGACACGGCATGGGCAGGCATTGTCATTGGACTGGCTGCTGCGGCTGCTGCTGCTGACATGCTGATACTGTTACGAGGTATCTGAAAACATCAATAGGATGGCTTTTACTTCAATGCTCTCACATGAATTTATTTCAGATGTCTTAACTATCGATCTAACTAACTGATAATCACAGTGACCTTGACTAAGTTTCTCGAAACGTATTCAAAATTAGCCAAAAGTTGTAGCTAAATTTATGGTATTTCATTTATCAAAAGCCAAAGAGACTAATGATAAACAAATGATCATGACCAAATGCTATTTCTTTTTCAATTTTTTTCCTCTACTTATATAAAAAAACAACAGTCGAGAGCTGAGATTTATGTATATCAAGAAATAAGAAAACATATTAAGCCATTGTTTGATGTGTACAAAAAAACCTTACTTCATTACATCTTTGTGTGTAGTATGTGGACATTTCCTGCATTTCTCTATACAAGATTTACAGCATTCTTTCGTTCATCTTTTTGGTTTTTGCACTGGGTTCATATGCGGGCTTACACGCTTTTTTGGTGGTCTTTCTGCATGAGGTAGAGACTCCATGCCGCACCTCACCTTACCTCCCCTGATCGATCTGGTTGAGCATTGGCTTCAGACTCAGTTCGATCTTCTAAGCCAAACCCAACTGGAAACTAACTGTGCAGAAAGCATCGGCAGTCTCGCACTTTCTAATTTCTTGTCGCACGACCCATATTTCGATTTTTCTTGTCCATCTGAACTTGTCTCTTTCTCGATTTTTCCACTTGTTTTTTGCGTCTGGTTTCTTCTTTTATTGGAACCACACACTTGCTGCTGCAACTGCTGCCAGAACCTTTGCGAACTGGTTTTTCTCTGTACCATAATAATTCGATTAGGGTTAAGGTTACCAAGTCAATTGGAGGCCGACCCTTTTGATCGTCTACAAATTTCAATTTCAGAATTTATTGAATTTATGATAGCAGACAAAGACAAAAATGCTAGACAAAGTGGTGAAAAGTACTGTAACACCCGAATCATTCAAATATACCCATTGCGTGTGTTTCATGTGTGTTGTGAGTGGAGAAATGGTGGCCCAGTGGAACCAAACACCATGAGATACTTCAATTCTAACATCCAATACACATACAATGAACACAATGGGGAATTTGAAATACAAATCGGTTCATTTGAGCATTCAAATCAAAGGTTAAAGCTTTGTGTAACTCTTGATCTATGGCACATTCAGATGTGATTTACCAAAAATAAACTGTAGCGGCTTTTTCGAACATACCCAAAATTGGCGTTGTCAAAAATAGCAGAGCCATGTGGCTTTCAATCGGCTTCAAACAATAGAAATTAGCTCAATATTTGGGAATACCTTTTACAAATAATGCTCTCTGCACCACCTACAAAACGTTTTTGATTGTTGTCCAGATTGGTCAAGAGCTTCATTATGGCTGTTAGTTTCATCGTTTGTCTCTACCGCAACGTTTAGCATTTAAAACTAAAATCATTTAAATTGTGTGCGATAAGTTAATAAATTTCGGAACCTATTTCAGTCAACATTTCCTGGAAGCGAACACAATAAACTAAAGCATAACCGCACACATCTAGTACTACAAATTAGAAGCGTCTAAGTTCATTATTCAAATATTCATAATTCCTAGGACATATGTATATCCTTTTCCGGATCATACTGTAAATTCAATGTGTGCTCTATCTGTGATATTCTAATGGTTCATAGTCAAGTGAGTCAAATGTGGAGGTGACATGATTTCATGAAAGGAAAAATGGAGGGAACCCATGCTTCTTGTACTAACTTAAGATCTAGGATCTCGGTACTATAGGGAGCTAGCTAACAGCTCAATCTGTCTCGGTCAATTCGTGTTTGTTTCGTTTTGTTTCACTCAAGTTCGATTCCTATTCGAATTCGATTCGTTTTCAATATTTTTATACCCTTGCAAAAAGGGTATATTAATTTTGGTCAGAAGTGTGCAACGCATAGAACGAAGCATCTCAGACCATATAAAGTATATATATTCTTGATCAGCACGACGAGACGAGTTCAAATAGCCATGTCCGTCCGTCCGTCTGGATCAACGCGAACTCCTCCGAGACCGTAAGAGCTACAGAGCTGAAATTTTGCACGTATGCTTGTATATACTGCAGGCGTTGTATATCTCGGATTCAGCCGGATCGGACCACTATATCATATAGCTCCCATACAAACGGCAAAGTCACGAACAGTGACTTTCTCAATAACTTCATTAATTTTATAGCTATTGTCATAAAAGTTGGTATTGATCAGTTTTGTGTTCTTATTAATAATTGTGACAAATTTTATCAAGATCGGGTGACTATATCATATAGCTCCCATACAAACGGCAAAGTCACGAACAGTGACTTTCTCAATAACTTCATTAATTGTATAGCTATTGTCATAAAAGTTGGTATTTGTCAGTTCTTATGTGTTCTTTTTAATAATTGTGCCAAATATGATCAAGATCGGGTGACTATATCATATAGCTCCCATAGAAACGATCGGTGTAAAACAGTGACTTTGATCAATATCTTCGTTATTCCCTATGCTAAGATTAAAGGCCGTTCTTTCGCAGACATTAGACTTTTTGGATAAAACGTTTTTACACTTTGATGGCTATGGGTAAGGAAAGAATTACCAAAACAGTTGCAAGGGTATACAAACTTCGACGTGGTCGAAGTTAACCCCGGCCCTCTGGTTCTTTAATCAAATTGATATTTCTATTAAGTACCATAATACTTTTATGACCTATGAAGAATCACCTAAACATTTTCGTCTGGTCTCCCATGCAAATCGTTATCAATTTTTTGATCTTATATAATAGCTAATAAATACAGGAAGAATTCGTCTTTGTCTCTTCTCAAATCGTTTTATGCATCAGTAGTATTTTTGAAGGCGACAAATTATATGCAAACAGAAGCAGAAGCTTCTTCTCAGTATCAACAGCCGAATCGTACTTGACATGTTCTTCCGTACGTCCGCCTATCTGTCCTTTTGAACACCTAGATTTCACAGACTACAGGATCAAGAAGCTGATTCCAGATTGTGGGAAAAAACAATTATCTCCCCCAACACTAAAACCATCGTAATCAAACATATTACATTTCCGAAAGGGTGGAGTTGGCCGTTGGCTTGTAAGAGCGAGCAGGGAAATATTTGAATTCATTAAAACCATGAAATACTATGGATAAATCTTGTTTAATCAATGTATGTGTGTGTGTGTGTGTGTGTGTGTGTGTAATTTTGTGTGGGTAATGTTTTATCTGTCGTTCATAAGCGGTAAAGTTAACAGTTACATTGTGTGTGCGTGTGTGGCATTTAACCAGTGGTTAGATAACTGTCAATCAAGTTTTTCCGCTTCAGCAAGCTACTAACCATTGTTAATTGTTTAATATGAACTCTTGAATGCAACAATAAAGACAATCGGTCACTCCCCAATTGTTTGGATGCCCTATAATATGGGAAATTGGGAATGGGCATATAAATCCGATTAATGTCTTGCAACATTTGCACGCTTGAATGCAACAGTCCGAGTTGGAAACCAGAAAATTTCCCATACTTTGTTTTTGAACGATGCCGCCAATCGGACGACAGTTCAATGTAATTTATTTACGTTTCAGCTTTTGCAAAAGACTCGCATTAGCAGCTAACTGTTAGATTTCTGCAAGCCAAAAAACAAAAAAAAAGCTTGAGAAAAAATTAAGGTGCAAAATCGACTAGAAAACTGGTTTTGTCTCTACACTTATAAATATATATATATGTTTATATATATGTCTGTATGTATATGATTCTGTGTAGACACATACATATATTCTTGATACTTTGGAAAGTCGTCTCTATGAATGAAAGTCTCAAAAAAACCAAAACCAAAAACAAAACAAAACAAAAATAACAAACGAAAGACGCACAAACAAAAAGATCCGCAAACCGAACAATGACCAACCCATATGAATTCGATTTTGAAAAAGTGTTTTTGACCCTAAAGATCCATAAAATGTAGATACCTATATAGACAGACAAAGATAAAGAGACGACTAGGATGCAGGGGGAATGTGGTATTCATATAAAAAGAGAGACGACGATTAAGAAAATGAGTTGGTGCGAAGAGGAAGGCAGATGATTTGCTTTTTGTCACTCGGCGTATGAGTAATGTTTTGTTTAGTTGGTCGAGATAGTGGCCAGAGACCTGACCAGGGGCTCGAACTGCGACTGCGTCTAAGTATCTGAATTACCGACTATCCGAGACTTGCCCAATGCTTTTTCCCACACTCGGCAGTCGCAGATTTTATGCATACCGTGTTGTCGATTTGAGTTGTTTATGGCTGCACAGTGGTTGCACATCTATTAGAAACTAAACGAGGTGTATCCCCATGGCCTGAGCGTTTCAGAAACGAGTTTCAAAAATGCAACTTTTATAGAAATTTTTAGGCAATTTTTTAACCCAATTAAAATGTGAAACACTATTTCTTTCTGCCTATATATTTATGTTTATAGAGAGTAGGGATAAAAGAATTTGTCAAAGTTTCGGTTCTAGTCGACCGTTTAAGAACAAATTTAGTTTGAATGAAAACAAAAATTCCCTCATCTCATCATTTCTTGTCAGCTACAAAATAATTTAAAAAGTATCACCTATGTAAATGTAAAAACTATTTATTTCATACCTTACATTTGTATATGCGTTACACCTCATCATTTATTATTAAAGCTAATTAGTCCCGAGCAAGGTTTCATCAAGATTTGGATCATCAGATCAATCATGAAATAAATATATTAATGCTATTGGTAGGTTCCCACTGCATTCGCCTTTACGAACGTAGGAAAGGCACTTTTATACAGAGAGAGGTTATTATAAAATTGGTCAGATGTTTGTAATGCACAGGAGACGTTTTTGGAGCCTATAAAGTATATATTCTTGATCAGCATGAGAAGCTGAGTCGATATAGCAATTTCCGTCTGTCCGTCTGTCGGTGCGTATGCGTTTTACTCAGCCTTCTAAAAAGCTTTTGGGATGAAACTCGGTATTTAAGCTACTTATAACCCGGGTAAGATAACTTTGGAAAATTGTGACGATATGACCACTATATCATATAGTTATAGAAGAAAAATAGCTGAAGAAGTTGGAGTATCCCTATGAAATTTACTAATATGATAGTTTTATATATAAAACATCAGATCCTGAAATTTCAATCCGATCGGATAATTACAACACAAATTTAAAATTTTTAAAAAATAAAAAAAGGAGTGTACACATTTGTTCCATCGAAAAGAGGAGTAGCAGTTGGTAATAAAACTATTTCTAAGGTTTTGATCCTTCTCAGGTGGCATATGTATGCCTGACCCCCTTTAAAACGAGATATTGCCTACGCCCTTGCACTTAACCCAATAAATTTCTGATTAGATAAAACCACTGACTATTTTCTTGTACAGGCCAGCATAGTCAATTTAGTTTAGTAAGTGAGTAATGGGAAATGCAACTTTACTTATCAATTGGGGCAATGATTAGAAAACCCTTCTTCAACTAAAGAGTGGAAGCCTCCTTTGAATTTCTCTTAAATTGACGCTGAACCACTGTGCGGCTGTGCAACAAATCTTTATGTCTTGTTTCTCATGTGGTTTTGTTTTTTGTCATTTGTTAGATAAAGTCCGGCACTGGGTTAACTAATGTTTAAATGCTATTTTTTAATTGAATCTATTTAAGCATACAACAACAATAACCAGAATAAACAAATTAATAATTGCTGTCGAAATTGGAAACAAAGACAGGTTTCAAAAAGCGAGTTGAAATCGAAGTCGATATCGGATTGGAGTTGTGAGGTAAAGTTGCGCAGTCTCAGGTGAAGTTGTCCAACCGTCGCAAGAAATTGTATAAGCGTAACGAAAGTAAACTAAAAATTATTCAGACTTCCCCCTCCCCCTCGCACACACGCACACCTCAGCAAAACCACAAAGTTTTCTTTCAAACCCTTATTATTATTTATTTATCACTTTGTGAGTTTTTCCCCACTTTAGACGCAACAAAATGCAGAAATGCATTTCAGGTTACGGTTTTTGGATTTTCGATTTGGAAACAATTCACTTTCATTTTGCATCATCGCATGATCATCATGAATGATGCCAACGATGATAATGATGATGATGCTGATGACGACGACGATGAAGCAGTAAACAATTGCAAAAGGACAGCTCGGAATGCTGCAACGTCGCCAGGCATTATGTTTCATTATTGCCACACATAAAATCCAATATTCCATGGGTGTATGCAGTATTTGATCATAATTAAAGCTTGGCAGATGAAAATTCAAAAGGCCGGGAAGGGGGAGGGATCACAGTGCAACCAGTTTTAGGTTGCATTTGAAGTAAACTAGCAATGACCTTGAGCTGCCCATCTCAGCAAGAAAAAAACGGACGGCTTCCATAACTTCAGCCATGCCGAACTTTGTATACCCTTGCAAGTTTTTGTGTTCAAGTTTCCCTACTTGGATGTGTCAATTTGCGAGACCTTCTATCCAAAATCGAATTTCCAAAACAGTCTACAAACTAGATCCTAATATTTACCCACAGAGGAGTATCTATACTGAATGATCCAGTCGAAAGCGTTGCACTCTTCTGACCAACATCAATGTACCCGTTTTCGTAGGGTATCACAAAAGCAGGTTATGCTGTCAACAGTCCAGGCCAACATGTAAGTGGGGCTCGGGCAGACAAAAAGATTGATACCATTGATATTTATGGGTTTGCCTTTGCTTCCACATCACACACACACACATACTTCTCAAGGGAAGCTTTAAGGTGGAGTAAAGATTTGGAAAGTAAACCAAAGCGAGTTTGCATATCGGTTAAAGTTGAAGAATTTGCGCAACTAAAGTCGGCTTTCTATATATTCTACAACATCATGAATGCATATTTTTAAGCACTTGTTTCTTAGAGCCCAACCCAAGACAACCGTTTCCGGCACTGAGGCGGATACGAAGGCTGAGCCACAGACTGAAACTGTTGCTCAAGTGAAAGGTGCAGCCACCTTCCACTCTATTGCAAATGGCCTCCGTTTGGGAGGCCCTAAAGCCAGGGAAGATTACCTAGAAATCGAATATGCATTTTGTGGAAGGGAATTGGTTATGTCAAGATCGATTCTCAGTTAATACAGCCCCTACAGATTCTCCCCACGACAACGATCCGCTCCTGTGTGTGTGTGGCATATAATTTTGTGAAGACAAAATCAAGAAAACTGAAAATTGTTCAGAACGAAACGTTTTAACTTACAATTAGCTATGGTTTACATTATGAGTCTATATACCATGTTTCAGTGTAATTATTTGTGCTGACCAGCTGTATATTTGCAAAATTGTTTATTTCGATTTGTTTGCCAGCGAGATAGAAGTGAAAAAATGAAAACAAAAAGCAACAGACAAACGGAATGGAGCGAAGCGGAGCGGACCGTGACTAATGGCCGACCAAGCCTGCTCTCGGGTCGACGTGGGAAAGTTCGCCCACGTTTTGAGTTAGGTTTTCTAGGATTTGCTGAGTGTGGCCACTGGACTCAGCAGCAGTTGCAGTGAAAGCAGCAGCAACATTGTGATGTGGCATGTAGCAAGTAGCCAGAAGCAAGTGGCAGTACCAGTTGCTCTGTGCCAGTGTCTGCAGTCGTAATTGTTGCTCTAGTGCCGACTCAAGCGTTTGCTTTAGTTTAATTGCCCGGATATTGAATTCAGACAGCCGAACTCTTCGCTTCCACTCACTCAGTTAATTGACTAACGAAACAACGAAACAACGCAACGCCAAACCAGCAGAAAAAAACTCGATTTGCATGTTTCGATCATGGCTAAATGGCCATTTCAATATCAAGCTCATTCCCAATCTCTTCGCATCTCTAACCGAACTCATCACTCACAACATTCCACCATTCACCCTTCCATCTCACTGCCCATTCATTTGCCAAATTTGGGTAATATTATAAAGAATATTGAAACATTACGCCAACGTTTGAATGTATAAACTTGAGTCAAAGACAAATAAATATCCATACATAAATATATAATAAAGGTCAATGGTTTTTTTTGAGATTGAGATCTCCTAATACACATTCTTATTGAGTAGTTATGTGTAAGGGCAACTATTCATTTTCCCCAAAAACGTAAACTGAGTACGTATGTAAGTCGTCTCGCCGACTTCGGTCTACCATGTACCAAATGAATGAATTTTAGCACCAAATTAATGTATCTAAGATTCGTTTGAAATGCTGAATAGCAAGCATTAACGGCTAACTCTACGTGTAACTTGGCTAATTCTAGTCCGATTTGAATGAAATTTAGGGCTTAAGGAAAGCAATAACTCTTAAAATAGTTTGTCAAGTGTGGGGAGGCATTCAATTTTATTTTGAATTTCAATCACAGAACGTTTAGAAATTGGTCGAAATAACCTGACAATCGTGAAAACTAAACGTGCGATTTTTGCGGATAATGTTTCCAAGTCGACTGATATGGAAAACTGTCGCTATTAATCACCTTGTTTGTGGGGCTATGTAAAATCCATAGTACATATCAAGCCAAGCTTGCTAAGGCTGAACAAATCTCCTTGAATCAAAATAACAGATGAATGTTTTCTCGTCACAGGGATCTAAAGGGATCTAATCAATTTTACGGTTGGCGATGACGTGGGCTGTTCGCCAAGTGTTCAATGTGATTGTGAACAAATATTCGATCACCCAAAGGTTCGATCTAGATCTAATTCTAATCGATCTGGATAAAAAATATAGTCATAAACAATCGAATAAAGACTGCGAACATGAGTGCAGACCGATTACCGTAAAATTTGCGACTCATTGTCAGTGCAATTCTCTGTTGTTTACGCCTGTTCCATACAACAAAATAAATTTTTAGCTTGGAATCTTTTAGAGGATGCATATTTTACATTGGATTGAATCTTGCGAAAAAGAACACTCCACGCCAAAGATTAAATTGCACGATAAATATGCAAACATTTGAAAACTGTTTTGAACTAAAGCGACAGAGAACGATCAATTCAACCATATTGCACAGTGGTAATATTTGATTCCAAGAATGATAGCTTCTAAACTAATTGAGATAAGGTTGAGTAAACTTCTTGAGATTTCGGTTTGATGGCTGACTTTCATTAAAATGAAAATGAACTTTGGTCCTAATTTTTAATAAGTTTGCCATTTCGGAACAATAGTTGCTATTTTGCAAATGCTTTTGTGATCGCGTCCCAGCATCCAAGATGAATGGAGTCGCCCTGCATGTCAAAAAGGACTTTTTTTCTCTTTAGTGTATCTGAACCTTTTGTATTCCTGTGCTTCTTTAGACAGCATGCCAATTGGGAAGCAAGACGAAGCAATTAGTCTACATACGATACGTAAATATTTGAGCTATCCTTGAACCTTGAAAGCATCTTCTGTCCTAGATTTCAAGACGCTGATAAGAAAAACGTTGCAAAAATTGCGAAACAACATTTCAAATAGTTAATTTTAAATTCAATTTGAATAACTGAGTGCAAAGAACTAAAAAGAAATGATCGCTATTCAATGCTTTTAATTGAATTTTGCCGTTTAAACTTTACACATTCTTTGGGAAAGCGAAGATTGGCCCCCTTCTATTCCTAACCTCCTTTCGTTTGATGTAAATCTACTTGAAAGCGATATGCACATACAATCATACATATATACAGACATACACATGTCCCACTG
This sequence comes from Drosophila paulistorum, assembly GCA_018152135.1. Lineage (NCBI taxonomy): Eukaryota > Metazoa > Arthropoda > Insecta > Diptera > Drosophilidae > Drosophila > Drosophila paulistorum. The sequence continues at coordinate 1,177,690 of JAECXG010000811.1, read as the reverse complement.
TCCAATCGTAGTCGTCTTCTTTCACTTCACAGCTTCACCTACATTAAAAGGCGATCAAAAGTGATCATAAATCTTTTTAACCTGCATGGCGATTTTCACCAACATGCCGGGCTTTATATATATCAGCACTCCGCAATAAGCGAGTGCGCGCCCCCAACATAAAATAAATGAATTTTTTCAATGCTTTTAATGGTTATACTCTACCAAATAGGGTACATTCGAGAACAGTATGCATACACACATATGTATTCTTGATCATCACAACAAGACCATTTCATACAGTCCGTGCAGGCATCGAATGGCACGGTCTTGGCCGGATCAGACCTCTCTATGTCACAAAGCTTCCAAAGAAACAATCGGGCGAAAATCAACGGTTACACCAAAGTAGACTGGGTAGAATTCCAATTAAAATTAGATTACCAAGTCACATAAGTATTTAACAACTTGTCTAGATTAAGTTTGGAGGTCGTTCCTTTTATGGGAAGAAACTTGAAAGTGTGTACACACTTCGGCTTGGCAGAGGTTGACCGGGCCTCTTTGGTTTTTGTCGGACGAAACACAAGCCCCACTTCAGTGCCTCTTCTCCACTTACTCTCTCCTCTTTCCGTCTACCGACTTCTGACTTCTTTTTGGCTTTTGGGTTTTTGCGCACTTGGCCTTAATTGCGCGTGCGCACTTTCAATTCCTTTTGGACTTTGACTGATTCAGATTCAGTTTCACATCTGAGACTCGTATTAAGAGAGATTCAAATTCATATTTCAAATCAGATTCAGTGTGATAAATTGTAGATGGAGCACGGAAATTAGATTTAAAACGCGACTGCGATAATGATTTGTGTTGATCATGACCAAACTCAATGGTTTCAGCATATTTCGGGTCTTACGAATTGAGCTGCATCATTAGTTTTTCTAGATATCAGAATGGTTTCATACAAAACTCATAGTGAATGTTTCGAAAAAGGCAGGTTTTTTGTTGGCTTCTAACGTCTAAGAAATTCATTTTTTTACAAACTTTCTTGTCAAAGTTTTTTAGAATTGAACAGGCTATAAATCTACATGAAATATAATTGAAACATTGTTACAAATTTGTCTAGATTTCGACCTTATCAAAGCTGGGTTTTAGCTTTAGGGTTTTAAGGGTTTTTATTTGTAAGATTTTAAATCATTGGCAGCACAAAAGGTGAGCAAGTTGTCTGTATAGCTATTTCAAGAATCACCAAGTTCTATCATCAGCAGACAGTTGTTATGGCCATACCATATCTTCAACGCTAAAAGTAGTTGGGAATTCAAACGACATGAAGCGAGAAAAGAACGTCAAACTTGCAACTGCAGATTCCACTTTTTTTATGTGCATACCCTTGGGCGCCATCAGAATTAGTGTAAAGGGCTTCGCCCTATTCATCTAACCGTCGCGCCCATATATTTTGTTATAGCATATTGTACTGTATGCCCGCAGTTTTGTTTCTAAATATGTATGTATATATCTAATATACTTTAATAAGTATGTTTGCACTTGTACATAATCACATAAAAACCAGATAAATCAAGTTTCGATTTTTTTGACATTTCGGAATAGAATAGAAGTAGGAATGAAATAGTTCAAAATAGGACCTTGTAGTCAATTCTTTGGAAATTTTGTCGAAAAAACTTAGCAACAAAACGATGAGTTCGATGAGTGATTGGGAGGTCCCAATACAAACTTATATGAAAGGGCATTTGGCTAGTGCGTCTTCCGGATATAACGGCGAAAATCGTCGGTCCCTTGAGCGTCGTTATAACCGAATTCTACTGTACATACATATAACAATAGCTACGAGTTAGAAAGTTTGAAGAAATGGGAACTTTAATACAAAATTTTGATGACTTAGTGTGTATTCAGAATGGTTGGCGGTTTGGGCTGGAAGTCGGTTATCAGTTGTTGGAGCCCTTCGGTTGGGGCTAAGCCAAAATTCAATTTGCCCTCTACAATCCAGACGGAAGGTTTAAGATAAAGCCAAAATAAAAAAATGAAATAAAATATAGCCAAAATTCTGAGAAAAATTGACAATGGAGTACGCTAAATACCTATTGGTATGTCAAAGAAGATTTCTGGCTTCATATTTCTGCTGTATATCTGTTGTGTTTCGAAAAATTACCCAATTAAAGTAATTAATTAAAGTACTTGTATGATTATAGTGGAAATTAACCGAGTAACTTTGTTTGCAATTTTGTATTTCATCTTAGTTTATTCAAAAGTTGCTATTAACATTTAAAAGTGCTTATAAGGTTCATGTAAAACAAAGTTAAAGGAATTGTTTAAATAAAGGTAATTATAAATAAAGTCTGGAAATTTTATAAATCTTAGACTTTTTATTTAAATCGTTCAAAATTTGCAAAATTTGGAAATTATTGTTAAGAAGGACCCACAAACATGAAGCAGAAAAATTGTATCTTCTAGCCGTGATAATATGATATAATATAGTATTCTAGGACAAGAAGTATTTCTAATACATTAAACGTCAATTTGAATTTGAAAATTTGTGAGAATCGCATGGAAAATATTAAACAAAATAAATTGAATTTTCAATTAAACAATCCTGGAATGCTGCATATATAATAAAGCGGTCCGTTCTAGCTAAATCCGTGAATAACAATGTCTGCACAAATGGCTATATGACTTGCATTTGTGATCAAAAATATATATAATTTATATACTTTGACCAAAATGAATACACAAGCTTTTTTTTTTTTTTGTAAGGGTATAAAAAACAGAGAGTATAGATATATATGTACATATGTATATACAAATTAATCGTCTCGTTTTCTCAACTTCTTTCGCCACTTTGTTCAACAGGTTTGTTGGAGGATAGAGATGCGGAGAAAAAGTCAAACGGCTCAATAATCGAAGAGGTGAGGTGTAGAAGGGGAAAACCTAGCAGTAGGCATATATACATATGTACATATATGGTAGGGGTACGCGATGGAAGTAGGGGTATGTAGAGCGGGGGTAGCTTTAACATTAATTTCGAGTCTGGATAAATGAGGACAACAACATCAGCGACAACTTTAATGAGGTTATTCCAAGCTACATATGTATATATGTATGTAAATACATACATACATACTATACATACATAGGTACGTATATATCTATGTCAGCTGGGATTGGCAGCTAGTTTGGTTTTCATTTGTTTACCACAATCCTTAAAAAACAAACGCTACAATTGCACATTAACTTCATCTCTTCTTTAGCCTTGTAAATGTTGTTAACTTACTGTTATTTTGTGACTTGTTTTCAGCTTCTTCTTCTTCGATGCTGGTGTTTGTTTTGTTTTGATTAATCTTGCCACATAATTTGTTTGTTGTTAATTTTTTCTTTCCTTTCTTTCTCCTTTTTTTGCACAGAAAATTAAATTTGTATTGTAAACAAAAATGCATAAATTATGCACGAATTTTAGTTTGAATTTCACTTTGCTTACACAGAAACCAAAAAAATAACGCAAAAAAAGCCAAAACACAACAATAGCACAAGCACCAAAATAAAACCGTTGCACGCCTTCGTTTAAAAAATATCTTGTCCTAATCTATCGATGCTATCGAGAGAAGGAGAGACAAGTGAGCTCGCAATGCCATTCGACATCCAACTTTCACGTTCGAACGTTCGAGGCAAACTGAACCGAACTGAATGGGCAACAACACACATTCACACACACATACAAACACGCGATCAAAGTCAACAGACGGCTGTGATTCGGCGGATCAGTGTTGGGCAAATCAGCCGTTTTACCTCTAACTAAAGTAACTAAAAAATTCTAAGCAAAGGCACGCTGAAGTCCAATAAGAAAGATGTTTGTAAACACTTTAAAGTTTCAACAAATGAATAAACTTTTAAAAGGTTTATAAATGCCTTGCCAAACAATATCTCTCTTTTTCTCAATATCCACCGACATACATGCATATGTTTATTTCAAACCTACTTCGGAAACATCTCCATCTCTGCTTTACAAGCATATGAAATCCTGTGAGAAATATTTAACCTCAATTCCACCAAAAGGTAGGACGATATCTTATATACATATGTATGTAGTTTCTAAAATCCTTATAAGTTGAAGTTAAAGAAAGTCAGTTTTTTCAGACTAACTTCTAAAATTATTAGCTGATCGTTATGTCTAGATACATACACATACATACATATAAAGCTGTAGAGATATCCTATTAAAATCTTCAAAAGAAATGTTCTCTCAAAGTCTTTTCTAAGCCTTATTCAAAGTTTCAATATCACTGACTCTTTGACTTTAACGAGAATTTGCCATGTTTGTTGGTTTTTTCCGGTTTATTGGCGTTGCCACTGTGGCTGCGTCTGCGACTGCGGCTGATTTGAATTTGCAGCGACCACAACTGTTGTATATAGGCATGTATTTGTTTCTGTATCAGTGTGTGTGCCAAGTCCAAGTTGTTGTTTTTACCATTACCTGGCTGATTAGCTCGTTTGTATGTGCATAGTTGTAGTTGCCGTTCCTCGGTTAATTTCCTCTAATTTTGCGGCATATGGGTTAGTACATTGAGAGATGACGATATCTGTTGAATGGACTGCGATGGAGAGATGCCAGGTAACAGGTTACCTGTTATATGCTACAACATGTATCTGTAGTAGGTAAGGATGTGTGTGTATTTTTGTGTCAGCTAATTGACCTATAAAATGATAGATTAGCCTTACTATACTTACACTATACATTCTCTAGGCAAGCCATAATTAACCATTGTACTTATGCACAATATATTGTCTGAGCCGCGTTTCCGATCAAATCGTGTCGATTAACGCGATTTGTTTTTCTGTTTTGAATGCCAATTACATACACACATACATATGTAGACGGTTGAATTTTGGGATTAAAAGTGCGATAAATACAGTCGATCAGTCAGAATTTCTCACATTTTCAAGGCTTAAACGAAGTTTCTACCTAAACATAATGCAGATTGAATAATAATACAATTTGAATTGGCTTTTTTGGCTTATCACTGTTTAATTGGTTTTAACTTCAAATGTCTTATATGTATACTCCTGAATGGCCTTCAAATTCTTGATAACAAATTCCTTAAGGGCGGCCACAAATTCCGCAGCCGTCATTATTAATTGCTTGAAGGCCTCAATGACCTTGCCCTCGCCCTGCAATGTGCCCCGGTACAGATCACCAGATGCTTGGGTAATGTATCCACGTAACCCTAAAATTTGGGCCTGGGCAATGGCGAACAGCTGGAACGCTTCCTTGGGCATGTCGCCTCGTATTTCAAAATCGCAAGTCATAATCCCGGGTTTGTTTTCGGTAGCCATTTTTTTCTATTTTTTTTCTTTTTTGTTGCCGAACGAAACGAAATAATTTTGAACTTCTTTAAACAAAACAAATTCAATAATGAGTTAATGCTATATCCAAACACTTGACAATAACTTCCATGAATGTACATACATACATACATAGCCAGCAATCTTAGAATCAGAATAAATAAATAAGAATCACATTCTTGAATTACAAAGTCTTTGGGCCACCAGTTCTCTGTTTCTCTCCCTCTCTCTCTGTCTCGCTCTATCTCATCTCAGGGCCTAAAAGCGATTTATCTCAACTTTGTTCTTATTCGATACTTCCGCGTGCACCGGCACCACAACGCGTCTGAATGAACAAAAGAGGATAAGAAGTGCACATAATTAGAAATTGAATTAATAACGCATAACAACATCCACAAACAAGAACAACAGTAACCATAACGATAACAAAAGCCACAGAAAGCTGCATGAGGAAGAGGGAGGCAACAAAGTCAAGTCTAGAAATTCTCTCACGATCACGATATTCATAGATATTAGCGCCTTGATACGTCCTGAAACCTCAATTCTTGAAAGCTTCTAACTAACTAAAAATGTCTTGCAACAACCTCTAAGCATTCTCGGCTGATCAATAAATAACTTATCCCCTTAGTCAAGCAAATAAAACAAAAAACTTTTACCAATACGATTTGAAAACTAAAAACCCCATAAGAAACTCTGTAATATATCGTTCTAGAATCAATATATGTATGCCTTAACATGATCGGTTTCTACGATAGACCATAAACAAGTAAATAAATTTATTTCAAATAAAACATAATATACTTCTAGAAAAGAAAAGATTGCACCAAAACCTTTATTTTGGAACAGATTTGCAGAGGCTTTAAAATGTTGTACATTTTCTTCAAGAAAGAATTGTTATTTTTGTGCGACTCTGTGAGAGCCTTTTTAAAATCATTAGTTTTGCTTTGCTTCTTGATCGATAGTTTCTGCATGTTATAGTTATTTTTGAAAAAAGATAAGTGATCGTGGCTGATTTTCATAAGATTACTGAAAACAATAATCTTAATTGAAGAAAACGTTAAAACTTGAGATGTAATAATTACCATGTATGTAATTTGTTTAATATAACTTTTAATGCTTACGGTCCCAGGTACACACATATCCACAAACATACAACCCGAAGTAAGACTTAGGCTGACTCTGGGACTAAGGCTTAGGTTCATGTTCAGTGTCTTTTTTTTGCAATACGTGATACTCTTGGCACGTGATGTAACGTCACGTCATGTCATGTCAAATGACTGAAAGAGTTTTTCCCAGAAAAATCTTCCCTCACGTGTGCCCCCACCAATTAAAAGCAATTTTCTTAGAGCATAATTATGCATTATACAAGAGACATGATCGTATGATATACGAGTACAGTGGTATGTGTGTATATGTATATTTATGTATGTAGGTATGTATGTACATATACATATTTCTTAATGGATTCCTGTAAACAATTTTCTTTTGATATTCGTTAAACAGATTGTTTGCAAGTGCAAGGGCTGAGATTAGCTTAAGTGCTATTTATATTCGTATATATAAGTATATATGTATATAAATGTTTATGTATATATATATGTATAAACAAAAAAAAAAAAACATTACAAAGATTCTTCTTTTCAGCATTCGATGATGACCCATACAGAAGCCATGAGAATTTTCAAATACAATACAAAAAAGCACAGAGAAAATATATATTGTGAATATTCATGTTGTTCTTTTTGTGGAGAGATGGAAAGGGAAGTTTACGTTCGGCAAATCGAGAGCGTGTCCAGAAGAAAGACAGCTCCATTGATAATCATCAAGGAGCCGGCAGCTATGGCATTACGTTTACGATCCTTCTGCAGGAGGGCATCATGCCACTCATCAATGACCAAGGCCCCGGAGGCTACAAACAGAATGCAGCCGATCAGCGAGATCAAGGCATTGAGACGTTTCTCCACAAGCGAATTGATCACATGACCTGAAAAGAAGAAGGGGCAAGAGTTTATGTTGGTTGTAACTAGATGCAGATGCTCAGTCCAATCGGGGCTAATCATAGTATTCAGCAGACTCACCAATCAGCAGTACACCACAAATGATGGCGAAGCCTCCAATGGTGCCACAAACGATCAATGGGCGTGAAGAGAGAGCTCCATCCACCTCGTACATCACAATGCAGGCTACGGCAATGGCCTAAAGGTTGAAATGGATAGAATAGAATGGGAAAGTAGCATTATTAAACTGTGTTGCCGCATTTTCAGCTCACAAGAGATGGCAAATCTGATTGAAATTCGACAATATGAATATTATTACATAAATTTCTAAATTATCTAAATAAAAGAGATGCAATCAACACCCATAGGATGAATTGGTACATTAAAGTCGCCAAAATGGATGTAACAGACAAAAGAAAGCTTTTCCGACTCCATAAAGTATATATTTTCTTGATCAGGATCAACAGCCGAGTCGATCTAGCCATCTGTCCAGTCCGTCTGTATGAACACCTAGATCTCGGAGACTGTAAGAGCTAGAGCCACCAAATTTGGTATGTAGATTCGTGTATTATGTAAATGTATAGAGTTGGAATTTCGGCCACGCCCCCTTACACCCCCAGTATTTACATAAAACTGTTTTTATTCAAAACTAAAGCAGCTGGAGACATAAAATTTGGTAAGTATCTGGCATAGTACGCGCAGGGTTCGTTTGCTAAAATATTTTGCCATGCCCACTTCCGCCCCCGCAAATCAAATAAAACTGATTTTCTCGAAAACTAAAAAAGTTAATGTCACCAAATTTGAGATGTAGACTTATTTAGTACGCGCGCAAATTATAGTTAATTCAAATCATTTGCCACGTCCACTCTGCCTATCGCAATCAAATTCGGCACACAGTCTTATTGATTTCAACCTACCAAATTTGATTAAAATCGGACTAGAATCACGCAAAATATTCGGATAATCCAGTTAACTAGGCGGTGGAAAGGGCGGAATTGGTCGTGGGCTAGTGGCGGCGCTAGAGTGCTCGTGTGCTTGTAGAGCGAGCGAGATACATAGTATATGCTATGAGGCATGTTAAAACAATTTAATAGGCATACATGTGGTTTTCGAAATTTGAAATATGTGTTCACTTGGTGCGTGGTATACCAAAGTCGAGGAGACGACTTACTTACTTCATTTACCTAGCAAACTAGGTCCAAAAAAGTTAAGAAACAAAAAGATTTTCATCACTAATTTGTAAGTGTAAGACTACTTCATGGCACTTGCATTTTCAGCTTTATGTTATAATGGTCCAATCGGAAGCCCCTAGGTACCTATCTATGGCAAAGAATGATAAACTCAAAGTTTTATTACAATGGTTCCTAATCTATCGATTAACTTGTACAGATGTAGATGTGTATCAAGAAAATGCATATGTACTTTATAGGGTCGGAAACGTGTCCTTCTCTGCGTTACAAATAACCTTTGCAAGTGTTGCGAAACCGTTTTTGAAGTGGTTAACAAAAACGAACAACTTCCTGCAGTCCTTTTTAAGCACACGTTTATAACACAATATTGCATCATTAATATTCCATACATTGTCCGGGGTAGCGAATCTGCAAAAATGAATTCGCATCCTGCTGGGTTACTAGATCATGTGAATAAAAAAAAAAAACCAGAGGGCCGGGGTTAACTTCGACCACGTCGAAGTTTGTATACCCTTGCAACTGTTTTGGTAACTCTCTCCTTACCCATAGCCATCAAAGTGTAAAAACGTTTTATCCAAAATGCCTAATGTCTGCGAAAGAACGGCCTTCAATCTTAGCATAGGATATAACGAACTTTTTGATGAAAGTCACTGTTTTCCACCGATTGTTTCTATGGGAGCTATATGATATAGTCACCCGATCTTGATTAAATTTGGCACAATTATTAATAAGAACACAAAACTGACCAATACCAACTTTTATGACAATTGCTGATAAAATAACGAAGTTATTGAGAAAAGTCACTGTTTGTGACTTTGACGTTTGTATGGGAGCTATATGATATAGCGGTCCGATCCGGCTGAGTCCGAGATATACAACGCCTGCAGTATATACAAGCCTACGTGCAAAATTTTAGCTCTGTAGCTCTTACGGTCTAGGAGTTTGCGTTGATCCAGACGGACTGACGGAACGTCGGAGCTCTGTAGCTCTTACGGTCTCGGAGGAGTTCGCGTTGATCCAGACCGACGGACGGACGGACATCGGTATTTGAACTCTTTGAAAATGTTTTACTATGCTCCCTTTTCTTTGATACGAAATGCGTAAACTGAACTCTGTATGTTTCATTATTTTTTTACAGAAATAAGTAAATCTGGCTTAGAACTATGAATCTTATAAAATTTGTAAACTAATTTTCTATTAGTCAGTCAGAGAAAGACAGAAATTAATCGCATAAAATTCTTTCAATGTTATTTCACATAATTCGCGTTTTATTCTCGTCAAGCATGAAATATAACAAATGTATCTGCCACAAAAATCGCTCCATTGGCTAAACAAAATGCTGCCGCTGCCAAAATACTATTCTTATCTATATCCACTGTAAAAGAACCCAGCCAACGATCCAAAATGATGGCCCCGCTGGAGATGAATAGGATGCAGCCGGCCACTGCAAACAGTATATCGATGCGCCTATCAACTTTGGCTCCCAGCAGATGACCTAAAAAGGCAGACAGTCATTTTCCCAGTGTCACAATGACAGAGTGGCGTTAACGATTAACTTTACCCAAAGCCAGAGTTGCGCAAATGATCGTGTAGCCGGTGAGTGTGCCACAAATTAGCATGGCCTGGCTGCTATAGGAATGATCGGCAACGCTTTCAATCAGAATGATGCTGGTCATAGTGAAGGCCTGATAACGATGTCCGAGAACTTTTTAGTCAATTTTCAGACGGACAGACAAATAAAGACATTCAGCCAGAAGAAGAGTGTGGAAAGTAGAAAAAGAGCCAGAATATCACAAAAAAGTAAGGAATAGGATATAGAAATGAAGCTCTACACAGAAAAAAAAAATCGACATAGTACATACACATACATATACATATACACACACATTCATATATACATAGTTATATTACTTTGAATATTAAAAACTATTATGAATTAGAATTTGAGTATCTATTTTTATACTTTTGCAAGAAGGGTATTTTAATTTTGGCCGGAAGTGTGCAACGCATAGAAGGATGCATCTCCGACCATATAAAGTAGAAATTTAATATTGGTGAGTTTATTACACCTATAATCAACTATGCCAAATTTGATTAAGATCGGGTGACTATATAATATAGCTCCCATAGGAACGATCGGTCGAAAACAGTGACTTTGATCAATGTCTTCGCTATTTCCTATGCTAAGATTGAAGGCCGTTCTTTTGCAAACATTAGCCTTTTTAGATAAAACGTTTTTCCACTTTGATGGTTATAGGTAAGGAAAGAGTTACCTAAAAAGTCGCAAGGGTATACAAACTTTTTTGTAATATTTGCATTCCAATTATTTTAATTCTTTGGGTTCCAAGAGAGCCTAGAAATTACTTTACCCACAAATTAAATAATCTAGATTCTAGAAAAACATGCTATAAAAATTTTTTTTACTTAGTCCGTTTTAGACTCAAAAATATTATTTATATACAAATGCATATTTTATAAATATATTTATACTCAACTCGCCACAATGTTTACTTTCGGATTTTCTCGACAACTGCAATCAATTTTGGCACAATAATTAGTGTTATTAATTTCCACCGACATACCAAATTGAATATCGGACTAAAAGAAGCCAAGTTATGCATTTAAACGTTTTTCACTGGGTGGACCAAAAGGACTGAGTTGGCCGTGGTTTGTAGGAATTGAATGACCAATGTGATGTGTTGACTGGTGTATTGCAGTGTGTACAGATCAGAGGGGGATTTCCTAAGGATACGACTGTGAGTCACAATTGTGTGTTCTAGACTGATTCCAGTAAACTTTAATGTGTCAATTCGGGGGTGTTAGTATTTGGCGTCTTGGGAAACGTGTTTACTTTAGGGTTGTTTAAGATATCCGAAGGGTTTTAATTAGTTTTGGCAATGCTTTGTCTGCTTGTAATGCTTTGTCTAGCCCACCGCGTAGGCTACTCCGTGAGAGTGTCAATTATTTGGATTAAGGCTTTATTTCTCAGCCTGTAGCCATTCCTTTCAGCTGTACAAGGACAACTAGTATTTCAATCTTAATATCTGTTTCTACGCTTAGGTGTTAGAACTCACAGTTGCCTTGTGTTGATTAAAGGTTGAGTAAAAGTTAATATCGAATGCTGAATTTGGCAAAAAAAAAAAAAAACATGGTGACCTTAATATAAAGAAGTATTGGAAAATTCTGTGAATAAAAAAATCCTCAATGCAAACATTGCTTGGTCACAATTTTTAAGGCACATGAAAAGTTATAAATTTGATGCAACCTTTTGCCTTCTTTTGGTAGTAAATTTTCCTAATTTACAGTTATGTACATATGTAATGTGCGTCTATATCTAAGCGGATATATATATCTGCCAAATTTATTGTCTCTAGCTCTTATATAATTTTGAAGAACTTTAGTTTTGTCTCAACTACGAGGGCGAAAAAATAATCTTAAAAATAAACATACGAGTCTACATACCAAATTTGGTAGCTGTAGCCCTGTTAGTCTCCAAGATCAAGGTGCTCATACGGACAGATGAACGCAAAACAAATTGACCCGCCCTTTTTTACAAACATATAAGTAAATGTAAATGTTCAGGTTGGCGAAAGAACGGCTTACAATCTTAGCATAGAACATAACGAAGTTATTGAGAAAAGTCACTGTTTGTGACTTTGCCATTTGTATGGGAGCTATATGATATAGTGGTCCGATCCGGTTGAATCCGAGATATACAACCTGTGCACTATATACAAGCCTACGCAAAATTTCAGTTCTGTATCTCCTACGGTCTAGGAGGAGTTTGCGCTGATCCAGGCGGACGTCTCGTCATGCTGATCAAGAATATATATACTTTATATGGTCGGAGATGCTTCCTTCTAACCGTTGCACCCTTCTGACTAAAATTAATATATCATTTTTGCAAGGGTATAATAATAGGTAGCAGCCTTTTATTAACTATGTGTTTTACTAATTTTACTAAAATATGCTTGCATTAAATTCGTTTCATTTGTGCGCGATTATGCTGTCAAAGTAATGGAATGCAATGCAGCTAGAACTGTCGATAAGGTATCAACTAAAACTATTGGCAGTACTTTCACTTCCCAGGTAGGAACTCAATTCAGCTATGCCAGACAATCGATGTATCTGATTGTGGCCATCTGTCAATATTCCAACAACGATTGAGCGGAAGTCTTCAACATAAAGTGACGCACATGTTTGTACACACATATATTTAGAACATTTAATGGTTAACAGGTGGCCACCATTTAGTTGTCAAAACCGTTTCCACGCTTTTTATTACAAAAAAAAAAAAACATTTAACTCCCAAAAAGTTTTCTCCTTTAGTCTACAATTGCTTATGACTCTATTCATGGATAGTTACCAATATACAAATGTATGTACGTTTGTATGTATTGTAGTACAAGCATACGTATGTACATAGTATGTACATATATAGGGTAGATCCATTTGATTTTCGGCTACTGTGTGGACATATGCTTTATGGACACAGACAATAAAATAATAAAAATAACACCAAAATAAAATTAGATGAAATACGATTGCCAAACACAAATGGCCGATACAATATTTGGTAATTATTGACATATCTAACCATATGTATAGATATATAAGTGTATGTGTAAATAATAGAGGGTGTATCACACACACACACGCACACAAATATTATTTATAGCGGCTAATTCCCGTTCTTATCTCTAATGGTAAGCCATATAGAGCTTTTAATGACCTTTCGCTGTCACTTTTCCCTCTCTTCCTTTTAGGTGCCTTTGGCTATGCGTCTGTCATTACAAAATAAACATCATAATGGTTAGATGGAATCGTTGAAAGCGCTGAAAGGGGACGTCATGGCAGCCAGGGGAGGGGTGATAGAGTATTAATGTTGCATCCTTCCTGCCAGGACATCAATTAGCCACTAATTGATTGATCCATCCAGTTCGCAAAGGGTGTGGTCCGTAACCGAGGCTAAACAATTTGACACGCCATTTGCCATTTATCGTCCATATCAATGTTAAAATAATTTTCATAATTTGATAAGCAAATTGGCTCAAGTACTTGAGGTTGTTAGGCGATAGGGGGGGAAAGGCGGAGATACATACATACATACATACGTATACAATTGACGTCCTAAGTCACTTAAGTCATTAAATTTAAACAATTTTCAGTATGATGATTTATGAACATTTAACAAGAGTATATAAAATTAATTAAATTGCTTAGTAGTTAATATAAACAACACTACAGATCGAATAGTCGTAATTCATTGAGATTATATCTATTCGGACTTGCACTTCATAGATTTTTAGTCTTCAAATGAGTTGGAATTACCATTAGCGAGTTTTATACCCACTATTTACATACAAATGGGTACGTATCCAAAGTCTGAGCAATAAAGGCTTCTTTATCGGTTTTGTATATTCCGTGCATAAAATCATGAAAGCGAATTATGAATCATTAATGACTGACTTAATCGTTGAACTCTCACGTAGTAAAATGGGTTTTGCATATTTACGACATCCATTTGTATATAAAGTTTCATTCATGTGGAATCCAGAAATCCATTAAACTATTTCGACACCCTCAATTGACGATTTATAAAACAAATGTGAATGGGATACATAAGTAATTATGAGGAAGAAACGTAGAACAACTCGAAATCGAAATCCCAATATACCATATCGAATATATTGAGGTATAAGGGGTACACGCTACTAAACGAAATAAGCTCTCTGTCTAAAAGACGTCTGCACAAGTTTGTATGTTTGTATGTATATGTAAGTACATCGATTTTATTAGCCAATTCATAATTTTCAATTCTTTTAGCCAATTCATTATGGCACGGGCTGACATGTCATTGACATTGGAGCCAGCCAAACGCAATGCCAACGCCCACATAAATAAATAAATAAATGAAACTTTGAAGCAAAATCGCTCAACAGATTTGCAGTTAAAACATTTATTAGCTCGTAAATGTATTTACGAGCAAGTTGCAAGAAAATGTTCGCTTACCGCTTGCAAAATGCCAAATAACAATTGGTCTTATCTGCTGGAATGGTGGAACGTTCTATTTATTATTATTAATTTTTGTTTGTTTCTCGCTTTGTTTCGTGTGCGGTTTGGCTAGTTTTTGCTTTCTTGTTCTTATTTTTTGCTTTAAGCCCATTCGCATGACCATAGGCATGGAAATATTTACCTAAGGACTTATGGTTTTCACTTTTAATTGCGCTTTTTTTTTTTTATTATTTCGTTGTTCATTGTTTCTAATGGTGACTAATGCTGCCGGCCGGAGATAATTAGCGAACTTAATCTCAAATTAGCTATTCTCAACGCATTTTCCTGCTTGGGAATGTTGAATCTCTGAATCTTTCTATCTCGCGCTCTCACTCTCTCTTTCATACCTCTTGTGCACACCTTTTCGCCTCCACGCCAAACCGCTCTGATCTGTTGTTTATTCAATGCAATATAAGCGTCGACCTTTAGGTGTATCACACATGGCGTATGCGTAATTATTTGTACATGCTTCTCCTCCAACCTTATGACATCATCATTATGATGGCAATGATGTTCATGATCATCATACATATTATATTCAAGTCTGTTCCATAGGCCGAAACAAAGATAGCCTAAAGAATGCCGCAATGACCTCAGCTCACAAAAAACTTCGCTACAAATTGTTGAACATTTTAAGCTGTAGCTTTGGATTTTTTTATACATACATATACAGATGTATGTCTACACTATATATGTACAAATATGTATATACTACATAATCGTGTGTATATACATATATGGCCACTGGATAATTTAGTCTGAGTATAGTGTAGGTGTGGCAACGATATTCATGATGTGCATTACAATTGAATGGCGACTTCAAGCGAAATAAATGGCCCAAACACAAAAAGTGATTTAATCTAGGGAATGAGCTAATAAATAATCTGTAACCAATTCGATAAAGTACTGACCAAGTCAAGGAATAGTTCAACTACCAGGCATCACTCCCAAAGATTCTACGGGAGCAGATCCAAACAATTGGAAATACATTTACAAACGGATATCCGGCTTATTAATATTTTGTTTGTTTATATTATATCAATGTGAAACTATGCTAAAACAAATTTCTATAAATAATAATAGATTGTGTTTTTGAAGAATTTTTGGCATGATCTCATGGTATTGAAGCATTAAAACGAATTATTTTTTATCAACTAAAAAATTAATAAATGAAATTGACTTCGGAATATCTTTAAAAGAACTTGAAAGAAATGTGATTTTGTAAGTATGTTGTGAAACAATACAATCTATCATAATGTGGAATATCAATATTAATCAATTGCAAATCAGGAGAAATAATTAGAATAATGGTCAATGATATTGACTTGACTATTGAATTAATTTTATATGAATTTTGTTGCATCATATGCGCTAATCTGGATTAATACTGAAACATATGTGCTTACATCTGTATGTACATCCGTATGTATAGCTGTGTGTATGTATGTACATATGTATATTTGCCACAAGTACAGTCAGCACTGTGTAATAGGAAAACTGATAAAAAGCCGCGTGCATTATGAGGGGCAATTTATACCAATTCCATCATTAAAAAGCGACAGCTGGACAAAATTGGCAAACGCTAAACAAAAACAATAACAATGGAAACTGAATTAAGCTGATATGCCTTTTCTTTTCTTTTGGTGTTCTTTTTATTTTTGTGGAAATAAACAAATAATTGAAATGGACTGGTTGTTTGTTTGCGGAGTGGTGACATCATATTGAGACGAAGAAACGGAACAGAACAAATCCAAAATTTATCTTAAAAACAGACGAGAAGAGCCGATTCATGACATCATGCTCTATGAGAAATGAAAGAATTAATTATAAATTACGCACTAAACTCCAACAAATATCTCGCACTGAAACCAGTTTCAAGAATTCTGAGAATCGAAAACAAAACAGAAAGCAAATAAAAGCGAACACATGATGGCAAGAAATTTCAACAATAAGACACTGTGAATAACATTGGATTATAGTGCGATAAGGCAACAGAACAACAACAGGAACAATAGGGAAGATGTGCGAACCTTGAGCTCAACTAGTGATTTACCCCATTGAAATTCAACGGATGCTCGACTCATGCGTCTTGCATCCTTCTTCTTTCCCATTTCCCAATCGAAAAACTTACCAGCTCAATGATTTTCAGTAGCAAACGGTTGTTAAACTCCATTGTAGATGGTTTGTTTTCAATACTAAATTGTATTCGACAATTTCAATTTTGTTTGTAGCTGGTTAATTTTTAGGATTATTGTGTCTTTGTTTTTATATGTATCTATTAAATGCGTGTGGATTCCACGGCGTGCGAAATCGAACTGAAATTTTCCCCACTCGTGTCCAAAGCTCCAGGGCAGACACACATAAAGCCGATGGAGAAGTTAGTCGTTCGGCCGACAGCCGACAGCCGAAAGCGTCAACGAACAGTTCGTTATCAAAAACAACAAGAACCAGAGGGGCCGAACTAGTTGGCTACAATTCAGCCGGAGTTTTTCCTGAACACGAACACGCTATAGGTGAATAAAGAAATTTAGAGATCCAAAACTTAAAGATCCGAAACTGGTCTAAAACCCCAATATTGTGCAATACTTAGAGGTGTAAACTGAACCCAGTTATTTAACTTTTAAGTCTTAAACTTTTTTCAAAATTTTAAATGGACGAAAACTTGGACAAAATTGTCATGTTAATATATTTATTGCATATAACAAAAGAGTCGGGCTAACTTTGGACATGCCAAAGATCATAAGTATAGGAAAACATATATGTATAGCATATATGTACATATACTCAAAATGTGGCGAATACTCTTTTCTTACCTACGTAGTACGTACATATGTATGTATGTTTATCCTTTGATGGGTATTCTTGGCTGGGAGCCTCTTTTCTTGGGACCTTTTTCAAAAAATTGAATTAACAACAAATTCAAGTAAAAAACAATTTTCGGTTCGAGGGCTGTTTAATAAGTTCGCTATTGCCAACGTTAACACGAATATAAAAAAGGCAGGCTGCTTGCGGCAAGGATACCACGTCGCAGGATCGTCTGGAGGTAACTTTAATCCGTCAAATTTAGTATAAACGTTATTCAAGTCCTTACCACATTCACGTTCAAAAGTTAATCTTCTTTTTGTTTAATTCAAGTTTTTAAACTGTCGTTTTCGTTTTAGAAGAATAATCAATACATCTTAAGACAATACTAAATTTCCCCTTTTAGACCCAATTCATGTTATTTACTCACTCATCAAAATTCAAGATGGTAAATGTATCATTCCAACTTTCATTGTCATCTGGTTTCGTCTTGCTGATCGAGAATATACACACATAGTTTATACGGTCATGCTTGTTGGCCAATTTTTGAATTCGACTTTTGTGTTCCTCTTC
Source organism: Drosophila paulistorum (assembly GCA_018152135.1). Lineage (NCBI taxonomy): Eukaryota > Metazoa > Arthropoda > Insecta > Diptera > Drosophilidae > Drosophila > Drosophila paulistorum. The sequence continues at coordinate 1,159,755 of JAECXG010000811.1, read as the reverse complement.
CGGGCCGATTAGATATTCGAATTGGGCCAATTCGTGTCTTTCAGTTTGCTCTTTCGAATAAAGTTAAAGGCCAAGGGTTTCTGGTTTATATATTGTGTATTTTGCCGTTACAGTCCGTAGCCTAAGAGGAAACCCGTCACAACTTAACGAACCTCCTTTTTGCCCTATTTAAGACATTCGTTTTTATCCCTATTCGAATCTCGACGCAATTCAAATTAAAGTCAGTATCAACGGAGAATTGATCAGTAGACAAAACGGCTGAGCCTTACACAGATGCTTGAGAAGATTTAATGGCCAGTGACTGCATATAAGCATCGGCACAGCCTGATTTATAATCATTTTACTTCGACAACAAATTTGATTGTCGCATTTTTTAACGGAATAAAAAAACAGTGAATCTTCGTAACTAAACTTAAATATCTTTGCCTATAGTACTTAGGAATCAAGCAACAGTTCAATGTCTCGATGAACTGCATCTGCACCCTGTCAGCCAACTATAGCGGCTCCCAAATGCGCCAGGGTACGCTCCATCTCAAATGTGTGGACATATTGAGGTTCTAGTGTGGACACGGCCCGTTGCGTTAGTAAATTTATGTTTTTAACTTCCCCATGGTCCCGCTCGAAGGCCAAGTAATCCACCCAGACGCTGGGCTCAGTTTTCCCAAAATGCAGGGCCATGTGCTCGAAACACATCCTCCAAGACTTCAGGTTGGCAGAGTCCTGTGTCAGACAATGAAAAGTGTGTAACTTGATGAGTGAGCTGTACGGACTTTGCAACTTACCCTTCTAGTCAAAGTGCTCTCAAGTTGAGCCATTTCCCGATGCAGTTGTAGAGTTAGGGGAGGCTGGAGGGACAATTTTTTGTATTCTTTTCGAGCAGTCTCAGGAGAGTTTTCAATCCAGAGATAGCGTAGGTAATCTGAGCGCAGTTCTGCGAATTCCGGATGTTTAGATTTACAGGCTTCCGCATAAATGTTCTCCAGTCGTTCTCTATTACTCGGCGAACGCTCACGTGTGCGATAATAACAGATGACACTCCGCCATAGGGAAAAAGACTCGCTGCCCATAGTCTTTTGGATTTTATGAAACACCTCGTAGACCTGCGGCTCCTCGTCGTTATGAATGAGCGTGTCCATTAGAAGTTGATACATTTCAACGGAGGGATCACGCTTTAACGCCTCATTGAAGATTTGAACAGCGGTTGAACAACCAGTTGGAGTGGAGCAGAGCATCTTCTTCAAGGTAGCATAGTGACGGATTGGCATTAGCTGGGAGCGATGGCCCTCCTGCAGTGCATTGGCCAGATACTGCTGTTTTAGGGATCGTTCCGATTTGGAGTTCGTTTTAATAGCTAGTAGGGCATCTATGTATAGGTTCCATATTTCTTGGGTTTTCAATAGGTCAACAGCAGTCTTATAAACAGTCGTGAATAGTTCCAAGCGGCCTTTGAAAGGGCGTTCGAGTCGAGTTCTCTTGGCCGCCGGCTCCTCCTGTTCAAGATCCTGCTGTTCCATATCACCAAGATGATAGCCCCGCAATTCCCGCTGTGCTAGCAGATCCCAAAGCAGAGGCTCTCTGGGAAACTTTTCCTGCATGTCGTGGAGTATATTTCGCTGAAGCTTGTAGGTTATTTCATTATGGTTCTCGCAGGATTCCAGTAGCTTTATAAAATAATCCAAGTGGGTAACATTTTTCATGCTGTTGTTATAGACAGCTGCTACTCGTTCCAATTTGATATCTTGCTCGGAGAGGCTGTTATCCTCTAGATTTTTCTCATTATCGGCCAGAGCCGCTTCCGTGAGCAGGATATCGAAGAAGCATTTATTCAGTCGCTCAGATGTGGGATGACGTTGCAGACCACGTAAGAGTGTATCCTGGACTCGTTCTATGTTGAGGCGATTGTATTCATAGAGCCACATGGCAGCATCCACCCAAAAACTCGGTTCATCTCCATGATACTGCAAGAATCAAATTGAAAGTCCATTCGATGTTTTGTCTTTTAAGGCTGCTCACCTGCAGCATCTTCTCATAGATGCCCGCAACCTCTTGAGGATTATTCTTTTTGCTGAAATTAATCCAGTGTCCCCATAGGCGTCTATCGTGGCTGAATTTGACCAGAACTTCCCTGTACAAACGCATAATTCTGACTGATATGGAAGTCTTTAGGCCAGAAAGTTTTAAATGCATTTGCTCCTCCTTGGCAGCAACAGTCTCATGCATTTGCTTTTCATAGACAATGAACTCCAAATAATCGCTCACTGTCAAATGGCCCTTAGTAATTTTTTGAAACAAATGATCCCGGCGGCTAATGATCTCTCTAGAATAATTGTGTAAATTAGTTGTTTTCATAGCTTCGTATCACTATTGACTTTACCTCACTTGCTCGGGGGTAAATAAATTGTAGTGGTTCATCTGCTCGTACTCGGGCAGGATGCGCTCCTGCATTTCAGCTATAAACTCTCCCATTTTCTTAGATTTGAGTTTCTTTTATTTTTAATTAAAGTGTTTTATTTATCTCGGCCTAGCATCCAAAACGAGCGCACGTGCAATGCAGTGTTATCGATATTTTAGAGACCGTCCGTTACCGGATAGTTATAGTCACAATAAAATATTTGTATATCGTTGAATTTTAAATACATCTGTGCTATTAAACAACTTTCAAAGTCATAACAATTCCGATTTAATAAATTATTCATTTACATTTCTTTTTGGATATGAAATGAAACCAAATTTTTCGTGTTTATTATTATTTTATACATACATACAATATGTCTGATGATTTCATGCTCATCAGCATGTATACGAATATGCATATAAATTTAAAACACAAAAAAATTAAACAACAATTGACTGCACAGTCGCAGTCGCAGTGAATAGAAGTCACTAGTTTATCGTTGTTATCGTAACCGCTGCCGATACCATGTTATCGGAATTCGATAATTCGGTGCACACACACGCTCTCCCACACTTCTAGGCGAACACAAACACACAAAAAGTTGCGAGAAAAGACAATAAATAAAGTAATTTACCAAGAAGTAAAGCGAAACGAAATCAAATGGCCGAATTTTCAGTAGAACGTGTGGAAGATAAGCGAACGGTCAATGGCCGAACAGAGTATTACTTAAAGTGGAAGGGCTATCCACGCAGTGAAAATACTTGGGAACCGGTCGAAAACTTAGACTGTCCCGATCTGATAGCCACTTTCGAGGAATCGCTGAAAAACAACAAGAACAAGGACACAAAGAAACGTCTATCAAGCACGGCCTCAATGCCAGAATCCATTCGCAGCAAGCGTAAGTCGTTTATGGAGGAGGAGACCGAGGAGCAGAAGAAATTAATTGGATTCGACCGTGGACTGGAACCGTCGAAAATTTTGGGCGCCACCGACTCGTCGGGACATTTAATGTTTCTCATGAAATGGAAGGGCAGTGATCATGCCGATTTAGTGCCTGCTAAACTGGCTAATATCAAATGCCCTCAGCTTGTCATTCAGTTCTATGAAGAGCGTCTCACCTGGCACACGGGCAATGGCAACGGCAATGGTAATTCAAGTGGCGGCAGCGGTCCTAATGGTGGTGGCGGCGTTGGAGCTGGCGGCGACAGTGCAGCAAATAGTACTGGCAGTGTAACCAGACCCGGCAGCGTGGGCACTCCAGCTGGTAGCACTGCGGAAGGTGTCGAAGACGATGAGGTGGCCCCAAGTCCGCCAGCTAGCATCATCAATGATGAGAATGTGAAAGCGGATGAGAGTAACGGTGATGGCGATGGAGATGGCGACGCTGCGCCGGACGCGGATGCGGACGCCGAAGCAGATGGTGATGCGGACGCAGATGCGGATGGAGATGGTGAATTAAATACTGAATTGGGCAATGGCGAAGCCGACGACTAGGAGTGAACGAACAGCAAAAACTTGGTGCATATGTATACACCAAGCACACTCACACAGTCACCCAGCAGATGAATGCTCTGCCACATACATACATATATACATTTAAGCATAAACCTTAATATCTAAGCATATTGCTTTTTGCGTACTTTTATAAGTTAAGTTAGATTTAGTCTCCCCAATTGAAGTAATTTGATGCTTTTTGTTTTCTTTTTTTTTTTAGACTTAGTTTGCTTTGAAATACAGACATACACACACACACAAAATGTGCAAGGTGAGCGAAATAAATAACTAGGCAGTATTGGTTTTTGGTTTATGTTGTTTGTTGCATGTTGTTCCTTGAGTGTAAAACTGCCCATCCTTAATTGATCATACAAAAAGTGCATATACATTTCTTTATTTTTCGATAATTATGTATGTAGGTATTAAGCGCAATACGTAAAGCTCAGTAAAAAGAGTTGTAGTCGTCCAAGTTAATTATTTCGGTCACCTTATGAAAGTCCTTTTAGCATCCATATATATATATATATATATATACATACATATATAAGAAAAATAACATCTCTGTTACATCTCAATCCGGTCAGACGGGTTTTGTTGCATCTTTTCTAGACCTGAGAAATGAATGATGCAAATAGCACACAGGAAATTAAGAAGATGGTAAACTTAAACTTAGTAAGTAGTTTTAAACAATTTTTGTCAACAAATAAAAAAGCGATATAAATTAAATTTAATTAGTGTAACATATGACATACATACAAATATATATGAATTACTTTACAAAAATTTTTTCACGGAACTATCGATAATGTATGTATATGATCAATCAAAGCAGATGTTTTAGTAAAAAAAAGGTAAGTGAGGAAACGAAGTTTCACTGATTTCTGCGATTCACAGTAGTGAAACAATCAAATACCTTATGTGAATTTGAATTTAAATTCATTCAAAAATGTCTTTAAAAGCTATATAGCAGTCAACAATTTTAGGGACTAGTTGATGTATAATGTAAACCTAATATTTGTTCTACTTGTAGAATTGTGTTATATTACTCAAATGAACGAAAGTTATTTCCTTTCTTCAGAACAATTAATGTCTTGTTCAAATTTCAACAATATCGATAACTTTTGCCAGTATTTTAACGACCATGCGTACCATTATTCCAGGGATGCGTATTGAATGTTTCAGAAAGAGTTTATGTTTATATGCCTTTGTGTCTGTATGTATGTGAGCCAGCGTATGTGTTGTGTGCTTAAGCGATGGAATTGCCATCGAAATGTGCAAATTTATCTGAAGTTGCGATGCAAAAAAAGCAACCAGAAATGATGTGCACAGGTGAGCATAGTCGATGCCATGACATTTTTCTAAGATTTAAAAGAGAATAGCTAAATTGGAATTATTGTTTTTATATACAATTTAGAAAAACTCTCTTCCATTTCGCCCATTGAGAAAGTGCAACGGTTTTGCTACATTGGAAATCTGGAAAAGCCCGTCTATAACTCAAACACTTTCTACTGCTTTGATCTGTCAGTGGAGCAGCATTTTGAAAGATTGCGCCAGATATGTGGAGAAGTGTCTGGCACGGATCTGGTTGAATGTTTAAAGGGAGTGCTCAGAGATCAGGACGAGAATGGTCCACGGCATGATGAGGCTCTTTTGGTATTAGCTGTCTATCTGTCTACCAGCAGTGATGAGGAGCAGCGCAAACTGGTCCGTAGCCATTTTACCACATTGGTTGTCACTGATAAGGATCTGTTAATCTTCACCAAATTGGCCAAGCGACTTCAAAAGCTGTTGGAGCGAAAAACTCCAGTCAGTCGAACAACGCGAAAGGCCATTGTGGAGTGGTATAAAAAGCAATCCCTTCAGTATCTACTTCATATGTGGTCAATTAACGAGGGCGGTGGATTTAATTGGTCAGCACATCGAGAGCTGTTGCATTGCTGTCACTATCGGGATTGTGGATTCGAGCCTGATATTGAAGCTGCACTGCGTTTGCTATCCACACCAATGAAGGAGTTGGCCAAATGGCCCATCTATCTTAATCCGGTTCAGCAATGCAAGGAGACAATTATGGGCATCGTGAATCTTCGTCTCGATCAGACTTCTAACAAATCTAAGGCGCTGCCCATTGTAGAAAAACTAAATCTCAGCTATGAGCACATCCCTAGACATTTGCTACGTGCCAATCAGGAACTGGCCACATTTGTTTTACCAAAAATGACCTACGACCAGTTGCTTCATAGTTGGCCGATATTCTCGAGTTTGTATCAATGCGATAGGGCCAAATATCGTGAATACGTCGAGAGTTTCTTGAATGAGCAAAAGCTGCGGGCGGCTAACATAAATCCATTGCGCTTCCTTCTGGAAGAAAAGCGACTAGGTCGAGTCAAGGGCAAACCAACTACGGTAGGAAAAAGCGCCAGAAAACTAAATCGACTGTTTTAAAGCAATTTTAAACCCATTTCTAACCCATTTCAGAAAACACCTGTAATGAATAAACCCAACTTTATGAGCACTCTATATAAGAAATCTTTCGGTTTAAACAAACCCTTGGGATTGCGTCTCAATATCACGTTGAATCTCGAGCAATTATACTTGAGAAGTGAGTGCAAACATACATATATAATCCTATTGTATTCATTTTATTATTTTATCTGCAGAATCGTTATCTGGACGCTGTCGGTCTATACAATATATTGATGCTTTAATTGCCTTAGCATTTGGCTATTTCAAGAGCGATTCTGATGTCCATGTTCAGTTTTGGCATGACAAAAGCGGCCAATTGAAACCATTACCATGGACTCAAAAGATGTCAGTAGACGAGGCCAAAGTCTGCTGTGAGAATCAAATGGTAATGCAAAGAAAGCAGAGGCTCAAATCCCTTAAATGTATTTAAACATTTATTAATACAGGTGGTGAAAGTCAGACAGACGCTTGGAGACATCTTGTTTGCGGCTCTGGGGGATACCGAAAATACATATGATGTATTTCTCGCGATTGTACCCTGTGCCACACGTGGTAATCCGCGAAATTCTTCTGAATCTTTGAGCCTACAGCTGGCTGAGTATCGGGAGAAACGCAATGCAAATGCAAAGTAAGTAAGGGTAAATGCAAAGTAAGCTAGGTTGAGCCGTAGAGAATGTTCCTAGTTCAGGATGAGCCGCTGTTTTATAATGTCTAATGATATCGCTTTCTTCACGCTTCATTTAGGTTCATCATTTTGAGTTTGCGTCAGTGTCAAGCGTCAATGGTTTATTCCACTACGTGTAAGGAGAATATATTGGAATTGTGCAGCATTAACGAGCTAACGACCCGATTGATAGGTGCATTTACTCGCGATAAATTCAATTAGAAATCATGCAAAGAAAATCAGAAGTAATTTCAACGAAAAGCCGCAGATTCACATAACCAACGAGAGATCATACGATCAAGCTGCAGGCAGGTCGAGTCAAATGGCATACATTAGAAACATAAGCATTTAAAACACATACTTATATATAACATTAACATGTATGTATATAGGTATACATACATATATGCATATGCGTACTTTATATGTATATACATATGTGCATACATATACCTAACAAGATATTAAGCTGAGTCGATAATATTATGTAGGAGCCGCCATCCCTCCCCTGCATACAGCAATTCTGGCCATTTAAACGAATTCCATATACACATGCATGTGTGGCATCTATATACCTATTCATGAATATATACAGAGCTATTACATAGACAAGTATTCACCGTTTTAAATAAGCTAGAACTCCTACCATCTCTTTCATTCTCATTTAACAAATGCTCTGCCCCACTCCCACAGTATTTCGACTAAATCATTAAGATATTTTATAACGGTACGCTGCAATACATGCATACATACATATATATAAACGTACATATATGTAGTGTAGTACAGTGATCGCTGCCTATTAATCATTCACTCACACAGACATTTAAATACGCCGATAGAGAGAATAGAGGGTGGTATTACACACACATAGACACATAAAGAAAAACTATACACATACATCTACACAACGTTAGTTTTTTAACGTTTCTAATAGATCCAATTGTATGCATTTGAATTGTATTATATTAAAGCCTTTTGTTTTATTCGTTTTCCTTTCGTTTTAAATGTTAAATCGAATGAGAACAGAACTGAATCTAAATTAAATTTGGATGAAAAACAATGTAAAAACATCTGACTAAACGCAAACGCAAAAATTAAAAAAAAAGCAAAAACTAAACTAATTCTAAAAAAGAATCAAAAAAAAGAAACCAAATGGAAAACCAAAAACAACCAAACAAATTGCCTTACGAACAAAATGTTAGTTAAACTCCAATTTTAGTTAAAGAGACAAACTAAATCATAAACATGGTATTTCCAATTACGGCATTTAGATTAAAAAAGATGGAAAACAATTTAAAACGTAATTAAAATAGTCCAATCAAGCAATAAGAGTAAATGAACAAAAATCAATCCAAAAGCTATAGCAGAAACTTCTGTATTGATCTGTTAAAAGAAAACGTAATTAAAACTGCCTAAGGAAACAAAAACAAAACAATACACCAAGAAATATTAAGTCAATTGTGAATATTTTGGTGCAAAAACTACAAAAACTGATAAAAGAAAATAGGGAAAAATTAAATGAAATCATATTTTTAAAACAAAAGTTAGTCAACAAATAAACAAGGCAGGTGAAACAAGCAAAAAACAAAAAAAACTAAAAATTGAAAACAGGAATGAAGTTAAAAACTCCCATTGTGCCATACGCCAAGAGAAATTCACACACACATACAAAGCTACAGTACAGACATCCATTCTCATGAATATGGAACTACATAATTACCATTACTAACTAGAAAGATGGATTCTTTTTTGATTGACTGTTTTTTCATGTTTCTTTTGCTTTGAGATGTTTGTCAAACGCTTCAATAATAGGGAACATTCATTAATAACGCAAGAGTCAGGCTCTATACAAGGAATTTGGTGAAACATCCTTCCCTTATACTTACATACTTAAGTTAATACTAACTAGATTTAATTAGGAAAATTCCTTAAAAAACAGTCAACACGACTGCAAAGGAGTTTTTGAGTTTCACTAAGAGCTAAGTTTGTATTCATCGCTATTTATGTATTTTTCTGTTAAAGTGAAGTTACCCAATTGGTGGTATTATTTTTATTTGATTTTCACAAATTTAATTGCAGGTGAGTGACAATGATTATTGAAATTATCATACCGCAGACTAAATTGGAATTTGTTTGATAAGAAATATAATGCAATTTAAATTGATATAATTTAAGATTTGGTTTAATAGATAAAAGTATATTACTTGATTTGAGTCATTTAATAATACGCTTGAAGCAATTATTTTGTATATTAATATAGCATATAACCGATATGACTCCTTACGGCATGAGTAATCAGTATTTCATTCACTCATTGCCTAACTAGTTAACAAAATCGATAAATACTTCCATTCGAATTTAAAAATATGTAACATTTAAATTATAATATGTACATCTCTATAGAGATCTTTCCCTAATTCATCTTGCGTTACTAATGGACGACCCAAAAAACCATAGCAAAACAATAATAAACTATAAACAAATGAGAGAGAGAGACAAAGAGTAAGAGAGAGAGATATAGAAAAAGAAATTAACGCAAACAATTTGACTACAAGAATTAGTTTTAGTAAAAATTTAATACCATAAATTTGGCAAATAAGAGAAAACTACTTACATATGATTAACAAAGGAAAAACAAAAACAAAACAAAACAAAAAAAAAGACACTAGAGGAGAGAAAACAAAAAAATGTATTTCTACGGGCATTTCTGAAATGTTTCCACACGCGTCTGTGAAGTAAACCGTTGTGATCGCTTTAATTTTTTATTTTATTTAAACAAAAGAAAGTAACCAAGAAAACGCAAACAAAAACTTCTGAACCAAAAAAAAAACAAAATAAATAAATAAAAAATAAGAAACTAAAATCGAAACATGACAATGCAAAAAGCAAAATGTATAAGTTTAAATCTGAAATATCGAAAGATCTGTAAAATACAAGAAAAACAAAAGTACCTATATACGAGAAAACACAAAGAACAAAACATACGAGGAACACAAGCAACATGGCACAAATTCTGTAAATTAATATACATACATCCCGTTTCGGTTTACCGAAATACATTTTACTCAATTGAATTCAACCGTTACTCTAGGCAAGTCGTATGCATTCAATTGTATCAAATCGTTCCGTATTGTACTACAAATTATAATAGCTAACAATTTTCCTAAACATAATTTAAATTCAAAGTGAGCTTGAGTTGTTAAAACAGCACTGCCCAGTCCATAGATTGAGTTCCTTATCCCACAGATAGAGCTACAATTTGGAAGCTTTATTATGTATTTGATCCATAGAAATCTATATTTCTTAGATATGTTTTTTTTTTGTTGAATCCATTTTGGTTTACAGGTTTCAAATGGGGAATAAATATAAATTATTATTATTATTATTAAAGTATAGGATGTAGTTGGAAACATCAACGTAACTATATTTTACAAGCACTGGCAACTAAGGCCTTCAGCTAAGCCGAAAACTACATCCATACAATAGCCTGCGATTCGAACCCTGATCCTCGTTGTTCAGTTGTCTAAATGACTGGGCCACTTAAACAACTCATCTACCGAGGACTGCTAAATATAAATTACTTTCATATTATATACATAGGTAATTTCGATTTAAGTTAAAACAAAAAAGAAAGAAAAGAAAACAAATTTGTCTTTATGCTAGTGACTGATAATAAATTAGAACCGGGAACAAGTCCATCACCCTTTCGAGTGAATACGAATCTATATAGATACACGCCTAGCTAACTACTACACCATACTAACTTACGGCCCTGTCACTAAATCAGTATTATACCAAGTACTTTTCTATATGAAATAACCCTTTTTGTTGTAAATCAGTATATTGTATATTGAGTAAAATGTATAATTATCATTACAAACACAAATATACTCGAATCACTCCTCCCTCTCAATGAAAAGTTATCACACATGAGACTAAATCAATTAAAAACAAAATGAAAAGAAACAAAAAATCACTAACTTTGATTTAGAGAAAATTTTTTTAAACAGATTAAAATTATTGTTGTTGTTGATAAAATTTAAACAAAAAATAAAATACAAAAAAAAATGGAAAATCCGTATTTGACAGCCAAACAAAAAGCGAAACAATATAAAATAAACAAGAGAAGCAAAAGTAAAACATCATGTGATATCTATTTCCAAAATAGAATGTTTTTGCCGGCTCGAGGTCAGATGTTGTGGGAATAAAAACAAAAATAAAAAACACAGTTTGTTCTTAATTTCGTTCCGATATATTTCGACCACTCATCGGTGGTCGTCTTCAGGGCAACTATAAATAACATTGAATTGTGATTGACATAATATTAATTTAACAACAAGAAAACACCTACTTAGTTTTACACGTCCGCACACTGTGACGTGGAGCTACACACTGATTTGTCCCTAATAAATGCCTGTATAAATGCGCGCAGTTGTCCGTATCTACCTTATAATTAAGTCTTATATTTGTCGGGGTATTTATTATGTGCAGCATCTCCAAAGTGTAACGTTTGTTGTAATGTTGTTCTTGGTCTATTATGTTTACTTCGTCAAAATTTGGGGAATGTCCACTGGCGGCACAGTGGGCCATAAGTGCCGTTTTTGGTGCATTGGAGTGTTGACGAAGTTTATAGTCAGATCTATGTTGCGATAGTCTTGTTTTCAGCTTCGATTTTGTTGTCCCTATATATATTTTATCAACAACAACAAAATCGAAGCTGAAAACAAGACTATCGCAACATAGATCTGACATAGATCTGGCATTTATTAGGGACAAATCAGTGTGTAGCTCCACGTCACAGTGTGCGGACGTGTAAAACTAAGTAGGTGTTTTCTTGTTGTTAAATTAATATTATGTCAATCCCAATTCAATGTTATTTATAGTTGCCCTGAAGACGACCACCGATGAGTGGTCGAAATATATCGGAACGAAATTAAGAACAAACTGTGTTTTTTATTTTTGTTTTTATTCCCACAACATCTGACCTCGAGCCGGCAAAAACATTCAACTTTAAACAACAAAAAGGTCGCAAAAATCAACATATATATTTCCAAAATAAATGAAATGACAAATTACAAAATACATAAAGAAAAGTCCAAAACCGACTATAGTGAAAATTAACAATTGTGAATCGAAATAAAATGATAAATTTCGTCAGTCAGAAAAAAAAAAAAAAAAACTGAGCTGTAATATCCCAAATAAATATATAGGAAACGAAGAGCAAATCAGAAAGAACAACCGACTTATCTCTCTCGAATAAGATGCTAATGTCTTTTGGTTTTTCCATTTGAACTCTGAGTGCTTTTTCAGTTTAACTACATAGGAAAGAATGAACAACACAAAAGTTATGCCATATTTTCATTTTCCATTTGATTGTATACTTACATATATCTTAAAAACATATACAACATTGTTATATCGAATGACAGCAATGCGACTCGGCTCGGCTATCTAGTATTAAATGACATTAACAATACGAAAGGCAAAAGAAAAATTATGCAAACAAAAAGTTACGATTCTGTACTCTATTCGAAAATAATTCTTTTTTATAAACATATACATATGTATACATACTTCTTATACACTAAAAAATACCAAGGTCAAAAGCTGAATAAATTAAAAATTGGATTGGAATTTACAATTATTTTATGTATATTATAATAGATATTTGAACATGAATCGAGAAGTTACGAAAAAAGGGTCACCATAAATTTAGGTCTATTCATATGGGTGTGGGTGTGTCAGTCGGTGGATCTATTTGTTCTTTGTGACCAGTCCCGCGGGCCCGCACATATAAAGCTGATCTTCTTGCCGATCGCGTATTGTATTAAAGCCCAATTCGTCGGCCGGCACACCATATTGCTTCAATTTGCACTCATATGTCTCCAGCAGATCGTCGTGGGCCTTTCGGGCCTTGGCCACTTCATAGCGCAAATCGATAATGATTTGGTTCTTCTGATCGATAATATCGCCCACGCGTTCATCGAGGCTGTTCAGTTTTTCAGCCATGTTGGGAGCACAAGTGGCAATGGTCTCCTGCATAATGATCGTACGTTTCTCATCTTCACGCATAAGTGCGGCTATCTTGCGCTCGAGAAGAACATTCTTGAGTCCCGTTTTTTGCTGCAACTCAACGATCACCTCATTAAAGCGCTCCTTGAGTCCTTCGCGTTCTCTGACCAGAGCATCGTTGCGCAATATGAGAGTTTCAGCTTCCCAAGTCAGGCCTTTCACCTTCTTTTCGAGGTGCACGTTGCGCGTTTTGAGGCGGCTCAATTGCTGTTTATCGCGTTCATAGAATTCTAGCTTTCGTCGCATTTCATTTAACTGAATGTTGGCGTGGTCCAGTGGCTCCTTGAGGCGTCGATTCTCCTGCTGTGTTTCTGAGGCAACTCGATCGCTGCGTTCAGCCTGCTTACGCAAGTGTTCTAGCTGCTCCTTCATGCTGCCGATTAAGGCCAAATTATTGAGAGTGATGTCATTGTAGTAGTTTTTCATGTCATTGAATGCCAAGTCATGATGATCCTGTAGATCTTTGATCTGCTGATTCTTACGCTCTTCCACCTCAAACATTTGGGTATTATAAAAAAGATCCATTTTTGATTTTTGCTCCATCATTTTCTCCTCGTGCAGCATTTCATTGTCCTTGCGTTCCTGCTCGAAACCCAGTTGTTGTTCCCTATAGGAATAATTCATGCGAAACGAACGAAAAATGCACAATATAAAAAACGAAGAAAATTAGTATGAAAAGTGACTCCAGGATACAGGGAAAAGAGGAATGAAATTAGTATGAGAGGTCTTTGAGTTATGGCACACGTAAGTATGCACGCGTGAGGAAAGGATACTTACAGCAATTTCTCATTGAAGTGGGCTTCCATCTGTCGCAATTGCATTTCATTCATTTCGGCGCGCTCACGTAGCATACGGCGCAACTGTCGCTTATCTCGCTGAAGCTCCTGCTCCTGCAGGACATGATGCTCTTGGGCCAGTTTTAGTTGTGTCATGGCCTCGGCCCGCACTTCCCCCAGCTTGTTGTGATTCTCAAATTGCAAATGTTTCATTTGTTGCATCACATGCTTTGTGTCTACATCAGCCAAGTCTTGAGTGGCTTCGATCTCTTTATCCTTTTGCTGCAGTTCATATCGGGCCTCGTCCAACTGCTGCCTCGTGATCTCCCAAAACGTACGAATTTTGTCCCGTTCCAGCTGGAAATAGTTGCGCTCCTCCCTTTCTCGATCCATTTCAGCCTTAAGGCGCAGGGCGAACGCCTCCAATTGATCACGTGTCATCGAGGAGGTGTCTACGCCATCGATGAGAACTGCTCAAAGCAAAGAAAGGGAAAAGGGAGATGCAGTTTTCAGTAACTTTAAATGCTCATCGAATACGCTTTATATGACAATTTAATGAGAACGATGTGGCACGCGCTGTCTTTCGGGTCGTTTCCGCTTTTCTATATGAGTGTGTTGTCTTGTCTGTGCCTCCTCTTTGTGTGAATGAGTATTTGAGTGTGTGTGTGTGTGTGCCATGTTGTAATTGTTTTCTGTAATTGGCCACGTTGGTCGTCCAAATGGTGCCCAGCACCAGGACGAGGGCTAGAGACTATTATGTGCGTTAGAAACTAAGTGAGTTTGTTCACTCGTGGAAATGAAGTGGACAGTTCCCCTTTTTTTTATTTCGCTCTGGTTCTGCCAATTATAGTGCATTTTTGGGGGCATTCTTTGTCCAGACGCAGATTATCATTATTTCTAAATTGCTTTGCTTGACCATTTGATACCCTTATGAGAGACAAAACTAAGTCTTCCACTTGGTGGCTGTATCCTCCATCATTGCAAAAAATAAAAGTTATTTTCCTTATAGGGTAAAAGGTAATTTAATGGACTGCATATAAGGTAAGGTGTATCCAATTTTGGATCCGAAGTTGCTACTATTAGAGAGTATAAACAAACTGCAAAGATATATGAAACTGAAGCCAAAAGTGTAGAGGCAAGGAGGACTCTGGTTTACCCAATGCATTGTGGTTGGTTTTGCCCAAACAATTAATTGCCTGACAGGCGGCGGTGCTGGCGGCCAACGTGGGGACCCCCTTTTCTCAGAGTGTGGTGCACACTGGTGGCAAAGTTTTGGGGAAATCAGTTATTTTCTAGACTTCAATTTGGAGCCAATTTAAAATTTGAATTATGTAAAAGTGAATTGAAGTGAATTATTTATAAAAAAAATAGTTCATAATTAAATAGGCTTCGTGACCTCAAAAGCCCTAAAAATCGCATTAAATCAACATTAAGGGACGAAAAACTGTATGGCCCAAAAAACTTTGCCACCACTGTATGTGCATATGTGTGTACATACATACATACATATGATTGTATGTATGCCTATGAATGTTTTTCTTTGTATTGTCACTTTAAAGAACAATTGCTTAATTTGATGAAAAATAATTTGATTACTTCTTACCTGGCATCTTTTTGCCCTTTTTGCCCTTTTTACCCTTTGGCGGCTGGAAAGAGATGAGAGAAAAAAAATTGAATTAATAATAGTTTGTTGTCTCATTGATACCGCTCCCCCACCCCCACTTGACATGATTGAGATATGAAATGTTGCTTAAGTGAGTCATGGAACAAATGGTTCCAGCCCTCTGGGCCAGATGCCGAAAATGCATCGTTATTACAGTCCTTTATTATGTCCTCTGACCCATAAACTATTATTTTTGCCCACTTTAAATCCTTTAACAGGGCTTAATTTGATTTTGCTTATTCGCCAAGAGACACACACACAACAGGAGAAGAAACAGTAAATGGATTGGAGTGGAGTCGTGGAAAAGCCACCAGCAACCGGAAAACCAGGCAGAGAAGCCAACAAGGACTACGCGCCTCGCTCATCGTCGCATTAAATAATGTGATGGCGCGGCTTTCAAAACAATTTTGCAACAGCTGTTGGCTTATTGCATATTTTATGACTGCAAATTATTCAAAAATTTTCGAAGCGACCACCACCATGGGTCCTGCTCCTATTTCATTGCTTGTGAGGGAGAAAAATTGTTAAAAAAAACATATACATACATAACATACATATATATGTACATTAATATACATAGACACCTCCTCATACTGAATGTATATACATATATAAACATTTGTCTGTACATACATATATTGCATAAACAAATTATTGAAAATAGACAACAATAACATTAACAACAATGCAAAAAAGAGAAGCAGAATAAAGTTGCACTAAAGCTGAGATTTCGTTCTGAAGCTGGCTTCTATTCGAGTGCAACGACATTTATTTCACTTATATAATGTGCACATACATACATACAAATATACATACATACATATATGTACATATATATACATATATATATATAGGATGCATGTAGTATATATTTTGTATATGTCTGCAGCACAACAGCAGCAACAGCCCGGCTTGGCATGAAAAATTGAATGCGCGCCGCCAATGCTTGGCGTAGTAACTCCTCCCCCCACCCCTCCCCACACCCTACTCAGAATAAAAAAAATTATATATATTTATATATTAATCCAAAAATTCAAGGCTCAGACTATAAGATACCCTGGCATATCACAAAGTGCATTCATTTTAAGTTAGCCTTAGACACAAAGAATGCAATTCGAGATAGGATAATATGGGCACAATTAACCAGAAAGAGCTCAGCATTTGAAAGAAGACAGTTTATTATAGCAAAAAATCAACCTGACCAGATGACCTCTAACATTACTTGATTTGTTTTTACTAAGAGCATCAGCTGATAGCAGCTGGAAAAGTGACAATTTTGTTATTCAGAAATTGTAATAAATGATTCTTTGCCAATTTCACAGTTGGAGAGACCATTTTAATACACCCTTGCTGTTAGCAGGGTATGCAAAATCAGGAAAAGGCAAAGAATGCAAGAAAATGGAGCGCAACGAGGTCGCCTTTGTTGTTCGTTTAGTTGGTCGAGAAAGAGAAAAGTGCCTTATCGCAGACGCCATGATACGGCGAAGGAAGATGAAGATGAAAACGAAGACCACGGCGAAGAAGAAGATGCCTGGTTCCTCTTCACTTCAGTGCTACTTCTATAAATGGTCCGAGATCTCCTTCCATTCTCCTTTGGCCTTTCACTTTGTGCCACTTTCTGATGATGTTGTGATTTGTTGCACTTACCATTTTGAAGTTTTGTCCCTTTCGGTTTCTCCCCTGTTTCTTCAAGACCTTCAAATAATTAAATATTGTTTATAATTACAATAGATAAATAAATTCGTCAGCAATGTATCTCTAACGCTCCGTTCTCTGGGCCACTTCTGAGACGATTGTTAAATCGTATTTTACCGGTCAACAACGAACGGTTGCCACAGACTACCGATAGATATATATTATATATATATTTAAATGTGTAAATATATGTATATTATTTAGTTGCCCCAGCAACCAACATCAGGGCGAAGTTTTTTCGTATGCTTTCAGAAACAATCAAAACCTATATATGAGTATTGTGGCAAAGAATCATTGACTCCTGAACACTCACACAGACATAACTTTAAGCCATCCTTACACAAATATTCAATGGGAAATCAACAAAATTAAAACTGCCAAATTTAGAAGCAAATACACAGAAGATTATACATACTAAGCATTTTATACTGGCAAAACAAATTTTGAAATATAAATTATAGATATTTCCCATATTATAAGGGGCAAACAGTGCCGACTTTTTTTTATACATATTCGATCTTTGATTCGAACATTTTTTTAAAATAAATAATTTTTTAAGGGAAAAACTACAGAAATTCAGAATTCAGTTTTTCTTCCTAACTTCAATAGCTTCTGGTAAGGTATCTGATCGTTATTGTATAATCGAAAAACATACAGAAGCAAAATGAAAATAGTTCATTTGGTTCGAGGAGTGTCTACCGCTGTGTAGACTACCGCTGTAGAACTGTATCTGGACTGGTGGTTCTTACATATGAATAGTCGACCGATCTTTATAAAATTTCAAAAAATAATCTATTTGTTTTAAAACCCTCTTAGCATTTCGGGATAAATTGGCGAAATTTTGGAATACATCGTCATTTTCACGGCGCAAAATGACAAGATTGTTAAATAACAAAATTAGGTCATGTCAACATTGGTAGTTCACAACTTAGGCCTCTTTGTTCAATTACCCCACCAAACCACTCAAAGTCACACGTAAATTCTTCGTATCACCCCAATTAATTTCTTTCAGCCAACCCTAATATAATAGGTAAATATAATTGGTGTAACATTGTAAAATGAATTTGGGAATGTTCTATTTTTGTGGCTTGTCAAACAGACGCATTCGTGTGTCGCTTCAACAGTTGCCAAAAGTATAAACATACATACATATTAGAGTCCTGCACGAGTACACTCATTTGCCTCAGTCTTTCAAATACTAATAAATTTTCCTATATTTGGTTTGGTAATATTGCTTCGGAACGAATGAAACGCGATGAAAAGTCTCGAAGTATTTTGTTTCATTTAGTAATATCACAGTTGCATAATTTAAGTAGAAAAACCAAATTTGACTTAAGCGACACTGGTTTAGCTAGCCAACTAAAACCATTGTTAGCAGAGCTACTTAAAACCGTTGTGTATCCTTATATTACAGACTACCACAAAATCGCATTTTTTTTATTTCGACCCACAAACAAGTTGTTAAATTTCACTGAAGTGGAAAAAGAGCGAATAATTCAATTGTGTAGGAAATTAATGACAAACTCTGTCGAAAGACAATTAGAAACATCAGAGCAGCTGGAAATATGTATTTTCAGAATTAGTACCAAATTATAAATTATATCTTATAGTTATATGACAATATAACTTTATCTATAGACTCAGAGCTTCAAGCATACATGTCCTTCAAAGTTTCGTTTTCCGATAATTTTAACGTTTTACAGTGGTGGGAATCCAATAAAGACCATTTTCCACTTATTTTTAAAGTAAGCTGCAAAATTTTATGTATTCCAGCTAGCGCAGTGCTTCGTCTGAAAGAGCTTTCTCTCAGGCCCGGTTATTAATTTCAGAAAAAAAAGCAAAATTGCCACAAACAGCGACATGATAAATGAAATTACATATGTTTTTAAATTTTAATTTGAAAAAAATTAAAAATACACTTAAGGGGGAGGAGGTCTTAGGATTTCAATTTTTTTTTTTTTTTTGTAATTTTTATACATATTTTTTTTAATTATTAGTATTTGAAGAATGTTGTGTGGAAATTTAAAGTAAATCGGAATAAAACAGACAAAGATTTAGCGCTACAACTGATTGGCTTTCAGTGAAGATATTCAAGTATAAAAACCTTTAAGTCGATTTTCTGACAAACAGCATTTTTCAAATATATCAAAGAAATAGTCTCAGATTATTCATATCTTCACAAAAAATGTTTGAAATTGTGTTAATAGTTATTGTTAAGATATCATTGTTAAATTTTTAATAAAATCATGTTTTAATTTTTATTAAATACTGTAAATATTTTTATAAAATGAATTTATTTTCAGATATTTCATATTATATATGTGCATTGAGTCTGCTGTCAGGTACTTGCTTGACAATTCGGTATACCGAGAACGAGCACGACATTTGAACAGTACCTAGTACTCGGTTCGGTTTTCGGTACTTGCTTCTCGATACCGGATTTTTCGGTATGCCCTGCTCGTTTAAACTCATTCGTTCGTATGGCACACTCGATTTGAAAATACGAGTAAATGTGAGACCGAGTTTCGAAATTGTAAAGGGGTTTCGTTTTGTGCGGATCTCTAATACATATGCAAACTGTTTAGAAGGGAATTCCGTGCAACATAAGCAAAAGGGGAAATATGTACTTACCCGTAGACCCCATCTCTACTCTAACCATTGGACTTTGTGGAGACAAATACAATCCTTGACGATTCGATCAACATCATGTACTGATGTCGGTTATTGTAGACTTACAGATCTATTTTTATTAATTTTTTCACTTCTTATATTCTAAAACAACATTATGCCTGCGTAATCATAACAATCCTTTAATTTCCCATACATAATGTAATTGGAAAATATATATAGATATGCAAGCTTCTGCTTATGTTGGCTGTGTGTTTGTATCAGATTTTAAGTGTTAGCTTAAGTCTAATCCATGGTGTTCTCATATGCAGAAGGAATGCATATGTTGTGTATGGTTTGACCACTTGATCTGCAAGCTCAGCATTTGCCACGCGCTGCGATCGGCTTGTACATAAGCGCTGGATCGTGCACCATGCACCCATAGGGTGAAATTGTGTATTAAAGTCGCCGGAATGTATGTAACAGGCAGAAAGAAGACCCCATAAAGTATACCATTACCTCGAAAAACATGCTAAAAGAGGTTATTATGGAGGAATGGAGCAAAATAACCATCGAGGATACCCGCAAACTTGTGGAATCGATGCCTAGACGTCTGGCGGATGTGCTAAAGAAAAAAGGCTATCCAACAAGATATTAATAAAAATCCAAAACGCATTGTATGCAGATTTTTTTTTGTTCCTTATCCAATGTACGCAGACTTTTGGAAAGTCATTTTTTGTTATGTTTTTTTTCTAATGGTTATATTATGCCTAAGATTTTTGTTTTGATAAATGAAATGACAGTAAATATTAAGTTTAATAATGAAAAAAACAAATAGAAAAAGAAAAAATTCAATATCTTTTTTATACTGAGCGCTATTAATGGTCAAACTTGAAATACAGAAATTTTCTTGGGTGTACGCAGAGATATGAGAGTAAGTGTACATATTCTTGATCAGCATCGACAGCCGAGTCGATCTAGCCATGTCCGTCTGTCCGTCCGTCCGTATGAACAGCTTGATCTGAATTGGTTCGTAGGTTAAAGTGTTTACGCAAGGTTAACGCAAAAAACCAAAAAGTTTCCTACGGCCGGCAAGAATAACTTGATGTAGGATCGTCTGAAATAAAAATTTAACAAGATGCAGCAAAGATTTAGTTCTGGTATCAACATCAACCATAGTTTTTAATTTTTGGCGGGTTTTCATGGATATTCTGCGTCGATTGCACTTTGTTTTATCTAGAATTAAATGCTGTATATGACGTATACCGAAGTCGGCGAGAAGACTAACTTTGCTTATTTTAATTATACTCCGGAAAAAGTCTTTGCTATGCCTAAACCTAATCGCAAGTATAGTTTAGTTAAAAGTATTTAATAGATACCTATAGCAGGTAAACAAAAGAGAGGATAGAGTTAGAGAGAGATGTTCAACACCATTTAGCATACACACAGACACACACACTCACAAAATGCGTAGAAAAAAGAAAGAAATGGCCATCCATATGCACACAAAAGCAATGAGCAAATTGAAATTGAAATAGAAATAGAAACAGAAATAGAAATAGGAACAGAAACAGTTAACGCAGAACCAAGACAAAATGAATGTGAAGTGCGATGCGACCTCTTACCCCCACCCTTTTCTACCATCCGCTTATCGTGTATCTCTCACCAACCTCCATTTGCTTCTGCCTTTCCGACAGTCACTGCTATCGCTGAAGTCGTAGTTCAAAGTCAGTTGTACTCCCGTTTGCAGCTTAAGTACGTGGCTTCTGTTCCCACTCCAACTCCCAAAGCTACCCCACTTCTGTAGCTTTCCTTCTCTCCCATCCCTGGCCAACGGGTCCCGCTTCAAGTGCAGCTGTTTGTTTGCTTGTTTGTTTGTGAATGCGGACATTAAATGTTTTTGCATTTGCAGCAGCCAAAAAGCGAATGGAATAGAACGAATAGCAATGGAGCGATGGGGGCTTGGAGCTGGCTGCAATGTCTATGTCTGCATGGTGGTGGCTGTTGTTGACTAGTTAATTGGACGATTTTATAAAATATATTATTATCATCAAGCTAACATCTGAACTGTAACTTGGACGCGCTTTCTCACACAAGAAGCTTAAAGTCTGATATACTTATATACTACATACATACACACATAACTGACTGTGTCCCAAGAAGACTTACGAGAAGGCTCTATTTAAAGTGTCGGGAGGTCATGAATAGTGGAATGCAACTGTATTTTTTGATTAATCAGTAAAAGGTCCTCGTACTTCTCACTATTTGCGTTTCTAATTTAACCTAAGACTTATTGCTAAAAATTATGGATAAGGAAGTTTTAGGTTTAGTAATAAAACTTGAATTCAGCAACAATTTGTAGTGTGTATGTATGTCTGCCCGTTTCAGAAAACTTAACTTAAACTTTAAACGTAGTAATAAGAAATTTTAGCCTTAAAGTGGACGGTATTTTCACTGTGTTTCGGCTTGTCTTCATTTCTTCAGGTGTATTCTCTCCAGCGCCATAGGTGTCCAAATGCTGTGAAAGACTAACTCAAGCTTTCTTGGATTTTGGAAGAGTCCTTGAATAGGGAAAATTGATTGCAGCGAAAAAACTTCATGTAGATCTAAAATCAGAGAACTCAAATTAGCAAACCACAGCAGGAATATATCATGTAATGTCAAAGGCTAGGTAAAGCCAATCTTGCAATTAATAAAAAGTGCATATATTTAGTTCAATTTTTGTTTCTCATTGATACAACTTAGGTAGATGGCTAAATTAACTATTTGTATATTGAGTTGGATTTTAATAAAACGAGCACTCTCGAGAGAAATCACGCCTTAATTAATGTGTTGCCACTCATCCAAACAATTTTGGGCACATTATTTGAGTTCAGTGCCCCTCCTCTTGCGGCCCCACCTCTTAACAAGCACCACCCAACTCAACAACGACGGTAAAAAAACTCGAATAGTAACCAAGCAGCATATTGCCTGAATATTTTGGCTTGCCGGTTAAATGCTTTAATTGAAATTAATAACCGCAGTGAGTTTTGGGCAGTCAAGCGCAAGCTGAGACAAACGAGGGAGAGAATAAGGACGTGGCAGACAGTAAGAACGGGCAAGGACGAACCAGAATTTTCAATTGTTTTCATTAAAAGTCAATTTTTGATACCAAAGGCAGGAGCAGTTGAAGATTCAACCCTTGCAAGTGAAAAGATTCCCTGCGGATGCTTAAGGATACCTCGACAACGTCTTTCCTAAAGGGCCATGGCGCAAACGACGCTTGGTGTATAATTTTATTTAGGCTGCCGGCTGTTGGCTGTTAGCTGTTGGTTCTGGCCATGGCCCATTGCGCATTTAAATGTAACGGCTGCAAAGGGTCACGCGGCTTTCTCTTGCCCCTCCCCACCATCTCCAGTTAACGTAGTGATTGAAACTGAAAGTAAGTATTTAAAATATGATTAGAAAATATGGCTACGGTTTGTACCCATAAGATATTTTTAACATAGGCTTTCAAGCACGTAAAACTTAAATTGTGGAAAACTCATATAAAATGATCAATAAAACTAAAGACAAAAATATGGTTTAATTGAATACATACGAAACCATCCGGATGGTGCGGTTCTAACAGATATGTAACTACATAGTATGTATATAATTTCCAAAGAACGATTGGTATTTTTCCAAAACTAGTCTACTATTATCAGTATCAATTCCGCCTCAAATGCTTACCAAAGTTTCAAAGGGAGGCCAAAAGTTTTTATACCCTTGCAAAAAGGGCATATTAATTTTGGTCACGGAAACGACGCATCTCCGACCATATAAAGTATACATATTCTTGACCAGCACGACGAGACGAGTTCAAATAGCCAAATCCGTCTGTCCGTCCGTCCGTATGGATCAACGCGAACTCCTCCTAGACCGTAAGAGCTGAAATTTTGCACGTAGGCTTTTTTATACTGCAGGGGTTGTATATCTCGGGTTCAGCCGGATCGGACCACTATATCATATAGCTCCCATACAAACGGCAAAGTCCCGAACAGTGACTTTTCTCAATAACTTCGTGATTTTCTTTACTATTATCGTGATATTTAATATTAGTGAGTTCATTATAGCTATAAACGAATGTGCCAAATTTGATCAAGATCGGTGACTATATAAGATAGCTCCCATAGGAACGATCGGTCGAAAACAGTGACTTTTGTCAATAACTTCGTTTTTTCCTATGTTAGGATTGTGGGCCGTTCTTTCGCAAACACTCTTTTTAGATAAAACGTTTTTCCCACTTTGACGGCTATAAGTGAGGAAAGAGTACCAAACAACTTAAAAGGGTATACAAACTTCAACGCGTTCGAAATTAGTTCCGGCCCTCTGGTTTTTAATTATATTCTGCTAAATTCAAATCAAAAAGTATTTTATTGGTTGACCACAGAAAAATCTCTTACCAGGAAAACAATTTCTATTATTTAAGACAAAATGTTTTAATATTAAGAACGAAAAAACAATATTGGCATCTATTTCGCCAGACTTTTTGACTGTCAAGTTTTGACGAGTCAAGTTTAGTAATTTAATGTATAATTTTCTAAACTCTAATGCAAATATTTTGTTTCCCCAAAGCTTGGAACATTTTAACACGTAAATAGAAAACCCACAATGTTTGACTTTAATAAACGAATATGACGTCTGAAAGGATATTTGAAATATGTATATATACTTCAGACCAAAGAGAAATGTATCTAGAATAATTGTAAACCGATTTGAATATTATTGTTATTATTATTATTATTAAACTAAACTATCAACCTAACTAAACTAAACTAAACTATCAACCTAACTATATTTTACAAGCACTGGCAACTAAGGCATTCGGCTTAGATGAAAACTACATCCATACACTAGCCTAGGACTCGAACCTTACTGGGCCACTTAGACAACTCATCTACCGAGGACTGCCGATTTGTATAAACTTCTTGTTTTGTGCAAAAATCAGTTGATTTTTGAAATTTATGGGAAAGAAAACCTGGTCCGATTTAAATGTGTATTCTGCCTATTCTGACGGTTATTCCAAATGGATAAAAGTCGGCCGTTCCGAAGTGTTGACATCGTTAAAGTACTTGAATTATCTTCAGAAAGAGACGTAAACAATGATATATCTGTTTTTTTATACAAGTTTTTTTTTGGGAAGGGTGTTAATTTGGACTGAGGTCTTTCCACAATAATTATACCATACACCCATAGGGTGAAATGGTATATTAAAGTCGCCAAAATGTATGTAGCAGGCAAAAGGAAGCTTTTCCGACCCCATAAAGTATATACATATATTCTTGATCAGTATCAACAGCCGAGTCGATCTAGCCATGTCCGTCTGTCCGTCCGTCCGTCTGTCCGTCCGTATGAACGCCTAGATCTCGGAGACTATAAGAGATAGAGCCACCAAATTTGGAATGTAGGCTCGTGTAGTATGTAGAGTGATCGAGTTTGTTTCAAATTTTTGCCACGCCCCGTCCGCCCCCGCAATTAAAAAAAAAACGTTTATCGCAAAAACTATTGCAGCTAGAGACCCCATATTTGGTATGTATATTTGCTTAGTAATTGCGCATATTTTGTAGGTATAAAGATTTTCCGCCTTTCCGCCCCCGAAATTTGAAAAACTCGATTATCTCCTGTAATTTTTAACCTTGTGAAATCAAATTTGGCACACTTAAATTTAATACTAATACCCAGCAAAATACTAAATTTGATCAAAATGGAAATAAAAATAGCCAAGTTATGCATATAAAAGTTTTTCCATATGGCCGGAGTTGGCCGTTGGCGGGTGGTGGCGCTAAGGTGCTCATATGCATGAGTGAGCGAGATACTAAGATATGCTTGTAAAAAGCATGTAAATAGAACTTTTTTAAAATAGGCAAATGCATTTGTTATTACAAATTTGAAATATTTGTTTTACTGGTGTATGGTATACCTAAGTCGGTAAGACGACTTACTTACTTCATTTTTTTGATTTGTGTTTCTTATCATTAACTAGTCTTTTAAGTATCAATGCATACATTTGTATATAATCATGTGTGAGTAGATTTTAATTAACTTTTTCGCTTGGCTTCAAGTAAAGACCTTCGAATTGGCGTATGAGTTTGGGAGGTGGGGGGCTTGGCGGCGGCGAAAAAGTCAAAACGACGGCCGGCTGAAGA
Source organism: Drosophila paulistorum (assembly GCA_018152135.1). NCBI lineage: Eukaryota > Metazoa > Arthropoda > Insecta > Diptera > Drosophilidae > Drosophila > Drosophila paulistorum. Next base: position 1,133,756 of record JAECXG010000811.1, on the reverse strand, counting down.
TGAGCTGGATAAAAACAATGACAACACTGTTTTAGCATTATAACGAAATTACGATAAATGCCACCATTGAGTCATCCAGCTACTTTGACCACATTTCAAGTGGACAGTAGAGGATAAAGTAATTTTTTTCTATTTGCCTTTTCCATTCCATTCGTTTTTTATGTCGTTTTTGTCGAAAGTTTTTTGGGTGTCAGTCACTGTCCTACTGTGTATATTAGTGTCTGTGTGTGTGTGGCAACTCGTGCTCATTGCGGTTGCAGAAGTTATTTGCTGTGTTATTTTCACAACAACTTCCGCTTTAGCTCAGAGAAACGGATTTCCTGCTGTGCTCGAGAGTTAAATTTTGTGTGCAACTGCTTGAACGACGCACAGTGGCTCGTTTGATGCAAGCATGTAGCATAGGTTTCATTGGGACTTAAGACAATTGTCAGATTGTTGTAATATTGTATTAGCTATAAATTTAAATCAAAAATGGGTTTTAGCTGGTTTGGGGTCAGCAAATCTTACTAATTTATAAGATTTTTATTACAGGCAGGTTATTGGTGAACAGGTTGTCTGTCAAGCACCACCAAGTTCTATCATCAGCAGACTTCGTTAAAGAATCCAGAGCATTTCTTCTTCAATGCTAAAAGTAATTGGGAATTCAATCTACATGAAGCGAAAAAAGAAACGGCTCCATCAGAACTAGTGTAAAGGACTTCGCCTTAAGCAATTAACCGTCACGGCCAAATATTTTGTTATATATTGTACTATATAATACGGCGGGCCTTCCGTTTTTGGTGTTTGTCTAGATTTCGACCTTTTTGAAGTTAATCAAAACTAGGTTTTAGCCGGCTTGAGGTCAATAAATCTTACCAGTCTATAAGTCTATAAGATTTTTATAAATCTAAATTATAAAACAATTTTATAAGTTTTTTAAAGGTACGATCATAAATTCGTTTTTGTTTTCAAGGGTATTTTACAATTACAATTATCAGCCCCGCCGATATAGGCACCCGATCTTGACCAAATTCCACATAGACAATAAAAGGTCTACAAAACTGACAAATAAAATTCTTTAATTTTTGTAAGAGTAACGAAGCTATTGAGTTTGCCGTTTGTATGAGAGCTATGTATAACATATAGAGATCCGATATGGAAGGCAATATGCAAAATTTGAGCTTTGCAGCCTAAACGGTCTAACAATAAGTGGAGATCGCGTCGATCCATACGTATCGTTGTGCTGATCAATAATGTATATACTTTATATGGTGGGAGATCCTTCCTTCTAAGGGTTGCACGTTTCTGACAAAAAATAATGTACTAGAATATGTACCACAAAACTGCAACGAGCAGGATCAATCAAACCTTAAAAAATCCAATCCAAATTCGGTCAACAGGTATGTTAACCAATTGGTTCGAATTAGAGGTGGGCATGGGCTGGGTTTTTGTCAAGTAGCCGTGGGTAAAGACTAAAAAATCTAATTTCGGGTTGGGTGCAGGCGGGTATGGGTTAGGTCGCTCAACCCGAGAATTTATTTGAAATATGAAAACGCAATTGAAAACTATTTAAATATTTTCTTTTCTTAACTTCGTGTAGACTGTCGACTACGTTTGTTATCGATTGTTTCAATTAAAATGATTATCACCATTGTGATGATAATTACAATTGTGATCAATAAGAAAAAAAGAGCGGAGGATAAAGGACAAGAAAAGAAATGAATTTTTCAAAAATATTTTTTCGGACGGGTTGCAAAATTTTTATAGTTTTCGTGTGCGGGTAAAATTTTGCTCTTGGGCTCATGGGCTGGGTCGGGTTGGGAGCTACTCACCTTGATTGTTGTGGCAAGAACGCTCATCCAAAGTGATCTTAATAAATACGATTCGAGCTGAATGAATAACTTCGCGTTTCTTGCACATTTTTTGAGTAGAGCTTGACATTCCAAATTAATATGAATTGCGGTATGACTGTGTACTGGACCCCTCCTCCTCGGATTCGAAATGCCTTGAATGAAAAAACAATGTGTTTAAAAGTTATATAATTCAATAATTATAATTATTAAAAGTTATAAGGAACAAGTTTAACTACGTGGCTACAAGAAAAATATACACTCATGATAATAATAATATAAAATGCGACCCTTTGAAATCCTTGAGAGCAGTTGGATCCAAAATGGACAATAAAGGACGAATTCTCTTATTTTCATCCATTTCTTAAAAGAACTTACAAAACATATATTTTTGGTTTTGATGATGACAAGCTGAAAGAAAGCGATCATACAGAATGAAGTACCAGCAACACTTTTGTGAGCGTCTTTGAACGTTCGTTTCAATCCGACACACCCCAATCACTCAATACGAAGGAACGCATCGAACAAAATCAAACTCAATTATTGAGTGCACCGTAAAATGTATTGCTCATTGCAGTTCTCTGGTATGTACATATACAGTGGCGGCAAAAATATTCCTTATATTCAGATTTTTTGCGATTTTTATATGTTAGTGAAAAATTTTGATGTGTTAATTTATAGCGTTAAATTGGTCATTCTATTGAGATGATGTACCGATGATTTTGTAGGTGTATCTATAATGGTTTTTTTTCAAAAACGGATTTTGATAAAAAGCCCCACAACTTGGAACTGGCAAAAAGAAGACACATTTTAAAATTGTTTCAAATTGGTTGTGCACCTTAAGAAAGGGCTTTAGATCTTTTAAAACTAAGATAAACTGTATACCACAAATTTTCAATTTGCGTCCAGGATCCAACTTGGAGCCAATTGAAAAATTTAATTTCGTATGCACTTTCTTGGTCTCTATACTTGGCGCCATTTCACGACATTTATTTATTGTAAACTTTAACTACACTTGAACTACGAAATATATATTACGACAATTTGTATGAAGCCGAAAAACGTACTTACCCCAAACTGGGATTCGACGAAGAATTCTAATAATCTTTTACCATGAAACATAAACTGAATTTTTATACCATACACCCATAGGGTGAAATGGTATATTAAAGTCGCCAAAATGTATGTAACAGGCAGAAGGAAGCTTTTGCGACCCCATAAAGTATATATATTATTGATCAGTATCAACAGCCGAGTCGATCTAGCCATGTCCGTCTGTCCGTCCGTCTGTCCATCCGTCCGTCCGTCCGTCTGTCCGTCTGTCCGTCCGTATGAACGCCTAGTTCTCGGAGACTATAAGAGATAGAGCCACCAAATTTGAAATGTAGGCTCGTGTGGTATGTAGAGTGATCGAGTTTGTTTCAAATTTTTGCCACGCCCCTTTCCGCCCCCGCAATAAAAAAAAAACGTTTATCTCAAAAACTATTGCAGCTAGAGACACCATATTTGGCATGTATATTTGCTTAGTAAATGCGCTCATTTTGTAATTATAAAGATTTTGCCACGCCCCTTTCCGCCCCCGAAATTTGAAAAACTCAATTATCTCCCGTAATTTTTTACCCTGTGGAATCAAACTGACACACTTGAAATTGATACTAATACCTAGTAAAATACCAAATTTGATCAAAATCGGACAAAAAATAGCCAAGTTATGCATATAAACGTTTTTCCATATGGCCGGAGTTGGCCGTTGGCGGGTGGTGGCGCTAGGGTGCTCAGATGCATGAGTGAGCGAGATACTAAGATATGCTCGTAAAAAGCATGTGAACAGAACTTTTTTAAGATAGGCAAATGAATTTGTTATTACAAATTTGAAATATTTGTTTTACTGGTGTATGGTATAGCTAAGTCGGCGAGACGACTTACTTACTTCATTTATTAAGAGTTTTTTGACGATGAAAAATGTACGCAAATCAGGCGTATTTCAAATTTTTGCCATTCCTCTTCTGCAAGCTTCACATTTTGCATTTACTTGGTAAAAAACGGTTTAAATTTAATTAAAGTGACTAACATTTTTCTAAATGGCAGTGGCTAGATATTAGGTTTAGCTTTGGCTTTGTTAGTCAATCATAAAATCAGTCTTATTGATATATTATTTACTTATATGAGTTAACTATTTACAAATCTATTCTACTACAATAATAAGCTTTTTCGACCCCATAAGTATATATATTCTTGATCAGTATCAACAGCCGAGTCGAACTAGCGATGTCCGTCTGTCCGTCTGTGCGTCTGTATGAACGCCTAGATCTCGGAGGCTATAAGAGATAGAGATAGAGCCACCAAATTTGGTATATAGGCTCGTATAGTATGTAAAGCGAACAAGTTTATTACAAATTTTTGCCACGCCCCTTTCCGCTACCGCAATTTTAAAAACATTTATCTCAAAAACTATTCTAGCTAGAGACGCCATATTTGGTATGTATGTATATTTGCTTAGTAAATGCGCACATTTTGCATGTAAAGATTTTGCCACGCCCCTTTTCACCCCCGAAATTTGAAAAAACTTGATTATCTCCCGCAATTATCAACCAAACAAATTTGGCACACTTAAATTTGATACTAATATTCAGCAAAATATTAGATTTGATCAAAATCGGACTTCACATAGCCAAGTTAAGCAGAAAACATTTTTCCCTAAGGCTGGAATTGGCCTTGGCTGGTGGGGGCGCTAGGGTGCTCGTACGCATGTGAACAGAATTTAAAAAAAAACTTAAATGCATTTGTTTTACTGGTGTATGGTATACCTAAGTCGGCTAGACGTCTTACTTCATTATACGCAAATTGGAATATAATAATTGCAATAATGAATTTAGGTTTTTTCCGATAAGATCACCTGGGCCTAATGGAAAAGAATTTTATGTTTTGTTCTTATGGCAATCGTCACGAAAATACCAATATTTCTATGGGAGTTGTATGATATAGTGGTCCGATCCTGTTAAAAAATACATTGCCTCCAGGATATAAAAGAATAAATGCAGGCAAAATGCAAATCAGGAATATATATATTTACTATGGCCAGTGTTGCTTGCACACTTTTACCCAAAATAAATATAACATTTTTGCAAGGCTTAGAGTATCCTTAATGAACGTCCGTTAAAAACGAATTTTTGTCAAAGGCAACCTGGTCTTTCTTCCTGTGTGGCAAACTTATGAATAGTATCTTAACCAATCCAAGCGATGGAGCAGATCTGATCAATGCACCAAATAGCTAGACTGTTCAGTATGTGTCATCTCAGACCTTGGAGATTTCTCAAGAAATGTTGCTTGGACCCAGAGACGCTTAACATTTTGCGTTGGTCGTTCGTTTATGGTTACCCAAAATGTGAAATGAGAGGCTGCCTTTGGCCATTCAAAAAAGTGTGCTTCTGTCACTCACTCCTTACCCACAGGCTGCCAAGGAAAATAATATATGTAATCTAAAACATTGGATTTCTATCAATGAACGGCTTGCAATCCAAATCTGAAGCAATAATACGGATCTTAGTGCAAACTAATTCATCGTAGGCTTGTTTAATAGCTAAGTGGTCTACGTTGTAGCCCATTATTGTCATTTGTTAAAAGCTTAGTTTGGTGAAAATTGCATAAGAAACAACTAATACCGATGTACGCAAACTTCTCGTGGATTTGTCATGAATATCGGGCGATTATATCATATACATATGTAGCTCCTGTCAAAAAGATCTCTATTAATAATTTAGTTATTTTTAAAATAAATATATCTATGCTTGTATCGAATTTCATCAGCTGATTCAGTCAGACAGACAGACAGAGGGACAAGTATTTCTAGAATATTTCCAGTCGTGCGATACCTTATAATATAAGTACCTACTTTAAAATTTCCTATGACATGTCATAAGGTCAGAGGTCTCTTAGAAAACACAGAAGTTGAATTAAGCAATATTGAAATCCTTCAATACTTGCCATTGAGTTTTAAGAGGATGATGAGTTGAGAGTTAACTTGTAGAATATGGGGGAATATGCCACATTCTCTGTTCAGATTGATTTCAACTTTCTGCACAGCCTTTTGAAATTCTAATTTTTCACCCTAATTCAATTCAAAGACTTATCAGATTTAATAAATATATTTGTCCTTTATTTGTAGAAGGTTTTAATTTTTTTTTTTTTGTTGGTAATGTTTTGGGTGTGTATGTTTTTTTTTTTTAAATAATGGTATTATTTAAAAGTTGTTTTGTTTCCATGTAATATCTTGTATATTATTTATTTATGTACGCATGTCTTTTTTTTGTATTTATGTATGCCTGTATATATTTATGTATATATATATATATATATATATATATTATATTTGTGTGTTTATTGCATTTTCATTTAAATATATCCGCTTTTACATATGTACGTAGATGTAATTGAATATCAACTAATTAGTAATTGTATTTTATCGTTAATATATGTATTCATATTGTTATTCCTTTTCGTATGTATGTATATGCCTATATTTTTAATAATTGGTAAACTCCATATACATTTACGTAATATAATTTATAAGTACATACATATATTGTTATTGTTTTCTTTTTATTTTAAGCTATATACAATTTCATTTCGTTTTAACATACAAAATAAATTTTCATTCAACAACATAACTAGCTCTTGATTCAATTTTTTATGGAACCATATGTTTTGCATTAATTTTTACATTATTTAAGAGTATTTTATAAAAAAAAATACAAAAAAAAACACTACTTACATACATATATGATTATATACAGAAGTTGTGAATGTAAGTCAACGAATTGCCTACATATACTCGTATAATACTAAATTCTCTACATACTATGGGCTCAAGTGACAAAACGAAGTCAAATACCTGAAAACTCAATCGATGTAGTTTATTATGAATCGCAAGAACTGACTTGCATCCATATGACTTTTGGAATTTTGTGGTTTAACTTATAATATTTCCATTCTTAAAAAGTGTTGAGTACCTTGTACCAGTGAAAAAATGAAAGGTGAATCCAGATATAGCTACCTGATCACAATGTAAGTGGCTGTTTAGTAGGCCTGGCAAAGAATACATTAGAAATACTTAAAAAAAAAGAAGAAAACTCACTTGAATTGAAAACTTTTAGCAATTTCGATAATGGCTGTTTGGAATTGTTTGAATGCATGAAATCATTTTGCCGAAAGTTAAAGTACAATAACTGGTAAGTGCCTTGTCTTGTCCTTTGTTGCTATATTGCCCAATAAACGTTCGGTCGTAGTATATGATATTCGTGGGTGTACACGTTTGTAGTTACATATTCATTTCATTTGATGTCTGTTAATAATGGCACATATAATTATTGTTAATCAACTTTTCTCAACATTACCTTTCGTTTTTGTGTATATCGTATGATTTATATTTATAATAGTTTAGTATTGTAGTTTATATATGTATTTTATAATATTTGTATTGATTTTCAAAGCATTATATGACTTATTATGTAAACTGCAAGCAATACAATATAATTATGAAACAACCTTTTTCTTTATTTTGTTTTAAATGCTTTATAAATTTTTTGTTCAATTTCTCTGTTTTTTTTGTTTGTTTATTTTTTACAATTAGTTTTTGTTGTATTTGTTGTTAACATTATGATTATAAACTTTCCTTGAATGCATTTTTGTTCTTTATACATTGTAGTTACATCAACAGACGACAACGATAATGATGATGAGGATTATGATGTATGACGACAAAAATGGTGATGTTCATGATAAAGTAGTTTATTATTGTGTAGAGAAGGCAAATGGACAAAGGAAATTCTTAATTAAAACGCTTAGGCGAATAAATATACACTCTGCTACACAGTTCGATGAGAGACAGAGAAAGCCGAAGGAGAGACAGGGAGAGGTCTTGGGTTGCATAGACCATGTGCAAGGAGGTGTTCAAGCAGTGATGACTGTAAAAGAAGTTCTCAATTCCAGAATAGTTTTCCAAATAGAATTTCAATTAAATCACTTCAAGCATCATGTGGCAGGATGGCAAGGATACTACAGGCTTGCGGCCGAGTTGTCAACATGATTGACAATTAAGATTTTCACATTTTTCCTTAGGACGCAAATCTAAAGTGTTGCAAATTGAAATTTTCATACACACACACGCAAAAATTCTTTATAAGTATATGTGTTATCATTCGAGATGTATGTATTTAATTTTATTTTTGAAGTTCAGACGAGTTGAATTAGTCAAAGCCCAAAAAAGAAAAGAACAAAAAAAAAAGAAGAAAAAGAACATAAGAAAAGTGTGTTTTGTTCGGGTTGGAGGGGGCAAAGTGAAGAAAAACTGTTGGAAAGATTGCATTGCCTTACAGCGCCAGCTGTTGCTTGGACTCACTTGCATACACACATATGGATAGGACTCTTTTTCATTATTAAATCAAAAAAGTTGAGTAAATTTTCAACAAAATGGCAAAAGCCTGAAGGAGGCACTTGTAACAATTCAACTTGATTGCCATTTGTTTTAGCGAGCCCTGCCTGCTGCTGCTGCTACTTCGTGTTGTACATGCGGTAAATGTTTTGCGGCCAACTGGCTGCAAATAACACACACACACAGCATCCACCACACCGTCCATTGCTCCGCACCATACCGCACCGCTATCCATATTCCCAGTAAGCGGTGTATTCAATTAAACTTCCGTCAAACATGAAGGGCCTGGCACTGGGTGCTTCTTCTTCTTTGGCTACAGTTTCCAGAGATGCGGTGCTACCCCAACTCTGATTTCTATACTTCTGCCACTGCCTCAAGGTTATAAAATAAACATGTTGCCACACACAAAATTTAAATAGATACAAGTTTTGCGAGTGCATAACACAATAAACCGCAGTGAAAATATATATACATGTACATATACACGCTCATACACATATACATATCATAAAAAAATATAAAGAAAAGCCAAATTATCCACACAAAAGCCTTGTCGCACACTTATGTAACTCCCTTTACGAAAACCATTCAGCAGCGATCAACACAGAGTTAATAGCAATAAGACATTTTGGTTACATTGCTAGCTGAACATTTAGTTCAATCCACCAGGTGACATGATCCCGATTATTATCCAGACATTTTTGCAATTTTATTCGAGTTGAATGGTCCATTTAAGCCGAAGTAAAAGCATTTACTATTCTTGCTGTGGTATAAGCCCAAAGTTATACTTCGATAGGTTAAACCTTTTAAGAAGTTAAGATGGGTCTTAAACTCTTAAGCTGAAATGTATTGAAGAACTAACTGGAATATGAAATTTGATATTGTTTTGCCATAGAAAGAGTATACAAAAACAATGTTTAACTCCTTCTGGTAACTTCAAAATTAAAATACAATTATAAAGCAACAAAATGAAACAATTAAGCGATCCTTTTTATTGCAACAAAATGGAATAAGATAAAGATACAAAAAATTATAGGCGTATCTATGGAAGGCGGTACATATGTTTGTGTGTATGTATATGTATGCATGTATGTACGTACATACATATATGGAAATGGGTATGGGTGTTGGGTGTGTTCGTTTGCGCGGAGGTGGAATTATAAGTACTTACAAATATACATTTGTATGGAAAACAACCGCAACAACAACAGCAATAACGTAAATAAACACACACAAATAAATATTCGCACTTACATTGACACACATGCGTCATCAGCAAACAAAGATAACAACAAAAGACGCGAGTTTACAAGCAGCAAAGTGGCAACAGCAACAGCAACAACAAAAAGTGTTGCGTTTTGTAGTTGTACGTACATAGCCAGTAGTTGGCTCTCTGTTTCCCAGTGGTAATGGAGTGGGAACAACATCGGTGGTTCTAGGGGCCAATGTATGTATTTTGAAACACTTGTGTCAACCACCCTCACACCCAAGACACAGCCCCACTACCCCCCCTGCCTCTGCCACCTTCTGTTGTAGCCAGTCTTTGTGTTGTCTTCTTGTTTTTCGCCGCTTGCTTTTACTGCGGTTGTCAGCATCGTCTTATTATCATCATCAGTGGCAGCTTTTGGCGGTTTTCTACACACCCACACACTCCTTTTCAGTATATCTACATACTCTTTCCTTTCCTGTAAGTAAGTTGTCGTCATTGGTTCGGTGTACAATGAAATTCACTTTGCCAAAAAGTTTTTATTTCATTAAAAACTGACTGTGACGTAGACCTTACACACTGTGTGGGTATGTGGGTGGGTGTGCGTGTGTAATTCATCACAAGGTGCCCCCCAACTTATGCTTATTCCACCCAGTATCCTCTCCTCTAGCATCCACTATCTTAGACAAAAGCAGATGGTGCAGTTTTCCTTTACCAACAACTAGGACCATTTCGTAACCTTTTTTGCATATGCATTCTTTACAAAAGTTTTGGATTTTGTCCTGCTTGAAAAATTGTTTTGATTTTCTTTTCCTCGAGAGACAGGGTTGTATTCAGATTTTCCGGGCATCGTCTTAAATTCCTTCCGCTCTTTTGGGTCCTTAATGGTTAATTTAAAAAACTAACTGCAGATTTATAATAACCCGCATCAAGAAGAGCTAAATGGCTAGTTTAATCAAAATCAAACCATGTTTCTGTATATAGCATTATTTTTGAAACATCATGGTGAATGTGGTCAATCTATGGTATCACCTCTAAAGGTACTTCCATAACCTTCAATATGTGTCATAACCTGAAAATTCAACTCGAATTGCAGGTTTTTTGGCCAAGTTTGGGCCGCTATACAGAATCATCACTGAAATAACCGTTCCTACCGCTATCCTACCGATCTCTTTCGGTACACTGTTTTCAAGATGATGATCACTTAAATCGGTTCACGGGAATTCCGGCTACAGCACTGTTCCCTTTGAGAAAGAACGGCTCATACGTACATTTATATGTGTATAGCAGTACATAAATATATTAGCATTTACTTGAATACATACATATATATTTGCATATAAATAGTATACGAATATAATTATTGAAAATATGACAAACCCCTCCGGCCGTTTTGCAAAAAAAAACAAAAATAAATAAAAGTTGAATCTCATTTCGCGACGACCTTCTTATAATTTTTAAATGTCAATCAAAGTTGAGAAAACAAAAAAATGTGGGGAAAAAACTGAAAAAGAACAATAATGAGTAATTACTTCGAATGTTTTGTACACTTGCCAAAAGTTGTCGAAATAAAGTAATTTAAATGGCCAAAAAGTTTTTCAAAAACCTGGCCAATAAAATACAAAATGATTTTAAATCGGAGTTTCATTGATAAAGCTTTATACAAATTGGCTTATAAAATTTTGTAAAAAGAAATATTCACTGCAAGATTTTTCTTAAAGATTAGGAATTCTATGGAACAGTGTTTAGAAAAGTGTAGGCAAATGAAAAAAATTGGATAATGGGGTTAAAAGCAAATACCCGATTCATTTTTCTCGCTTTTTTTTTTAAATCAAAAGTTTTACACTTTTGCGTTTTTTTTTTTGTTCAGCATTCTTTTTTTTTATATTAATTGACCTTTCGGCGGAGGGTTGTTTGGGCTTTGCTCTTTTTGGGATTCCGCAAAAAAATATATGTATACTTATATTAATCGGTTTGGGAAATTGCTTTCATGTCGAAAAGTCAAAGTCGAAGGTGAGTAGTAGGCGTAGAATTTAATGAGGAATTAATGACAAACAGAAGAGAGTTGAAAAAAAGAGGACCCAAAATTGCATTTTGGGCAAGTTAATTAAAGAAAAATTAATGAATTCTTGTTGATGAGGATGAGAAGGGGGATTTTTTCGCATTTACCTTAGATACGTTTCACTTACTTGTATGTAATTTAAGTTATTTTTTATGTAATTTGTTTATAAACAATTCAACATTTGCTACTAAAACATATGTGGTTGTGTCTGCGTGTGGGTGTGTGTACTTGGGAAGGCTGTTATACACTAACTATTGGGTATTATAACAGCCAAAGCGTCAAGAGAAAACCGGACATAGCCGACAAACCCATTAAGAACGGCTGTCGACAGTGCCACAACCATCGACATCGATTGTTTACTCCTATACCGCCACCATGAACACCTTCAGCTCCGGAGCTCATTTCGTTGTTGTCCAGGGGGCCGCCAATTCCGCCATTGCCACCACCGCGCACTTCCGTACCATAATAGGGTGGCTTACGGGTGATGCTACCGGCACCGGCATTGCCACCGGCACCTGACGGAGTCAACTCGTTGCCGCCGACGCCATTGCCATTGCTCCCATGCGTCTGCTGGTGATGGTGATGATGATGATGTTGATGCTGATTGCTGCCACTCCCGCCACCGACACCGCCTCCTGGCTTATGTGTGGGAGGCTTATTGCCACTGGTGTAGTAAACGTGAGGCGATAACGGCGGCAGTCCACCATATCCATCGCCATTCTCAAAATCCTCGGACGAACCATATTGCAGGTTCTCATCATCGCCACCCGGCTGATAGGTGACTTTGACTTGTTTCAGTTTTAAAATGTCATTGGCATCCGCATCATTGGTACCAGTACCGCCGGCACCTGCTCCCACGCCGCCTCCGCTACCTTTGCTAGGAATTTTACGATTCGGCCCTGGGATTTCTGCAACAAACAAAAGAAGGTGTCACACAATAACTAACTAACTAACTGTATACGTACAAGCAAACATATAACATGCCTCCGTGGGGTAATTCAAATCAAAGGGAAAAAAGTCTAACCAAAAGATACCTGGCTTTTTTGAAGTCTATCACTATATAAATTATATTTGATAAAAAAAAGGAAATTGGATGATGTGATTATTATTAATCTGGCATATCATCATCATTTAAGGCTCCCAACATACCCTTCTAAAAAGAGTAAATTAATTTAAGTCAGAAATGTGCAACGCATAGAAGAAAGTATCTCCGATCACTTAAACTATATGTGTTCCTGATTGAGGGATTGAATATTTCGGATTAATTCGGATGGGAACACAATATCATATCGTCTATCTAATGCGATTATCGCACATACCAATCTAAAAATTTGACAATTTTGTTCAAAATCAAATATTATGTATTATATAGCTGTTGTTTAAGATTAAACATCGGACTCATCTGAATTCAGTTAATCTAATTCAGATAAACACAACCAAATTTGGGTCATGAAGAAAAATATCAAGTTTGCTTAAAACCTAAACAGAACACGTCCACACGCTTTGGTAAACATTTTGGAATATAGCATCGGCATGATATAAGCATATTAACAATTTTACATATTTTGAATTCAACGAATGAAGATTGGGTTATTCTCCTTCTTCCTAGAATCCATATTCAGCTGTTATATTATACAATAAAAAAGTATGCAACATATATGACTGCAACGCACTGATCCAGCTTAGGCTTGAAGGCCGTTCTTCTGCCAAAATTTTACTTGTTGAATGAGAGGTTTTTTTTTACTTAACACCAAAGTGTTAAATATTAATAATCTCATACTAAACAAATATACATATTAAATTAAGTGCTTCCAGCTTTGTTAGTTTTTGAGAAAATCAGTTTTCTTTAATTTGCGGGGGCGTGGCAAAAATTTAAAATTAACTTGAATACCGTAGGTATTAAAGGAGTCAATGTACCAAATTTGGTGAATCTAGCTTTTATAGTCTCAGAGATCTAGGTGGTTATGCGGACAGACATGAAATGCAGATGTCTGCTATGAAGAATTTGAAAAGAGATTAATAAACATATATACATTTGGTCTTCGGAAATTAAACAAATTTCTTCTTCTTGGTGCATGGTATACCGAAGTCGGCGAGGCGACTTACTTCATTGTTTGTTGGAATTGGTGACTGTATTCAGAAGATGCCCAATATAAGACTGCATAATACATATGAAACTTCGGCAACGCCAAAGTTTGCTTCTTTGATGTTTTCTCCTTTAATCATAGTGACATAGACTTACGTTTTTTTTAACTTACCATATAATCGTATACTGCTATCCACTTCCCCTAGTGAATTTTTGGCTATGCATCGATACGATCCAACATCATCTTTCTGGAATTTACGCACAATCATTGTCATTTTGGTCTCATACATCGATTGAGACGCTTCCTGAACATGATATTTAACGGAGGAGACTATCATTTCACCTAAAGAGATAAAAATGAATACCAAATAATGTGAGCAGTACTTAGTAGTCTGTGAATTAAAAGGCAGTCTAGTTACTGATGCTGGGTTTTTTGCTTTATTCAAAATATATTTCTCTATAAAACGCTACGTATCGTCGTTAGTTCTAAATAAAATTATAATAATATTTTTTAGAGATATATTTATATATATAAGAAATCGGACCATAACATACAAAAGAAGATTGGCGTATTATACTTGGCATCTTAATTCTGACAACGGTATTTTTGCGTAAGTATATAGACCAAATTAAAGCCAATGGCTTGCAAAACGTTTTATCGTCTGTGCATTTATATATGTACAGTGTACATTGTACACACATACGTACATAAGTTTAGATGTGTGTATGTATTCACTCGTCCACATGTGTGCATAATGCAGTTTGATGAACCTGACAACCAAAACATTGTTAGTTTACATCCCTTTGTCTTAGGGCCAAATCGGGCTTGGGGTGAAATGTCATGTTAATGCTCAGTCAATATATTTGATGTTTAATGATTAAGAAAAGAATCGTAAATAGGATATACATATATACATATGTATGTATGTGCGTATGTATGCATAAGTCGACCAAAAACCCAGAGCCAACACGTACATATCTTATCCTGTGTGTGTGTAATATATTCCACAACATCTGAGAGCCTATGTGTATGTATGTGCACATACATGTACATATATGTCCATTTGTACTTGTGTGCACAAACATGTTGAAGAAAGGGTAAGATAGGAAGCGGTGGTCCTTCATCCTAGTCAACGAAGTGTTCTTTCGTAAGGCATATTAATGCTAAGTCGATTTATCGTTAGGTTCTTGTAAGCCTTTCAAAAGATAATTCCCGTAATTGCATATTCTCGTCTGACAAATTTTGACTAGTTTCTTTTTACTCTGGCACGGAGTCGTTTTTGCAAACATTTTACTGTCACTCCCTTAACCGATGAAAACAACGTCGTATTTAAGTTTTTCATTACTAGACCTAAGTGGAGTTCGACAATTGGTTAGATCGACTGACTGATGTTGATCAAAGGCATTAGAAAAAGCTGCATCACCCATATTACAATATACCCATTATACATACATACACATATATACATACATATATCTTGATATATGTACGTCATATCGATAGTCGAGGAAGATCGACTGTCATCAGTCTGGCACAAAGCAGGATTTTAAGACTTGGCTTAGTTGATCTCTTCACCAGTTCAGTGTTTTGCTAAGATAATGCTTAACTGCTCAAAGATTAATTGGAAAATGTTTGTACACACATTTGCTGCATATTTTTTTGGGTTGCTATGCAAATTATTTTTTAGATAGCCTAGTTTATGGTATTAAAAAGAGCAAACACGGAACATGCCAGACTGACAACTGAAACTGACTAATGATGGCCTGACCACGCCTGGCGAGGGTTTTCATGGGTACAATGTTGAAGTAATGATGTGTTCGGGGTGCTGGACACATCAGCTGCATACGCACATACAGATAGATAGATGGACACACCGAGGGACCGACAGACCAACAGCCAGACAACATGTGCGCACACATAGAAAGAACCGTGGGGAGAGAGGGATAGTGGTGGAGCGGGTAGTAGAGAATGTGACTTACCCGTGTCCTTAATCCAATAGTTAATTGATTTGGGCGAGGCCTCAACGTGACACTCGATTTGAACATCAGTGCCAAGTGGTGCGCCGACTAATTGATTTGGTACTTGAATAACAGGATGAACTGCAACGAAAATGTATGGGGAGAAAAAAGAGAAAGAGAGAGAAGAAAAATGTTTAAAATTTTATAATGTACTTATCCTTTTCTAAGGTATCTTAACTTATCGCATTTTATTGTTTTTAGTTTATATCTTAGATTATTCAACCATGCTGTTGGACTATACTAAACATATTGCCAATCTGGCTCAACAAATTCAATTACCCTATCCGACTGGATTCTCGAACGGATTGCGCCCGTCGCGAAACACTTTGATCTATGTGGGAGCTACTGCAGCCGCTTGTGTGGTTCTTGGTGCTGCTGTCAGGGCACTACGTCGCCGTAGCATTGATGTAGATGACTCGGCCATACCTAAGCCGGAAACGAAAGTCTTGATTGGTGCCAAGGATCAGGATCAGATGCCCCCACGTCTCTGGCGTCGTGAAGAGGATGAGCTCTCGGATTGTGAATCAGAAATCGAAGTAGATATAACTAAAGCTAAGCTCAATACAAATGACAATGATAGTAAGTTGAGTCGCCCCGAAAACAAACATAATACATTTAGAAATCCAAATGTCTTCCCATTCAGGCATTCAGGACTCAAATGGATTTCCGTCAGCCGCGGGAATTTTCGGCCTGAATTAAATCAATCAAACATATATATTTCAGTGATTATCAGGGAAAGGATTTATCAAGCTAGGCTCAATATCTATTTGCTATTGTATTTCTGCCGATGTTTCTCAATTTTCTCAATCCGCCAATAATGTCAAATCAAACTAATCACTCTCTAAGATATGCAAACCGAACCGAAACACAATTTGTTTTTTGCTTCACTATTTTCACCTCTTTATTATCCATATGGGGAAACGGTCAAATGTTTAAATTAAAGTTCAATATATTTTCATTACAAAGGAATGATAATGCACGGTTATTTAAAATTCAATTAAAACTCAATTAACAGCTCACAAGCTTGAGGTCAAACCATTCCATACCACAATTCCCAGACAGGTCCTTTTATCTGTGGGACAGTCTCAAATTACGGGATATTCTATTCGGTGTATCCTTGGTTATCGATTGTTGCAAAATGTCAAAGAGTAAGACTCTGTTCCCAAAAACTTTATGTACATCTTTATATTACTAACAAAGATTAAAATGGTATGTTTTATTTTGTATGTATAAGTTTCTTGCTCTCTTTTTGGGTTTTTGAGAGCCGCTAGATAGATTATTGAGTATATCAGTCATCAAAAGAGATTTTATAAAGTGTGTTTGTAAGCATATTCGCTTTTTTCGTACACTTTAATCGGACCACCATCAACGATTTTTGCAATTTTACTAACATTTCAGCCAAGCATGCACTACAATAGATGCATACACACACATACCTACACACACATATATACACACATACATACACACATAGATACATACATCCATATATGCAATAGCTTTCGTTACATTTGCTTATCGTACTTTGGTGGGCAATTGAGTGTGTTAGTGTAGTAGTGTAGCATAGTGTAGGCTCATCAAAATGCAATTCAAGTCCATGTAAGAACTCTTCACGTTACACTAGATGAACTCTTCTGCAACGAATGAGTATTTATTGTCACTAAGAAAGGACTGTCGGGCGAAGGGTTGCCATTCCAAAGAGAGGCTATAACCAAAATTGGTGGTTTTGTAAAACTGCCAAAGTCGCCTTTGGGGCAGAAAGATAGGTGAGGGGACAGAAAAGGAGAAAGGAGGCGAGGCTAAAGCTCACAGATTGCTCCTTGTGTGTCTATGGGTATGGATATGTGTGTGTATGTGTATGTATGTGTATGTGGAGACTGAGTGCATTGATGGTTGATTGCAGAAGCAACAGCAATAGAAGCATGTTGCAACAATGGCTCCTATTCTATATGTCAGTGTATTTGTGTGTGTTTCTGCAGACAGTTTTGTAAGTTTAAACGATTTTAATTGATTTCCATGGACGAGTGCGTCGTCTGTCTGTATATACCATAATAGATATGCATATTTATACATATATATACATATGTACATATATATCATCGACTCTGTCGTTCCAACAATATACAAAAATGGTGCTTGGAATTCGATAGCATATTACTTGGCGATATTTCTCGATCCTCTGTGTATGTCTAAGTCTGATCAAGGACGTTTACCGCAGGGAAGGACGTTTTACCACAACTAGCAGCAGGGCATCAAGAGCTGGCTTTATTGACATGCAGCACACACAGTGTCATAGTGTCCACCGCCGTTGGACCAGTGTGTTGACCAGGGTCTACACACATACACACATAAATAAACGTGCTGGTTGACTGCGTCTACTTTTAATCTACATCCACATGCGGCCGCAGTGCAAGTGCATTTTTGGTACCCAAGTACTTTCGCTTGCGATTTGCAATTTTGCCATGATTATTCCGAGCATGTACACCTCAGCACCAGGCAGGCAGCAACCAATGTTCAGCCATTGGCCCTTCATTTCACCCATGCCGCACACTCTACACGCATCACCCGCCTCTGTGTCAGTTGCGGCAAACAAAGCCACAAATATGCACTAATGACGTCGTCGAAGGAGGAGGACAACGATGGGAAGAATGAGGAGGAGAAGCGGTCCGAGCCGGAGTAGGAGTAGCATCTGCTACAGAGACGCACCTTCTGTGTTGCAGCATTTGGCCACTATTGTTAGAGACCCTCCGAGTTAAAGGTGACAACTGTCTGCGGGCAGCTCGGACATCCCCTTTCTAGGTTTACAAAGTGAATATGTACATGTTGACCAGTATATGGTGGGTTTTTTTTGGCTTTCCGGCATAAAGCTAGAGGCAAGAGATGGCACTGCAGTAATTGCAGGGAATCGTATAGTAATTTCAGCTGGAATGCAAGAATTTCAGTTGGTAAGCATCCCCGTGGCATTCTTTCTAACGACAACTCAAATCAGCTTTCAAATTGCCGTAAATTAAAATTGAAATCATATTGTATGACACTTCCAAATGTCTAATGCATTTAAAATTTCTCACAAATCTCTATTTAGATGTATAAGAATATATGTACATACACATTGGCCAATTGGAGTAGATAGAGTTTACATCAAACCGCAGGGTCGAACTAACTCCGGGTGTGACGAAATTTGCAATTGCTTTCAAATTTGTTTCCTCTTTCCTCACCTAAAGGCGTCAAAACGTAAAAAACATTTGATCTAGAAAGTGAAATATGGGTATGGAAAATTGTGAAGCCAAATGATGTAGCTTTGCGTTTTGTTTCATTTTGTTAAAATTTTACATTATTACATATACACTGCCGATCAACTTAATAGGTTAATGATCTCAGAGGTAGGAATTTGTCCATAATTCCTAAACCAGTATTCCGATTTACAAAAATTTTTTTTACTTTAATTCTTAAATCATATTAGAGTAATACGCTGAAGTACGATTTTCAAAAACATTTGATTTATTATATATTTATTTTATCTTCTGAGAGAGTATCAAAATTAGTGATTTTTTTTTCGTTCAACTGAATAGGTTCAACCTATAAAAATAAAAATTATGAAACAAACTTAAGATTATTTTCATTTTTTTGGCTCTTAGCTTATATTTAGAACATTTTAAAAGTAATTTTAAATAAGTTTAATAATGCGTGAATCCTCCGCTATTAGAAATAATTTCAAATACACGATTGGGTAGTGAGGTGTACAAATTTTGAAGTATTTGCAGCGAAATGGTTGTCCAGGCCGCTTTAATTGCCGCAACTAAAGTTTTTTTGGAATCAAATTGCCTGCCTCCTTCATATACTTTGCGCGATAACAACCCCCATACGTTTTCCATTATATTTAAGTCAGGTGAATATGGAGGCCATTCGAGTAAGTCCACCTTCTGAGCCTTTATCCCCTCTTTTACCACCCTGGCTGTATGAATGGGAGCGTTATCGTGCTGGTAAGTCCATTGCAAAGTGTGAAAAATATTGGAATAATGCGGAAAAGCAGTCTGAATGATAGATTTGTAGGTTTCCGCGTTCTTTTTGGAGGTAACAAACTGAAGTTCGCAAGTGCCAAAAATTGACACCGACCCCCACACCATTACACCTCCCTCACAGCTATGGCGACGGCTCAGGAAATGCTCTTACTTTCGAAGATCGTGGTAATAAAAATTGTACCCATCAGGGCCGTCCAAATTAAATTTTTTTTCGTCCACTCTGTGCCATTTGCTTGTCCAGCTCATGTGCTTGCGCGCAAAGTGCAGTCGTGAAGCTTTACGTGCATCATTTAACGGTGTTTTTTTTTTTTAATTTCATTCGTTTTAAATGTTCAGCCGACGATATCACACGTCTAACAGTAGATACACTGGCTGTAACACCGCAAATTTCTTTAATTTTGGGTGCTGATAGATGGGAATTGGACGCAGCTCGCACAATATGCCTCCTGTCTGCCGCAGAGGTGGCGTGTATGTTAATAACCTATCTTCATCTAGTTTGGCCAAATCAATATTACGCAAATTAAACTTAAAACTAATAACTAATTTTGATTTTCGTTTTTTTACTCTTGGGTATTAGAGGATTTTATAAAATTGGTCAAATTGGTCATGTTTATAACGCACAGAGGGATACGTTTCCGAAGGCATAAAGTATATTTATTCTTGATCAGCATGATAAGCTGTGTTGATATAGCCATTTCCGTCTGACCGTCTCTACTTAGGTGTAGGTATATTTATTTACTGACAAATGTTATTTATACCCATAGGGTGAAATGGTATATCAAAGGAAATTTGGAAAAACTCAGTTATCTCACGTAACTTTCTACTTTATGCAATCAAATTTGGCACACTGGAATTTTATACTAATACCCAGCAAAATTTGATCAAAATCGGTTCAAAAATAGCCATGTTATGCACATAAACGTTTTTCCATTATCGCGGAGATGGCCGTTAGCTGGTAGGGGCGCTAGGGTGCTCGTAAGCTTGCGTGAGCGAGATACTGAGATATGCTTGTAAAAAGCATGTGATCAGAATTTAAAAAAAAAAACGTTAATGCATTTGTTATTATAAATATAAAATATTTTTTTTTACTGGTGTATGGTATACCTAAGTCGAAGAGATGACTTATTTAGTTCATTTTAATGATAATCTCGTCAAAAGTAACAATGGTATTGATTAAAGTCATTGTTTTTGACCGATCGTTCTATGGGAGCTATATGATACAGTCCCCGATCTTAATGATACATAGGTCCGGACAGACGGACTGAAGAACGGACGTATGGACATGGCTATTTGAACTCGTCTCGTCGTGCTGATTAAGAATATATATACTTTATATGGTCGGAGATGCTTTTTTCTATGCGTTCCACACTTCTAACCAAAATTAAAATACCCTTTTTGCAAGGGTATAATTAGTGTTTGTTTGATTGATGATTGTATTAAGATCAGATGAC
This sequence comes from Drosophila paulistorum, assembly GCA_018152135.1. NCBI lineage: Eukaryota > Metazoa > Arthropoda > Insecta > Diptera > Drosophilidae > Drosophila > Drosophila paulistorum. Next base: position 1,112,653 of record JAECXG010000811.1, on the reverse strand, counting down.
TATATTATATAGCTGTATTACACAGAAATAAATTAAACCGGATTAGCTGTATCCATAACTAGTTTGCCATTAAAGTGCACTTGTGATTGTGAGAGTAAGCCAAATATTATATCCTTGCCATGCAGTGTGTAAAAATAATCGTTTATACATTCATTTCGTCTTAATAATATGTACATAGTTGTTTCGCTTGGTACATGGTATCGTATAGTCGGCGAGACGACTTCCTGAATTTATTCTTCTCAACAAAATAAATAAATTGGGAAAAGGCATTCAATTGAGTGCAAAAATTTAAGCTTTAGTTTGGTAAAGGTCAAACTATGCAAAATGTTCATCGGGGTCTGATCAACTTGAGACCACCTGAGTGGACGTTGAAATATTGTTGGTAGTTCCTTCACTCTCATTCTGTGACAGAGTGTGTCTATGTTCCTTCTTTCTGCTGCATACGCGTACGTGATTTTATGAATTTTGTCGCACTTATTTCTATGTGCGCGAGCGCGAAAATGAAACTATGGATGGTAAAATGGACACGGGATAAATATGCGATACTGAAACGTGCCTGCAAACCTCTGTTTGGGGCACTATGGGACAGAGGCATGCAATCGAGATGCTTGAGACAAAAGATCAAAATTTGATTGTTGAGCTTAAATAAAAGAAGTCATCCCAGGTGGGTATATACAGATGTTTCAGTTTACAATTTAGAAGTGAGATTAATGTGGGGCATCCATTGTGCCGCAAACATCATACATCTATTCATTTATCCATCCCATCATCTCGCCATCCTCCCATCCATTTGTACATACATAACTAATTAGCCACAAAAGGAAGTCCCCAGTAAGAAGTGGGGGAACGGAAAAGCAAATGCAAACGGAAATATGTTCAAGACACGGGTTTACACGTGCAGTTATCTAAAGCTGGAGCTGGGAAAGACCAACCTCATATTCTTGGTCTCTTTTTGCTGGTAGCACAAAAACTTTGTTTTCACTTGCCGCGGAACATTTGCCAAACAAATTGTGAGGAAGTTGTTGCAAAATGGCAACAGGAAAAGTAAACGCAGCAGGAATGAATGAATACACGTTGCGAAAAACTTTTTCAAGGTATCTGGAAGCAGCAATGCATTTACCAAGAGGAAGGGGAGCAGAAGCTCTATACTGGCTCTATGTAGATAGTGAACAAAATAGCAAAAGGGTTATATACTTTAAAGTCCAACACTTAAAGACCACATTAACACAATGTCAAAATGTTAAAAAGCGTGATTTTTGCCACCTAACCGAAAATGATGGGAGTCCTGCAGGAGAACGCACAGATGCTGAGACAGACGAACGAAGGTGTGATGAGGTGTGGTGATGTGGTGAGGATGGAGTTTGATGCAGTGGTAAACGAGTGAGCAAAAAATAAACAGGAGCCACGTTGGCAAACAAACGCAGTGGAAAGTGGCACGGCAACGGCCACGTCTCTGTCTCTGCCTCTGCGTCTGGCTCCTGACTTCATCCGTCTGTTTCTTTTGCCTTGATGATTGAGTGAACTGCCAGCACATGGCAGCAGCCAGCACGTGCTACAGACAGTCTGACAAAAAACTGTGGCCCACCAAGGCCTTCCCCCCTTCCTATCGCCTCATTGACACCACGCCAGGTCGCAGTTCTTTACTGTCCTGTCCTGGCTATCATCAGACTCGCACACAGAGGTATCGGTGACAGGATTTAAACGGATTACAACAACGACAATCGAGTTAGCACGGCACATTCCCATACACACACAGACACACCCAAACGCACACATGGACATTACCCACTTCAGATACATTCTTGAAGTTTGCCTTTTGTCCTGCTTTTTATTTATATTCATTTTTCTCGATGAGGGCACCATCTCAGCCGGAAGCTCTATTCTGAAATGTACACTGGACCAAAACAGTGCCAGAATTACTGTGATTGCGTATAATAGTTTTTAGTTTTGCAATCCTTTAAAAACTGTTTTATTATTTTGACTGTTTGAAAATGAACCTTCCTGAATTAAGCATTTACGACTTGCAAAGGTACATTTATTACACAATCCAATATCCGCTACATGCAACAAAAAAACAGGAAAGGAATATTTTAAACTTAAACATTGGCGGTTTCCCTCACTCTTACAAACACACGACCACTTTAGTTCATCCATCTGACACACCCATTTTGAAAATAGTAGTGTTTATACGGATGGACGTACGGAACAGTTTTTGCCTGATTCCTGGGCTAGTAAAAATTTCAAATAAACTTAATTTCCGTATACACTAGGCAAGTCTACATACCAAATTTGGTAGCTCTACCTTGTACAGTGTTTGAGATCTAGGCGTGCTTATGGACGGACAGACAAACAACATGACTAGATCGACTGATTAAATACATATATTTTAAAAACATTCATTGAGAATACATAAAATCGTTCGTATGTAAACAAGAATCCTAAAAGCGCCTCAAAGACTTCCGTGTTATTCTTGTACCCATCAAAATTTAAGGTGATTTAAGGTCCGTATCTCATAAACTGTTTTGCTATGTTTTCAATACTTTTAGGTTGATTTTGTAAGTTTCATTTGCCGTACCCCTTTTTGCCCCAGTGTACGGCAGTTCAGTACCGGACAATGGAGTAAAGTGAAACTAACTAAATATAAGATAAACACCACAACGAAGACCTCAGACTCCAGATGCACAGTATGAGGGAGCTGTGACGGATGGATAGGTATAAACTTGGGTATGCACAAAGAATGTAAGGTTGCGACTATGTCTGCGGAAGAATTTGGGGCTCCTCCAACTCCTTTACCGCATTACCGCAAACATCTCTCTAATTAATGGCTACTTACAGTGTATGCTAAGCGAAATGCGCTTTGAAACCGATGGGGGCACTCCATTGGACGCAATGCATAGATATGAGCCCATTTCATTGCGTGAGATTTTTGTGAGCTTCAGCACCTCGCCGCGGTAGGAGGTGACTAGAAATAATTGACAAATGAACCTAGGTTCGGTCAAAGAAAATAAGCGGGTTTTGTTTGTAACTCACCTAATGTTTTAGTGCCCATGCTGTCTTTAAGAACGATTTCATTGCCGTCCTCCCTACGCCAGGTCACTATTGGTTCCGGATAGCCGCGAGCTCTATAAAGTTCAAGCAAATAGAGGAAATGGGTTTTTATATACTAAGCATGTATATATATCACCAACATTTAATACAAATAAAAATAAAAAAGGGGGAACGAAAATTGCCAGGGCATTACATCTGGCGCTGGAAAGTAGGCAATGGAAATGGTAAATGGTAAATGCGAATACATATTCAAGTTCAGTTGCTTATTAAATTTAATACGACGACAACGAGAATATCTATGGACTCATTCTGCGTGGAGTGTGTGTGTTTGTGTGTGTCTGTCTGTATGTGTAGATTGAGTAAAAGTTTTTGCGATGCAGACGGACGACAGCAGAGCGAACCAGAATCAAAAGCAGAACTAGAGAAAGCCAGCAGGCACCGTCTGTGGCATTTTATACTTCATAATGGGTATCCCATAGACCGATAAAGGGAATATTCGACTAAAAGAAAATGAAGCTGTCACCATTGTGAAAGCACACAACGTACTATAAAATTGGAATTATATTTTCGGACCTATTGAGAGTACTAAAAGATATTGCATTCATACACATACGCATAAACATGTATCTTTAACTCAAAACCTTGAAACCAATTGAGAACATAACTCTTCTTGAATTTCCTTAAAAATATATATTCAGACAACTAGGATTTTGACTAAAAATACTAATGCTATCTAGTCTTCCCACACCAATAAAAGGTTTTTGGTTTTACATCCATATTAATGGCCAAAACTCAAATGGCGCAACTATTAAAGCATCAAAAAATTCAAAACCGACAATCGCAGGGTTCTCTCTATCTTTCTCTTTGATTCAAAAATAAAATTGGGTTTTGGACCGCTGAAAGCAGCGGTTTCCACAAAAACTGAAAGAGACAGTCAGAAAACTGACCTATATGACCGATTATTACTTCACTTTAAGACTTCATAAGACAAAATTTAATTCTTCGTCTATATTTCTAATATACTTCTCAACTTTAGTTGGCACGCATTATTAAAACCATCCGAGAAATGATTCATAGAATTTGTTGAATCGAATGGAACCCACAGTGATAAGACACAGTGAGTTACATTCCCCGACCACTAACCACCACCAAATAACTTAGATCTCATGTTGAATTGCTGGGTTATCTGATGGTCCAGCATATAATTGCCATAACGAATTCCTTCACTTGCTCAAGTGAGGTTGAATTTTCCATGTCGGAGTGAATGCGTGTTAAGACAGCAGTTGTTGAACAGCGAAATAACCAGACACGGGTGTGGTAAATTTTTATGATGCCGCAAACAGATGCAAAATAGCTAAAAAGAAAATGTTCTACACCCACACAGACTTCTACGACGAATGTGTCGACGTCGACGACTTCAAAACTAAGCATAGCACAACAATGGGCCGGCCGACCAGCCCACCGACCGACCAAGCAGTCAGCTACAGGAGCAGCCGGCAATCATCGAGCCAATGGCTTATATAGGCTTCTCTCGTTCTAGTTTTGGTGTGTTTGTGTGTGTGCTTGATAGAAATTGCTTTGCCCAAACTGCATATACAAGTAGGGGATTACAACAATTTCACAAATTATGAGCTAGAGAACTAACTAATGTGATAATCATTGGATTTAACTTTTTATTGTATGTTTTTTCTTGTTGTTTGTTGTTGTAGCGGGAAAAGCAAAAGCTACATCAGCGTTGCTCTAAAGTTGCATTTCATTTTAAGGGATTTTCCCTACTAACTAAGTAGTATTAAAAATGAAAAAAAATTGCAGACAAGGTTTCTCTAATAGCTTTTCGCACACATGCACACACACACACACACTGGTGGATAGGAGTGATTGGGAGAATGATAGAGGGAAAGAGAACGCACGCTTATCGCCAACGTTTCATCATTTTGCGGTTAAATCGTTAAAAAGGAATTTCTATGTGTTTGTGCTCAAGTTAATAAATCAGTGACGGGCCAAATGCGGAGTGCTATTACTAACTAAAATCGCCGCAGTCATTCGCCGCAGTTAGTTAAATGGAGAGCCAAAAAAACATAAAAAAAAAGACAAAGTGGAAGCAAAATTCCAAAATCACATGTAGTTGATCTTTGAAATACCCTGACCCTTGCGAAAATCTAGCATAAATTAGGAATCGTATGGAGCCTGGTTCAATTGAAACCATAAATTGCGAAAGAATATCTTTCATTATGTCGGACTAATTTCAATTAAAGTATATTTCATCATTATTATTTTTATACTTTAGCTTAAATTGATTTTCAAGTTGACTGCACTAACTGATGTACTCTAAAATTAGAGTATACATTACGTCTACCCTATCGCTTCAAATCAAGAGTAATGAAGTGTCACTTAATTTGTTGACATTATTACATATAGAGCTGGTTCTTGCGGATACATGGAACTAGGACTTGATTACTTATGTATGTATGTACTATGTGCATGTGAATGAAAAGAATCAAAAGATGGTGAAGCAATAAGGGGATAGGGGTGGTCGACAATAGTAAGGGCAGCAGCAATGGCAGTACATACGAGTTACTCACCGACATGTTAAACGCACCGAGCTACCTTCGGGCACAATCACATCCGATGAAGTGTCCTCGCTGATAAAATCCGGCGGTATAACCACATCCAAAAAGCCAATCTGTAAAAATATGCGAAGAAGCAAAAAACAAAAAATATATAATTTAAAAAGGTGAACCCACAGCGTCGCCAAAACAAACATGAAGTAAGTAAATCGTCTTGCCGAAATCGACTTTCGTATACCATGCCCCAAGTAAAGCAAGTGTTTTAAATTTATAATACCAAATGTACATATGTATTTCTCGCTCACTCTTACAACCACAGGAGCACTCTAGCGCCGCCACCGGCCAACAGCCAACTCCAAAAACATTTATACTGGCTATTTTCAGTCCGATTATGATCAAATTCAGTACGTTGCTGGCTATTAAAAACAGTGTGAAGGTGTGTCAAATTTAGTTTGGTCTAGTCATTATAGTTTCTGAGAAAGTAAGTATTTAAAACCAGCGGGCGAAAAAAGCCGGAAAAAAAGGCAAAAATATGAAATAAACTTGATCACAGTATGAGTCTACGTACCAAATTTAGTGGCTCTAGCTCTTCTAGTGTCCGAGATCTAGGTGTTCATACGGACAGACGCGACTTTAATATACCATTTCACCCTATGGGTGAAATATGGTGAAATGGTAGAATGTAACAGCATCAACAGCATGTTCATCCCTCTGTCCATCTGTATAAATATCTAGATCTATTAGACTATACATAAGTGCTGGAGTTACCAAATTTGTTATGTAGACTCGTGTAGTATGCGCAAAGATCAAATTCATTTCCAATTTGCGACATGCCCCCTTCCACCCTTGGTGGATATAACAAAAACTATTTTCCGGTCACCAGTGCGCTCGATTTTGGTGGGGAGGGGAAATCGAAGTCAAAAATTAGTTTGACCAAGTAAAATTTCCTAACCACAGTCTGCTTTTCTATCCGACTCGTTGACCAGTGGCGGCGCTAAAGTGCGCGTGTGCTTGTAAGAGTGAACGTGGTAGCATTATTTTGCAATGCAGTAAGTAAAAAGAATCTAATATACCTACATTCATTTGACCTTATAAATTTACAACACTTGTTTCACTTGGTGCATGGTATATCGAAGTCGATGCGGCGACTTAACTACTCATTTCCAAATCAGCACACGAGCAATTTAGCGCACTTATTAGCCAAGTTAACAAAACCTTTCTGCGTTTTTATAGATGGTCTATTATTATTTCTATCGTAATGAATTTTACTAATACATACATATATGTAAAAGAATCTAACATCTTGCCTAGACATTGTCGATTTTAATATACCATTTTCACTCTATGGCTGTTGGTTATCCAAAAACTAAAACGCAAACACTTGAAAAGATTTTCGTCGCAAATTTACGGCCACACTCTTGATGCAAGAATTTGCTGATTATTCCATGCTCTATAATCAGCCGACTATAGTAGTAGGTACTATCGTCGTAAAGCAACAGAGCAAAGTGTTTTATAAGTGGCATGGGATCATGGGACGGAGATTGAGATGGTGGCGGAGACGAAGGTGGACGTGGAAGCCAGAGCGTTAAATAGTTTAAGTGACGACGCTGACGATGTTAATGTTAATTCTGAACCTGAGCTTATCCTGATAACACTTAGAGGTGGAACACGCATAGCGAAAGTACTTGGTATTGTGTGTTTGTCCTTCCATTCGTGTGCAGCTCACTGCACTTTCTCCCTTCTTCTACCTTTCTCTCTCTCTCTCTTTCTTTCGCTATCTCTCTCTATTAGACAAAACAAAAGCGTAAAAGTGCAAATAAAAATTAAGGAAGCATGAAATACATTTTATTGGCGCCATAAACTTCACTTGGCTGGACACATGAGTGTACGTGTGAGCGGACACACACACACACTCTCTCTCACACACATACATACATAAACATGATGATGCTTGGAATACAACGGGCTTGTTTTTGCGTTCCCCATTCCCACTACACTCTCTCTATATATGTGCATATATGTATATGTATGTACATACATACATATGTATGTAAGTATGTTTCTATGTATGTATCTACTTATATTGTAAATACCTCACACTTATCTTTCTCATTCTCGTCCATCGAATAGTTTTCGCTTTCGATTTGCTGCGCTTTCTCTTACTTATTCGCTCGAAAAATTACTCAATGCATTCCCTTTTCTACTTACGTTTCTAATACCATATGAAATTTCTACAGACATTTTGCAAATATTGTATGTATGTACATATGTATGCTCTTTTTTTATGCTTCTTTTTGTGTGTTTCAGCAAATATTTTCATTTCATTTCATTACTAACAATAAGTTGATAAAGCAATATTATTTAATCTCCATTATAACTCTATCCGTATGTATTTATATCTAACATACAAACAAATTATATGTATATGTAAATTGTACTTATATAAAAAGTTTATTAGTATGTACATATGTAAGTTCAACAGTTTATTGGATACGAAAAGATAGGTTTACGGGACTGAATCCAAATCAGAAGATCGTTTTCCAAAGTAAAAGTTTAAATATCGATACTTACTATACTTACAGATTCGGAAAGAAATTAATTTTGAAGAATTTTATTAACATAAATTTTGGTTCAATTTGCAATTAAATTGCAGTTTTAAGCTGGTATCTGGTAGGTAGAATTATTCAAATATGAAATTAAATTACGTTTGAAATTACAGTTTATTGAACTATTTTGCAGTTCATTGTCGTTTTTTAACTCATTAGAAAATATTACCTCTGACTAACATAAAATGAATAGACAATAAATCAACCGTAAAGTAATTAAACGGGTGTATACTTCTGAAGCCGGGAAAACTGTCTTTCTCCCATTAAAAAACTAAGCGACTAAAAAAGAATCCTATGCTATAAACTGTGATATGATACGACAAAAACACTTAGAAAAGAATCCTCCGATAGAAACGGTGTATTATGGTTTAGAGTTTTAGGAAAAATCGAGGAAATCGGTTCATTAGTTTTCGAGAAATTATGGCCACCGATTTGAAAAACACACTCGACGTGGTAATTTAAATTCTGCAACTTCTGCGAACATACTTGGTAAATTTGCTAAAATATACTGAAATATATATAGACATTCTAAAAATAAAGAAGAAAAAGTAGACTTTTGAAAAATTTCCTTTTAAAAATCTTTGTACAGTATCATTTGCTAATGCGGCACTGAACTAAAAGTGATTCAAGCAACACCCATTATTATTTTTAATTCTTTTATTTCTTTCCCGAAAGTATTCATGGGTATATTCAATGCTTTCGCTGAATCCTAAATATTTTTTCATCATCGGTCAAGTTTGCTTAACATGGTAAGATGAAAGAATAAATTCAATTTCAACTTACCTGACTCTTCATAGGATCCGTATTCAGTTGACACATATACCCACCGCGATCCTCTTCGGAAACCGATTTTATATGCAAATTCCAAGTGTTCTGATCCAAATGGCTGACTGTAACACGTGAATTATGTGTGATGACATTCTCGTGAATGGCTTGGATGGCTTTGGTATCGGCCTTCAACCAACCCACCTGTGGATGAAGAGAAAGCGAAGAGGGGGGAGGGGGGGGAGAGAGAGAGAGAGAGAGAGAGAAAGGGAAAGACAGAAAGGTAAAATGTTTAATGAAATGCGATTTTAAAGTTTTGACCTAAGCAGTACTTTACCCGATAGCCACCCAAATGGCGTACGTGACACGTGAATGTGGCATCGCGACCAACAGCCACCGAAACATTGGAAATGCTCTCCACAAATTCTGGTTGAAAGGCGCCAATTGCTACATAGGAGGAAAAAGGAGAGAAAGAAGAAAGAGAGTGAGAGTAAGCGAGAGCAAGAGGGAACAACAGACGCAACAGAGATTAGAGGTCGAAATGGTTATGTGGTTGTGGCAGTTAATGATATCGCGGTTGTGGCACTTGCTTCTCCACCTCCCTCCTGCTCATACTGCCCTGCCGCTGCTGCTACGCTGGTGCACTAGTACTTGCATCGTTGTTGCGTCTGCCAAAACTCCGTGATTTATTGCTTTTAAATGTGCGCCAAGGCAAAGCGTTGCCAAGTTAACAAAGTAAAGTAGGTAGCAGTAGGTAGGCAGACACAGACAACCGACGATTTACTAGGCAGACAATTTAAAGAGCTACAGCGGCTAATTGAAGCCATATAGCCATCCGTATCCGCATTCGCATTCGCATCCACATACACGTTCATACACACCCCCAGCCACACACCCTTCAAAACGCAAATATAAATAATTTATTGAATCATTGAAAATCAAACATTTCACTTGCAAGTGCTGCAAAAAACTTTTAACCTTCCCCCACAAAAAAAGTATATATATGTACATATAAAAAAAAGGTTAAGGGTAGAGTCCCAGACACAAGGCAACGCACGATGCCGTGGCCACAGACTACCAATACGCCACCCTTATTCCCCACCAAGAGCCTTCATCATCATCGGTATCCATTGGTAATGCATGCAAAAAACTTTTGCCAAAAACTTGAAATTTAAATATTTATAGACTCTGAGCTGGAGATTTTTATACCCTTGCAGAGGGTAAAATAAAATAGTTCAGATATTTGTAACGAAATCTGAGAGCTACTTACGGTAATACACTTTTTTATACTACAGGGAGGTATTTAACTAGTACCAATTAATCGATTCATACTTAGTTGCTGCTTCTAATGGTTTATATCATGTCGCCAAATTTCAATCAGATCGGATAAACGTTCTGTTTATTCTTTAATATTTTTGCCATATAATCTTATTTGGATCGGATATAATCGTTTTTTAGTTAAACATACCTAAATTAATTATAAGTCTTTGCGTGCCAAATATCCTACAGTACTCGAACCAAACAACGACTTCAAGTGTATGCAAACTTCGGTTTAGCCAAAGTCAGATTCTCATTTTTTTTTTATTTTTTACTTTTTTCTGTTTGAGACATAGGGCCATACCGCTTGGCAGTTTGTATTGTGTGGAAATGTTGAAATATATTTAAAATAGATATGCTGAATGTGCTCAATTGGCCAATAGGATGATTTAGTTGGCCGAAAGTGCCAAGTTTCTGTGAGAGACATAATGTATATGTGTTTACACCAGCTATAAGAAGGTATCATCATCATCGTTTGAATAGGGAATCCCGGAGAGTAGGAAATTAACCCAGTCTTCATTCGTTGAATTCAAAATATGAACTGATTTTATTTGAAAAAGTGTTGTATATATAAATGAACTCTTCGACTCTAGGCTCGATACTCGAGGCGACAATTGTTCTTAAAAATGCTTATTCTAATGCCCCACGTCTTCGGGGTTTGAAACTTGTTTATTTTTCATGCTCAGCGTTTGGCGACTTGATAATGCGTCGTTTTGGTCTTAAGTGTTAAGTGTCGACAGAGTGCGGATGCATGTTGTTTGGATTTAAGCAATACTTGCCATATGAATCTTTATGACTTATTTTTGTTTATGTTTCGTTCTTGTATATTTCTTTGGTCAATCTGATTTGGTGAAGCCATTTCAGCTGACCACGATGTTTAATCTTAAACATCGTTATAATGAGTAAGCCTTCCTTTGCAAATAATGGGCGATTTCCATTCGCTAGATATTTCGGCCAAAAGCATTTCGTTTAGATCAACTTCTTTTTTGGATATATTATTATGCGCAATCTATATTTATTAAATCGTTTTAGTCGTGAGTCTATCGAAGGTGTTTTTTGACACTTAATAACTACTTTTGTTTATACCATGCACACATAGAGTGAAATGCAACGCAAAGCAACAGATTTTTTCTCAGAAGCTTATTTGTATACCCTTGCAAAAAGGGGACTTTGATTTCGGTTAGAAGTATGTTAGGCATCGGAAGGACCGACTCCGATTAAACAAAGCACATATTACATATGTAGTCATATCCGTCCTTACTTTTTGTTCGGGCACAGGCACATCATATCCTGCCTTAAATTTAAGTGTCTCGTTCCAACTTCATTGGCGGATTAGCTTTCTTAAAAAATTATTTTTCTTCCTTGAGTATCAGGCAAGGAATATTTAGTCCAACAAATTGGAAAATTCTCTATCACTATTTATTCTCTTGACGTTTCCGATCCCGTTCGTCTGTGCAAATCAACTACAAGCTGCTAACTTGAAAACTATTGGGGTTAAGCTTGGAATTTAAGATACTTGTTACTATTTGATCGGCAATGGTGTTGGACCATCTTTTTACTGATGAGATGGTTTTTTAAGTAAAATATGTAATTTCGAAATTTCGTTAAGATCGGATAAATTTAACACTAGTTATAGTTAATATAAATCGTCTCTGCTTAAATACCGAGGCATGGCTGAGCTGCATTCATAGTTCGAAATCACTGTGGAGTGTGAAAATAGTTTTAAATTGTTCTTCGCTACAATGGTCGGTCAAAATCGGCCGCACGGTCGAATCGCCCACATAAGTATGCTAAATATATTGACATACATAATACTTTTTATACAGCCGTTGCGGGGTTTGATAATTTCTTCGAGTTCAAGGTCAAGATTCATAGAAAAATCAAAAAGATGTTCTTAAAATTGGCCAATATCAACATCACCATAAGATACACCATTTAGATACTTGAAGATGGAAAATCGCTTTCATCGTACATGAAATTCGATCAATTTGGATGCTTTCTGTTAGGCTTAAAAGAAAAGCAAGCGACTGTTCTTCTTATTTGTACGCGACTCCGCGAATGCAGTAATGAGACATTTAAGTCGCCGAGAAGTTCAAGAAAAACTGTCAACAATTGTCTTAAGATTCCGCATAGAAAACACCTCAAGCACTGTCAACCACATGCACATACAACCTTTTACAAATAACTTAACCCTCTACCGCATACAAAGCCATATTTGGCTTCACATTTTCCATAATTTTTTTTTTTTGTGTAAAACGGTACTTTCGTTTACCATTTGTTATCAGTTATTCTCTTTGAACTATTTTCTATTGGAATTCGATGTTCTTAGGTTTTTTGTGTTGTCTTATCGCAAATTTCAATCAGTTTTGTGCAATCGTCTCAAGCAAATGAACGAAAGTGAATTTTGCTAAATTTAAAATTAAATTTGCTCTACCAAAAAACACTTTTGTCGCTGAAGAGTATTTTTATTTTTAAAGAATATAAGTTTTCTTTTAGAAAAATAAATAATTTGAGTATAGGTAAGCATCAGAAGTACTAATTTATGCATAAAACTAAGGAAGCCATATATGGCTCTATATGCAGTAACGCGTGCATGATATACATATGTATTCTATGTACCTACATATAAAGTGATACATATCCGGAAGGGGCCCCTAATTTAGGAGTAAGCGGAAATGTTGTATCAAGATTATCGGCAACCATACCAAAAGGAAAAAATTACCAACTATATTTGTGACAATTGGTTCACTAGTCCCAAACTTCAAGTCTACCTTATGAAAAATGGCATATTGGCTTTGGGTACGGTAAGGATTAATCGAGTACCTAATTCGAAGATGCCAACTGAAAAAGAATTGAAAAAGCAAGGACGTGGAAGCACGGTCGAAAAGGTTAATAATATAGATAGAGTTCAGCTTGGTCTTGTCTCTTGGTTTGACAATAAGGTAGTCAACATTCTTTCTATTTACGTGGGAAGCAATCCTGTTTCATCAAAAAACCGATTCAATAAGAAAGACAAAAAGTATATAAACATCGACTCTCCTAAGGCAGTTGATGTTTACAATTACCATATGGGTGGCTTTGACTTACTGGATTCTTTACTAGGACTTTATAGAATTCAATTGCGTTCAAGAAAGTGGTATAAAAAAATTGTTTTCATATGATTGATATGGGCATGGGTCTCTTCGATTTCAAGCTTTTAATAGCTGAGCACCTGGTCAAGGCAGGAAAACTAAAGAAGCGCGGACATCCTGCGATGACTCTAACTTCATCCCAGGCTACAAGCAGGGAAGGTACTCCTTCTACAAGCAAAAGAAAACACCAGGAAATCCCATATTGGGCATTTTCCCACATGGAAAAAGCAAAGGCAACTCTGCCAAAACAATTGTTCTTTCCGCTCATACACTTTTTGTCAGAAATGCAATGTATTTCTATGCTATAATGACAAAAGAAACTGTTTTAGCAACTTTCACCTAATTGCATAGAAAGCCATATATGGCTTAATTTTTTTTTCCTGCAAACTATATTATCTTTACCTAAATAAACACATATTTACAAAAAAATGAAGTAAGCATGTAAGTCGTCTCGCCGACTTAGGTATACCATACACCAGTAAAACAAATATTTCAAATTTGTAATAACAAATTCATTTGCCTATCTTAAAAAAGTTCTGTTCACATGCTTTTTACAAGCATATCTCACTCATGCATATGAGCACCTTAGCGCCACCACCCGCGAACGGCCAACTCCGGCCTTATGGAAAAACGGTTTTATGCATAACTTGGCTATTTTTTGTCCGATTTTGATCAAATTTGGTATTTTGCTGGGTATTATTATCAAATTCAAGTTCGGGGGCGGAAAGAGGCGTGGCAAAATCTTTATACATACAAAATGTGCGCATTTACTAAGCAAATATACATACCAAATATGGTGTCTCTAGCTGAAATTTGAAATAAACTTGATCACTCTACATACTACACGAACCTACACACCAAATTTGGTGGCTCTATCTCTTATAGTCTCCGAGATCTAGGCGTTCATACGGACGGACAGACGGACGGACATGGCTAGATCGACTCGGCTGTTGATACTGATCAAGAATATATATACTTTATGGGGTCGGAAAAGCTTCCTTCTGCCTGTTACATACATTTTGGCGACTTTAATATACCATTTCACCCTATGGGTGTATGGTATAAACAGTTGCAAGTGTATTCAAACTTCGACGCGGTCGAAGTTAACCCCGGCCCTCTGGTTTTTATTTTGAACTCTATTTTTGTTTCTTTTTGCTCCTGTTACTATTACAAAAGAAATTAAACTTATTTATTTTATTGATACAAAATATTACGCTTGCAAAGTTTTTGTTGAAACCTATTAATATAGGTTACAAAGCACTATAGAATGTAGCACTATCGATAGTATAGAATTTTTGCTCTCAAAACATGGAAAATATCGAATGGCGATATCGATAGTTTCCCTGCTCTATATACTCGTACAAACGAAGCTTAAATATGTACATACATATATTGATTGCATTCCTTATTCTTTGTTAGGCGATATTAATCTGCAAATAAAAATTTATTTGAAGAACATATGGCATTCGACATTCAGCGGGTAAAATAATTCGAAATTGACCCACTCTAGTTACATTAGATTTAATATTAAAGCTATTTACTTTTCGATCCAATTATTCAGAAAGGTTTTGCAAACTGGCATTTATATTGGCTTAAATGCTTAAAGCTTTTGATTCCAAATTAAAGTTATGTCTAAGTCCAAATAAAATCATGTTTCGAAAGATGTATTGATTTATTATCTTGATGATATATTTTTGAAGTGTATTGAATTACGGCAGCTACGTATCTCGGTCCCTCATCAACATCCTAATATACTTATGCTATAAATTTATAACTTTATTGTAATAATTATATATACATATAAAATACAATATATGGATATTTATATATATATACATATATATATATATATATATGTGTGTATAGATTTTTGCAGCCTCTGTGTTGGCTTAGCATTTGCATTTGGCTGTCCAAGTTTTTCATTTGCATGGAGTTAGATAGGTGGAAACGGGAATAAAAGAAAAGAAAACGACAGAGTGATGCAGACCGGAGAAGCTGGTTAGAGATTTGGTTTCAAAATCAACAAACAGCCAAAAGTTCAAGTAACAGGAATCTGCTAGTACACACACAAGCCAACAACAAGGATAGACAGATAGAGAACTACATAGATAGGATGGGGTAGATTCAGAGGATGCAGGATGCAGAGTATAGGGTACAGACTACAGGCATTGGGTGGAAGTCGAAAGACAGGCAAATAGATGGACAGATGGTCACCCAGAACTGCACTCAAATGTAGTTCCTGCTTGCCTGACTGTGGCTTGTTTGTCAATCTGTTGAACTGCTGCAGCAGTCACTCTTGAGCCAAAGATGCTCTCCTCTGTCTCCTCTATCGCCTACTGGAGTTGTGACTTTGCTTGTTTGTTTTCAAGCGCATTAGGGAAGGTGTCGGGGATGAGAGAGCGGCACCTACTGAACTTTGTAAACTCGAAATTTTCGGTTAGTTCCGGTTTCAAGAATTGAAGCCGCACCAAGTCAATTAACCCATGCTCTGCACTTGGTTTCAATCTGGTATCCAAAGACGATTCTGCTCGGCAAAACGTATACATTTTTGCACAATATCATAAATTTTGGCGGCCACCAACGTAACCATATCTCTGCCTTACACATGCTCCGGTAGAATGTAAGAACAACTTCAATTTCGTTTGAGAGGCTTGTCAATTTTCGGTCCCCAAAAGTTTAAATCACACAACGACAATGAGGATTTGCTAAAGAAGATACCAAATTTATGGTTAAGGACCAGCACGCACCCGCCCACACACGCTCACCGTATGGACAAAATGTCGCCCACTGTCTTAGTGTTAATAAAAAAAACGGACGGAGAGGTAAAATATATGGCCACCGTGACAGGCCAACCGTATATAGTAATACAGATACAGATACAATCTGCATGGCACCTAACTACCTTTTTATACTCTTGCAATGAGGGGATATTAGTTTAGGTCGGAGTGTGGAACGCATAAAAAAAACTACTTCGGAAAAATACAGTGTAGACATACATACATATGTATGTGTACATATTCTTAATCAAAACGAAAGGACGAGTTCATATAGGTCCGTGAAAAATATTGTATGAGTGAGTAAATAGAGTTTTAGTAAGAAAACGTTGCTTTCGAAATTCAAAGTAAATATTTATAACTTTTTGATCAATTTCGGGCGATTATAATTAATACCTTCCATAGAACGGAACGGTCTGTCAACGGTCTGTTGACTTATATTATCACCAAACGAGTGAGCAAAAATTACTCTAAATTTTATTAAAGACCGGACAAAGCTTGTGGAACTCAAGTTTCCACATCCATAGGAAGCAGCAAAGAAGACACCAAAATGAAGGGTATGCAGTCTTCGACAGGCTTTAAATTATCACAGACCTCTGGTTTTTACTTGCGCCCTCCTCTTATTTTTATGGCAAATCCTTGTCGCCAAAGCACCAGTGATAGGTGATAATGGCAAATTTGTGATACACAAACGCACACACACAGGAGGCAAAGGAAAACGGAATCATGAAACCCTCTTTAAGTTGCTCGAAGTTGAAACTTAGTTATAACTCTCTAATGACAGTCACGGCTTGGGCATTAACATTTCTTTGCCTTTTCTTGATTTTCGATTTAAAATTTATCACGAAAATTCATGGTGTACAGTAAATTCAATTTAAATTCCAATTTTTTTTTGCTTGTTTTTTTTTTATGTGGAAACAAATGTCTTGGCAATTAATTGTCCTTTGATTTTCTTTCAATGACCACATTAAAAAGGGTTTAAGTGAAAAGCGTTACAAATTCACGAAAAGTTGTAGACGATTTCTATGTGTTTAATTAATAAAGTTTTTTCTCTCCTACATTTTGGACTATAAACTCCAAGGATTTGTAGGTAGGTGTATTAAAAAATAAATTCAATATGGATAATATGAGGGTCCTCAATTAGATGAGTGAATGGGTAGAAGAGCAAGTATTAACAAAATCCAAAGGGTTAGTATAAAATTTCGCAATAACTAATGAATATTTTTTAAACAGGAGGAAAGGTTTTACAAAAAACTTGTATTTGTTAAATTTTTTTCTTAAATCTGTAACGTTTGAAGAATATTTGAAGTAAACACATTCGAGTGTGAAAAGCTTTAAGTCGATATTCCAAATGGGTGAGAGGTGGAAAATAATACCGCTGAACTTTCAATAACAGACCAGAGAAAAGGTTTCTCCACACTGAGCCCTTGGGTAAATGATGGAACAACTGGTAAATGGCGTATGCTTTCTCCTTAAAACTCAAGAAAAAAAGCACAAATATAATTTTAAACTTTTTTCATAAAAGTTAATAAAAATACACTTTATTATTGGATAGCATTCATTAATACCAGTTTATTTAACATACGATTTTTTACATTTTATTATAATTTTTGGTGCTATAATTAAGATAGAAAAGATTTCTATTGCTTTCTAATTTTCTTAGCAACTTTAAATTATCCAACTTTAAAAAACCTTCAAACACTAAGCCACAAAAATTCAGCACATTCGAATAATTAAAAAAAATGCAAAAAGACACAAACAATAATATCATTTAATTTCAGAACATTGTCTTTCCCCTTT
This sequence comes from Drosophila paulistorum, assembly GCA_018152135.1. NCBI lineage: Eukaryota > Metazoa > Arthropoda > Insecta > Diptera > Drosophilidae > Drosophila > Drosophila paulistorum. The sequence goes on along the minus strand of JAECXG010000811.1, from coordinate 1,094,645 downwards.
AGTGGAATCCTTAAAACGTAAATTAAATGAAGTAAGTAAGTCGCCGACTTAGGTATACCATACATTAGTAAAGCAAATATTTTAAATTTATTAAACAAATGCATTTTCACATGCTTTTTATTACAAGCATATCTTAGTATCTCGCTCACTCAAGCATTCGAGCACCCTAGCGCCCCCACCAGCCAACGGCCAACTCCGACCTTGTGAAAAAACGTTTATATGCATGACTTGGCTATTTTTAGTCCGATTTTGATCAAATTTATACTTCGATAGGTATTAGTATCAAATTTAAGTGTGCCAAATTTGGTTCCACAAGGTAAAAAATTACGGAATATAATCGATTTATTTCAAATTTCGGGGGCGGAAAGGGCCGTGGCAAAATCTTTATATATACAAAATGTGCGCATTTACTAAGCAAATATACATACCAAATATGGTGTCTCTAGCTACAATAGTTTTTGAGATAAACGTTTTTTTTTTAATTGCGGGGGCGGAAAGGGGCGTGATCTTGATCACTCTACAATGCAGAGTCTACATACTACATGAGCCTACATGCCAAATTTTGTGGCTCTATCTCTTATAGTCTCCGAGATCTACGCGTTCATACGGACGGACGGACGGGCGGATAGACGGACGGACAGACGGACATGGCTAGATCGACTCGGCTGTTGATACTGATCAAGAATATATATACTTTATGGGGTCGGAAAAGCTTCCTTCTGCCTGTTACATACATTTTGGCGACTTTAATATACCATTTCATCCTAAGGGTGTATGGTATAAAAAATACAATTCATGTGTATATTTTGAGGCTTTAATATTTTTTATTTTCTCTATACCCTCTTTAGGAGTCACAATTTGTATGTTGTCGCACTTGAACGACACAATTTCTAAAAGTTAGATTGAATATATCGATAAATGTCAGGCAACTCTGATACATTTTTATACCCTTGTAAAAATGGTATATTCATTTTGGTCAGAAGTGTGCAAGGCATAGAAGGAAGCATCTCCGACCATATAAAGTACATATATTCTTGATCACCACATGACAAGTCACGTTCAAATAGCCATGTCCGTCCGTCTGGATCAGCGCAAACTCCTCCTAGACCGTTGGAGCTACAGAGCTGAAATTTTGTATGAGGCTTTTATATACTGCAGGGGTTGTATATCTTCAATACAAACGGCAAAGTCACGAACAGTGAATTTTCTCAATGACTTTGTTATTTTCTAAACTATTGTCGTGAAATTTCATATCGGTGAGTTAATTACAAATTTGATCAAGATCGATTGACTATATCATATAGGTCCCATAGGAACGATCGGTCGAAAACAGTGACTTTGATCAATATCTTCGTTATTTCCTATGCTAAGATTGTAGGCCGTTCCTTCGTAAACATTAGCCTTGTTAGATAAAACGTTTTTCCACCTTCATGGCTATGGGTAAGGAGAGAGTTACCAAAACAGTTGCAAGGGTATACAAACTTTGACGGTCGAAGTTAGTCCCGGCCCTCTGGTTTTCTGTAATTTTGGATTGCTTAACAGTTCTTGACCTATAATAACAATCGCACACAGCGCTTTTAGGCGAGATATGCTATGCGTTAAGCTCTCATCCTTAAAATTGGAGTGCACAAATCTGTTTAAAATTGCTGCAGCTTTCAACGCTTGGTGCTGGATTTAATCGCTCGAATTATGCCTTGGCCCATTAATTGTAGAACAGATGTAATATTAGGTGGAAGGAAAACATTTTTGCCTTTTAAGTTCAGCATTCCAGTCGCCGTTTGATGTTTACATTTTTTAATTTTTGATTATTTCGATATATTTTTCACGTCCTTATAACCAGTTGAACTGTGTTAAATATCGTCGCTATAAGCGGTTCGTCGTTACATACTATCCGGAGGCCCTTTCATATAAGTTTTTATGGGGACCAACCAAGTCATCGAACTTTAGCCGCTATAACCCGACGGACGTTATAAGCGGAGTCGTTATAACCGAATTCTACTGTAACACTAACAAGGGTAATTAACCATTTTCACTTATGAAAGGTAATGTTTATTAAAATATGTACAATAGTTCTTGTAAATTATTTTGTAAAAATAATTTAGGGGATAAATTTTAAAATGGATGAAAGAGCATCATGCCCTTTACAAAGTTCCAACTAGGAATACGACTAAGGCTCAAATGAAAAAAATTGGTTAAAGGTGACAATTTGACAATTTCAAGCGCGGTGTGTCAAATGTCCTTTACATCACTGACTATATCATACTTAAATGTATAGGTCTGAAAACAGGTGTTATTGGACTATCATTTCATCTACGTTTAAGCGCATTTTTTCAGATTGACAAGAAATATAAGGTCAAAATGTTGCCAACTGTCAAAATGTTAAAATTTAAAATATATTGAGTAAGACTAAATCAGGTAAACTAAATTTTATATTAAAAAAAAATGAAGCCCAAAAATACTTTTTCAAATAGTTTTCTAAAAATGAGGCTAACATTAAGAAATGAGACCAGAGTGTTTTAATGATATGTATATGTATTAAGGATTTATTAATTTAAGATTAGTAAATAAATTATTAATTCAGAAAACCATCGGACATACTTTGATGCATCGAGATTTTAGCACAATATTTCAACCTACATCACTAATATCAACTATAAGTTAAAGACAACTAGCCCGAAACGATAGCTTTGCTTAAGCCATTGGAATAATCTGTTGCAATGAAACTCCTATGTATAAGTAAACACTGCACGTCCAATATCAAAAATTTATATAAAATCGAAAACCTTTAGCTCCCATAACCAACTCTTCGCCTTGACAACGATATTGTTACAGTTCTGATGATGATTCAGTAAGTATTAGTTATAAAAAATGTTGACATATAAAATTCTCCTAATTTAATGATACATACATACGTTTAAAGTGAACTGAACAAAGTCATGGCCAAAATCTTTTGGACAGAACTCAGGGGTGTCATAGAAATCTCGAGAGATTTTGAAATCTATCAAATCAAATGTCGGTGTCACAGAAATAACCGCGATTTCAATTTTGGTCACCATTTTTGATTGACTGTTACTGCTAGATATCAGCTGTCCCGATAATCGTTAGTTGCTATTTCGATTGCCAGTCATCAAAACCAATAAAAATGAACTTCTTTCCAAGAGCTCCAAAAGTTATAATTAAAACTAAGAATTTTAACACAATTACCGTGCGCCATATTATTGCATTGTTGACAACTCTATTATGTTAACAGAAAATTGTAACTGCCAACTTAGTACGTTTTTTTAAAGCCAAATGTGCTCTAATATGGGTAATGCCAAAATTAATGGTCAAAATTAATTGATGCGAAGTAATTTTAACTAGTCGTGTTAGATTACATAAATTAGGCTTTGTTTATTTCGGGATAAAGTTAGGAGATTTTTCCCGATGCCATCATGTGCAACTATTCCAAAATTGAGTTTAGTAAGCTCAGATTTAGCATGTATTAGTCATAAATATATATAATAACTATATATATACACATATATATAATATAACTATATATGACTAAACTTCAATTTTTCCTGAGGGGGATATTAATGTAATAGTCGTCCTTCCCTCCCCGGCCAGCTCTTTATGTTGTTTTTTACCTTATAGAACATTATCGAAACATTTGAGCGCCACATTTAATTAATTACATTATATTCTAGTGTAACAAATTTGTGCGCTTTTGGCAAAACTTTCACACATGTTGCAGAAAATGTTGGTCAAAACTCTGACTCACACTCGGCTTCAGTCACCCGCTTGCTTCCCCGCATGGTGTGTTGGCCCTTTTGCGGATTCAACTGCTGCGGCCGCGTGTGCTAAAAGCTAAAGAACCGCAGACTACGCCGTAGTACTCACGGTCAGAGAAGGCGTAAAAAACAGTGTTTTTGGTATCAATTAAGGCACCCTAGGGACGACAACTCTGAATGGCCATTAAAAGTAGCAGGTTTTTATACCCTGACAATAGGGGTACATATGTTAGTTTTGGTCAGTAATGAGGAAGAAAGCATCTTCGAGATAAAAAGTATGTATATATATTCTTGATCAGCTTGTCGAGAGGAGAGTTCATATATGTATGAAGCTATGTCCGTCCGTTCGTCTGGTGAACGCAAAGTTCTTCTAGGAACGATCCTATGGGAGCTATATGATACTATATTGGTATGATTAGGCTAAATGCTTTTATCAGTCGAATACCGTCACACCAATCAAATCTAATTGTAAAATTTGGTCTGGACTTCTGTGAAAATTCGATTTTGTAGATCAAACGATTTTTTCGCTTTGATGCCTGGAGGTAAGCATAAAGAACCAGAAGAAGGGTATACAAACTTCGGCACATCCAAAGTTAGTTGGGTTTTTGTTCATTTGGCATTTTACAATCATTTTTTGTTGTATTATTTCCATTTTAATTTTTTTTTTGTTCTGGTTTGTATGCAATATTGCGGTTTAGCTTACATTTCAGTATTTGTATTTGTTCAATGTTCGGTACAGAAGAGAAAACGACAATGCGTTATGGATGGGGGTGGGGTGGGATTGTCTAGCATTTGCATTTTCATTTTGTATTTGTTGCGTGCCAAATGCTTGGCAATTAATTTACATTTCATTGATATGCATATTCATATAACATATAGACACACTTAAAAACACTCTCACACACACACATGGATGAGCAGGAAAACTCAGTTCGTAATATTTGTTTAGGATTATTATCGGTTATTAATGTTGCTGTAATTGAAAATTATTTTCACTTTTATGTTTATCATTATCAGTGACTATTACACTTGGTCAGGCATTGGAAATGCAATTGGAATTGGTTGGAACAGTGAGGGGGAGAAGTGGATAATAGAGACGGGAGAGATATCCGAACCAAAGAGTTGAACATTTTTTGCACATTCCATTGGTATTATTATTATCGCTGGGGAATTATTGTTTGCCCGTGATTTAAGTGCTTTATAAATTTAATATTTATGCTCTGCGCCGCGCCACGTCACACAGTAGTGTGCTGTGTGGGTAGCTACTGCTGACCATCTGCAAATTATCATCCCGATATAGACCCCAAAGCAGCATTCACATTGCCGCTCGGCCCACTTTGCCATTCTAGTGAATTCCCAACCATTTACCCACATTACACATATGGAGAGAGCGTAGATGTTTTTATCTTAACTAGCAGTTAATTGAACATGTTGGCAAAAACACACAAATATACCAAAGAAGCTACAAATCTCGGTTATACTGAGTTTATCGGTTTGTTTTCAAAATCAAATGAAATAAATTATGCCACTTCTACCGATTGGCAAATCACCACAATCGATTACCGATAGCACCTATCTCATAGTGGCTAAGGGCAATAGGGTCATGGCATTACATATTTGCTCTTGGAATTAACTTTTTTTATACGTTTTTGAAAATGTGCCAAATCGTTGGATTGACAACCCTGGAATTGGATTTGAATTAAAATTGAAAATTTAAATGGACAAAAATTTGAATCCAATCTACTGGCGATATCTCTAGTGCGGCTCAACTTATGGTGTCTTTGAAAAGAATTAGCCGAAATCGGGAACAGTTTTTAATTATATCCTTTGATCAGAGAGTTTTGCTTTTTTATTTTATTCACAGCTCCAATGAATGCAATTTTCATTTGAAATAGAAAATATTACTTCTTTGTTATATATTTGTTAAACGGCGGCATCAAATTTAATAATTTGTAGCTATTAATGCTTCTTCTTCTTTTGGCGAGCCAATATCTTTTCAGAGATGTCCACTTGGTGCGTTTTTCGATAGAATCGTACTCGTTCCAGCAGGTTGTAACCAACAGCATTTAACAATGCTTTATTTTTTTAAAACCGTTTTGGTAAAATTTATAAATAAAATGAAGTAAGTAAGTTGTCTCGCCGACTTAGTTATACCATACAACAGTAAAACAAATATTTCAAATTTGTAATAACAAATTCATTTGCCTATTTTAAAAAAGTTCTGTTCACATGCTTTTTACAAGCATATCTTAGTATCTCGCTCGAGTGAGTGCATATGAGCACCTTAGCGCCCCACCCGCAAACGGCCAACTCCGGCCTTATGGAAAAACGTTTATATGCATAACTTGGCTATTTTTTTTCCGATTTTGATCAAATTGGGTATTAGTATTATTAAGTGTGCCAAATTTGGCTCCACAAGGTAATCGAGTTTTTCAAATTTCGGGGGCGGAAAGGGGCGTGGCAAAATCTTTATACATACAAAATGTGCGCATTTACTAAGCAAATATACATACCAAATATGGTGTCTCTAGCTACAATAGTTTTTGAGATAAACGTTTTTTTTGATCACTCTACATACTACATGAGCCTACATATATGCCAAATTTGGTGGCTCTATCGCTTATAGTCTTCGAGATCTAGGCGTTCATACGGACGGACAGGCGGACGGACGGACAGACGGACATGGCTAGATCGACTCGGCTGTTGATACTGATCAAGAATATATGGGGTCGGAAAAGCTTCCTTCTGTCTGTTACATACATTTTGGCGACTTTAATATACCATTTTACCCTATGGGTGTATGGTATAAAAACAAAATTTTGCAGCGATTGCTCAAATGAAACTCGAACCAACAATAATCAAAGTTTAAGTAAACAGTACCTATGTACTTTAATCCATTCAGATTTCAATGTTATCCAAATGTTAAAGGAAAAATCAGAACATTTTCAAAACTGTGAAAGAAGATTTTATTTTGTTATCAAAATGTTATCTATTTCTGTGTATATATGTAGTTATTTTATATTCATAAGACCCAATTCCTATAAATCAGTTTCTCTCTATGGCGAACCAAGTCTATCTCACTCACTCATACAGACCCACAAGCCCAAGGGCGCACCACGTTATCTAAACAAGATTTTACCTATATTATTCTATGGGTAATGTTAACTACAAATTATTGCAAGTTTGGTGAGTCAATATACATACATATGTAAGCATGTATGTATATTGGTAAAAAGGGTGCCATGCTTTCTAACCAACTTGCAAATATTGGTAGAAGAAAGTAACTTTTTTGCATTATGCAAATGGCTGCTTTAATGGATAGTTTTTTTATGTTTCAATCGTTAGAAAGTTAGTGCAATGCAATTTCAGAAAGGAATAACAAAATTTTTATCAATTATAGAAAAAAGAAATAGTTTTTTATTAAGGCCGGACACGAACTTAAAATATGTAATAAAATTGAACAATTCAGAATGTAAGGTTAAGACCAAACTACATATATTTGAAGTTTTTGAACCGCCAATAAAATAATTATTGAAAATTTGATAGTTTAGTATACCTCTGAGGCATGTCGCAAACGGGGTATGAATGGAAATGGATATGGACACAATCACATTTCAAATGCAAATTGATTGAGAATTAATTGGGCTTCCTTTAAACGAGTCCATCTTGATGATGCCATATTTTGTTTGCGTATATTTGCGTGAAATCCGCTTTATTCCGCATAGTATGTACAATGCATTATGTCTATGGCAATGGTAAAGTTTGAAACTTCATTTTTTATAATTAGCACCAATGGTTGCAGATTTGATGGGAGAAAAAAAGGGTTTGCCCGAACAGTTGGTCGCTCAGCCCGATGAAAGCAGGCAGGTGAAAACATAATTTTTGCGTAATTAAAATGAGAAGATATCTACATGTGTGTATGCACGATATATCTATGTATGTTTACATATTTAAAGGGGGGTGTTTGCGAGTGGGTGTGTCTGTATCGAGCAGACAATAAATGAATTGTATCGACACCATTCAACATTGGACTACAAGAGAAGCAGAGGCAGTGGTAACATCAGCAGCCGCCAGCGGCGGGCTTTGGGCGAGTCAATTAAATTGCCATTGAATTTCCACAGTTTGTGTCTTTGGCTTTGGCCTTTGCTTGTTTTTGATTGCACGATTCCCATATTTTTATTTATTTGTTTATTTGCTTGTTTGCTCGTTTATTTGTTGTTATTTATACGGTTTAATGGCAACAATCGAAAATGCGAAATGACGCGGCATATGGTCGACATGACAGTGCATTAAGCAGTCGCACGAGCCCATCTCTCGACAACAACTGCAACATACTCTACATACATGTACAATGTACCTGATCCACCCACCGATCCATTCTACTCATCCTACTCCACTCAAAAATAGCAGTTTTCCTATATGTATTTTCCGACGCGACTTTAGGAAATTTATTGAATAAAGCTTCAAATTTAAAGTAATCTCAGAGAATGATACAGGTCACACAAGTTTGCTTAACCAAACCATTGAGCATTTTCTTAAATGTAAACTTTATTATCTTTGTCAAAAAAAAAAAAAAAACTCTCTCACCAATATTAGTTAAAATTAAACTATTCAAAATACGATCCTAATGGTTATTTTACCATGACATTATTTTTGCCATGAACTTTGAAAAAGTTTATATAAACCATCAGAAGAAAGACGACACGAAATTGGCAATGCAGGCAATATACTGACAGGACACACAAAACTTAATTGAAACTTTATTGGGCCGGTTGATACAAATTATTTATGGCAATTGGGACAATTTAGCTACATTGAAGCTCTCTCTGAATCGATTCAGATATGAAGATAAGTGTTTGGGCATCAAAATTATTGCCTTTAACAAATTAAAATAATCAATGTCGAATACATCGACGAAGTCAACAGACTAATTAAAGGCAATTACAAATAAATGATGACTCATAATACAACAAACATCCAAAACGTCACAGCTTTATGATCCGCATTCTCTAGTTCATTGTTAAATGTTAAAAATAATAAAAATTATAGTTTAAAAATGCCATCTGATAACATTTGAAAAGAAGTGTTGAATCGAATATTAAATTTAAATAACATAGCTTTAAACGTACTAATATGAAGTAGCGTTAGCAAAGTTCTCTAAGTACTAATATGAAGTTAGAGAACTTTGCTAACGCTACTTAGCAAATTTTGTACAAAACTTACAAAATTTGTACAGACAAATAATTGAAAAATTTGGAAATTTTTAAGTCAATGGGAGATTTAGTTTATAAAGTATTTGCAGTGTAAATAAGAGGATCTTTTGTCACCAAAATGGTGAATACTTTTATGGTTATACTTCAGTGGGTAATTTAAAGATCTTTCAAGAAAACTTAAGGCACATTTTTAAAATTCGGTAAATAGCTGAAAAGTAATAAAAGTTTCCTGGCAATCGGAATGTTACTTAGGTTTTGGAGCAATGGACACACAATTTTATTTACAATTTGGACTAAGTAATACTTGGCACCCAAACTGAGACTATAAAGATATGTACTTGCTGTAACAAGTTCGATTTCGACCTGATTTGCATTCTGTTAACAATAATATGCCTGAATTTACCTTCCAGCAGTGCCGAAATTACAAGCAGCACGATCAGCATTTTTTCATAACACTTATTCGTACACGGATTAAGTCGGTTTTGAAGAAGTTGTTGTACAAAGCTCATTTGTGTAGTTATAATATGTATAAATAAATACATATGTACATATATAAAGAGATTAATTCTTTCAATTCAAATTCCTCTGGTTATCAAAAACACTTGGGTCACAACAATTCATTCATTTCGATCATGCAGCACATTGACACAGGAAATCCATTAATGTTTGAAAAAAACAAAAAAAATTGCGCACGCACAACAAATTATCACACTGGAAACTGCACAAAATTGATTAAAGACTTTCAAACATTTTTTAAGATTCTTTTAAGCTTATTGAAGCGAATTTTACGCTTACAATATATTTTTGTCAGTTTCTTCGAAAATTGCTGAGAGACACAATGCGTTAGGGAAAACCGCCAACCATCCGACAAGGACGATGATGATCTACTGGCAAAAAGCACACAGCCTCTTGTGATGGATTCAAGGCATTCGGCAAATTGAACGAAGCGACTCGTGCTGAAGCTCGTTGGATGCTGCCCGCTGCCGAAGTGAGAGCCGAATCAACTTCATAGCCGAGGATTGAAACATCGTTGCCAATTGTCGAAGTGGATTTTCGAATTGTAATGAAGTCCACCATGTGCCTCTTGCAGTCCACATCCTGGACACGTGGTGGAATCCAAAATGTGTGGACAAAGGCAACGCGACGGCACACGGCACACAGTCTGCACATGCGCATCAGAGAGCGAGGGAGGAGTGTCGTTCTGTTTCTCTGACAAATGGTACGACAATTGCTACAAGCTGTGGTGGCATTTGGTGGCTTCCAAAGTCCTTCGCGGCGGCGGTTGGGCAAAAAAAAAATATAATAAAAAAATTAGAAGAAAAACCGAACCAAGCTCTTCTTTGAGTATGTGTGTGTATGTGTATGCCATTTTAAGTCGTTTTCGCGAGTCTAATCAGTTTTTTTTTTGTTTTTGCTTTTGGGTGGGTGGCCTGCTAACTGCATCAATGTAACGAAAATAGGAAAAATGTAGAAAAATCAAATAAAAATTTACGAAATCGTATTGTCAATCAAAAAGTTGCATTTGTTTGCATTCTTCCAAAACGTCTTAATTGAACTTTAAATAGTATTAAAGAATCAAAACTCTCCAAAAGTTTTATATTACCTCTCAATCCAGTTCTACTGACAGGCCAAAGTCTCTGCTGTCAAACCTGTCGCGAAGTGGCTTAATTATCTAATAGACAATGTACTGTTTGGTGGCTTTTAGATGAGAGACAACAGAAAGTGAGACGGAAACACCCAAACCTACTAACAGAGAGACTGAGACTTATATACATACATACATACATCCATAGATACTCGCTTATTGGAGAAATAGTAGCTGCAAGGGAAGAAACAAAGAAAGAGAGCATTAAACTTGTCAGAGTCTTTCCTTGATGCGCCTGAATTGAGTTTCTTTAACTTAATTTACGCTGCATCCAGATATAGCATTTGGGTGTGAGAAATGTAATCCCAAGTTGGCAATATAATTATGCAATTTTTAGCCACAAATTAGTATAAATGAATTGCAGCTGGTGTTCAAGAAATCAAAGTACGATTGTTTTAAATGTTTGAGTTGCAAATGCAAAACTTTTCTCGACACCCCAAAAAGCTGCAATTATCAAAAACAAAAAAAAAAAAAAGGAGAAAACCCCCAAGAAAACAAAAATAAAAAAAGTAAAAAATTTAAAAGAAAATATATAACGAAAAAGCGCGCACAAAGGACTTTTGGAAAAAAAAGTTGCTTCAAAACAGACAAAAACAATAACAACAAAAAACAAGAAATCCGAAAAACCAACAACTTTTGTTTCTAAAACTCGAACACGCACACACACACACACACACACACACACCCGGGTGAATGAATGAGTCCTCTGCGTGGTTGAGAATCTGGGAACAGGTGTGTGTGTGTGTGTGAATTTTGAATTTTCCGATGTATGACTACACTGTTAGAAATATAAACCAATCATAAAAATGCTTTTAGGCAGCACAAAACAAATATCACTTCAGATCTGTTGTCTATGTGAATTTGGATACTATTCAAAACTTCAAGAGTTTTTGGAATATTCTTTTAATTCCTTTAAATTTTCTTAAAACTGGTTGCTCACACACAGAATTCTGAAGCTGTTTGTTTAAACTTAATCCATATTTCCAAAGGACTTGATTTATCAATTCAATTCAATGCTTTGAATTTTTGCATCATTCTTCCAAGTAGGTCTAAGAAAATTAGATAAAAATTGCTTACCTTTGGATTGGAAACCACTAAAATAAAGTTAAAATGAAACGCATGATACTAGCAATTAATTTGATATCATTTGAAAGTCCACAGCTTTCTTTAATCTACAAACATTTGGTCTTCGCAACAACTGAACTACTGAATTATGTTTCTTTTCCCTCAAGTGTAGATTTTGGACGAAAACACCTGCTGGAGCAATAATAAGTAAGTATGCAATGACAACGACTACGAGTACGCAAGTTGTTCCTGGTGGTTAGGTGTTGAAGCAGGCGAAAGTTAGGAACTAGAGCCTGAGACGGAGCTGGAGCTAGAATTGAAGCTAGAGATGGAGCCAGTAGCAGGGAACAAGACTTAACAGAGCCGGATGCTTGTGTACGTGTGGCAAACAGACAAAAGTGACAACAGAGTACGGCCAAGGTGTGATTGCGAGTGAACGGGCGTTAGATGTGCGTGTGCGCTTGGGGAGTTTCGATGTTTGGGTGAGTGTAAATCGCACATTTCAATTTGCATGTGTTAGCGACAAACTTTTGATAAGTGTTACTCGTATTACATACACAGAGATTGAAATTTACAGATGCGACATACATGTACATATATCTACATACCTATGTACCTATACATACACCAACAAACTTGCCACCCTCCCACAAAAAAAAACTCAAAAATCATAGGGGGCAAGTGTTCATATTAGTCTTTCCCAATCTATAGGTGTCAAAGTGAAAAACCTTTTATTTAAAAAGTCAAACACTTGCAAAGAATGTCACTTTTCATGAAATTTCGTAGAATTACTCATAATTAATGATCCGGCTGAATCAGCGAGAGAGCCTAAAAGAAGTTTGCGTTAATCAAGGCGGACAAACTGACGGAATGAACGGAGAATATCTAAGACGTTTTCGCATTTTAGATCGCATTTTCCCGACTCTCAAACTTTTATTTATTGGTTATTGTATTCAGGTTGTGTGTGTGCTCTGCTGCTCTATTGACTAAACCTGCTATATATATCCGATCTTATTGAAATTTGGGGATATGATGTTTCACAGTGATAACTATTCCATTATAAAATTTCATAAAGATAATCTAACGCCTTTAGCGACTTTCAATATGGAATTTATATAAAAGTCCGAATTAGTGTGTTGCTTCGTTGACTCGTTTGACAAAGTATGCTGAAGGTCAATGATAAAAATCGTCGATTGGTAATAGGCCGTTAGTCATCTGTACCAGCTTGGGGAAGAATAGTCGCTGCCCTCAATTAAGCGCCAACGGTGGACTCCGCACTTATGGACCACTCAGTGACAAACGTATTACTTGGCTATGTGTAATCCAAAATAATGTTACAAATTGCTCCAAACTTTTAATGCAATATCGTAAATTCTGCGCGAATTCATACCACAGAAATCTACTTACTTTATTTGGTGGCTTTGTACACACTTCACGAGTCCACAAATCAGGAAACAGAGGGCTAACTTCGACCGCGTCAATGTTTGTATACCCTTGCAACTTTTTTGGTAACTGATTTTTTTTACCTATGTATGTATAGCCAATGCACTGTGGTTTTTTTAAAGTTTTTTTGGCATAAAGTCAATTTTTTTTTTTTTTAGGTATTTTAAAATTTTGTTAATTTTTATTTTTTAAACATTCTAGTTAGACAAAAAAATATTTAACTTTAACATTTGACGCAATAGTTTTCTGTTAGGGCGCTGTTAAAGTCAGCTGTTTATATACCATATGTTTTGTAGGAAATTGGCGGCAAAAGTCTGGCAACTTTAATTGTTTGTTTTGGCGAAAGTTTACACAAAAGTGAAAAGATTTAATATGGAAAACGGTTGTCCAGGTATTGAAAACTATAGTTTATTTATAATTGTATCGTTTTTATGTGTTTCTGTTTAGTTGTACCGTGTTTTGTAAATGTGTATTTTCAGAATGAACTTAACAAGCGTAGTTGTGTTTCGTGGATCAGTACTTTTGTATGGCAAAGCGTTGCAAAAGGTTTTATATGCAGAGTTATTAACAAATTTGTACAGATTAATATGAAACTAATCTTTTTGTCCGAATCCACACGTTTTCGATCAAATTTAATTTTTCTAGTACAATATGAGTTTAGTCGTGCTAATCTGGTGGACATTTGGAGCAACAACAATCGCTCAGTCGACGCAGTACAACAACATATATTGGCAAATATTGCACAAAAACACTTAGATGAGGAGAACATAAGCTTAATAAATGAAAAAGTTAAAGGCTTTGTAAATTACATTCGTAAGCACCTGCCGAAGTGTAATTCAACTCTTGAAAGATTTAAGATAAAACACTCGGAATGGCTTGCCAAAAGCTTATTCATTGACATCACTGGTCAATATGCCTTAACAAATAAAATGGGTCGCCCAAAATGTGATTACGAAAGCGCTGGTCCACGTCTAAAAAGAAAATTAGCCGCCGAAATTTCTGAAGAGAATAACAATTCATCTCCCTTACTCATACATGCAGCCACAGTTTCAGCTAAAAAATCAAATGAAAAGAATTTGGCTTTTGTTTTAAAAGCAGCTGGGAATTGTGGAAGTATTGATGATATAAAAAAAAACTTTTTACGGATGAACCAAAACAAATGTCACCCGACAGTGCTCTTGCTTTTATATTGAAAAACGGATTCACAAAAAGCCAGTACATAAATATCCAAAGAAATTCAAAGATTTACGGTTGTGATATATACGCGGCATATCCGGCCGTTCTTAATTCTAAATTAAAACTTAGGCCACAAGGAATTGAATATTTGGAAAATAAAGCACATGTATCATTACAAAATCTATTGAATCATACATCTTCCCGCATTCTTGAAATGCAACACGAGGTCCTAGAAACACTTCCCAATATAGTACATTGTAAACTATTCTTTAGCTATGGATATGATGGTTCCACCGGCCAGAGTGTGTACAAACAGCGTTTCCATGATAGACCATCAATTGAGAGTTCACTGTTTGTTACTACAATTGTTCCATTAAAATTGATAAATGAGACACAACAAATTATTTGGTTCAACTAAGCCCTGCAATCTGTTAGATTTTGCCGACCTTTGAAAATCGAATTCATTAAGGAAACTTCCGCCCTCATATTAGCAGAAAAGGAAAATTTGGATGTTCAGATTCGCAACATGGAAATATATTTATATAAATATAAAGAAAAAAATATATACGTCGAATGGGCATATGACGCTACTAGACGGGAAAGTCTTAAACATATTGTCAGGAACCAACTCGTGTCAATCTTGCCCAATCTGTGGAGCGAAGCCAAAACAATTGCTGAACATTAGAGATATGAACTCGAAGGTTTTTATGGCTAAGGCACACGCTCTTCAATATGGAATCAGTCCTTTACACGCTTGGATCCGCTTTTTCGAGTTTGTTTTAAAAGTCTCATACAGAATTGAGCTTAAGAAGTGGCATGTAAAGGATTGCGATAAGTTTGACCTGGAAGCACGAAAAAGACTGTTGCAATCAAAAATGATGAAAGAAATGGGCCTAAATGTAGACAAGCCTCTTCCAAATGGCAGTGGCAACTCAAATGATGGCAACACAGCGAGAAGGGCGTTTTCAAATCCAGCTTTACTGTCATCAATTCTACATTTTGATTTTGACATTCTGCAAAGTTTTCATACTATTTTAACGACAATTAACTGCGAATACAACATAAACTCGGAAAAGTTTAAAGCTTTCTGTGCAAAAGTTTTTGTGGCATATCACGATAAATATCCTTGGTATCCCATGTCGCCCACTGTTCACAAAATCTTAGTACATGGGCACCAAATAATAGATACATGTTTAGTTCCTGTAGGCTGTCTTGGAGAACATGCATCTGAATCAAGAAATAAACAATACAAAAGCGATAGAAGAGGCCACGCAAGAAAATGCAGTCGACTAGACAACATCACTGATGTTTTTAATACCAGCAGAAGTGATATCCCTACTACAAGAACCACTTATAGAAATACCTTCGGAAAATAAGGAAGTGGATTCGTCCGACGAGGAAGATGAGGGTGAACTTGAGGTCATTGCTTCAGAAGATGAATATTTTGAGCCAGAAAAAAGTAAACTTAATTAAAAATTTGTTAAATTGATCTATTCTTTGAAATATATTTACTTAAATTTCATTTCTTTATAATTATTACTTTTTTCTTTTTTAAAATAAAAAATAAAAAAAAAGTATTTTATGCAACATTTACCAATATCGGCCAGATCGGTTATATGGCAGCTATATGAAATAATGCCCCAAATCATATAAAACTTGGTAGGTCATCTAAGGAGCGTAAAATATTCATACAATCCAAATTTCAATGTAATAGCTTTAAATTTAGAGTTTATGCCAAAAAAAACTTAAAAACCAGAGGGCCGGGGCTAACATCGACCGCGTCAAAGTTTGTATACCCTTGCAAGTTTGTTAGTAACTCTTTTATCTAAACTAACTGTTTTATCTAAAAAGGGTAATGTTTGCCAAAGAACGGCCTTCAATCTTAGCATAGGATATAACGAACTTTCTGATGAAAGTCACTGTTTTCCACCGATCCTTCCTATGGGAGCTATATGATATAGTTACCCGATCTTTACCAAATTCGGCACAGTCATTAACAGATATATTAAACTGACAATTGTTAAATTTGAAAGCAATCGCATTAAAAGTAACGAAGTTATTGACAAAAGTCACTGTTTTTGACCGATCGTTCCTATGGGAGCTATATGATATAGTCACCCGCTCTTGATCAAATTTGGCACAGTGGTTTATAGTTACAAAAAACTTACTTATATTAAATTTCACGACAATAGCTTAAAAAGTAACGAAGTTATTGAGAAAAGTCACTGTTCGTGACTTTGCCAAATGTATGGGAGCTATATGACATAGTCACCCGATCTTCATCAAATTTGGCACAATTATTAATAAGAACACAAAACTGACCAATACAAACTTTTATGGCAATTGCTGATAAAATAACGAAGTTATTGAGAAAAGTCACTGTTCGTGACTTTGTCGTTTGTATGGGAGCTATATGATATAGTGGTCCGATCCGACTGAATCCGAGATATACAAACCCTGCAGTATATACAAGCCTACGTGCAAAATTTCAGCTCTGTAGCTCTTACGGTCTAGGAGGAGTTCGCATCGATCCAGACGGACGGACAGACGGACGGACGGACGGACGGACGGACGGACATGGTTATTTGAACTCGTCTCGTCGTGCTGATCAAGAATATATATACTTTATATGGTCGGAGATGCTTCCTTCTATGCGTTGCACACTTCTGACCAAAATTAATATACCCTTTTTGCAAGGGTATAAAAACCACTGTGCAATGTGGAAAAACATTTTATATAAAAGTGCTAATGTTTGCAAAAGAACGGCCTTCAATCTTAGCACATGAAATAATGAAGATATAGATCAAAGTCACTGTTTTCCACCGATCGTTCTTATGGGAGTTATATGATATAGTCACCCGGTCTTTATCAAATTTGGCATTAACAAATATATTAAACTAAACCAGAGGGCCGGGGCTAACTTCGACCGCGTCAAAGTTTGTATACCCTTGCAAGTTTTTTAGTAACTCTTTTATCTAAACTAACTGTTTTATCTAAAAACGGTAATGCTTGCGAAAGAACGGCCATCAATCTTACCATAGGATATAACGAACTTTCTGATGAAAGTCACTGTTTTCCACCGATCGTTCCTATGGGAGCTATATGATATAGTTACCCTATCTTTACCAAATTCGGCACAGTCATTAACAGATATATTTAACTGTCAAATGTTTAATTTGAAAGCAAACGCATTAATAGTAACGAAGTTATTGACAAAAGTCACTGTTTTCGACGGATCGTTCCTATGGGAGGTATATTATATAGTCACCCGATCTTGACCAAATTTGGCACAGTCGTTTATAGTTACAATAAACTTACTTATATTAAATTTCACGACAATAACTTAAAAAGTTACGAAGTTATTGAGAAAAGTCACTGTTCGTGACTTTGACGTTTGTATGGGAGCTATATGATATAGTCACCCGATCTTGACCAAATTTGGCACAGTCGTTTATAGTTACAATAAACTTACTTATTTTAAATTTCACGACAATAGCTTAAAAAGTAACGAAGTTATTGAGAAAAGTCACTGTTCGTGACTTTGAGGTTTGTATGGGAGCTATATGATATAGTGGACCGATCCGGCTGAATCTGAGATATACAAACCCTGCAGTATATACAAGCCTACATGCAAAATTTCAGCTCTGTAGCTCTAACGGTCTAGGAGGAGTTCGCATCGATCCAGACGGACGGACAGACGGACGGACGGACGGACGGACGGACGGACGGACGGACATAGCTATTTGAACTCGTCTCGTCGTGCTGATCAAGAATATATATACTTTATATGGTCGGAGATGCTTCGTTCTATGCGTTGCACACTTCTGACCAAAATTAATATACCCTTTTTGCAAGGGTATAAAAATGTTTAATTTGAAAGCAATCGCGTCAAAAGTAACGAACTTATTGACGAAAGTCACTGTTTTCGACCGATCGTTCCTATGAGAGCTAAATGATAGTCGCCCGATCTTATTCAAATTTGGCACAGTCGTTTATAGGTGTAACAAACTCACCAATATTAAGTTTGACGACAATAGCTTAGAAAATAACGAAGTTATTGAGAAAAGTCACTGTTCGTGACTTTGCCGTTTGAATGAAAGCTATATGATATAGTGGTCCGATCCGGCTGAATCCGAGAATGCAAAATTTCAGATCAGTAGCTCTTACGGTCTAGGAGGAGTTTACGCTGATCCAGACGGACGGACGGACGGACAGACGGTCAGACGGACGGACGGGTATAAAAATTGATGTCTCTAGCTCTTGATAGTCATGTACAATACTTATTACCACATTAGTTTAAGAACATTATAAAGCTTACTAATGTAAAGGTAGCTATACCATAAATTACCACTTAATTTATAATATTAATTTAAGCACTAGGGGTGTTCTTAGTTGTGTGGCGGAAAAAAAATATTAATATTTTTTTAAGTGCCGGCTATTTTAGTCTAAAACCAGAGGGCCGGGGTTAACTTCGACCGCGTCGAAGTTTGTATACCCTTGCAACTGTTTTGGTAATTGTACCCATAGCCATCAAAGTGTAAAAACGTTTTATTCAAAAAGTCGAATGTTTGCCAAAGAACGGCCTTCAATCTTAGCATAGGATATAACGAACTGTTTGATGAAAGTCACTGTTTTCCACCGATCGTTTCTTTGGAAGCTATATGATATAGTTATCCGATCTTTACCAAATTCGGCACAGTTATTAACAGATATATTTAACTATGAAATGTTTAATTTGAAAGCAATCCCATTAAAACTAACGAAGATATTGACAAAAGTCACTGTTTTCGACCGATCGTTCCTATGGGAGGTATATGATATAGTCACCCGATCTCGATCAAATTTGGCACAGTTGTTTATAGGTGCAATAAACTCACCAATATTAATATATATCATGACGATAGCTCAGAAAATAGCGAAGTTATTCAGAAAAGTCACTGTTCGTGACTCGGACTTTTGTATGGGAGCTATATGATATATGATATATATGGTCCGATCCGGCTAAATCTGAGATATACAAACCCTGCAGTATAAACAAGCCTACATGCAAAATTTCAGCTCTGTAGCTCTAACGGTCTAGGAGGAGTTCGCATCGATCCAGACGGACGGCTATTTGAACTCGTCTCGTCGTGCTGATCAAGAATATATATACTTTATATGGTCGGAGATGCTTCCTTCTATGCGTTGCACACTTCTGACCATAATTAATATACCCTTTTTTCAAGGGTATAAAAATCTCAAAAAAAATTTGGGGCCGATCGGATAATGTTTAATTCGCGCGGAACTCACCCAAAGTTTTCAGTGTGATGCTGCCATTTAAGCATACATAGCACCATACAAATATCGTAAGAGCGAGCGAGAGGGCATGCTATGTATTTAAATATTAGCGCATTGTTAACACTGTTGATGGTATTTTATACAAAGAAAAGACGAATATAAAGAAATGTTATTCATGGTGTTAACCTAAATTTTTATACCCTTGCAAAAAGGGTATATTAATTTTGGTCAGAAGTGTGCAACGCATAGAACGAAGCATCTCAGACCATATAAAGTATATATATTCTTGATCGGCACGACGAGACGAGTTCAAATAGCCATGTCCGTCCGTCCGTCCGTCCGTCTGGATCAACGCGAACTCCTCCGAGACCGTAAGAGCTACAGAGCTGAAATTTTGCACGTATGCTTGTATATACTGCAGGCGTTGCATATCTCGGATTCACCACTATATTATATAGCTCCCATACAAACGGCAAAGTCACGAACAGTGACTTTCTCAATAACTTCATTAATTTTATAGCTATTGTCATAAAAGTTGGTATTTGTCAGTTCTTATGTGTTCTTTTTAATAATTGTGCCAAATATGATCAAGATCGGGTGACTATATCATATAGCTCCCATAGAAACGATCGGTGTAAAACAGTGACTTTGATCAATATCTTCGTTATTCCCTATGCTAAGATTAAAGGCCGTTCTTTCGCAGACATTAGACTTTTTGGATAAAACGTTTTTACACTTTGATGGCTATGGGTAAGGAAAGAATTACCAAAACAGTTGCAAGGGTATACAAACTTCGACGTGGTCGAAGTTAGCCCCGGCCCTCTGGTTATTATTATGACTGACTAGATCACTTTTTTTTACAATTTTACAAAAGGGGCGTGTCAAAATTTTTATACATACAAAATGTGCGCATTTACTAAGCAAATATACATACCAAACATGGTGTCTCTAGCTACAATAGTTTTTGAGATAAACGTTTTTTTTTTGAATTGCGGGGGCGGAAAGAGGCGTGGCAAAAATTTGAAATAAACTTTATCACTCTACATACTACATGAGCCTACATACCAAATTTGGTGGCTCTAGCTTTTATAGTCTCCAAGATCTAAGTGTTCATACGGACAGACGGACGGACGGACGGACAGACGGGCGGACAGACGGACGGACAGACGGACGGACGGACGGACAGACGGACATGGCTATATCGACTCGGCTGTTGATACTGATCAAGAATATATATACTTTATGAGGTCGGAAAAGCTTCCTTCTGCCTGTTACATACATTTTGGCGACTTTAATATACCATTTCACTCTATGGGTGTATGGTATAATGATAATCTGTCTCCTTGCTGGAGTGTAAGGTAAAATGGAGTAACTTTCCATTTTACTTCACCAACCTGCTAGTTAGTTTTATAGCTTTATAAGATGTTAAAAATCTTGAGTTACAAGTTAAAGTTCGTATTAATCTTTATTCTTTTGTATATTTTCTTACGGGCCTGTGATTATTATTATTAGTATATGATATGTATTTATTTTTTTGCAATTTAGCTTATTATTCCTTAAATCGAACCGATCATCTTGATTATCTATGTAGCAATTAAAAAAATGAATACTTTTGCGATGTCCTAGCTAGCATCATACATACCCCATATGTAAGTACCCTTCAGTACCGGTCGCCGCAAATTCCTCTGAAAATCCGAGGCGATTTGTGAGATGTCGCCTCGGAATTTCAGGGGACAAGCCACACAAATTTGCGGCGACATTTAGCATTGCATGTCCTAGCGCCTCGGACATTCTCTCGATTTTTCGGCGACATGGTCGCCGGAATTTCCTCTGAACACGAATAACAAAGTCGGTCGTGCGTTCAACGGAACTTGCGGCGACATTTCGCCGGAATGTCTGCGTAAAATGGTGGTTGTTTTTTCAATCGAAGTTGCGGCGATATGTCGACACAATGTCCCCGCAAAATTATACCTCGGATTTACAATCGAATTTGCGGCGACATGTCGCATTTTCCCAAAAAATAAATAAAAAGTTGATTTGATTTAGTTTTTTAATATGCATTAGTTTTTATTTAATAACATATTTACTTATAATTATTTTATTTCTATTTCTGTAAGGTATTACATAAAGTTTAATTATTATTATGTTTACATTTTTCTCACTTCTTATATTGTTTTGCTCGTTCGTTGTATTATTGTTTTTGGCACAAGTCAAACAATGTCTTAGAACATTCTCCGCCTGGTCATCCGGAATGGAATTTTGGATGGATTCTGAAAAGAACAAAATTTTAGTAGGGAATGAAAAGTGCATAATAAATTTTTACCACTTACCTTAATTGTTGTTTACACGGAATTAGAAAAAAATCACACAAAATTTTATGAAAGAATTTGAACTAGCTCTCCCTTACGAAAATCCATCGCAAATGCACAAAGAAACCAAAAGAACAAAGCGCGGCGTGTAGAAATGGGAGAAAAGAATATCAACAACAATGCACAGACGAACGAAGTAAAGCACATAAAGTATTCTTTGCTGCTGTACTTCTTGTCAAATTTTTTTTATTATTATTTTTTAATGAGAATAAGAAACATTGTTGCTTTTCGGCAGCCGATCGAGTTTTGATGACGACATTAGCTCGTTCGGGTGCCTTCGGCTAACCTAAGCATGAAATGCGCTGGCAGAATTTTTTTCTGTCGACGTCAGTGGTACGGAATATGTGGCGATTTTGTCCCCGGCGACATTTGGTACTGAAGGGTACATACATGTACATACATATATCCTAGCATATATGTCATATGTATGTGCATATGTGTTTCATGGCATACTTACATAAAAGTGTAAGTGTGTGGGCTTGTTCATTGCTGCTGACAGGTTGTGGCCATTGTGAGAGTGTATCGTTTCTTTGCAAAATTATGAACATATCCTGTGAATTAAAGAACGGCATCAGGCGTGGAATGGTGATGAGTATACAAAAGGCAAAACAAATTGAGTAAAGATGGTGTGAGTAAGAGCTAGGGTAGGAGTAAGAGTAAGAGAGAGAAGCCAAGGGACACGAGCAACATTCGCATGTACAGTTGTTGCAACACACACACTCCATCACAGCATTTTGCATAAAAAACTGTTGCAGCCTTTCCAGGAGTTGCGAGACGTGTTATCTCGGGCTGTGCGTCATTTCACACCAAACGACGACGACGACGTCGTCGACAGCAGGACAACGATGCCGACCGCAAACACAAAACAAAATCTGACAATAAGTGTGAAAATGGTCGGTGCTGGCTTCAGCGTCAGCGTCATCGTCAACGCCACCGCCAACGCTAACTCCATCCATGCAAAACTATAAGAAAAATGTTTAAATATTTCCTGCTTTTTATTGTGGTTACTACTCCCCCAGCTCCACTGCAACGTTTTGCTCCACATGGAATAGTGTGAAGTGAGAAAGGGAGAGTACAACAGACGAAAAAAAGAAGAGAAAACGGAGAAAACGAGAAAGAAAAAATGGCAACACTTTCCGTGTGTTGCTTTGTCTGTTTACTTTTTATTGTTGTTTCTGATGTTGCTGTTGTTGGAGCGGCTTCTGCCACACAAAAATATGAAAACTTTCGACAGGAAACAGGAACTGATAAGGCCATTTTTACCCAGGCAGGCGACGGCCGTCGAGAGTTTTCTCTATTCTCCCTACCTTTCATCCCCATTTCCCATCTCCCTTGGCTCACATTCCCTTAGCTCGTGTCATTTGGCGCTTTGAGCGGTTCCCATTTTGCCACATTCTGGTTTTTTTTTCAACTTTTTTTGTTGCTCTCTAAACTTATTGTGCGAGATTTATTTCAACCGATGTAAGCATCTTTACTGCCCTTCTCTCTCTATCTCTCTCGTTTTAGTAGTGCTAGTTGGCATCGTTAAGTTATTGCCACGCCCATTGCCACCATAAGCCGCCTGTGGCCATATGACAATGTTGTGTACTTCGTTTTCGCAATTTTTATTCTATCTTTGTAAACTTGTTTTCTTGTTTCTTTCCTTTCTCGCATTTTGCACTATTTTCATTGCTTGTTGCTGCTGCTGTTGTCACTCACATTGCAACTGTTGCAAGTTGCACAATTTTATGATTTCTTTTTCTGTGTCATATCTGTGTGTGATGCGGTCGAAATTTTTAGCAAGCTTTTATGACCACAAAGCAATCGTTGTCCCTTGCCAGTATGGAATATATGTATGTACATTGTACATACCTTAACTCATATTTAGGCTTAGTTGCTAAAACTGAAAAATGAATTAGTTTTTATCCATCTCGAAAAAGGTACAGAGTTCTGCCACAACTACCGCAAACATTTTGTCCAATAGTTTGTCTTCAGAGTCAAATAAACTTTTGGTTTCAAAAAGCATAATAAGGAAAAACTTTAAAGTGAGACACATAACAAATCACCATATAAAAGAATAGTTTTGGAATTATAACATGAAATTAAAATAATATTGAAATAATACTTAACTAAAAACGCCTGTTGTCAAAATACTTAGGTCACTTTGTGTTCTACTTTTCTCTTCAATAGAATAGAAACGAAAATGCAATCGCCAATGTTTTTCCCACGCAGATAGTTGCAATTAATGTCTTCCATTTGAGTAGAAGTAATAGTATACCCATAATTAACCATTTAAAGCAGGGAAACGTTTCAAAATCCTTTTGTCCACCATAAGCTTTCGCTATCTTTTTTGATGAAATTATGAAAAAAGGTATTAACCATCGGCAGCTACTACCATTCTTTCTGGTACAGATCTGAAACTATCACTTTAAAACTTTTTAATTTTTGAAGCAATCTACAAATCAATCAATTTCTGAGTAGATGATGAACTGGTGGTCAGCCAGATCGTATCCTATAAAACAGAACAAGTAATAATCAGACAGCGAAATATCTAAATAATTTGACTGGTGGCTAAAACTAAAAAGGAAAAGCTTCTCCAGAAAGGTTTTAACGAGTTGTGAAACTCGAGGCCGAGAGTTGTCATGTTGCAGAACAAGGATGGCCACGTAGTGGGTCTTTTGGCTCCCGTGGCTCTTTACCGGCAGAGGCTGGGCAGAGAAAAAGGTCATTTTTTGGTCGAACTTGTAGGCAGAGAGACTGACAAGTACCGAATTTTACGGAGATGGGGAAAAAGGTCGCGCCAACGAGCTCGCAGCTTGTTGGCAGGGGGAGTGAGGGACGGGTAAGAAAATAAGGGTTGTTTTTGTCGTGTTCTCGAGATCACGTCCCTTTTTCCCCTCCCCGCAAAATTCGGTACTTGTCCGTCTCTCTGCCTACAAGCTGCGAGCTCGAGATCGCGACCTTTTTCCCCCTCTCCGTAAAATTCGGTACTTGTCAGTCTCTCTGCCTACAAGTTCGACCAAAAAATTACCTTTTTCTCTGCCCAGCCTCTGCCGCTGATGCTCTGGCTCCCAACTGAAATTTTCGTGCCCACCCTTGATTTAAATCGCAATGTTCCCCCATGATTGTTCAACCTACACGAGTGTACCGAAAATTCACTAGACTGCTTATGCGTTAGCCTGGGCTTGCTGTTAGCTGTAGCGGACGGGTTGGTTCAATTAAAGGCTATGGGGAATTTCAATACTGTCGTTGCACCTGTCACTACTTCATCTTGGCTACGAGGATTGTCGACTTGTCCGGGCTTGGTATAAAAAGTAAAAAACTCCCTTTTTCACCGCTTAATTTGTTTATTCGTTTTACTAGCACCTTAAAGTGGGAACTAAACAACATGCGCGATCATACTAGGCACTAAAATCCATTTGTGGAGAACATTAGGAAAAATGTTCAACTAACTAACTAGGGTTGTGGCACAATGGTCAATTGGCTCTAAAACAAGACCTGTATCCACTATTAAAAATACATATATTATATGGTCCATACCCTCAACCGCATTTATCTTTGGGGCATTTTGACTTATTTTTTTAGATAATGATACTCGAATGGAAGCTCGCCTTATCAAAGGGCTATTATAATCCCAAATTCCTTAAATTTCTGTTTACTACGATTATAAAATCGATATTTATTGATGCTTTCATAAATTGTCTTATTTTTTTTGGTCTTCCTAGAAGTCTTAAATTCGGCAAGAAATTTAACTAAAACGAATTTCATTATGTCGAAAAATCGTATATGTATTTGTACTTGGGTAAAGGGGCAAAGATTCCAAAAAAGATTTTTTGCTTAAGCAAAGTAAAAGTGACAAAAACTAGTGTTAAAAGAATTTAAGAACTCGCGTTTTGCTAAGCACTCGCGCGTAGATTTTGACACGTTTGCCATCTGACTCACACCGCCTTCCCCGCCCCGACCCACCAAATACACCAATCCTTGGTGGAGACTAGTTCAAACTTTTACCGCACGCACACAAAAGGTAACTAAAGTTTTTGTGCTTGTGAACGTAGATAAGAGGCAAAACTCTAACATCGTGGATGTTCCAACACTGCTCTGGCAGTGTTCCTGCTGTTGAACTTGAGACTTAGTTGCATACGCCGAATTTACATCAGGGAGGAGGTCGCTTAACGTGAATTTCAAGCGGTAATTAATCAAAATGCTCGTGATTATCAGACATACGGATGTTGCTGCTGTTTCTTCTCCTTTTAGGGATAACAAGGGGCACAGAAAAACCCAACGACCAACTCAACGACTAAAAGGGAATCAAGGTTACTTACTTCTGTGTATGTGTGTGTGTTTGTGTGTGCAAATATTAAAACATATTTTAATCTAGCAAATGCTATGCCAGTTGCGTCGTGTAAATAATAAATTTATCATTTGTCAGCAGTTAAATGCCTCAACGCAATGTGCACGAATATAGTCCGTATTCGAGACCAGATCCAGTCGCCAGTCCCACAAGCAACACATCCCATCCCATCCCAGATCTGTCTGAACCCGGGCAACGAATTAATAATTCATTGCGTCGCCACTAGACACAGAAAACTGTCACATGGCATATTGGCACACGGGACACAATCACACACAGGCATACATACATAAATACATACATGTTCATACATATACATACATACTTGTATGAGAGTGTACTCGTTCGCTCAGTCGTAATAAATCGCCAAGTTTATGTTTGAAGTGTTTATTGAATCCCCGATATTACACGCCGCACATCATCATTATTATCATCATCATCATCGTCGTCGTCTTCGTCGTCATAGTCATCGTCATCGTCATCATACTCCTTATTCACAACGAGGACAACTCTATAGCAAATATTTGACCCTCTGACGAATCAGTTTATATATTTCCTTTTTTTTAAATTTGTATACCCTTGCAACAAGGATATATTAATTTTGCTCAGAAGTATGCCGATGTGTATACATAGTTACATGTATCAGCATGGCGAGATGAGTTCAAATAGCCATGTCCATCCAACCATATCGTCAATCTGGATCAACGCAAACTCCTACTAGATCGTAAGTGCTACAACGCTGCAATTTCGCTTTTACGGGCATTGTATGTATATCTCACTACTATATCTTAGTATTCTTGGAAACCACTAAAGCCCTAGCAGTGACTTTTATCAATAACTTCGTTCATTTCTAATCAAGAACTTTGTTACATTTGTCGCGATTGTCATTAAAATACATATTTGTCAGTTATATAGCTGTTATTGACAATGCCAAATTTCATCAAGAGCGAATGACATAGCTTTCATAGGCACGATCAGTCAAAAATAATTTTGACATTCAAATTTTTTGCATCTAATGCAATTATCACCAATCAAAATGGGATAACTGTGTTGTATAGCTGACTTGTAAACATTAGGTAAAATATTGCTCGAGTCCAAGTTTTCAGGCCGTTTTGTCGATGAAATTTTTAGATAAACCGTTTGTTTCGGTTTAATATCTGTATGTATTGAAAGAATACCAGAAAAACTTACAAGGGTATAAAAACTTCGGCATGGCCAAAGTTAGTCCCGGTCCTCTGTTTTTTTTTGTTTGTTTTTTTTTTTGCTCTACCCAAAAGGCCAAGAGACTCTAAAAGTGTCTTTGGTTGTTGTTTTTTCCGTTTTGCTTTCTTTTTTTGTAAATCCTTTCAACGTGTCGTCAAAATGTCGGATACGTTAAAATATTTGCACAGACTGCCTGACGGCGGCAAGCTATCTTCCCTTTGCTGTTTCACCAACATATGAATGCCATAGCCATGTTCCTGTTGAGTTTCGTTGGATTTGTTACACATTTGGCCGTGCGTGCGTGATATGCCTTGGACAAATATTGACATAAGTACTTATGCACACAGACAGACAGACATACGGGTGGACAGTCAGAGAGACAGATATTCGGCATAAGAGCCGCTTAAGTGTCAGCTTTATTGTTTACCTAAGCAAGTGATTTTGCTGTTTGCTTTTTTACCAACCTGCAACTTACACACACACACACACAGTGTGGGTAGTTTAGGGAGCAACAGTTTAGCGTGTACATTGAGAGAAATATATACATATATGCATTTGAGTGTCAGGGTCATCATTCAATAATAATCAGTTTTTATATATAACATTAACGGACGGCTGATTATTTGGAATACAAATACATAATGCTTTAACCATAGGTACTGAAACCTTAAACAACATGTGTACATATATAACGGATAAAAAGAAGCTTTTCCAATCCCATAATGTAATATATTATATATATATATATATAACGTAATGTATTAGTGATCTATTATTATTTCCTTTTTATTATTTCCGCGCCGAAGTTTGTATACCCTTGCAAGCTGTTTGGTACTCTTTCCTCACTTATAGCCGTCAAAGTGGAAAATCGTTTTATCTAAAAAGAGTGTTTGCGAAAAAACGGCCCACAATCCACAATACTAACATAGGAAAAAACGAAATTATTGATCAAAGTCACTGTTTTCGACCGATCATTCCTATGGGAGCTGTATGATATAGTCACCCAATCTTTATCGAATTCGGCACAGTCATTAACAGATATATTAAACTAACAAATGTTTATTTTGAAAGCAATCGCGTCAAAAGTAACGAAGTTATTGATCAAAGAATGGGAGCTATATGATATAGTGGTCCGATCCGGGTGAATCCGAAACATACAACCCCTGCAGTATATACAAGCCTACATACTCTGTAGCTCCAACGGTTTAGGATTAAGATCTTCACACGGACGGACATGGCTATTTAAACTCGTCTTGTCGAGCTGATCAAGAATATATATACTTTATATGGTCGGAGATGCTTTCCTTTATGCGTTGCACGCTTCTGACCAAAATTAATATACTCTTTTGGCAAGGGTATAAAAAGGTTTCGATATATCGATAATACCTATATTTTTCTCTCGGAATATCGTACTTGAATATATCGGTTATTTTGCAGCACAAATTGCCTGGCCTACACAGTATAAGTATAAGCATTTGAAGCAACTGGAAAAACAGTGGAAAATAGTGTCGCTTACATATGTACATAAGTATGAATGCACAAATAAACCGCTGACATCTGCTGATACTAACGGATAACGAATACTCAACACTTTCACTTTTACTTACCAACGACATAACGACAGTGGCTCAGCTTCGCACTCACTACTGGTTTAACTCCTACTATGTAAGCACATCTTTGGCGGTTGCCTTCTGTGTCCCGCCCACTCTGTCCTGCACATCGTGGTGAACTCTCACGTGTAGTCCATTAAATGAAAGCTCAGTTCATTTACAGTGAGTGTCACTGAAAGTCGTACACCTTCTGTGAATTTAAAATTTGTTTAATTAACGTTTGAACCTTTGTTACTTTAAATTTATTAATATTTTCATAAAATCAGACCGGGTTTTTCTCAAATGTAGCAGAACCCAAAATGTAGGAATATTTGTTCGCGCTGAAAGTGGTAGAGCTGTTTATTGGGATAAAGTTTCGAGGATTTCTAGACTTTTTTCAATTGGACACAGCTCAGATTGTAACTGAAGATGTCTTTAGCAATATTCTGATATTTTTATAAATTTTAAAAATTTTATTTAAAAACTAGGCAAAGACAACTAAAAATTTACGCACGAACATCTACCTAAGTCCAAAAGTTATACTACGATGTTTTCCGAATGAGTAGATAGATAACAGTGTGTAGAAATTCGAGTACGGAGATGGATATAGCCAATTTAAACCCAACGGTCAAAAACATGGTGGTGGGTCCGTGATGGTCTAGACTCTAGAGATGTTTGTCATTTGTAATTTGGTTATTATTGACGGGACTTTGAACTTTTGATTTACTTAACAAAAATTTTATTCAAAAAAACGAAAAATTTGAATCAGGAGGACTTTTAAGCTACATGGGAACAAGGATCCGAAAACTAACTCTTTGAATACCAAAAATGTCAATCCAAAAGTGTTAAAAACGGCGACTCTATGACATATAATGATATGTTTTGAAATATTTTTCGAAATGTCATAGCATTGCTTAATTATCCGGAGAATGAATTTTCCTTAGGTGTACGATTTACAGTGAGACTCACTTAGGCTTGGTATGCCGTTCCACGAATTGGGCTTGTGCTTTCTTTTCCCCGTGTTTCGCGTAGTAAATTAAATGATTTTCACGCCAGGCCAGTCTAGGTCCAGGCCATTTTTATGTGTTTGTTTGCGGGCGCCAGCCATACATCCTCTCCGCCTTGTCCACCAAAAGCTAACCAACCAACCAGCCAGCTGCCTACCATGCCTTTTTGGCCATGTTTTAACGTTAATTCATGGTCGTGTTTTTATGTTGCACTCGTTGCGCAACGACAATGTGGATTGAGTAGGATGCGAGTGCGGATGAAGATGTGGATGAGGTTGAGGATGAGAATGCGAGGATGCCAATGCCACGTCGCCTTTATTATTGGCCCCCAGCTTGATGATGATGGTAAAGTGTTTTGTAAATAAGCAGATTTTTGTTGTATCCGTAACAGCACGCACAGCGGCAACACCAATATCTGCAGCAGGCGGCCGTGGGCTAATGGAATGGCTTTTACTCTGGCTTACCTGTGCCATCATTTGGATACGTCGCTTCAATGGCAATGACAATGCAAATGGCGATGGCTATGACTTATTTAATTAAATCAGCTTTGACACTGCCAGCTTTAAAATAATTCTACCTCAGCTCTGTAAGCCGTTAAGTAGGCTTAGCTGTCTGTTATTTGTGGATATTATTATAATGTCATTTGGTGGCTAAATGATTTTCAGCTAATAAGATGAAGCAATATGATAACCGGAATAAACCGGAATACCAACGTGTATTAAACTGTGAACTAAATAAACTTTAATATTTTAGAGAAGCTGACGTTGGCCATACCCAAGTTTATATACTCTTACAGTTTTTTTCTGTGTCCCAATGCCCAAGTTGGTTTCTTTGATATTTTTTTTACTCGAAGTCTGGTTGGTCGAATCCGACTGAATCCGAAATTCTTTCAGTATTTACCAAAACACTTATTCATCTTTTAAGTGTGAATGTTGGCAAATAGTGTTTTTCTACCTATGTATTACAACAAAAGAGCCCTTAACTTATAACAAAGTATGAAATCGATTACACTGTGCGACAAATTGTAGGTTGTTGAAATCAAACAGATTGAATAGCTATAGCTTTTTGGGTTTTTCAAAGCTAGGTCGTTTTTATACCCTTGCAATAAGGGTATATTAATTTTGGTTAGAAGTGTGCAACGTATAGAAGTACGCATCTCCGACCAGTAAAGTATAGGTATGTATGTATATATCAAGGGTGGGTACGAAAATTTAACTTGGGAGCCACAGCATCAGCAGCAGAGGCTGGGCAGAGAAAAAGGTCATTTTTGGTCTCGACGTACACAAAAATTTGTGTGTCGTCGTCGAACTTGTAGACAGAGGGACGGCCAAGTCCCGAATTTTGCGGGGAAAGGAAGAAAGGGTCACGATCGCGAGCTCGCAGCTTGTTGGCAGAGGGACGGACAAGTCCCGAATTTTGCTGAGAGGGGGAAAAAGGTCGCGATCTCGGCTAGACTTTGGCGGCTATAGGTAGGGAAAGAGTAAAAAAAACTTGCAAGGGTATACAACTTTGAAAATTTTAATTTTAAGGTTTTTTTTTTGTTTGTCATCTAAGCTAAATATGACTTATATATCGATTCCTTCTTCATGTATGAAATATATAAATAAATCTATGTCATGAATGTTCTATGTATAACCCAAAACGACATTTTTAAGTATAGCCATTTGAATAGGGAATTAGTACCACAACTAAAAAACCCAATCTTCATTCGTTGAATTCAAAATATGAACTGATTTTATTTACAAAAGTACGGAGTTTATATATGATTATCTTAGGCTCTAGTAGGTAACAATTGTTCTTAGAAGATCTTATTTTAGACTCACACCCACGTATTCGGGGGTTGAAAAATTATTATTTTGGGCACATCGTCGGCCACTTGACATCCTGTCGTTGTGATCTTTTGGGTTAGTTTAGAATTACAATTGTTTTTCCCACACCGCGTGTGGCAGATTGTATTTCTAGTCATATGCTAGGTTAGTTGTTTGGTACAAAGGTACAGTTGTATTGTATTTTCTTTAGTGCATCTGATTTGGTGAAGCCAGTTCAGATGAACACGATGTTTATTCTTCAACACCATTCTAAGTCTAAATTTAAATTGCATTTTTTTCTTTTTCCAAGGGTATACGAAGACAGCAAAACAAAAGAGTCGCAGTAAGAGTAACCACATTATTATCCTTGGAGTAGGGGGATTCACATTTGCAGTCGGTGTGCATCTTCTTGATGTCAAATTGAATTAAATAATCGGCGAAAATCTGAGTCCAGCCTGATTTGCTATACAATTACTTACCATTAAGTGGCCTATATGTATGTATTAATATGTATATATGTGGGATTTGTACCCACAAGAATTAGAATAGTTGTTATATTAAGTATATTATTTATTAAATTAGGTAATTATAAACGGAACAATGGGTTTTGACAAAATTATGTATTGACTCATTTACACACACGTCGTTCGTCGTTCGTCGTTTTCTCTAGACTCCTCGTTTTTCACTCTGCCTTGCCACCTTGTCTCCTCTCTCTCATTGCCACCTCGTCGATCAGCTGCTTCGGGAGTAGGTCTGGCCTTACAGCGTTACCATACCATCCCCACAGATCGGCCATCCTTAAATGCATTTGCCCCAAATGCGTCGTCGTCTTCTTCAAAGTCGTCATCATCGTCTTTGGAGTCATCTTCATTTTCGTCGTCTTCATCACTCTAGTTTAGGAGTCGTCTGTATCGTAGTTAGAGGTGTCATCATTCAATTCGTGTTTTTCCGCATCGCCTTCATGGTGGTCATTTGTTTTCAGCATCGTCGTCATCATCGTCGTAAACGTCATTCTCATTATCATCGTTGTAATCATCATTATCATCATCTTCGGAGTAGTCATCATCATTAACGTCGTTATCATCATCTTTATCATTGTATTTGTCATCGTTAACAGCATTGTTCTCTAATCCTTTCGTAAGTTTTCTTAGTTATCAGCAACATCTTCATCGTCGTCTACATAAGGGATCCATTTCTTCATATATTCGGCGCAAGTAGTCGTATTTTTTGGGCCATCTACAAAGTGTGCATCTTTAGTGACATCGTAAGTATCCTTTGATTTGACTTTAGTTACTCGATAAGGACCTAAATACTTTGGCTTTAACTTCAGTCCACCTCCGAATCTTCTTTATAAATTTATGCTTGTTTTCGTCGTAGATTATAAGTGTTCTTGTTTTCCTCTTGTAGATTTATGATTTGCTGCTTTGCATGTTTCCTTAGGTCATCTCTTTTTTCGCTAAACATTGCTGTCATTTCCTCATCAATTATTTGCTTCAATTGGATATCAAACTTTGTACGCATTTTAACTCCAACTAATAACTCGAACGGTGTAGTATTTGTGCTTCTAGAGTGAGTTGAATTTATTGTTTGCTGAACTCTTCCAACAAACTTGTACCATTTGCTCGGGTCATCAACAGAAAGCTTGGATAAAACAGATATAATAATAGCATTAAGTCTCTCTACTTGCCCATTTGCTCTAGGCAGTCCGGTAGTAACAGCGTGATGAAGGATGTTCTCTGAACGGCAATACTCCTTAAAGTCTTCTGATGTGAAAGCAGATCTTCTATCTGTAATAATCTGGGCTGGGTTTCCAAATGTGAGACTTTGTGCTTGCAATCTCGACATAACTTCTTGGGCGGATGTCGTCTGAGTCGTATATAACCAGCAGTATTTGGTGAATGTATCTATAACAGCTAGAATGTGTTTGTATCTCTTGTCAGTAGATTCAAGCGGACCAAAAAAATTAATGTGGAATGTTTGCAGTGGTTCTTCTTCCTTAGGCAATGGATTTAACAGTCCCTCTTTTTTCCCTTGTTTGCGGTTTGAGATAATACGCGGAATGCAGCATCTAATATGTCGTTCTACTTTGGCCTCAAGTTTCGTTATATAATATTCTTTCGCAATTATGCCTTTCGTCTTCCTGATAGAAAAGTGTCCTCTCTCATGCGCTTCTTTGATAAGATCACGCTGGAATGATATAGGTACAACTATTAGTTCAACGTCGTTCACCAGCTTACATAAGAGACCGGCTTTCATAAAGTAATCATTGTGTGATGCTTTTTCAGATAGAATATCGATAATTGCTTTTATCTCGTCGTCTTGTCCTTGAAGATACTTTAGTTTGCTGATTGCGCTTCCATCGGTGATTAACATTACTGGATTTCGGCTTAAGGCGTGAGCATGCCGAATACGTGTTCCTTCTCGATGCTCCACCTCGAAGTCAAATTCTTGTAGCATTAGAATCCATCGGGCCACTCGTGTGCCAACGTCTCGTTTTTCCATGGTTTTGGTGAAAGCATTGCAGTCGCTTATGAGTTTGAAGCGGATGCCAAGTAAGTAGACTCGGAATTTGTTGAGAGCTTCAATAACGGCTAGTATCTCCAGTTCGTAGCTTGAAAACTTTCTTTGTGCGTCCGTTGTGATCCTGCTCATATAATATACTGGGTGTAGTTGTCCATCTTCAGGTGAGACTTGTAAAAGTACAGCTCCAAACCCGTCAATCGAAGCATCGGTGTGGAGCTCCGTCTCGTGGTTAAAGTTAAAGATTTTTAATACGGGCCTCTCTGTGATCAATATTTTTAACCTGTTGAATGATTCGATTTCAAGATCATTAAAGTGGAATTTAGCATTTTGTTTAAGTAGATTCGTTAGAGGCTTAGCTATTAATCCAAAATTTTTGATAAATTTTCTGAAGTATCCAACCAATCCTAGGAAACTTTGAAGTTGCTTCTGGTTTGTGGGCTGGGGAAATTTAGTTAAAGCTTTGGTTTTCTCTTCCGAAATACATATCTTTTGGTCTTCGATTTCGTGCCCTAAAAACTCAACTCTTTTCTTTAAAAAACTGCATTTTTTTAGGTTGATCATCAGGCCGTAATTTTCACACTGTTTCAGGACTTCTTTGAGATTTGATATAGCCTCGTCTTCATCTTTAGCTGGAATAATGATGTCATCTACATATGGAATTGCGATATTTTTGCGAGTCAGCTCTCGAAATATAGCATTGATGTGCCTTTGAAAAACACTAGGAGAATTCGCTAGTCCAAATGGTACCTTCAGAAACTGGTATTGCCCGTTGTGGGTTACAAAAGATGTATATTTTCGACTTTCCTCCTCGACATCAACATGGAAGAATCCATTTTTCAAGTCAATAGTGCTGAATATCTTTGCACTTACCAATCTATCCAGTTGGTCTTCGATTAAGGGTAAAGGAAAATGGTCTCGTAATATTACCTTGTTGATCCTTCTATAATCGATACATAGTCTTGGAGAACCATCTCGTTTTTTTACCAGGACTACGGGGCTACTGTACTCTGACTCAAAGTGCTCGACTATACCTTCTTTTAACCATTCATCGACTTGTTGGTCTACTACGGAACGCTCGTTATAACCGATTCTTCGCGGACGCGAGTAGATTGGGATATCATCATTAACTACGGTTCGCATTTTTACGTTTGTCGACTTTGCGTTTACGGGTTTATAGTTTTTTATCAGTTCGCGTACTTCATTCTTTGCGGAATTGCTTGCATTAGCTTCAATATTTAAATCAATCTCGTCAACATTTAATGCATTTATTTTCATCAACACCGAAATTTCTGCTTCAAGCTCGATACTGTCACTCTTTCTTACACTTATCCCGTCAGAATTTATTTTTACTTCCGCAATTTTACAAAATTCTTCGCCTAACAGCAAGTCTTCATCAAGAAATTGTGCATCAATTACTAGAAATACCGATTTGAATTCTTGACCGTCAATTACGAATAGTTTTTCGATTGAACCCATGGCTTTGACCGCGTCGCCATTACCGAACCCAATTAAAAATTTGTTGCATTCACATAGCTTTGACTGTTTTATTCTTTTATAAATCTTTTCGGACATAAGATTGTATTTACTACCAGTGTCAATAAAAGCATTCATCTTTAAACCGTTGATTGTTATCTCTTTATACATACGCGAGGTTGATGTGTTTAGTTTTCGCGTATTACTCACTTCGCGTTTTTCCGATTTCTTGGGACAATCTTTGCCAATATGGCCAAACATGTTGCATTCAAAACACTTTTTACCTTTGTTTTTATCGTCACAGTCAGCGGCTGTATGACCTTTAAGACCACAATTGAAACATTTGATTTCTTTATTTACACTCCGAACTTACTTTGGCTGAGAACTGCGATCACTTTTCTGGATTTGTTTATTAAAACTTACTACATTCTTATTCTCACTCTTAGATTTCTCCCGCATTATTTCGTAGCATTTCAGTTTGTCTTTAAAGTCTTTTATGTTTTTAGCTCCATACAACATTGATTTGTTCGTACCACTGTCGTCAATACCATCAATAACATACTGGATCAATGCTGACTCTTCGACATTTCCTCGTGTGGATAACTCTTTCATCAGCAAAAAATATTCTTGTAAATTCTCGTTCTTTTTAATTTTCTGATCAGCCATCATTTTATGCAATTGGGCACTGTTTGTCGTCGATTTAAATTCATTGAGTAGCGCCTTTTTTAATTTCAACCAGTTATAAATACCTCGTTCGCTCGCAACAAAAAGCTTTGCTAATCCTTTTAATGACCGTTTTGCGAATATAAACATTTGTAAATCATTCCAATACATTAGCTTTGCAAGATCTTCGAATTCATTAATCCATACTTCTATGGAAAGGGTATCTTCACCATTAAACGATCTAACCGAATCTTCGATATCATGAAAATTTAAAGCAAATCTTGGAACACTTTGAATCGGAACGTTTTGAATTGGATCACTGGCTACTGAAGGGTTGTTTTTGTTTCTTTCTTCATGTGCATCATTATTGTCGACGCCATTATTATCATCTTCTGCGTTTTCGCTTTCGTCAGAGACTTCGTCATTCGCGGCATTAAAATCAGCATCAGGCAGTAAATTTCCCTTTTTCAAATTACAAAATATAAAGTTTGGCAAGTCACTCTCATTGTTTACACCACAATGCATATTACAGCATATTACATATTACAGCTAAGTCATTATCAGAAAGTTCATCGGCAATATATGACATTTTAATTGCATACTCTTCATCTGTTCTTTCGTAGTCGTAACCTTGAAATTCGCGTAACCGTTTTCTGTTATTTCTGTCTCCATCCCTTTCGAAGCAATGTAATGTTCTGTCTCTTTTCCGTACGTAGTTTTTCTTTTATAGCACCGAAATCTGCGAGCTTTGCCATGTTCACTTTTCTATGTCTGTATTGGTAGCGTCACTCTTATATGTGTGTGTGTGTGTGTGTGTGTATTTTACTTCACAATTTGTCGAATTCTTGGAAACGTGTTTTAACACTTTTGTTTTTTCTCTTTCAGATCTCACTTTAATTTAAACAAAAATCACTTTTACATATATTTGTCCATCTTATTCGTCGTTCTAGTACTTCTTTACTATTTTTTCACATCATTTTATTTGAGACTTCATATTTTTTTAGTTAGGTTGAACCGTTATATTTTTCTTCGATTAAGTTAGGTTGAACCGTTATATTTCTTCTTCGATTAAGTTAGGTTGAACCGTTATATTTCTTCTTTGATTAAGTTAGGTTGAGCCGTTATATTTCTTCTTCGATTAAGTTAGGTTGAGCCCCCATATTTGTAGGATTTGTACCCACAAGAATTAGAATAGTTGTTATATTAAGTATATTATTTATTAAATTAGGTAATTATAAACGGAACAATGGGTTTTGACAAAATTATGTATTGACTCATTTACACACACGTCGTTCGTCGTTCGTCGTTTTCTCTAGACTCCTCGTTTTTCACTCTGCCTTGCCACCTTGTCTCCTCTCTCTCATTGTCACCTCGTCGATCAGCTGCTTCGGGAGTAGGTCTGGCCTTACAGCGTTACCATACCATCCCCACATATATGTATGTTCTTTCTTTTTTTCCCCAAATTATTTCAAAACCGTTCCCTTTAAGCATTTAAGCATATCTTTTTAAGATAAACCAGATGCCATTTTTCCATTAAAATGTTTTCTATAATCTAACAACATTTGGCACAATACAAAAAAATTGGCGAAAAACTCCAGAAAATCGAGTTGGTAATCATAAAACGATTTTCTCATTTGCAAAAGAAAAAGAAAAAATAAACAAGAAGCGAACTTAAATTATTGCAAATCAATTGCCATAGAAGTGAGAATAAGGGTGGGAGTGGAGGGAACCGGAGTGAAAGAAGTACCATGGAGTTGAAGAGTTGGTAGAACAGCTGTGTCAAAGTCGAGTTTGGGATGCGAACATTTTACATTAGACCTAGTCTGGGTACTCCTGCTCTCTGCTTCTCTTGTTATTAGCTATATATTTTGATACCCTTGAAAAGGGGGTATACTTATTTTGGCCAGGAGTGTGTAGCGCATTAAAAACAGCCATTTCGGTCAGTCTGTCCGGAATTTACTCAAACAAGACTGTTAAAGCTGGAGAGCTGAAATTTTCAACGTATACTGTAGATTGTATTAGTTATAAAACCTTTATTTTTAAAACGATAAGCCTAATACACTTCATTAGAATCGGCCGATATATGATATTGGCACAAAAAAAGGAAGAGCAACACAAAGTGTATACAAACATCAGCATTGTTAAAGTCAGCCAGACCCTATGGTGTTCTGTTTTGTTCTGTTATTTTTTTTTTAGCCATAAAGCACATTTTATTGAGTTGTCGAACTTAAGCGCCAAGAATAACAGAAAAAAAAAACAAAAGACTCTCATACCACAAAAAAAGAGCGCATGTGGCCCACACACACACACCAACACTAACTCAAATGGGAAGTAGGGCAATGTGGCGCATAACTAGACGGCTCAATAATGTGGCAGGACCGGGGTTCAGGAGCCTTAAAGACATGCAACACACACAAAATACAAATGCGTTCAATGGCAATTGGCAACATTTTGGCAACCAATACGTAAACACATACACACAAACACATTACATGATGAAGAAGCAGCACTGGAAGGAACATAAGGACCAGAAGTGCGAGAAGTAGCCCTTTTTCTACTACTGATAACTTTCGAGTCGCGACACCCTTGTCTGTAAACCGCCTTCTCACCCCTTGGCCTTTCGAAGTCTGTGTGTGTGTGTACGTATGTATGTATGTATGTAAGTGTGTAATCGTTTACAGCTGCTCGAATGCGCAAATAATTTCAGAGGAATGTTCCCAAACGTTTAGACGCCAAGGCTACTACTATTTTCCATGTATTGTAATAAATGGTCTACCGTGGGTGCAATATTACATAAAAAGCAAATGGGCTCTTCTCAAACCACTGTGCAGCCCTGCACCACGATACAATACAATGTGAATACAGAAAAAAAAATACATTTCTAATATTCTCGAAGGGAATAGTATATCTTCTAAGGGATGATACATTTTATTCCACAAATAGAGATTTAAAAAATAATAAGCAGAGATGCATTTTTCTAAGAGATACACACATCAATGTGCATGCATAAATCTCTTAAACTTTATTCTTTAACAAAAAAAATAATAACAATTATTATAATAGCAATCCGTGGAAATCCCCGAAAAACACATCATCCTTTGTACCCAACTTCGTTTAACCAAAAAACCATTTTAAAGTACTCAATCTTCATGATTTTAAAATGGCATACTATACTCTGGTTGAACTTAAGTATTGACTTCTGGGATAAAAGTTTGCTAAAATTCAGGTATTTCCCTGGTTTGGTTTTCAAGTCAATTAAAGTGTGTATTTATCAGCTTTAGAACTATATTTCAAGTCTTCTACGATTTTAGAGTAAACTTCCAAGACACAAGGATACTCTCAGTTTAAAAATAATAATTTGAAATTTTATCGGAAATCGAAGACCTTGTCCGAGCAAGTTGAGGGTAAATAGTGCCAATAAATTTTGATACATCGTTAAAAGAAACCGAAAATTGGTGATAGGTTCATAGTTCATAGATAGGTTATAAGTATCTATGTAGCTACATATATACATACATTAGGGCAAATCAATTTGTATGGAGCAAAAAAAAACAAATAATCATCCAGATTTGAATTCTACGAAGAATTCTAAGGCTTATTCGCCAAGAAACCATATGTCTAAAATGAATTCTGAGCCCGCCCTGAGAAGCATAAAGTTTTGTATTGAGGGATTTTGTTGGTATTTTTATACATTTAAGGTATTTAATGTAAAAACACTGAGTAAGCATTGAAAATACATACATACGAAAATGAAAAAAATATGTACGAAAATGGCACGCCCCTCACAGGGAGAAGAAAATCAATTATCAATGCCTACTTATTGTTAGAGTCTAGCACGTTTAATTTTCTCACATACGTACATATGTATGTTCTAAATGTAAGTGTTTCACATTTTGGAAAATATGTTACTTATTTTAAATACCTTAAATATATAAAAATACTAAACAAATGAAGTAAGTAAGTCGTCTCGCCGACTTAGGTATACCATACACCAGTAAAACAAATTTTTAATAACAAATGCATTTACGTATTTAAAAAATTTACGTATTTAAATAAAAGCATATTTTAGTATCTCGCTAACTCAAGCATACGAGCCCCCTAGCGACCCCACCAGCCAACGGCAAACTCCGGCCTTAAGGAAAAACGTTTATATGCATTGAAGTATGCTAAATTTGATTGCATAAAAAAGAAAATTACGGGATTTTTTATAAAATCTGCGCCTTCACTAAGCGAGTATACATACGAAATTTTGTGTCTCTAGCTAGTAAAGTCTTTGAGAAAAACACATTTGTTAAATTTGCAGGGACAGAAGTGGGCGTGGCGAAAATTTAAAATAACCTTGATCACCATAGGTACTACACGGGTCTATATAGCACATTTGGCTCTAGCTTATATAGTCTCCAAGATCTAGGTGTTTATACGGACTGATGGACGAACATGGCTAGATCGACTCGGCTGTCGATGCTCATCAAGAATATATAATGGGTGGGTACTTCAACATCAATGTTTCTTTTCCCATGTAGTATAAAATGTGAATTGACTAAGTTTAAAAAATTTGAAATCCTTGATAACTGTTTTAATAGTCTGCCAATTGAAAATCCAAAACACAAAAAGATAAAAACTTATTAAAATCAAGTTTGGTACGTCACACAGCCGCAAATTGAGCTGTTTTCCACAAAATTTTTAAAGTTCATCAAAATCAAATAATCCCTCTCTCTCTCTTTATAGAAACTATTAGTGTGGCAAATTAGATTGCGGTAGCTTGAATCTTGAGGTAGAAAATGTGTGTTTGGATTTTAAGTCATGATGGTGCCGATCAGGAATAATTAAAAGTTGTAGCCTGCCTATTATACATATTTGGCATTTTTATATACCATATCAACCTATAAGTGCATGGTATAACAACCAGCAGCATATGGCTTTTTTGGTTGGCCATTATTCGATCATATTTAAAAAGGAATTTCGTTTGTGGTTTGCGTCTGTGCCATCCTTGGTTTCTTCTTACCTCTAAGCTATTAATAATTCACTTTCATTTAATGCTCGCCAACCAATTATTGGGTCCCAACCGGGAAGGTTTGAGAATTTGCCATTTCCGGCACATGTGCATCATTGGCCCTCAAAACGCCATAAGCTTTGTGGCAACGCTCGTAAATATGACACTTTATTAATTACTGTTTTTAACGATACCTCTTTCCCACCCACTGACTACAAAATAATAAAAAGAAAGAAAGAACAAAATAACTTAACTGTTGTGCCAAAGAGTTTGCCAAGTTAGAAGTGTTCCCAAAGCTAGTAGAAGGCAAGAGACAAAAGCGCTTGGGTGGCATGCGATATGCTTGTAAAGAGAAGAAAATAAAAACTTTCCTTTAGATAAACTAAGTAACTGGGTGATGGTCTCTTCCATGTTTTCCTTTTCTGTCGTTTAGGTTTTTTGAAGGGTCTCGGTCCATACACAAATTGCGGTCTTAAAAAGCAAGACCAAAGACACCCTTTTCTTGTCCAAGGGCAAGCAAAACCAAACAAACAAATCCAGTAAGGAAAATGCGTAATGAGCTGCGAAACGCATTGAAAACGCGCCTAGCATTCAAGTGGCTTTTGCTGACGAAATGTTTCAGACGCACAGCCCCTTTATCTCCGCCCCCGCTTCATTTCTAGCTTGAATTCAATTGCAAAAGAATTTAGTATGCATCAAACGTTTTACAACTATTTTTCTTAACACATTTTATTGGCGCTTAGGGGGTTACTCACAATTTACTGGACAGAAGCTGTTTGGAGGGGGGCATGGAATTTCTATCGTGGGTTGGAGTGGGATATAAAAACGGACTGGGTTACGAATGGCACGTAGTCTGTTTAAAATGACGCGCCTGACGACCACCTAATGGTCTTTGCGTTGCTCACAAAAAACAAAAAAATTAATAAGTATATCATGGAGCATATATGATCAATGATCATATTGTATAAGGTCAATGAACCCAAGTTCACTTCTTAAATTTTTTTTTTTTTTTGTGGGAATTAAGGCTTACCTAAGACTATGCAAAATCAGCGGGCCGGGGCTAAATCCGCCCATACCAAAGTTTGTATACCCTTGTAGGTTTTTTTGTGACTCCATTCTTCCCTACTTCTGCATCTGCCGGAAAACCGCCCACAAAATCGAATTGGAGCAATGCCATTTTATCGTTGATATGTTTTATAAAAGTTACATGCTATAGAAATCCGATTTTGAACAGAGAATTATCAAATATTACATGCGTAAGTTAAGTACCTACCATAGCTTGGCGAGAATCGCATTAGAGGCGAAGTTTTTCTGACTAAAATTATTTTTTACCGATCATATCTATGGATGGTATAAAATATAGTGGTCTGAAGCCCACGTGCACTTTCAGCTCCTCTAGAATGAGTTTGAGTTGATCCAGACGGATGTTTGGACTTTCGGAATGTTTCGCTGTTTAGATCAAAATTTGGTATTATTCTTCATGTTAATAACAAATATTACTGTCCCGAATTTGACCGTAATAGTTAAAAACTTAGCTTGTATAGAAAAGCTTCCTTCTGCATGTTTTTGGCGACTTTAATATAATATTTCACCTTTTTTGTGCCTGATACGGTTGAAATTTAAACAACAAGACTCAACAAGACTAACAAGACTCAATCGTGGGACGAACCGGGGATATTGTTGGCCCTATGCCTTGTAGTCTTCGAGTTGATACGGACGGATGAACGGACGGACGGACTGACATGGCTGGATCGACTCGGCTGTTGATCCTGATCGAGAATATATATACTTTATGGGGTCGGAAAAGCTTCCTACTGCTTGATACATATGTAGATTGTGCGACTTTAAAATACCATTTCAACATAAGGGTGCAGGGTATAAAAATTTCAACTCGCTATAAAATGAAAAATCGAATAGCGCTCTTTCAGTAAAAAATGGTCCGGTGCGGTTTGATTTTTGGTGTTTTACAGTGTAATTAATAATTGAAAACGTACACGTTACGGACTAATTATAACGAATGCATCTCCTGAAGTGTGTAGTACACGTTCTGAAAAGTTCGTCAAACAAATACCAAGATGTTACATAAGATACTGTGCCTTGTCGCCTACAGCATATTCTCCTTCTTTTTCATTTGATCATATTAAGGCCGCAGTGACAAAAGTAAAACAGTAACGGGGAATTAGTTTTTCTACCGTCTATGGCATTTTTTGTCAAGAATCATTAAAACCATAAGTATTTAAAACAAGGACGAACTAGTATATAAAGGGAGTAGATAAAGGGAAGTATATACATTGATCTTCTATTTTGCTCTCTTTTTTTCGTTTCTCAGTAATTGTTATTGTTATTTTGTGGTGGGCAATGGCCAAGAACTGTCAACGCTTTTGGAATTCTCA
Source organism: Drosophila paulistorum (assembly GCA_018152135.1). Taxonomy (NCBI): domain Eukaryota; kingdom Metazoa; phylum Arthropoda; class Insecta; order Diptera; family Drosophilidae; genus Drosophila; species Drosophila paulistorum. Next base: position 1,050,705 of record JAECXG010000811.1, on the reverse strand, counting down.
AAAAGTTTCCTGAAAGTATAATATATTTATGCGTAAATGCGTAAAACAATAGAACTTCAGCGTTGGCCAATTAGGCTAAGTAAGTCAGTCAATTGCAATAAGTGGCATCACTGTATGAAACATTTTATTGCCTTCTTGTATGGAGAAGACATGTCCAAGGGTTTACGTGTTTGCAATGCATAATTTAGACTCTGCTGGATGCTATGATGCCATTTGGGTTAAATGAAAACATGAAATCGTTGATAATTTGTATGTCTGCGGGGGATGGGATAAACAAAAACAAGCCAGAAAGTTTAACAAATTCAACTTGAAAAGTAAGACAAAGTTAAACAACTTATCAGTTGAATGCATTTTGGAATGTAATATTCGCGGTGAGATAATTTGGATGAAATCAGATGAATTATAATAAAATATTGAAATGAATACATTAAAAACCAGAGGGCCGGGGTTAACTTCGACCGCGTCGAAGTTTGTATACACTTGCAACTGTTTTGGTAATTCTTTCGTTACCCATAGCCATCAAAGTGTAAAAACGTTTTATCCACAAAGTCTAATGTTTGCGAAAGAACGGCCTTCAATCTTAGCATAGGATATAACGAACTTTTTGATGAAAGTCACTGTTTTCCACCGATCGTTTCTTTGGAAGCTATATGATATAGTTATCCGATCTTTACCAAATTCGGCACAGTCATTAACAGGTATATTTAACTATCAAATGTTTAATTTGAAAGCAATCGCATTAAAAGTAACGAAGTTATTGACAAAAGTCACTGTTTTACCGATCGTTCCTATGGGAGGTATATAAAATAGTCACCCGATCTTGACCAAATTTGGCACAATTATTAATAAGAATACAAAACTGACGAATACGAATACTTTTATGACAATTGCTGATAAAATAACGAAGTTATTGAGAAAACTGTTCGTGATTTTGACGTTTGTATGGGAGCTATATGATATAGTGGTCCGATCCGGCTGAATCCGAGATATACAACGCCTGCAGTATATACAAGACTACGTGCAAAATTTCAGCTCTGTAGCTCTTACAGTCTCGGAGGAGTTCGCGTTGATCCAGACAGACGGACGGACGGACATGGCTAATTGAACTCGTCTCGTCGTGCTGATCAAGAATATATATACTTTATATGGTCTGAGATGCTTCGTTCTATGCGTTGCACACTTCTGACCAAAATTGATATACCCTTCTTGCAAGGTTATAAATATCAAAAAAGCTAACATCGGCTATGCCGAAGTTGACACACATACCGTAATAATATTTTTAGATGTTTTTAACTCTTTTTGTGTTCCGAAGTCTTCAAGCCCATTGTGTGTGTTTACATACGGGGATTACACATATTTCTTTTCCGATAAGTACTTAATGATATAGTGGTCCGATGATCACCCAGGATATAAAAAGCCCTAATACCAAGTTTCATACTAACATCTGACCAATTTTTTATTACCCTCTGCGAGGGTATCATTAAGTAAGTAGTCTCGCCAACGGACAGACGAATATGGCTAGATCGAATCGTCTGATGATGATCGGAAAAGCTTCCTTATGTCTGCAGTAAACCAGATATATAATATAAAGTGTTTTTTTTACCCTAAGCAATCAGCTGTAATTTGGCAAATTATCATAAACAAACTTAAACCTGAAAAATTACCTAAATTTACTTTTGTTTTTTGCAAATTGTTTTTTGCAAAAACCTGAAACTATGCCCGATTTAAATTCTGAAGATGAAGTTCGAAACAGTGACCGATTAAGGGGTTGATTGCGGAGTGTAAAATCGTTCAGTTTTTGGGTAAAAAATTGGTATTGAAATTTGTTCGTCAAGGTTTCGTAAAAACACAATAAAATAACTGATGTGACATTACACCACTGAAACTTCAAAACAGCGATTTCTGCGAGTTCTTCTATATTTGGTGAGAACCTGTATAAATTTGACCACTTTCAGCGTCACACAAAAAAAAAAAACTTTAGGAAAGAATCTAACAAAGTCAATTCAATTACTTGGCCGTGTTTACCAAATAATTTTAGGCATATTTTTTCGTTCTGCTTAGTTTATTTTTTTTATTTTTGTTTGAGCCCTAGCCCTTAAGGCTTACATATTTTATATGCATGAAAAGCTCTCTAACAAATACAAAAGTAATATCAAATTTGAAATGTTCACTTACTTATTTTACGCATGATTTGACCTTAAAGTAAGCTGAATTGAGTTGAGTCATGTTGATTCCACAATTGCTTCATCAACTAAGCAGAAGCAGGAAAAAAAAGAAATGTGGCAATGAAGACTGACTAAAAACCAAAACAAACGAGAAGAATCCAAGCCCTACTAGACCAAAGCCGACCAGGAGCAGAACAGAAGAGAAAAGAAATTAAAAGTGAAGTACATGGGCTTTGAACACAGAACACTTAACTTAAATCATCCGTTCTCTGCATTTTTGCATCGACAACTCGTTCATGTGGCGGCCCATCTTCCGCACTTTGCCTCACTTACCACAGCAAGAATGGGGGAAAAATGGCAACGAGGAAAACGTAGAGCCCAACAAACCAAAAACCCTCTTTAACGTGCGGCTGCTTAAACTTGCCCTTTGACTCATTGACAGTGGCTCTGACACGCTGCCGCTGGTCACCTAGTCATAAAGCGTACTAAGTATATATCAGTGGCGGATCCTTGGGTGGGGTGGGGTGGCAAATGAGGGGCATGTTCCTCCCCAAAACCAAAATTTCACTTCTAACACTCAGTGTTAATCAGTTAACCAGTTAACAAAGTTAACCAGTGCACTGGTCAATTTGCAATGGCCAAAAACCATTTTCCCTCCAAAATGCCCGATTTTTCCCACCGAAATGATGCGCCAGATCCGCCACTGAATATACCTATACATATATTTGAATACATAGAAATATATGTATACTTACTTGGCTAAAACACTCAAAGGCACAACGCGCGGTGACAACATCGAAAAATTCTGTAAAAAATGTAAACAATGTTGCACTAATTGCGTCACAGGAAATGTCGGCAGTCGCTGCCTTTGTTGTTCGTTTGCCTTCGCCATCGTCCTTCGCTTGCTGCATTGCATTGAATTAAGCTAAATTATTTTGTTCACTCCACTCTCCTATTGCATTCTTCTAAATGAAATAGGGATTCCTCCGCTTAACCAGAAGTTTAAAAAAAGGACAGAGAGTACGAGTATAAAAGAACATACGGTACGTATGGACCATCAGCCGTTTTCCATTAGCCTAAATGCTGTTGTGATTTGCAACTAATTTAAGCACGAAGTGTTGTGGCATTAGCGAAAGTAATTGTGCTAGTGACAAAAAAGTTACAGCACAAACAACAAAACAAAACTCTCATTAATCTCCAACTTGAAAGGGTACACAAGCTACAGCAAGCTTACTCTGTGTATTCACTGTGCACCCATAAGGTGAAATGGTATATTAAAGTCGCCAAGAAGTATGCAACAGGCAGAAGGAAACTTTTTCGACCCCATAAAGTATACATATATATTCTTAATCAGGATCCATTAAATTTGGTAGTTCAATACAACCGGTTCATTTCGTAATCTGCTTCCCCGACCGAAATCAAAAAGTTTTTTTTTCCTATTTGACACCTCTACAGAAAATATATATTCATGTAAATACATGTGCATGTATGTATGTATGTATTTTCCAAACAGAAATAAGGTCAGCCTTAATTTTGAATCAGATGAGCACTGTCACCAGTTTTTCTGTTATCTACACAATTCAAATTAAATATAGAATCGTAAATGAACGAATTTCAAACTTTTTATTTCAAAATTTGCATTTGTATACTGTTTTTTTTTTATGTATTTTTATTTTACCTGATACGACAACGGATTTTTCGCAACTTACGCCACACAGAAGCCGCAGAGTGTCAGGACAAAAGTAAAAGTGAAACTCCATTTACGGAGATGGAAAAATTATCCATTTTTAAAACAGTCCAGCGACTTTGGAAATACCCTAACTTGCCATCAAATATGTATATTTTCATATCTCACGCTAGTTGTCTCTTGCTTCGTTTTAATCATATGAAGAGTAAATTAATACGCATGTATTTTTAACGTGTGATTAGAATGTCATTTGGATACTAAGGAAACAGTTTTTGGGGTAAAAAGATTATTTTTAATTTTTTCTAATTTCATGGTCAATTTTCTTATTGCAGCTGCATTTTCCGATGTCAAATTTTTTTGATTAAACTATTATATGTATATTAAGTACTACTTCTAAGGTCTGGAACTCATTTCCGCATGTTATTATTGATTATGACTTTCTTTGAACACTAAATCGACTGGATTGCTCATTCTGTTTACGAAATTAAATAGAAGACAACAATTCAAAGCATCTGAAATTCATACAAATTTGTTCGATTTTAGATGGATGTAGGGTATAAAAAGTTAGCCAACAACAAGTATTTTTAATTGATTTCGACGCCGAATCCTCTAGCCTTTCACTCAGCACTGACCGACAGCCATTGTTAAGTGTGTGTGTGTGCGATGTGTGTCTGAAAAGTTTACAATAATTTGAGCACATTCAATGGCCGCAACTAAACGCCAAAATACTGCCGCAACTGAACCCCATACAACTGAGGCCCCAACTGAATAGTTATAGAGGCCAAAAGGCGAGTAACGATAGTAAAGTTTTTGTCTGTTGGCATATTTAGGAAATGCACACACTCGCTGACACACACACATAGAAGCTATGAGTTCAAAGTTCAACGCATGATTGTGAAAATGGAATTGCCAAAGTTGACTAAGGGATAAAGGGACACTGGCGAACGTAAAAAGTTGCACAATATTTTTCCCCTTTTTCCTTTTTTATTTGTTCCATTTTTTGCATAATTTCCTGTTCTTTGCAAGAATAAAATTTTTTCTATTTTGTTATTGTCATTTTTAATGACAGCGGCGACAACGACCAAAGAGGACGATGCCTTTTAGTTGTCCCTTGTCTGAGTATTTGTATCTGTATCTTTGTATATCTGTAGTTGTATCTGCATCTGTGAGTGCGACTCAGCCATATGGGGAGCACAGCTGTGTGAAAATAATTTTAATTTCATATATGTCTCACTCTTTGAATGGCCAAGTTCCTAATTGAAATGGCTTTTTCTTCACTTAACAGTCTACAAAGAACAAACAAGCTAGAGGGGATAGTGAAAAATAATGATATAAAGGAAAATTTGCAACTATTTAATTTCAATTACTAAGCTCAATCAAACTACTTGAAACATCTAGATATGCATGTATATAAAAAAACCAAAAACGGAAATAGAAGAAAAAGGAATCCCTGATTTTTCCCTTCTGTGTTCCTTGACGGGGCAATCAACATAAAACAAAAGAATGAACCAGAGCATAGATGGGGCATGTGACGAGGAGGGGAATAAAGGGAAGGACAAGGGGCAACTGTATAAAAATTAAGCTCAATTACCAGAAATTTACAACATCAATAAAATAACTGAAGAGTGTTCAACACACACACACAAATACACATACAACACCAATACCAATCTTCCACCCACCCCAACTACCTAGGATGGCTTGTCCTCTCGACACCAAAAACAACAACAACAACAACTAAAAAACAGAGAAGAGCTAGCTTACGTCGTTCGACGTAGCAAAACTCATCACCGGATGCTGACATATTGAAACACGTACCGACAACATGCTACACCCAAAATTATAGTCACTTCCTTGATTTTGATTTCAAGTACTGCGGGGGTGGGACAACTCGACGGACACACGATCTAATGGGAAGCGGGATGTAGTGAGTGTGGAGGAGGGAGGCGGGTCGGAAGGAACGACGGGTAGTTGGGACATACATAAGCAGCCTGTAAGTGTTGCAAAATATGTTGAGTCAACTCATAACATCACAGAAACGTGGTGAAGAGTGCCTTGGGGGAAGTGAGTGGGTTGAAGGTGGGAGGCGGGTGGTGTCAGTGCCGAAGCAAAAAAAGAAGCACGCACACACACACACACACTTACGGAAAACAGTGGGGCAGCAGTTGAGGATTTCCTAATGAGTGCTTCATGAATGAATTTCAGCCACAGAATACTAATTCGATGGAAAATTCATTTTTCCACACGATTGGCAATTAAAAGAGATTTTCTACAGACACACACACACACATCCACCAACACACACAAGCACACAATCACCCACAAAGCACGACCAAAATGCAGGGACATAGTGATGCTATAGAAATCATTGAATGTGATACAGTTTTGTTGCCGTGATTAAACAAACTATCTGGAGTATACATACTGTATACAACTAAACTTTCTGAAAACCTTTTTATAAAACATTATAATTTCACAATCGGAAAACTGAACCTATAGACCTAGTAACGTAATTATGATCGAAACTTATGATACTGTTTTGTAATAGTTTTCTACCGATAATATTATTTTTGTATACATATACATGCATATGTATATAATATCATTCTATTGCTTTCTGTTATTGTAGCTGTGTTTAACTTGTGCTAACTGATTTCATTATGTTTTAACGATTGTATTGGAGAATATCAATCACAGTTTCTTGCTCTGCATCACTGGCACATCATTGGGATACGAATAGACTGATGAAGGAAGGACGCGCTCTACGCTTTTGTGTAGTCATTCAGTGAATTGACAGGCGAACCAACGAGCCAACCATCGAACAGACGAACGGAAAGGCAAAGGAAGGGAATGCTTCAACGGTTGGTGATGTAGTGGGACTATGGCGGATGGACATTCACATACGCCCACTGGTTAGCATTGGCTTGTTAGTTCTCTCTGTGGTACTTATTTATGTACATGTGTGTGTGTGTGGGTGTGGGTGTGAGTGAGAGTGTAGCTGCGTGTGTGTGTTAAAGCCAACTTGTCAATGTGACGGCAGTCAAGCAGGCAACCGACAAGTGTTGACGTATTTGACAAACAGCACGTGTGGTAAGGCAGGGCTGGCTGGGGAATCCCAATGCCCATGCTCGCCTCGTTGGTTGCCTTGCACTAAATATATACATATGAACATACATATGTACATACGTGCACACCATGAATGTTAGAATTGGAATCGAAGTCGAAACCGGAGTCAAAGTCACAGGGCTAATTACTTTAATTGCTTGTCGCAATATTGATGGCGATCCGTTAAAGCGTTTCAAACTATTGCAATTGGTACTCAGACAGACATACAGACAGACACATACAACTTTATTTGAGTACTGTCTCTTTCCCCACAGATCTTGTCCTTGTATACAATCAATACAAGAAAAGACTTAAAAACAAATAAAAGAAATACGGATACAAAAAAAAGTTTGGAATCTAATAATGCCGAATGCCAACTACTTAAAAAGTGCACGACAAACGCATAAAAACAATAAATTGCACAAACGTTCAGTTCAATTGTTTGCGATTTCAATTTGAGAAATAGACCACCGGGGTGAAGGGAAAAGGGTCAGAGAGACTGAAAGAAAGACGCGAACGGAAATACTGGAAACACAGAAGGGAAAGTGAAAAGAAGTTTTTTTTACCCGCTTCTTTTGCTTATTATATGATTGTGTAATATGCCAAAGACGTAGCCAGGATAAAAATGAAGTAAGTAAGTCGTCTCGCCGACTTAGGTATACCATACACCAACAAAACAAATATTTCAAATTTGTAATAACAAATGCATTTGCCTATTTAAAAAAAATTCTGTTCACATGCTTTTTACAAGCATATCTAAGTATCTCACTCACTCATGCATATGAGCACCCTAGCGCCACCACCCGCCAACGGCCAACTCCGGCCTTATGGAAAAACGTTTATATGCATAACTTGGCTATTTTTAGTCCGATTTTGATCAAATTTGGTATTTTGCTGGGTATTGGTATCAATTTCAAGTGTGCCCACAGGGTGTGATTCCACAGGGTATTACGGGAGATAATCGAGTTTTTCAAATTTCAGGGGCGGAAAGGGGCGTGGCGAAATCTTTATAATTACAAAATGAGCGCATTTACTAAGCAAATATACATACCAAATATGGTGTCCCTAGCTGCAATAGTTTTTGAGATAAACGTTTTTTTTGAATTGCGGGGGCGGAAAGGGGCGTGGCAAAGTTTTGAAACAAACTCGATCACTCTACATACTACACGAGCCTACATTCATACGGACGGACAGACGGACATGGCTAGGTCGACTCGGCTGTTGATACTGATCAAGAATATATATACTTTATGGGGTCGGAAAAGCTTCCTTCTGCCGGTTACATACATTTTGGCGACTTTAATATACCATTTCACCCTATGGGTGTATGGTATAAAAAATTTGAGTACTAAAATAAGAATTTCCATCTTTTGGCTTGATAGAGTTATGGCATTACCAAAGGACATATAGAGGCTAAGGTACTGGAATTTTATTTGGTAACATATGTCGAGTAGGATATATTGTAAAAAAAAAACTTCAAAAACACTGGATACCCTTTAAAAAATAAAAAATAAAAAAATTGTTATCTAAAAACTATGAGAGTGCAAAACTGTAACATTTGGCTTTTTCTTCAATTTTGCTTACCATTTCTAGTTTAGGTGACCAAATGCCTTGAAACTTTTGGACAAGAGAGTTAAATAGTTACAAAATCAAATGGTAGAAGAATCATCATTGTAGGTTAACTACGAAAAGAGTTATAAGCTTCCCAAATGAAGACTGCAAGGTGGTGTTACAGTTTTGTTCGTCAGTGTATATATTCACTCCGAGATTTAGGTGTTCATTCGGATGAACGGACATGACTAGACCGACTTGGTCTGCCTGTAATATACAGTTTGACGACTGTAATATATCATTTTACCTTATGGATCCACGATTTCTGATCGGCTTGGCTGTTGATGCTATGTATGTATAAAATTAAGTTATATATTCCTATAATGGAGGCTTTTTAAATCATTACACAAGTTTACAATCTTTTCCTTTTTTTGGTGCAAGGTTCTTATATGATACCCTAGACTAAAGAGGTATGTTTGGTTGTATGTAGGTGTATATATGTACATATATAGCTTGTAACAAAATGTAACTTCGGCATAGCCGTGCTATTTTGAAGATTATATCTATTTAAGTGCTACTCACAAAGGGTAAGTCATATTTAACCACTATTCATATATATATATATATACATGTACATATGTAAGTAATTCTGTCTATTTGCATTGCAAAACTAAAACTTTAGTTCCTTTTAATTTCTTACAGTGCATGGGTCTAGTGGAATATGTCCAGTTTTGTACATACAAATGCTTTTACATAGTCTAGTTGATTTTGTTTTAGTGCATTCTTGCAGCATCGATTTATAGTCTCGCCTGTCACGCATTATGCACACAGTTGTCATCATTATAGTCATCGTCGACGTCTTCTATTAAATAAATCACTTAAAAGCAGACAGAAAAGAGAAAACAAAACAGCCAGCAGCGAAAGATTGCCACTAGAGCCCCCACCTCCTTAAATGACAGAGCGAACCTCACCATTCCTCCATCGGAGTCGACTCTCAAGAAAACTGAAAACGGAAATAACTTAACTCAATTACGCTTAATTATTTCCTACTTGGTAAAAGAATTTCCACCCGCCCGCTCTCAGACAATAAAAGTTTCATTCAGTTTTTCGTGTTACATGCCAACTTCTTGGACACCCAAAACTCCTGCCTTCCCCATGGTCCTTGGTTCTTGGCAATGGCCCTGGTCCTCGTCCTGGTCGTGGTACACATATGTATGTGTTGGCTCTCACTGCTGATTATTATTATTCACTTGGGCATTTTTACGAGCTGCTTTAGACAAAAGTTCGCCTCGCCTTGCCCAAACTATTCAACTGTCTCACGAGACTCTGAATGACTACGTCGTCGAGTGAAGGCTCTCAATGGGTTTCTCCCCTCCATCTCTCTCACCGTCATTCTGTTTCAATGTGTTTTTTTTTTTGTTTTATGTAACTCTGAAAATCCAACGTCGACGACTGTAAGTATTTTTATGAGCACAGCTGTCTGCCTCTGCTAACTGTGGAGCCTTGAGGATAACAAATCAGACTACCAAACACATACCCCTTCTTGACTCGTTATCTTACCTTTCGTTGAATGTGAGCCTACCATAATATAAATATAAAAGTGCTAATAACTATGTGTCTTTTAGTGTAGATTCCCGACTTTCTGGGTGACAGCAGTGTCAGTCTGTGCAGTGTTTTGTGTGGCATTTTTACACTCACAGCATGGGATTTCTTTTACATATATTTTCAGGAAATAAAAGCACCAGATTTGCAATACAATTTTATACATACAATGCACAAATAGCGCAGGTTAGACTGGAGAACCGGCACTGGCTCGCAATAATCTGCAAGTTTCCCTAAAAACAAGTGTCGACGTAGTAGAGTTTTCCGAGCTGGGCAGAGAGATCAGACGATCTTGCAAATGATCAACATGTTTAATCAAGGAGGCGATAGAAAAAAAACCAATGCGCCATATTAGTTTGAGTAAAAAACCAGAGGGCCGGGGTTTCAATGGGAGCTATATGATATAGTTACCCGATCTTTACCAAATTCGGCACAGTCATTAACAGGTATATTTAACTATCAAATGTTTAATTTGAAAGCAATCGCATTAAAAGTAACGTAGTTATTGACAAAAGTCACTGTTCGTAACTTTGCGTTTGCATGGGAGCTATATGATATAGTGGTCCGGCATTGTTCCTTTTCAAAAACAAGTCGACCTCTGGTCTTCTTTTGCATAGGCCGTTAGCGTTCCATAGGACGATTTTGAGACCTACTTGCATAATGATGCCATTAGCGTAACCATCATTTTGGTTATCTGTTCCATTTGGGCCTGAAGGAGTTTGATGATTTGCTTAATATGAGCAACGGGACGCCCTACCTGCTGCAACGGTGGAGGAGAATGCTTTCAGCGGGATTGCTTGCTGAATCCGGGCATGAATGGAGTTTTGCACTTGCCTACCACTGAGCCATTGAGCCAAAGAACGGGTCATCACGCAGAGATCGGATTCTCTGGACTGTCTGAGAGTCTCTCTATTCTCTACAGTTTGCTGCAGTTAACTATCTCGAGTGGTGGGGAGGGAGGAATGGGAAAGACAACAGCATGGGGAAACTTGTTTTGGGTCTATATACTCGGTATCTACTCTGATCAACTGAGAATCTCTGCCCATCTCCAAAATGAAATCAGTTCTCAAGTCGTCTATGCTGCCTAGTTCGTCCATATTTATTAAGTTTAAAGGTTATAAGCATGATAGTTGGATTTGTAACGCAAATCTGCAGATCCTTTAGTTTCTCCGTCCAGCCTTGTGTGTAAAGCGACGGAGGGGATCCGGTCGGTATATGGTCGGAGATGCTTTCTTCTATGCGTTGCACACTTCTGACCAAAGTTAATATAGCCTTTTTTTTACTTATAGCGGACGTTGACGATACTATGCGCAGTACGTTCAAGTGGCCCCTACGGCACCAGGACAAAGCCTGTTACGCGCGAGCCCAAGCAGATGACTGCCCACCTCCCACCCGACCGACCGAGGGGTGCAGCCGTATAACGCACGGCACGAATCGCGTGGACAAATACACAATAGAAAAAACAGACAAACAAATAACTAACAAATACTATAGCTATCTATTAACTAAATGGGATAGAATAGAAGTTTTAATCATGTTAATAGAAAACTCTGAACCGATTACATGGAATAGAAGGTTGTAATCAGAGCAGAGGACCCTAAAAGGTTCATGCAGGGCATAGTTAGAAGAACAACGACTTAGGGATAAAGGAATCAAAGGATGTCTACTCCGTCTACATGGTACCGACAGATTTACCTGGGCTAATAACTCAGGCGAGTCGATATCACCAATTAGGAGCTTGTGCATAAAAATGACACCAAGCATAATTCTACGGTTAGTTAGGGAAGGAAGGTTAATCAAGAGAAGTCTGCTAGAATACGAAGGCAAATTGACATTGCGATCCCAGCTTAAGCCACGAAGAGCAAATAGCAAGAACTGCTTTTGAACGGATTCAAGTCGAATCTGGTGCGACTCATATTGAGGTGACCAAATGCAAGATCCATACTCTAAAATAGGACGGACAAGCGAAGTAAAAAGAACTTTAGTTGTATAGGGGTCATCAAATTCTTTTGACCATCTTTTAATGAAACCCAGGACACTCATGGCCTTTGCAACCGTGGTGGAAATATGGGTGTTAAAATTTAACTTATGATCCATAAGTACGCCCAAATCATTCATATTATTTAGACGTTCTAAAGGACTGTTGTTTAGAAAATAAGTGACCAGTTGAGGAGAGTTACGAAAAAAAGTCATTACCTTACATTTGGTAGTGTTAAGATTTAGTAAATTAAACTGGCACCAGGATTGAAAGTTTTTAAGATCAGCTTGTAGCCGACTAAATGAATCTATATCTTTATAAGTAAGACAAAGCTTGACATCGTCAGCATACAAAGCACACGCGAATGAACAATGACTGAGGGAAGATCGTTAATGAACAGTGTGAAAAGCAGAGGGCCAAGATGACTACCTTGAGGTACACCAGAAGTCACAGGAATGGAATCGGAAAAAGAAGACTTAAAAAGTACCTTCTGTTTTCTATTTGTTAAATATTCTCGAACCCAAGAAAGGAAAAGGGGTGGAAACCCAATGTCGCTCAGCTTAGAAAGTAATAGGGTATGATTAACGGAATCAAAGGCTTTGCTGAAGTCAGTGTATATGACATCAGTTTGTTTACCATTTTTGAACCCCTTGATAATTATTGATGTAAATTCTAAAAGGTTAGTGGTTGTAGATCTACGTTTCACAAACCCATGTTGGGATGGCGAAATAATAGAGCTGCAAAAATGTTGCAATTGAGAAGTTATAATTTTCTCAAAAGCTTTCGGAATAGCGGACAATTTTGAGATACCCCTATAGTTAGAGGCTTCGGACTTTTTGCCATTTTTATGCAGAGGAATGATATACGACTCCTTCCAAATAGATGGAAAAGAGGAAGATTCGACAGACAGTAGGAACAATTTTAAAATGGGTTTACATAATGCGTTTGCACAGAACCTGAGTACACATCCAGGAAGACCATCTGGCCCCGGAGAATAAACAGGTTTAACTAATTTAAGTTCGCTAAGAATAGAACTTTCATCAAACACTGGATTGAAAATGCAATTAGCCTTTTCTAAATGATAAGGATATGGACTTGCTCGGTATTCCGTTGAGGAATAAGTTGTTTTAAAAAAACTCGCAAACATATCGGCAATTGCCTGATCAGTGCTCGCTTTTTTATTTTAAAAAGACAAAAAAGATGGGTGCACAGAGGTCTTACGTTTAGAATTGACAAAATTATAAAATTGTTTAGGGTCAGAAGAAAACTGAAGCTTACACCGCTGAAGATAATTCTTATAGCATTGTGTATTAAGCATCATGAACTTTGAACGAGCGACTGTATACAGAGCATAATCTGATGAACGACGTGTTTTTTGAAACTTCTTATAATATCGTGTCTTCACATTTTTCAAATTGGATAACTCACGAGAGAACCAGGGAGGTTTGTTAAGCCGCTCCTGCCTACCAAGAGGCACACAAATATCAAAGAGTGAATTCAGAGTATCATAAAAGAAGCGAATAGCTGAGTTCATATCTCTACAATTGTACAGATAAGACCAATCGGTAGTAGTAATGTTTTCATTAAGGCTGACAAAGTCAGTCTTACGAAAGCACCTAGTTAGAGGTAACTGATTTGAACCAAGTAATGGTGAAAGCAAGGGCAGATCAATTTTTAAATTCAATGTAGGATGAAATTTGTCTTCTGGAAGAACAAATGGTTCGATCCTAGAAACCTCACAGTAAGAAGAATCCAATACAAAAATAAGATCTAACGATTTTCCATTAGAATTTAAGACAGGATTGACTTGGGATAAAGATAAGCCTAGAAGGCCATCAATAAAGTCATGTGACAAAGAGGGCAGCAACATGGTAGATTCATCTGTGAGTGACCATGCTAAAGCGGGTAAATTAAAATCACCTACAACTATGAGCATGTCTTGACTGGAAACTAAAGAGGAGACAAACTGAATTGCCTCTAAATGATTTAAATATACCACCGTGTCTGACAATGGTGGAATATAGGAACAAGTAATGAAAGCATTAAAAGATTTAAAATTTACTTTAACACCGACAAACTCAATCTCCTGGGTACTAGAAAATTGAATCATTTCAGATGATAAAGCAGCATCAACAGCTATCAGAACGCCACCACCTATGCGAGAAATCCGGTCACGTCTGAATATGGAAAAGTTTGTGGAAAACACCGATGCATCAGCAATATCAGGTTTTAGCCACGTCTCTGTAAAAGCTAGAATGTTATGCTCAAAAGAAAGACTATCTACATAGAGATTAGGAAGTTTGGATTTCAGTCCTCTAACGTTCTGGTAACCCAGGTTAAGGGACGAAGCTAGTTTTTTGACACACCAGCAGATGCTGATGTGGCAGGAATAGTATTAGTTGTTGTTGTTGGCAAGCGAATCGGTTGCCGATTTTTCTTTTTACAGTATATTCCTTAACTATTATATGTTTCGGCCAAAAATCTTCTCGACATATAGTGTCGAAGATATTAGCAGAAACACTAATTTTAAAGGACGAAATGTCCCGAGAATAAGAAAATTTAAACTTCTCCACCGCAATATTCGAGACGTTAACTTTCTTCCGAATATAGGCTATTACATCATCAGATGTGACAACAGGGTCTAGCCTAGAAACAAATATATGTTTCTTTGGTGGTATGCCAACGAGAGGCCTCGGTCCCGAAGCGTCAGCCGTAGCAGTAACGTTGGAAGAGTCACCCACTGCAGCAGTCAACATGTTTACGGGGCCCTCGATACTTTTAGAACTATCGGCAATTTCCATTGGAATGGGTAACTGCCCGGACACATCGGACACTACAATAGGCATCGATTTTAAAAGATCATTCCCAGGTGATACCGGTAATTCCTTACTAATAGCATTCACAACCGGGCTCTTAAACGATATCAACTGCTGTACATTAGGAGTGGACGGTGCATGAGACCGGTCGGGGACGATAAGAGACGCTGGCGGATCTACAGATACTGAAACACCCCAAGGACTGGTCCTTTTACGTTTCGGAGACTCATTCATAAGCGATAAACTCCTGAACTGAGTCTCCACCGCAGTAAACTCCGCTTGGAGTTTATTAAAACCTGCCCTTAAAGTGTCAAAACTATCTCTAGTCCGCCTCAATAAAGAGTGCATCTCATTCTCGACCTCCCGGCAAGCATCACATCCATATTTTAAGCCGCCGCCTTTAGCAATAGACTCCTTGATTCTGCCTGTGTAACCTGCACACTTAACGTGAACCGCATTGTCACACAGCCAACAAAGAATATAATCATGGGAGTCAACCGCATTAGTGGCAAAAATGCAATTATTTTTTGAGCAGACAACCATTTTATCAAAAATTAATTAATTTAATTAAAAAAGGAAATACAAAAAAATAAAAATTCTAAAGGTTAAAAATCTGTGTATAAGAATATACTGACCAGTTCTGACACAAGGGTTAATGTGCAGAGTAAGCCTTCACAACTAAAGAAAAGAAATTACCAAAATACACAAAAACAAAAACACGTATCACAGAGTCGCGGGTAGGCAAAAGACGAGAGCGCAAATCAAACAAGAATAGGAAAGAGCGGGAGAGTGCGTCAAATTGAACACATGCAACAACAATTTGTACGCAAGAGCGCGATAGTTAGTTACAACGGTAAAGACACAAAAGCAAAAGAGATTAGCAAAACAACAACACCGCTAATGCAAGTAATTGTTGTAAGTTAAATTTATGTATGTACATATATTGAAACAAAAAGCACAAAAGCGACAGAAAGAAATCACGGAATGAAAATGCAATTCGAATGTTAAAATTAAACCGATAATGAGTTTAAAAGTTAAAGAAAAGTTATTAATCACGAGAAACAAATAAAATTTGATAAGCGCAAAAAAAAACACGTCTGTCGTCTGCAACGAGAGAAAGTAATTTGCAAGGGTATAATAAAAATATTTACATGCAACTGTAAAAAATTAGTTTTATTTAAGTCGCAACAATCTGTTTTGACCACACATTTAAAATCTGCTGGTAAATAAATCAACCATGTAAAAAAAAAAAATTCTGTCACACAGTGTCGTTTTTTAATGGGTGTTATTATTGATGAAAAACTTAATCATTGAGAAAAAGTTTGAGGCCTTAATAGCTGTCTTTTCCCTGCTTATCTCTGGTATAGCCTTAGTTTCTAATAATGGATTTACTAGCAGCAATTAGTTCTAACCCCAATTTTAAACAATGTACATGGGTCTCGACCGTTTTGTTACAATAATCTGAGTTTTGAAAATAAAATTTGCCCTTCGAGGGTGAGACGAAATTGTTCCTTTTTTGGGGACGAATGGCAAAAAACAACACAGAACGCAAGTCCTTGGGTTTAGGCAACTACGGCGATGACTACGATGATGATGATAATAATATTTATAAGACTCCTCAAGGACACTCTCAAGCACACTTGAGTCAGTGACTCAAGCGGTTGGGTGGATGGGCGACTCAGATATGGGACTTCTTATGTGCCGGACATTCCTAAAATTACCCTGGTGGCTAGTTGATTCGTTACTCACTCTCAGACAAACTTGGCCACACAATTTGTGCTTTAATTTGCCCACAACAACAGAAGAGTAAAACTTTTTCTTTCTTTTTTTTTTTGTAAAAGCACAAAGAAAAGGTCATAGCTTTTGGTAGTGCCGGGGGAGTGCTGGAGCACTGTGCCTTAGTCGAGTGGATGGCAAAGAGCAGGAGAATCCCCCAACACAAATATACCCTGAGGATTGGTGAAGCTCTGCTTTAGCTTCTGCTGCTCACAAATATTGCCGCTCATCATTTTTATTTGTTTGCTTACACTTGGCAGGCAAAAGGTGGCCCAAAAAAGGGAGCAGGCCAGGATCTGCTCTAGCCAAGGATTTGTTTTTTCTTCTTTTTTTTATTATTTTTTGTATACCCTTGCAAAACCGGTACATTAATTTTGGTCAGAAGTACGCAATGAGTACAAGAAGCAGCTCCGACCAATTAAGATAAATATTCATATGTTCTTATATATATATCTACATATGTATATGTATATATATATATATATACATATATAGGTATATATATATATATATATATAGGTATATTAAGCACGACAAAACGAGCTCATGTAACCGTGTCCGTCAGTATTTTTGGATCACAGCAAAGATTTTAAATATTGCAAAGAATGTATATATCGGATTTAGCCGGATCGGACGTCAATGTCCTTTAGCTTCCAAACGAAC
The DNA here is from genome assembly GCA_018152135.1 of Drosophila paulistorum. Lineage (NCBI taxonomy): Eukaryota > Metazoa > Arthropoda > Insecta > Diptera > Drosophilidae > Drosophila > Drosophila paulistorum. The sequence goes on along the minus strand of JAECXG010000811.1, from coordinate 1,033,362 downwards.
GATTAAATTATTATGAATTGAATGACTTTTAACGATATTTTATTGTCTCCACGGACAAATGACAGCAATTTTGCCCAAATAAATATGTTATACTTATAAAGATATTTCATAATGAAGGAATTTATTTGTTTGCCTTTTTCCGTATTTCTTTCAAAATTCACTCCTGAAAATATATTTATAATATTGGTTAATCATCGATGCGATTTGTAAAATAAACTCTTAAAGCAGGAAACTCACTTTCGTCATCAGTGAAATAAGTCATTGCTTTTGTCCACCTGTCCGTCCGTACACTTGGATTAGATTTACCCAAGTGTTAAGACTATGGTATATACATATCTAAGAGAATAGTAAGATCAAAATTGGCAAGGGTATATAAACTTCGACACCTTCGAAGGTTTCACCGCCCTATGGTTTTTTACTCTCTTTTGTTGATTTAACTTGCCCTTCGAACGAACCTTCGACTTTGGTTTCTGTATTTATTTTTTTCCCCCTTCTTTTTTATGAAAAAGTTTGTTTACCTACGAAAATTGAAGTGTGAAATAAGCAAAGTTGAATTATTCCTGGAGGACATGATAAACTACGGTCTTTCAGTGGTAAAAGCGGGAGGAATTACTGTGGATGATGGCTAGTAGCAGTGGCAAGAAGAACGTCAATGTGGCTTTTATTTGTGTCAATTTTTGAGCATTGACTTTCTCCCTGATAATGCCTTGGGGCAGGAAAATTAAATTGTTATTTTTTCTCCCACTTTGTGAATTATTGATACATTTTTGTATTCTATGAAACAGTTTTGATATAAATATTGGCCATACTGTATTGAATATATATAAAACGATTGAAAAAATTGCCATAGCTTCTGAAGTATTTATATGAGGGATTGTTAATTCCGGTAGCAAATTATTGCCATGGACAAGTAATTTTTTTAACACAACACTGTGGTCCAAAATCGAGATTTTGTGGCATAAACCTAAAAATTTGTTGAAACAAAATCGTATTTAAACAATTTTTTGTTGGACAGAATACTTTGAATATATCGAATATAAAAATATTTTTGTTTTTACTGCACCCCTGAAATTTTGGCACACTTTTAAAGTCAGGTGTTTAGTCAGCTGTTCGCTCTGCCAAAAAAAGGGGGAAATTGTAGGCAAACTTTGAGACAGTGTAAAAAATTAACAAACGAATTGTAAAATAACTTTTGTAATGGATAATATTAATCAAGGTATGTAGAATGTAAATACTGCACGAAATTTCAATTTGTATATGTTAATTGTTTTTTTTGTGTAATGATTGTTTATGTCCTAAAATAAGGAAAACTTAACCCATGTGTGCGTCTATTGTGGAGTGAAAACTAACTTTCTGTGAATTTCTGCGAAATTGTAATTATAGTAAATTATAGCTCAAAGTATATATTAAATTATGTTATGATTACTTTTTCCGAGTTTTTCCGAGGTAAATTTATATTATCATTTATTTTATCGTCAAATCGTCAAAAATATCTTATTTAAAATAAAATCAAAGTGGTTTATTTATAGTTTGCATTGCTTAATCTTAATTTTTTTATTAATAACAGTTCAAAATAAAATATTAAAATTTAATTTGTTGTTTTTTAATAGCGATAATTATTTTAATCCCAAATTCATTTAAATCACATTACGTATACGCTGCGTGGGCTAGTATGGGAGGTCAAGAGGGCGTGGTCAAATCTTTCCAATTTTTTTTTTTTATTATGCATCCTAACATGGTTATATGTGCAAAGTTTTAACTCGGTAACTGCATTCCTTATAGTTAATGCCACAAAATCTGGATTTTGGACCACAGTGCACAATTAAAAAAAAACAAATTCAAACTGGAAAATTAAGGGTTTGTTTTGGGCTGTTCTTATCAGTCGTTCAAATAAACACGAAAAACGGCAAACAACTCAGTAGGAAATATTTTTTAACCGAATGAAGTAAGTAAGTCGTCTCGCCGACTTAGGTATACCATACACCTGTAAAACAAATATTTCAAATTTGTAATAACAAATGCATTTGCCTATTTTAAAAAAATTCTGTTCACAAGCTTTTTACAAGCATATCTTAGTATCTCACTCACTCATGCATCTGAGCACCCTAGCGCCACCACCCGCCAACGTCCAACTCCGGCCTTATGGAAAAACGGTTATATGCATAACTTGGCTATTTTTTGTCCGATTTTGATTTGGTATTTTGCTGGGTATTAGTATCAATTTCAAGTGTGCCAAATTTGATTCTACAGGGTAAAAAATTACGGGAGATAATCGAGTTTTTCAAATTTCGGGGGCGGAAAGGGGCGTGGCAAAATCTTTAGAATTATAAAATGAGCACATTTAATAAGCAAATATACATACCAAATATGGTGGCTCTAGCTGCAATAGTTTTTGAGATAAACGTTTTTTTTAATTGCGGGGGCGGAAAGGGGCGTGGCAAAAATTTGAAATAAACTTGATCACTCTACATACTACACGAACCTACACACCAAGTTTGGTGGCTCTATCTCTTATAGTCTCCGAGATCTAGGTGTTCATACGGACAGACGGACAGACGGACGGACAGACGGACATGGCTAAATCGACTCGGCTGTTGATACTGATCAAGAATATATATACTTTATGGGGTCGGAGAAGCTTCCTTCTGCCTGTTACATACATTTTGGCGACTTTAATATACCATTTCACCCTATGGGTGTATGGTATAAAAAGGTGAATCCGCCAAAGCGCTTTGGAATATCCGTACAACTCCCTAACATTAATTTTCGTTGGATGTGGTCCTTAGCTACATGGATGATAGGATGGTTTGTATAGTTTATTTATTATTATTATTATTATTAAAGTATAAGATATAGTTGTAGTAAACTATCAAAACCTAACCATATTTTATATGCACTAGCCTGAGATTCGACCCGGTTCCTTGTTGTTCAGTTGACAAAATGACTGGGCCACTTAGACAACTCATCTACCGAGGACTGCTCCTAGTTTATTTTATTTATCTCTCATTTGTAGCGTAACCTTCAAAGTTTTTTTTGTTTCTCTTAATGTTTTCTACATAGACATTTTTGGTTTTTTGATGAGGGGGTTGGCTAATTTGATTTGGAGGCATTAATTGCAAAAAGTCGATTTTAATTAGGTGGCACATGCTGCCACTGGAAACGGAGCCGTAATAAAATCAAGAGCATGAATTCGAAAGATGTCCGAGATGCCGGTAGCAAGCAATAAGGGGAATAAGTGGGAACAGGCATTGGGGGAAGATGCTTCCGTTGCTATTGGCCATGTGTCCGAGAGAATGGCGTCATGTCATCAGGGCATAATTAATGGCAGCGACATGTTCAAAGTGGCAGTCACGATTTAGCTAATTCTTTTATCGATATATGTCGATAAGACGTGCGCGTTTCCCCACTCCCGACTACCTAATACACCACATAAACGTCCCTCACCCGCACTCCGACAACAGCTGCGATTGTGTGTGGATGTGATCGCTCCCACGCTTCTGTGCTATACAATGCAATTACATAGACCCATTTTGCTTGGGCAGTTCATTAAGACACGAGTTTGGAATGTTTTAGAGCTTTCTCAAGTCTGTTAGACAGTTTAAGCTACCCTGTGGCTTACAAGAGCATTGTTTGCCTTCTGAACTATGCAACCGTTTCTTTTACCGGAAAAAAGAAATTTTCAAAAGTATTTACTTAAAATGCAATTTCTTTAGAATCGTTAAACTTGTATTAACTGGCTTGTTCAAATGTCCAAGTCAGTTTCAAACGTACATCGAATTTTCAAACTCAATTCCGGGAGAAATCGGTATAAGTGGAGAAATGGATATAAGTGAAACGGTTGTGGACCGAGATAAAATAAACACGACTATGGCAACTAGAAAAAGTAATACTTCATTTTTTAGGGTATAAATGCAAACAAGAAAATATTGATTTTAGCAACACAGCTACAATTTTAACTCATTATGTTCTTCATAATCCTCATCGTGTCCAAACCGGAAATTCAGAGAGTCGGGCATTCTCCCATCCATTCAATAAGTCGAATTTTATATATACAATACAAATAGAACATAGACTTACATTAACTTGGTTTGTAATTACATACATTTGAATTTTTTATTGATAACATTCGGGATCAAAAACAAGTCGTGTTGGTTTCGATTGCTGATAAATGACTTTCATCCTCACCACTAAACTATCGTTAGTTAGTTAGTCTGTGTTTAACCAGAGGGCCGTGCTGAAATTTGAATACGTTTGAAAGTTTTTCTATTATTTATTCGTTAACTACAGACGTTTTCTCTAAGAAGTCGAGTTTTTGACACAGAACCTACAAACTCGAGCTGGAGCATTGCGGCGCATATAGACACATGATATGATACGACAGATATACATACATATGTATGTTTTACATAGTTATCCGATTATTATCTGCGTAGATAAATAAACTCCATTGGTTACAATCGCATAAAAAGCAAAAAAACCCTTTTAACAAGGATATCAGGGATGGATCTAGAAAAAATTCAGGGGTCCATTTGAAAAATCCGGAAACAAGAACCACCTTCTGATCCATTCCTGAATTTAAATCGTTTATCAGTATTATTTACGTTAAAGAGGCTTGGTACAAGAAATTAAGAATGATATACTAAACACTCAATAATTTATACGCTTTGAATGCCATTTATAGGGTACTCTTCGGGTCAATGTTCCACCAAGAAGCAAAAAATACTTACTTATTTTAGGCAGTAATTTGCAGTCAAAACGAAAATTCTTTAGCTAGAACGTTTTTATTAGCCTCCTGCTAACCAAATCCAATTAGAGCAACATCAAAGAAGACAAATTCTTTTTCAGTATTACATTCGTTAACTTTATCTTCTTCCCTCTCATGCTCTCCCTTTCTCCTCAGCATTGGATGTAAAAATGCAACTAACGGCAAATGCGACTAATGCCTTTTTGTCTTATGACCAAAGTTTTTCTATGCCATAAAAAAATAAATTAATGTAAAATGTGCAACTAATTAGATTAGGAACAGAGCCGAGCCCACACCATTGTAGAAGCCACCACCGATTCGGGAGTGAAATTTTAAAGTCAGGGACATCTGCTTTGGCACTTAACCTCAAAAGTGCACTGCAATAAGGGGGACGGCAGGAGATAAAAGATGGGAAGGATAAGCTGGTGATTAAACAACAATTGGCTGACGGTTATTTACTCTGGAACTGAACTCTGTGGATTGATACATTGAACACTTATTGATGCACAATGTGGTCGGCGGCTTAACACAGGGACTACCACAGGGCATACTCTGTCTGGAGATGGAAATGGAGGGGTAAAGAAGAGTCGGAGTGATAGATAGATATATAGATGGAACGTAGAGGTAAGGAGTGAGTTCAAGGGAGGCTCGAATAAAACACAACAATTTGCCTGATTTCTTATGCAGTCAGCCAGGCCAACACACAAAAGCGCCATCCTCCATTCACCGGCATTAGCCGCATGCCGCATGCCGCTTGCTGCATTGCTGTTCCATTTGACGTCAATTCTTATCCACAACGTAAACACAGACGAAAAACTGCTAAATCATTGGCATTACAAAACCAACAAAAGAACAAAGGCCCCCTCCCCGCTATAGACCCCCAACCATGTTGCTGCGCAAATATTGAAAATACAATCCGTCTATGCGGAATATTGATATGGCTTTCGTCTATGTATGTACATATACATACATATAGAGAAGCGTATATGAATGTCTATATGTATGTGGCAAAAAAAGTGCTTTTAACAACGCTGGGCCGCGTTCCCTCCCTTCCCTTCCCGACCCTTTGTTGTCTGCCAATGATTTATTGATGGCCGTGCATTTTTAGTCTCCAGCGTCTACGTCTCTGTCGCCGTCTTCATCTACATCGCCATCGCTAACGCCATTCAGCCACAGTTCACTTGTTCAATCCTTAAAGCTTTCGTGAAAATTTGATTTTTTCCTAATTAAAAGCACTTTTGGAAAAATTAAATCTCATAATAACTGTTTCAGCCTGAAGCCTTCATAGCAGCGCTAAAAACCAATTGATTTTAGTACAAAATGAAGTAAGTAAGTCGTCTCGCCGACTGAGGTATACCATACACCAGCAAAACAAATATTTCAAATTTGTAATAACAAATGCATTTGCCTATTTTAAAAAAATTCTGTTCACATTCTGTTTACAAGCATATCTCACTCATGCAGATGAGCACCTTAGCGCCACCACCCGCGAACGGCCAACTCCGGCCTTATGGAAAAACGTTTATATGCATAAATTGGCTATTTTTTGTCCGATTTTGATCAAATTTGGTACTTCGATAGGTATTAGTATCAAATTTAAGTGTGCCAAATTGCACAAGGTAAAAAATTACGGGAGATAATCGAGTTTTTCAAATTTCGGGGAAAAGGGGCGTGGCAAAATCTTTATACATACAAAATGTGCGCATTTACTAAGCAAATATGCATACCAAATATGGTGTCTCAAGCTATAATAGTTTTTGAGATAAACGTTTTTTTTGATCACTCTACATACTACATGAGCCTACATGCCAAATTTGGTGGCTCTATCTCTTACAGTCTCCGAGATCTACGCGTTCATACGGACGGACGGACATGGCTAGATCGACTCGGCTGTTGATACTGATCGATTCATCAACGCTCTCGAGGAAGACGGACGTGTTTTTTTCAAGCTCCCGCGTTTTTCACTGATTTACATTTTTATACCCTTGCAGAGGGTATTAAAAAATTGGTCAGATGTTTGTAACGCACAGAAGGAGACGTTTCCGACCCCATAAAGTATATATATTCTTGATCAGCATGAGAAGCTGAGTCGATATAGCCATGTCCGTATGTCCGTCCGTCCGTCTGTGCAAATCAACTTCACGCTGGCATCTTAAGAGCTATCGGAATGAAATTTCATATTTGAGCTACTTTTAGCCGGGAGATAATAAAGTATGAAAATTGTCAGGATCGGACTACTATATCATATAGCTCTAGAACAAAAATTATTGCAAAAATTGGAGTATCCCCATGAAATTTACCAATATAATAGAATTTGATATAAAATCTCAGATCCCAAAATTTGAATTTGATCGGATAAATAGAACACAAGTTACAGTCAATACAAATCGGTTCTACGTCATCAGCAAATCAAACAGAGCACATGCATACACACACACAGACGCAAAGCTACACGAACTGTATGTGTATGCGTGCGATGCTTTGGATGGTAGAAGAAGAAAAATTGTATTAAAAAGAGTAATAATTTGAATGTTTTGTTTGTGTATTGATGAATTGAGTTGCAGGGAAAAAAATTTCAAAATGTAAAACTATTATTGCCAAGGACTGCAAGGGTATATAAACTTCGGCATTGCCGAAGTTAGCTTCTTTGATATTTTTCATTTTTATTTTGTTTGATTACCAATTTTTCTTATTACCTCATAATGACTGTTTGTTCGATTAAAAATTGTTTGCATCCCGCCCCACCCCTGAATAGTTTTATTTGCTGTTGGTTGTGTAAAACTACAGTACATGTTAAGTGTGCCGGCTTTACATGCAGGGTGAAGGATCTTTTAGATCAAAAAAAGGGTTTCAAATGGTGATGTGAGTCATGCCGGATCGTGGAAGATGAAATGGAACTTTTCATGCGGTAAACAAAGGATAACCTGATGAGTCTGTCTGCCAGTTTTCTTAAACTCTCGCAAGAGTTTAAAGCTGTTGAGTCTCAGTTTAGTAGTTTAACGCTACTGACTGAGTCTCGAAAGCGTAAGAAGGCGGGAGAACAGACTCCTGATTTGTCCTTGCGTTTGCCGGTCTCCACATCTATATCGGTTCCGACCCCTTCTCAACCAATGCAAACTCCAACTCCACAGACGATGTCTGTAGTGTCCGTTTTGTCTGGGCAAGAATCTACACCCATGGATTTTGCCGACAGGGATCCTAATGATAGTAATACCGGAGTGCCACTTGTTGCAACTGATGCTAAAATTAATGCGGTAGCTGATGCAATACCTGGAATGCCGAAACCATTGGTGGGAGTGCCACCTAAAAAACACATTTTTGTTTCGAGACTTCTCCCTGATACTACATCGGATGATGTCATGGCCCACATTCGAGCTAAACTGAATGTCTCTAATATATCCATAGAAAAGTTTAAATTTTCATATTCTATTCTTGAATTCTTTGACTGTATCTGCAGTTCTAGCTTCTGGCCGAAAATCTTAATTGTGAAGGAGTTTACATCCAGAAAAATGAAGACACGGGGTCAAACAAGGATTCCTTCACCATCTATTCCTCTTTCTTCTTCATCTATTCCCACTCCTTCCTTATCTATTCCTTCTTCTACTCTATCAAAAAACGAACAACTTCCTTCTCTGTCGGCTATCAGAATGTCAGAGGCCTTAATACTAAACTTACTAAACTCTTTGTAGATAGTCTGTCATTTGATTTTGACCTAATTGTCTTTACTGAGACTTGGTTAAAACCTGACGTTTTTGACGCCACAGTTTTACCCTCTAATTTCAACATTTTTAGACGTGATCGTACTGATCGTAGGGGTGGTGGAGTTCTTATTGCTGTAGATTCCCCCTATCATCGGGTCTGATAACAATAGCTGTCTCAAGTAGTATCGAATTTATATGCGTTAAGGTATCTTTTACTCGTTTTTCCATTTTTGTTACCTGTTCTTACATTCCGCCCCAATCGGAATGGCCAACCTACTTACTACACTTAGAATCTATTAAATTTATACTTGAACTACTTTCTGACAGAGACTCATTAATTGTCCTTGGGGACTTTAACATGGTCAACACTTAATGGTAGCAAAACGTTGCTGCCCTCTGGGTGTCACGATTTTATTGATGGTCTTTTTCGTTGGCCCAGCTGAATTCGATTCCTAATACGTCTGGCAGATTTCTGGATCTGTTTTTTACTTCTGATCCCAGTTTTTGTGAAGTATCTAGAACTAGTCCAATGGTGTTACCAGAGGATAGTTTTCATCCAACTTTAGAGTTATCTATTGAGTTTCCGAGCCGCGAGCCCATGTCCGAGTGTGATCCTACGGTACGCACCCGATGTTTTCGGAAGACTGACTTTGTCGCACTAAACAATGCCTTTCTTAATACCGATTGGACTAATTTATACACTTGTACGGATATGAACTTCGCCATTTCTTTATTTTATACCACTGTTGACTCAATCTTTAATGACTGTGTACCCCTAGTGTCTCCTGTGGTGATGCAAAAATCACCATGGTTTACGCGGGGGCTGTCAAAACTGAAGAATCTTAAGTCTAGGTATTACAAAAAGTATAAAGTCACGGGTCTATCATCGGATCTTTCTCGTTACTTGGTTGCTAAATCGAATTTTATTGTTTCTAATTCTAATTGCTATAATAATTACTTACAACGTTGCAATTTGCAATTCTCTGAAAATCCTAAAGAGTTCTATAGTTTCGTTAACTCAAAGCGACATTCTATCTCCCTTCCATCATTTGCAGTTTTTAAAAATGTTTCGGCCTCTTCTGATCAATTTATTTCTAATTTATTTGCTAACTTCTTCTCGACTACGTACACATCCACTAAATACAACTCTAGTCAGATATATCCATATCCTATAACAAAATCCAACTGCATTCTTAATCCTATTATAACGGAAAGTTCGGTAGCTAAGGAACTAATGACGATTAAGCCGGTATACTCACCGGGTCCAGACGGTATTCCCGCTTGTGTCCTGAGGTTCTGTGCGGAGTCATTGTGCTCGCCTTTACTTAAGCTTTTTGAGTTGTCCGTTACACTGTCCGAGTTTCCAACTATATGGAAGGATTCGTTTATTTTACCTCTTCACAAATGTGGCAATAAATCCGACGTCACTAATTACAGAGGAATTTCTAAATTGTCAGCGATACCTAAACTGTTTGAGAAAATTATGACGTCTCAAATATAGCATTTATGTAAATCTATTTTTTCGCCAACCAGCATGGGATTGTCAAGAATAGGTCTACCACAACTAACAGTTTACATCTTTTGTAATCCAAGGTTTTAAGAAACAAAAGCAAACTGATGTTATATATACGGATTTCAGTAAGGCTTTCGATTCGGTAAACCATGCCTTACTATTACATAAGCTGAATTTAGTTGGCTTTCCGGATGCTCTGCTTGCTTGGATTTCACAATATCTAAGCAATAGGAGGCAGAGGGTTCTTTTTATGTCCTCTCTTTCTAAGATCATTTGTGTTGAATCGGGAGTCCCACAGGGCAATCACCTTGGCCCATTACTATTCACCATTTTTATACCATACACCCATAGGGTGAAATGGTATATTAAAGTCGCCAAAATGTATGTAACAGGCAGAAGGAAGCTTTTCCGTATATATATTCTTGATCAGTATCAACAGCCGAGTCGATCTAGCCATGTCCGTCTGTACGTCCGTCCGTCTGTCCGTCCGTCCGTCCGTATGAACGCGTAGATCTCGGAGACTATAAGAGATAGAGCCACCAAATTTAGAATGTAGGCTCGTGTAGTATGTAGAGTGATCAAGTTTGTTTCAAATTTTTGCCACGCCCCTTTCCGCCCCCGCAATTCAAAAAAAATGTTTTTCTCAAAAACTATTGCAGCTAGAGACACCATTTTTGGTATGCATATTTGCTTAGTAAATGCGCACATTTTGTATGTATAAAGATTTTGCCATGCCCCTTTCCGTCCCCGAAATTTGAAAAACTCGATTATCTCCCGTAATTTTTACCTTGTGGAATCAAATTTGGCACACTTGAAATTGATACTAATACCCAGCAAAATGCCAAATTTGATCAAAATCGGACAACAAATAGCCAAGTTATGCATATAAACGTTTTTCCATAAGGCCGGAGTTGGCCGTTGGCGGGTGGGGGCGCTAAGGTGCTCATATGCATGAGTGAGTGAGATACTAAGATATGCTTGTAAACAGAATGTGAACAGAATTTTTTTAAAATAGGCAAATGCATTTGTTATTACAAATTTGAAATATTTGTTTTGCTGGTGTATGGTATACCTAAGTCGGCGAGACGACTTACTTACTTCATTATTAATGATCTCCCCACCGTTCTTTTAAATTCTAGAGTTCTTATGTATGCCGATGATGTAAAAATCGCTTATCGCATCGTAGACTCTCTCTCATGTCATACCTTGCAAGCTGACCTGAATGCTTTTCAGGGGTGGTGTAGGGCTAGATTGTTATCGTTAAACTGTTCTAAGTGCAAAATTATGTCTTTTTATAGAGGTTCTCCCCAATTAACGAGTTACTTTTTAAATAATTTCCCGTTAGAAAGAATTAATAATACTTCTTTGGTTGTAAAACATTTGGGGATCTTAATAGACCACAAACTTAGTTTTAATCAGCATATATCGACTACTGTTAGTAGGGCTAAGAGTGTTCTTGGCTTTATAAAGCGCTGGTCGAAGGAGTTCAAGGATCCATATACTACCAAAATACTTTATACTTCTTTAGTCCGTCCCATATAGGAGTATGGAAGTTGTGTTTGGTCTCCTCAATATGAGTTTTATCAAAACAAATTAGAATCTGTACAAAAACAGTTTTTACTCTTTGCCTTTCGTGATTTGCGCTGGGATCCAACTGTACAACTTCCAGTCGACTTCAGTTAATTAACCTTCCTTCTTTAGCTAATCGTAGAACTATGCTTGGTGTAACTTTTCTTTACAAACTTTTGAATGGTGAGATTGACTCTTCCGAGCTGGACCCGCAATTTCACACCGCTTTTACTTCCCACTTGCACAACTAACTTTTCTCTGCATGAACCTTTTCGTATACTATGTAGTGACTACAACAGACTTTGGCACGTTATCAGTTCCGAAACATCGCTTCCCGGTATAAAAACTGCGATCTTGTCCTTCCTCGCTCGTAACTAGTTGTAATCATCTTTATTTTAACCTATCCTGTTTTCTTTTTATATGTAACTTATTATCTTATTACATTTAATATTTTCTATTTCTTTAGTTTAATTTTATGTTTATATATGTAATACGCCTATGCCCTTAGGTCGGAGTGGGTAGAGGTTGTAACATTAACTTTATTTAGGGTCATTCGTAACAGGCCCAGGCCTGGTGTCATATGGGCCACTTGTTCGTACTGAGCGTTGTACGACTACGTCTATATATGATAAGAATATATATACTTTATGGGGTCGGAAAAGCTTCCTTCTACCTGTTACATACATTTTGGCGACTTTAATATACCATTTCACCCTATGGGTGTATGGTATAATGAAGTATGTCGTCTTTACGAATATTAACACAATTGTCTAAATACCCTTCAGTACAGGTCGCCGGGGACATGTCGCTTGTCCGCGCGGACAATCTAGCGACACTCCCATTAAAATTGCGGCGACATTTAATATTGCATGTCCTAGCTTTCAAGACCAGAACGACAACCTAGCGTTCGCTTTTGTGTCGCTTTTGTCCCTCTAGTCCCGGCGAATAAAAGGACAATTGTCGCCCAATCGTCCCGTGCACAAGACCATTGAGCGACAATTGTCCCTCCAGTCGCCGGCGACCAGAGCGACTAATAGACAGACCGGCGATCAGAGGGACAAATGTCGATCAATGGTCTTTTGCACGGGACGATTGAGCGACAATTGTCCCTCTAGTCGCCGGTACTGTGAAATTTTTCCCTCTGGTCGCAGGGGACTGTGTCCCTCCAGTCGATAGTTTGTCCTATGGACTAGAAGGACAATTTCCCTATTTTGTCCTAGGGACTAGAGGGACAATTCAAATTACATAAAAAATATAAAATAATTGAATTTATTTTATTTTATTTATTTTTTATTAAGCTAATTTGGCAGCTGCTGCTTCAATTTTCTGCTTTTGGTTTTGTTGTCCGTATTTTTGCCTCAGGCCATCGCATTCTGAAGCCCAACTTCCGTTGGCTGCCCCGGGGATGTGTTTTGAACTGCTTCTGGAATAAAAAATTTGAGATATTATTAGAAATCAAATGAATTATAATGTCAAAACTAATGTTTTTGCTATCATTAATTATTTAATTAATTTTACTTACCGAGTAAAATGTTCGAAACCTTTAGATAGGTTCTAAGGCTTAGCTTTTGTCTTTTCTCATCTAAGTTGTGGCTCTTCACAAGAGAGTTGTCTCCAGCCACTTGAGAAGTCTGGAAATATAAAAAAGAATTAAAATTTTGAACTTTTCATATAACAGCATTCCAATACATTACTCTTTTGACTTTCCGACGTAATGCTGTTCTTGAAGTCAATTATTTCTGAATCAGTTGCTAGTGTTTTTTTTTTTTTTTTTTTTGAGAAAAAAATATTAAATTATCACAAAATAAAAGAAAAAATAATTCTTTTGGCACAGCCCGGGGTCGAACCCGCATTTAATTTTGTTGGCAAAATACTTTGTTTTCCTTTTACTCTCTGTTCTCATATTGTACCACTTATTTTCTCATTCTATTGATTTGCATTTAATTATAAATAGTGCTATTACAGAAATACAAAAGAAAATAAATTTTTTTTTCGGCATCCGATTGGGTTTCGATAACGAAATTAATTCGTTCGGGTACCGTCGGCTAACGTCAGCATGAAAACGCTGGCAGAATTTTTTTCTGCCGACGCACAGCGTTGCAAAAATACGTTTTTTCATGATCGCGTTTGGCAAAAATTATATATGCAATCTATAGGAAATACTTCAGAGACTACGAATCCGAAAAATTTTTGAAATCGGTTGAGATTCATGGGTGCTAGAGGCGCCCAAAGTTGAGACATTTTTAGTGAAAAGGAAAAAATGATAATTTAAAAAAAACCAGAGGGCCGGGGCTAACTTCGACCGCGTCAAAGTTTGTATACCCTTGCATCTTTTTTAGTAACTCTTTCCTTAGCTATAGCCATCACAGGAAAAAACCTTTTATCTAAAAAGGCTATTGTTTGCGAAAGAACGGCCTACAATCTTCGGAAATAACGAAGATATTGATTAAAATCACTGTTTTCCACCGATCGTTCCTATGGGAGCTATATGATATAGTCACCCGATCTTCATCAAAATCGGCATAGTCATTAACAGATATATTGAACTATCAAATGTTTAATTTGAAAGCAATCGCATCACAAGTAACGAAGGTATTGACAAAAGTCACTGTTTTTGACCGATCGTTCCTATGGGAGCTATATGATATAGTCACCCGATCTTGATCAAATTTGGCACAGTGGTTTAAAATTACTTACTTATATAAAATTTCACGACAATAGCTTAAAAAGTAACGAAGTTATTGAGAAAAGTCACTGTTCGTGACTTTGCCGTTTGTATGGGAGCTATATGATATAGTCACCCGATCTTGATCAAATTTGGCACAATTATTAATAAGAACACAAAACTGACCAATACAAACTTTTATGGCAATTGATGATAAAATAACGAAGTTATTGAGAAAAGTCACTGTTCGTGACAAGCCTACGTGCAAAATTTCAGCTCTGTAGCTCTTACGGTCTAGGAGGAGTTCGCATCGATCCAGACGGACGGACAGACGGACGGACGGACGGACGGACGGACGGACGGACGGACATAGTTATTTGAACTCGTCTCGTCGTGCTGATCAAGAATATATATACTTTATATGGTCGGAGATGCTTCCTTCTATGCGTTGCACACTTCTGACCAAAATTAATATACCCTTTTTGCAAGGGTATAAAAATCGCAACTTTAAAACTGAATATTGGGCGATTTCAACAATCGATCTTGCATTTTTTGGTTTTATCTGAAAAGTATGTTCTTTATTAATAGCATGTTTTATATGTTATTTTAATAATTACTTAAATAGTTATTGAACTAGAAGCGTTTAAAAAATGTACTAAATATTGGCATTTTTTTAACTTTGATGGAATAAAACTAGCAAAACTCAACGAGTATCAATACCGGACTACATACACTAGGTAGGTGAAATATTTACCTATCAGATGTATATAGCCCCAATATGCGGAGACCTCTGACAGCGATGCGTAAGCCATAAAACTAAGGCAACCTCGCCTAAAAAATGCGCTGCAGGTATAAGGAAGAAGAGCGCATGCGTATTGGCCTGTAGCTTCTTTGTATTTAAATGATAACATTGCGTAATGTTGTTTTGCAAATACTACCTGTTTACATATATGCCTTTCTACAATGATAAATTGCTAATTACCTGCTTTGGAAAAAATGACAAGACAGGTAAATGTTATTTTAGTTGATGAAAAGTTTGTCCTATTTGTGGGTTGGTCGTTTTTACTTCCGTTTACCTAATTGGATGTAAATATTAAGTTGTTTACCTAATTAATACAAAAACGGTAATACCGATTTTTCGTTCTACCTAGTTAATTCAAAAAATATAACAAAAAGAGCTAACTATTCCTCTCGTTTGCGACAGTTTATTTTTAACTTCATAAGTGGAAACAATTTAAATCAGGACTGAATAGTATTTGTCAATATAATTCAAGACAGTTTTATTTATTTGTGCAAAAATGTTGTTAAAGAATGAAAGAATTTTGAAAGTTTTCCACGAGTGTGAGTCATTTAAGTAAATGATTTTGAAATGGGATTTCTAAACGAGATGAGCGTTTCATTCGAAAACGCTGATAAGGAGCTTAAGGTAAAAATTAAATATACACAATATATCGGCAGAAATCAGGCAAATTTCGTGAAAAAAAATGAAGTTTGGCTTGGGAAGTATCGTGAGGATATTCTGAATTCTCTCGGAAGCTGGGACTGAAAGTTGACTGCCCAAAGTACGGATACGGAAACACGAATGATGGAAATACTTCAAGGAGAAGACCTTTTTAACATGCTAGCAGCCTCTTCGGAGCCACTTATTGCATCACTGAGACACGTGCGATCACGAAAGGATTTGGAAAATAGCAACTATAAGTAGTCTCGAAATGTTGAGTTTATTAGATATTGATGTAAATATTGAAAATATTTAAAGAAAATCAGCCATCAATAGCAAATTTTCAAAATTAACCTAAAAAAATTTGTTTTCTTTTTGTAATTATGTTAAAAAATCAAATTAAAACATTAAAAAATGTTACATAGTCGTCTAAAACAATGAAGAATTCCATTTGTGATTGAAAAAACCGGGTTTCGATCCATTTTTAAAGGAAAAACAAGCTTGGAAATATTTTCTGACTTTGACCTTGAACATTACAGCACCACGAATACCCAGCTTTTTTGACAAACATTCATTGAAGCTTAAGGTATTCTTTATCAATGCAAAATGCCAAAAGGCCCCACTGTGCGACGTCGGTGGCTCGGACAATGCGGCGACATTGTCAGCGGCGACAATTTGGTACTGAAGGGCATTGAACCTTATGTATGTATATGTATATGTATGAACATCTATCTATCTATTTATTTAAAAATGAATTGCTGTTCGTTAGTCTCGCTAAAACTCGAGAATGGCTGAACGGATTTATCTTAGCTTGGTCTTCAATTATTCGTTGAGGTCTAGGGAAGGTTTAAAAGGTGAAAAAAATTCGAATAATTGCCGGGAAAATCCTCAAAACAGAATTTTTCTATTTCCCATACAAACGTTTTCTAAATAAAATGGAGAGTCAATTTGTAATTTATTACCGCTGCATAAAGTTCAAATTCGCGTACGCGTTGGATGATCTAAAATCAGTGAGCAATGCCAAGAAAACGCAAAGGGGCTGACTCGAGCCGCATTACCCGTAATGATCGGTACTTGCGAAATAGCAGATCCGAAAGAACAGAAGTACAAATCCAGCAACAAAATACTGATGCACGTGTCAGAATGGTGCAATTGCATCAAGAAGAGCCAGAAAATACATGAGCCGAACGCAATGAAGTCAGAAGTTTAGAACAACGACAATCACGCCGTTTCAAGTCAATAGACGAAGAACAAATGACCAACAACGACAACAGGTACATCGAGCATTTACATGTATCTCTTTCATTCCTGCGTCTAGCATTCCAGTATGAACCCGATATTGAATATTATGCTCTATTGGTAATTGAAATTTGGTGCTATGGACAAGGAATGTCCGCATTGTCATGCTCTGAAATTCAAAAATGAGCCAGCTTGGATGTGTTGCGCGTCATTGGAAGATTCAATTCATGCTTTCAAATGACATTGTTCGGAGCAACAGAAATAGTTCGAAATACTAATACAAATGGTCAACAATTTAATTCTGCATTCGAAATCAGAGGCCAAGTTTATCATAAAATGGGCTCACTGCTGCCAATGCCAACCGAACCACATAAATTCTTAGAAATCTACTTTATGGACGGCGAGGATTCCGGAAGCGCACTTGCCAATCGCGTGAATGCACGTTGTGATTATAATAATATTGATTCACTTTATGCCAGGCGCATCGTCAGGGCAGCCCGCGCACAGACCGCGACTAGGTCGATATGAGCAAGATGTCTACAGGTGTCAGTGCTGACTCAGTAAATATCTGGTGGCGAAACGGAGTTCGCCGGGCAACTAGTATGTATATAAACCAGAGGGCTAACTTCGACCGCGTCAAAGTTTGTATACCCTTGCAAGTTTGTTAGTAACTCTTTTATCTAAACTAACTGTTTTAACTAAAAAGGGTTATGTTTGCGAAAGAACGGCCTTCAATCTTAGCATAGGATATAACGAACTTTCTGATGAAAGTCACTGTTTTCCACCGATCGTTCCTATGGGAGCTATATGATATAGTTACCCGATCTTTACCAAATTCGGCACAGTCATTAACAGATATATTTAACTGTCAAATGTTTAATTTGAAAGCAGTTGCATTAAAAGTAACGAAGTTATTGACAAAAGTCACTGTTTTCGACGGATCGTTCCTATGGGAGGTACATATATGATATAGTCACCCGATTTTGACCAAATTTGGCACAGTCGTTTATAGTTACAATAAACTGACTAACATTAAATTTCACGACAATAGCTTAAAAAGTAACGAAGTTATTGAGAAAAGTCACTGTTCGTGACTTTGCCGTTTGTATGGGAGCTATATGATATAGTCACCCGATCTTGATCAAATTTGGCACAATTATTAATAAGAACACAAAACTGACCAACACCAACTTTTATGGCAATTGCTGATAAAATAACGAAGTTATTGAGAAAAGTCACTGTTCGTGACTTTGCCGTTTGTATGGGAGCTATATGATATAGTGGTCCGATCCGACTGAATCCGAGATATACAAACCCTGCAGTATATACAAGCCTACGTGCAAAATTTCAGCTCTGTAGCTCTTACGGTCTAGGAGGAGTTCGCATCGATCCAGACGGACGGACGGACGGACGGACGGACATGGTTATTTGAACTCGTCTCGTCGTGCTGATCAAGAATATATATACTTCATATGGTCGGAGATGCTTCCTTCTATGCGTTGCACACTTCTGACCAAAATTAATATACCCTTTTTGCAAGGGTATAAAAATAGCAAAGATTAACGAAAAACCACTCCAAATTATTGTCAAACTTTACAACATGAGGTTTTTTTTAAGTTTACAAAAATGTAAGTACAGTAAACACTTTAAATGAAGTAAGCCGTCTAAACCAGTAAACCAGGTGAAAAAATATTTTAAATTTCGAACAACAAATGTACATATGTCTATTAAATTCTCCTTCATAGCATATGCTATCTCTCTCATCCTCACAAAAGACACGAGCACTCTAGTTTTCTCTAGATTCTAGAGGCAAAAGTAGGCATTTGGTGGTTCTAGCTTTGTTAGATTTAAATTCAATTTGGTGTCTATGGCTAGTATAGTCTTCGAGAAAATCGGGTTTATTGAATTGGCGCGGACGTAGCAAGGTTTTGTCGAATGAAGTAAGTAAGTCGTCTCGCCGACTTAGGTATACCATACACCAGTAAAACAAATATTTCAAATTTGTAATAACAAATTCATTTGCCTATTTTAAAAAAGTTCTCTTCACATGCTTTTTACAAGCATCGGCGCGGCCAACTCCGGCCTTATGGAAAAACGTTTATATGCATAACTTGGCTATTGTTTGTCCGATTTTGATCAAATTTGGTATTTTGCTGGGTATTAGTATCAAGTTCAAGTGTGCCAAATTTGATTCCACAAGGTAAAAATTACGGGAGATAATCGATTTTTTCAAATGTCGGGGGCGGAAAGGGGCGTGGCAAAATCTTTGTACATACAAAATGTGCGCATTTACTAAGCAAATATACATACCAAATATGGTGTCTCTAGCTGCAATAGTTTTTGAGAAAAACGTTTTTTTTGAATTGCGGGGGCGGAAAGGGGCGTGGCAAAAATTTGAAACAAACTTGATCACTCTACATACTACACGAGCCTACATTCCAAATTTGGTGACTCTATCTCTTATAATCTTCGAGATCTAGGCGTTCATACGGACGGACGGACGGACAGACGGACAGACGGACATGGCTAGATCGACTCGGCTGTTGATACTGATCAAGAATATATATACTTTATGGGGTCGGAAAAGCTTCCTTCTGCCTGTTACATACATTTTGGCGACTTTAATATACCATTTGACCCTATGGGTGTATGGTATAAAAAGTCTAAGGCTCGCGTAAGAATAGCTTACAAGCTTGGGCTGGAGCAATGCGGCGCATGTAGCATACAATTTCATTATATACGATTTTGATCAAATTTGGCGTTAAAAATATATGAAATGTCTTGATAAAATTTGGCGCAATCATTAACATATGTATGTATATGTTATATATGTATGTACATATATACATATACAAAACTAACAAAAAATAATATTGATGGCAATGGCTTAGGAAACAACGAAGTTATTGACAAATGTCACTGTTCGTGACTTTGTCATGATGTAGTCGTCTAATCCAGCTTAATCCAAGATATACAGCTGGAGCCGTATATACAAGTCTACATGCAAAATTTTAACAATTTATTATATTTATATGTACATATATATTTTTATATCAACTACTCAAAGTTGTAAAAAAAATAGTACAAATTCTTGGTGTAAATGTATTTTTGAATTAATACATACATATTAGAGCTATGCGAAACATCGATATTTCTCCTTTCGTAAAAACATCGATTTTTTCTGTCCGATGATCGATGCTTTGGTTAGCTTTTCCATCACTGAGAAAAGATCTCATCAAATAAAGCATTTTAAGATGGCTGCAAAAAATATTTTTGTGTTCCAGCAACTTTGACTAAAACCGAACGAATGTTTAGTAAGATGAAAAATATTGAATTATGTTTTATAGCAAGGGTGGCCACGGAAATTTCAGTTGGGAGCCAGAGCATCAGCGGCAGAGGCTGGGCAGAGAAAAAGGTCATTTTTTGGTCGAACTTGTAGACAGAGGGACGGACAAGCACCGAATTTTACGGAGAGGGGGAAAAAGGTCGCGATCTCGAGCTCGCAGCTTGTGGGCAGAGAGACGGACAAGCACCGAATTTTACGGGGAGGGGGAAAAAGGTCGCGATCGCGAGCGAGAAAATAAGGGTTGTTTTTGTCGTGTTCTGGAGATCGCGACCTTTTTCCCCCTCTCTGTAAAATTCGGTGCTTGTCCGTCCCTCTGTCTACAAGTTCGACCAAAAAATGACCTTTTTCTCTGCCCAGCCTCTGCCGGTAAAGAGCCACGGGAGCCAAAAGAGCCACTACGTGGCCATCCTTGTTTTATAGTATGTATTACGTTTGAAAAATTAAATTTCTGTTTTAGGAGACGCCATCGTTGAAATTAGATTTGTATATATTAAGATTTTTTATATTATTTGTGTAAGATTAATGGAATTATACCACTGTATTTACATTAACATGTTCTAAAAGCTTCTGTTACATGGCTCATGAAGACCTTCTAACTTATAAAACCGAAATATAAAGATGACTTCTTATTGGAAATCGAAGAGGAAAACACTTATTTTCCTTACGCCACTCCACATGCGCATTGGACTCTTGTACCATCTGCAACATAGTTTTTACAGATCAAACATAATTTTAAGTTTGGAAAAAGGATGTTATTTTTAATAAAGATTCATATATAAGTTACGAGTCTATCATCCGTGTCTCCATGTCGGGGTGTGGCATTACCATGTTCCTTCGGATACACATGGGAGATGACACACAAGACTCTTTCCTTAACCACTAGTTTACCATGAAACTAATTACACAGAAGCTTGATTTAAAGTTATAATTCGTTTATTACTTGAATGTACTTCTGGTTCCGAGGCCAGACTAAGACTGAGGCTCTTCCAGAGATCTGAGCCTTAAATATACCTCAAGAGGGTGTTGAGCCGATGTTGAGAGTAGGTCGCTCTTCCGGTGAAGTTAGCAGAAACGGGTTGGTTACAAAGAATAGAAAAGTGCTTATGCTATGAGATAGGAAGTTAAAGTGCTTACTCTAGGTATAGGAAGTCATTAATGGAACAAGTGGATAGTGTGGATTAAAATGGGTCACAATGTACTTAAGGTTATGGAATGTGTGGATTGCCAACGTGACTTTTAATGAGGGCGGGTATACTACCCGGAACTCATTCAGCAGTTTCTGGTATTGCGTCAGGGTGCAGGGCGCGGTTCTACTTGTTCTGTAGGAGTCGGCGTATCGTGGAGAAACGCGTGTGCTAACTTATATATATATATATGTATATATAGAAAATCAAAAAATTTACTATATTACTTCGATGTAGTATCGATGCAATGTAGCCAAACATCGATGTTTCAACAGCTCTAATACATATGTAAGTTAGCTCACGGGTCTCTCCACGACCCAACACCCCGACCAACTATAATGCAACAAGACGAGAACCAATACCAGAAACCGCTGAATGAGTTCCGGGTAGTATACCCGCCTTCATTAAAAGTCACTTTGACAACACACACATCCCATAACCTTAAGTACATTGCGGCCCATTATAATCCACACTATCCACTTGTTCCGTTAATGACTTCCTATACCTAGAGTAAGCACTTTAACTTCCTATCACATAGCATAGGCACTTTTCTATTCACCGGAAGATCAACCTACTCTCAAGATCGGCCACAATTTGAGCAATAGACATTGATCAGCCCTCTTCAGGTATATTTAAGGCCCCGATCTCAGCAGTTAATCTTAGTCTTAGTCTGACCACGGAAGCAGAACACTTTCAAGTGATAAATTATATGTAATTAGTTTCATGGTAAACTAGTGGTTAAAGAAGAAGAGTCTTGTGTGTCATTTTCCATGTGTATCCGAAGAATCATGGTAATGCCACAGCCCGACATGGAGACACGTGTATCGTAACTGGGGCCCGAGCAGGTACCAGACTCGTAACGAAGGACCAGACTCGTAACAAATATACAAATGTACAAGAATAACTACTTCTTTATCAAGAAAAAGCAATCGGCTCGCCCAACAAGAAAATAGAATTATCAATTATAATACTAACTACACACTCGCACACACATAAATACGTACATATGCATGTATGCATGTACGGGTGAGAATACCACACACTCTTTCAGGCAATGTGTGTAATAAGCAAAACAAAGCAAATTTAAAATGCAATGAAGTAAGTAAGTCGTCTCGCCGACTTAGGTATACCATACACCAGTAAAGCAAATATTTTATTAATTTAATTTATTAAACAAATGCATTTTCACATGCTTTTTATTACAAGCATATCTTAGAATCTCCCTCACTCAAGTATACGAGCACCCTAGCGCCCCCACCAGCCAACGGCCAACTACGGCCTTATGGAAAAACGTTTATATGCATAACTTGGCTACTTTTTGTCCGATTTTTATCAAATTTGGTAGTTTGCTGGGTATTAGTATCAAATTCAAGTGTGCTAAATTTGATTACAAAAGATAGAAAATTACGTGAGATAATCGAGTTTTCACAAATTACGGGGGCGGAAAGGGGCGTGGCAAAATCGTTGCATATACAGTATATGCGCATTTATTAAGCAAATACACATACCAAATTTGGTGTCTCTAGCTATTATAGTCTTTAAGAAAATCAAATTTGTTTCAATTTCGTGGGCGGAGGGGGGCGTGGCAAATTTTTTTTTGCAACAAATTTGTGCGCGCTTACTAAAGGATTAATCATACTAAATTTGATGTCTAGCTATTATAGTCTTTAAGAAAATCAAATTTGTTTAAATTCCGTGGGCGGAGGGGGGCGTGGCAAAAATTTGAAATAAACTTGACCACCGTAGGTAATACACGAGTCTACGTACCAAATTTGGCGACTCTAGCTCTTATAGTCTCTGAGATCTACGTGTTTACTTACTTACTTTATGGGGTCGGAAAAGCTTCCTTCTGCCTGTTACATACATTTTGGCGACTTTAATATACCATTTCACCCTATGGGTGTATGGTATAATAAAAGGAACCCAAACATTGAACAGAACCACAAATTTGTAAATAAACTGAATACAGCAGAGTTTCCCCTTGTGGCCCCGGAATTTCCCTGTTCTCCCCCTCAGACTCTTCAGTCAGCAGAGCAAGTTCTGTGTCGCCCATAAGAAGACAATTCAATTCATTAGCAAAGTGCACTTTCTTGTACGAAATGAGAATTTTTTGGCCATACACTTGAGTCACACTTCAGTCAGAATAGAATGGGCAAATGGGTGGACCGGCTTTTCTCTCTTTAAGATGGACAAAAATGGGAAGAAAAGTAGTAAAAATGTGCTTAAAAATTTATTGAAATGGTGTCACTGATACCCAAGACCCAAAACCCTCTATTCTATATCCATATACATACATATCAACCAAAACAAAAACCGTTTGTTTATTAATTCTTTGCAAAATAGAAAAAAACATGGAAATTTATTTTAAATGGTAAATTAAAGTCGCCAAAATGTCCCAGAGTTTTCTACCAAATGCAATTCGATCAGAATCAGACTGGTTATGCGCTAGAGAGCTCATATGCTTGCAAGATAGAGCTAGATAGCAAGATATGCTTGTAAGGAGAATATTTGTACAATTGCGCTGTAGAGCTATGTGAATTTTGAAAAGTTTTTGAAATCAAAATATTTTTATGCCTATTTAAAGACAAAATATCAAATCACATTTCTGCATAATAGGTTTTTCAAATTTGTTCAACATTGGTGAGAAGAAAGCTGTCGAAAACATCTGTTGGGAACAAAACGATAATACTTTCATTTGGTGCAAATGTGACTTTGGGTAAAAAACGTTATTGATTTGATCTCGTGTAGTATTTAAATGTATAGAGTTAATTGTAATTGCGGCCACGCACCCTTAGGCCCTTAGAATTTTACATAATATAGAAATGGTATATTAAAGTCGCCAAAATGTATGTAACAGGCAGAAGGAAGCTTTTCCGACCCCATAAAGTATATATATTCTTGATCAGTATCAACAGCCGAGTCGATCTAGCCATGTCCGTCTGTCCGTCCGTCCATCCTTCCGTCCGTCCGTCCGTCCGTATGAACGCGTAGATCTCGGAGACTATAAGAGATAGAGCCACCAAATTTGGAATGTAGGCTCGTGTAGTATGTAGAGTGATCGAGTTTGTTTCAAATTTTTGCCACGCCCCTTTCCGCCCCCGCAATTAAAAAAAAAACGTTTTTCTCAAAAACTATTGCAGCTAGAGACACCATATTTGGTATGCATATTTGCTTAGTAACTGCGCACATTTTGTAATTATAAAGATTTTGCCACGCCCCTTTCCGCCCCCGAAATTTGAAAAACTCGATTATCTCCCCTAATTTTTAACCTTGTGGAATCAAATTTGCCACACTTAATGCATTTGAGCACCCTAGCGCCCCACCCGGCAACGGCCAACTCCGGCCTTATGGAAAAACGGTTTTATGCATAACTTGGCTATTTTTTGTCCGATTTTGATCAAATTTGGCATTTTGCTGGATATTAGTATCAATTTCAAGTGTGCCAAATTTGATTCTACAAGGTGAAAAATTACGGGAGATAATCGAGTTTTTCAAATTTCGGGGGCAGAAAGGGGTGTGGCAAAATCTTTATAATTACAAAATGAGCGCATTTACTAAGCAAATATACATACCAAATATGGTGTCTCTAGCTGCAATAGTTTTTGAGATAAACGTTTTTTTTGAATTGCGGGGGCGGAAAGGGGCGTGGCAAAAATTTGAAACAAACTCGATCACTCTACATACCACACGAGCCTACATTTCAAATTTGGTGGCTCTATCTCTTATAGTCTCCGAGAACTAGGCGTTCATACGGACGGACAGACGGACAGACGGACGGACGGACAGACGGACATGGCTAGATCGACTAACACCGACTGCCTCTCCATTTTTATACCATACACCCATAGGGTGAAATGGTATATTAAAGTCGCCAAAATGTATGTAACAGGCAGAAGGAAGCTTTTCCGACCCCATAAAGTATATATATTCTTGATCAGTATCAACAGCCGAGTCGATTTAGCCATGTCCGTCTGTCCGTCCGTCTGTCCGTCCGTCCGTCTGTCCGTCTGTCCGTCTGTCCGTCCGTATGAACGCCTAGTTCTCGGAGACTATAAGAGATAGAGCCACCAAATTTGAAATGTAGGCTCGTGTGGTATGTAGAGTGATCGAGTTTGTTTCAAATTTTTGCCACGCCCCTTTCCGCCCCCGCAATTCAAAAAAAACGTTTATCTCAAAAACTATTGCAGCTAGAGACACCATATTTGGTATGTATATTTGCTTAGTAAATGCGCACATTTTGTAATTATAAAGATTTTGCCACGCCCCTTTCCGCCCCCGGAATTCAAAAAAAAACGTTTATCTCAAAAACTATTGCAGCTAGAGACACCATATTTGGTATGTATATTTGCTTAGTAAATACGCTCATTTTGTAATTATAAAGATTTTGCCACGCCCCTTTCCGCCCCCGAAATTTGAAAAACTCGATTATCTCCCGTAATTTTTCACCTTGTGGAATCAAATTTGGCACACTTGAAATTGATACTAATATCCAGCAAAATGCTAAATTTGATCAAAATCGGACAAAAAATAGCCAAGTTATGCATAAAACCGTTTTTCCATAAGGCCGGAGTTGGCCGTTGCCGGGTGGGGCGCTAGGGTGCTCAAATGCATGAGTGAGCGAGATACTAAGATATGCTTGTAAAAAGCATGTGAACAGAACTTTATTAAAATAGGCAAATGCATTTGTTATTACAAATTTGAAATATTTGTTTTACTGGTGTATGGTATACCTAAGTCGGCGAGACGACTTACTTACTTCATTTGACTATCGAAATCAAATTCGACAGACTAATTAATCTTATATATTTCTACCAACATACCAAATTTTTTTGCTGGGCGGTCCATAAGGACAAAGATGACTGTTGGGCAGTGGCGGCGCTAGAGTGCTCGTGTCTTTGTAGAGTAAGCGAGATAACATTTGCTACGAGGCATGTAAAATAAATTTAATAGACACATATAGACATTTGGTTTTCGAAATTTAAAATATGTGTTCACTTGGTGCATGGTGTCGCGGGACGGGAATTGATCACCGAATAATTAGCAGCGGAGTGACGGTCACCGTCTAGCTGTAGCCGTTAGTATCTAGTTTTTACACCCTTGCAGAGGGTATTATAAAATTGGTCAGATGTTTGTAACGCACAGAAGGAGACGTTTCCGACCCCATAAAGTATATATATTCTTGATCAGCATGAGAAGCTGAGTCGATATAGCCATGTCCGTCTGTCTGTCGGTGCATACGCGTTTTACTCAGCCATCTTAAGAGCTATCGGGATGAAATTTTTTTTGGAGGCTTATTTTTACCCGGGTGAGATAAAATATGAAAATCATCGGGATCGGACTACTATATCATATAGCTCTGGAACAAAAATTTTTGCAAAAATATAATATAATAGAATTAGGTATAAAATCTCAGATCCCAAAATTTGAATTTGATCGGATAAATAGAACACAAGTTACAGTCAATACAAATCGGTTCTACGTCATCAGCAAATCAAACAGATCACATGCATACACACACACAGACGTGCGATGCTTTGGATGGTAGAAGAAGAAAAATTGTAGTAAAAAGAGTAATAATTTGAATGTTTTGTTTGTGTATTGATGAATTGAGTTGCAGGGAAAGAAATTTCAAAATGTAAAACTATTATTGCCAAGGACTGCAAGGGTATATAAACTTTGGCATAGCCGAAGTTAGCTTCTTTGATATTTTATATTTAAGTTATTTGGCGCTTAACGAATATGGCCATACTGTGAAAAAATGGAGTTTAAGTTTAGCTTCCGCATGTTCTCTCTCTCTTGTTGTGTAAGCCGAGAAGGACACACTGCGGTAAGTTTAGGTTCTAATTATATGTACATACACATATACCTTTAATATTAATCTTTATAGAATAAAACATCCAATGAATTAGCTTTGAACGAGATGCGTTTGAATTTAAAACAGCGGTTGTTAAAGGCAACTTTCGGCGGAGAGGGCGACATCTTTTATTCGCAGTCCTATTAGATGGTCTATAGAACGTTGCAACTGGCGACGGAGCTGAGTGTCACCACAGTGGGTGACAAAGCTAAAGAACTAAGAATAACCACAGTGGGTTATATGTGCAGTAATATTGGATGGACGATTGAGCGTCGCAATTGGCGGCGAAACTAAGAATAACCACAGTGGGTTATGTGTACAGTCCTATTGGATGGACTATTGAACGTCGCAACTGGTGACGGAGCTGAGCGTCACCACAGTGGGTGTCAAAGCTAAAGAACTAAGAATAACCACAGTGGGTTATATGTGCAGTAATATTGGATGGACGATTGAGCGTCGCAATTGGCTGCGAAACTAAGAATAACCACAGTGGGTCATGCGTACAGTCCTATTGGATGGACTATTGAACGTCGCAACTAATGACGGAGCTGAGCGTCACCACAGTGGGTGTCAAAGCTAAGGAAATAAGAATAACCACAGCGGGTTATATGTGCAGTCCTATCGGACGGACTATTGAATCGTCCGCAACTGGCGACAGAATTAAGAATAACCAGTGAGTTATACGTGCAGTCCTATTGGACGGACTGTTGAGCGTCGCAACCGGCGACGGAATTAAGAATACCACAGTGGGTGATAACGCCTAGTAAAAGAACGAATCAACGTCAAACGTGGTGACATACATACATTGCTGGAATCACCAAAGTGGCTGATACTTGTGTCAGTAAGACTCCACCATGACAACCAAACATTCCCCAATCCCGACTGAACGCACTCGAGGCGCTACAAGACCCAGATGCCGCAATCGACTTGCACTTCGACACCGGAGAGGATGCAGCGGACGAGGCGCCCACCGCAAATATGAATATTGAGTCCAGCATAGGGGCTGGAATACCCGAAGCTGTCGGCGCTGACAAGCATCAGAAAGCCCTGTGTAGTGCACACCCTAGTGGATCCCAAGAAGCAAGATTGCGTGCGGGAATTGCCGAGCTGGAAAGGCAATTACAAATGGTAACAACGCCGGCGACACGTGTGGAGGGTCCGCCATCTTTAATTACAGACACACACCCCGCAACGCATAGGTTAGAATCAGATCGTGTAATTAATGCACTACAGCCACCACTAATAAATACTCGCCCTGAGCTGCCATCGACTAGTGGAACAATGCCCTTGGTCTCACCAAACACGGTCGGTGGATGGATGGCTAGGAAAATACCGGAACTGCCAGAGTTTTCGGGACTACCAGAAAATTGGCCAATATTTTACTGCGCGTTCACTGAAACAAATAATGTATATGGATGTACGGACTTGGAGAATAATCAGCGTTTGGTTAAAGCTCTTAAAAGCGACGCCCGTGAAACTGTTAAATCACTGCTTATCCATTCCAAAAATGTGAACGCTGTCATAAACCAATTAAGATTCCGTTATGGGCGTCCGGAGCAGCTTGTACGCAGTCAGCTACAAAGCGTACGTAAAGTTCAACCGATACAGGAGCACAATTTAGTAAAGATTATTTCATTTGCTACGCGTGTGAGTAACCTAGCTGCGTTTCTACAATCCATCAACGAGAGCCAACATCTGGCTAATCCAACCCTGATATATGAACTAACCTCGAAATTGCCGCTGGACAAGAGAGTGGACTGGGCTAGGCGCGCTGCATCTATAAAGCCTTACCCGACTGTCGTCGACTTTACCGTCTGGTTAGATGAACTAGCTAGCGTGATATGCACAATTGTGGACTCCGATTACAGGGAAGGCAAACGACGAGTGCTGTACACGAATTTTGAAAAGGAGATGCGCGTCGAGCAACATTGACAACCCTGCCCAAACTGTAAAGATCAGTGGACACGATAAGAACAAGAAGTACGAATTGAAGAATGTGCATGCAGTGGATGGGCTAGATCTGCCAATACAGACTTTGAATCAGGACTACCTCCAAGTAATCAATCCACAAGCACGTTTCCCAGTTGAGGCATATACTAACCCCGTGCCTAGGATCTTGATAGGCCTGGACCACAAGTACCTTGTCGTACCATCCAGCACCTGGGAAACCTCCAACCGAGGACCGTATGTGGCCGTTACTAGGTTAGGGTGGGATGTTTCTGGGACGTTCCACAAAATTCAACTATGTTAGTTCCACGACTGGAGCTGCAGGCAGCGGTGCTGGGTACGCGCTTAATGAACGCTGTGAAGAGTGGACCCTGCATGGAGGCGGAAGATGCCATTTTATGGACAGATGCCAAGATGGTGCTGCGTTGGATAGGCAGCACTCACAGACGTTATAAGCAGTTCGTCGGTAACAGAGTTACCGAAATCTTAGAATCCACAGATGCCTCCCAGTGGAGATGGGTCCCTACCGCAGACAACGTGGCGGATGAGGCGACGAGGCCACAAGGACAAGCTGACTTTAGCCAGAAATCACGATGGATGTGCGGGCCTAAATTCCTACAGCAACCGAAAGATTTATGGCCCCAATCAACTACCGATTTGACAGTCATCGAGGTTGCAGCCGATGTCGAAGAATCACCGTGTGAGTTTGCCTTGGTGGTTGCTAACGATAAATTTATACAATTTCAGAGATTCTCGGAGTACAACCGACTGTTGAGGACTATGACTTGGGTCCGCAGGTTCGTGTGTCGATGCCGTCGTCAGCAACGTGAACATGGGAAATATGGATTGACTGCAGCTGAATGTTCGGAAGCTGAATTCGTCTTGGTTCGTGTTGCTCAAAGGGAAGCGTTCCCAGACGAGTTGCACCGCCTATGTGTAAACAAACCAGTCCAGCCGATGAACTGAAGGGACTGCTACCCTACCTTGAGGACTCAGCGATTCTACGCGCATCTGGAAGAATCGATGCGGCCCTGTGTTTACCGTATGGCGCGAGAAGAGCCATCATTCTCTCGCATAGGCACCCACTGACGGATTTAATCGTTCGTCACTACCATGTAAAGATGAAACATCAGAATGTAAACGCAACGATCACTGAGATCCGCATGAAGTTCTGGATAACGAAAGCGCGCCGGGTATT
The DNA here is from genome assembly GCA_018152135.1 of Drosophila paulistorum. NCBI lineage: Eukaryota > Metazoa > Arthropoda > Insecta > Diptera > Drosophilidae > Drosophila > Drosophila paulistorum. The sequence continues at coordinate 1,002,961 of JAECXG010000811.1, read as the reverse complement.
GCAGCGGGTTATCTGGAACTGTGGCGTGTGCAAACTCCAGCGTGCCAATCCTACCCCACCCCTGATGGGCCCGTTGCCTGAAGATCGCCTAATGCCAGGAGGATGGCCATTTGAATATACTGGTCTTGACTATTTCGGACCATTACTTGTGACTGTTTACCGACGTTTTTGAAGCAGACAAGATCCAGGATGAGCTTGCTACCCGTTGTGTGGAGTGGATTTTTAACTGCCCTCTTAACCCCGCGGAGGGAGGAGTCTGGGAGAGGATGGTCCAATGCGTAAAAAGGGTCTTGGCTCATACAGTAAAGGAGGTGGCCCCAAAGGAACACGTAATGCAAAGTTTGCTCATTGAGGCCGAGAACATTGTGAACTCGAGGCCGCTGACCCATCTGCCAATTTCAATTGACCAAGAGGCACCTTTGACGCCCAACGACCTACTGAAGGGGCGTCCAACATTCCTGATACGCCCACGGAAAGTCAGGAGTTGTCTAAACCGTGTGAAACCAGGAAACAATGGCGCATGGCACTACTACTGAGGGACCGGTTCTGGAAGCGGTAGGTTCATGAATACCTACCGACCCTCGTGCGTCGCGAGAAATGGTGCGCGTGCACCCAGCCGATCAGCAAAGATGATGTCGTCTACATCTGTGACCCTGCAATGCCACGACGAAAATGGAGCAAGGGAATAGTCGAGGAGGTATACACTGGAGCAGATGGGATACCTCGGCGAGCAGCTGTAAGAGTCGCCGATGGAACTAGAGTTCACAGAATAGTACGTCCCGTCTCCAGACTAGCGGTCTTAGATGTGATGCAGTCGCTTCACGGGGGCGGGGATGTCGCGGGACGGGAATTGATCACCGAATAATTAACAGCGGAGTGACGGTCACCGTCTAGCTATAGCCGTTAGTATCTTGTATTTTATATATAAGTTATTTGGCGCTTAAAGAATATGACCATACTGTGAAAAAATGGAGTTCAAGTTTAGCTTCCGCATGTTCTCTCTCTCTTGTGGTGTAAGCCGAGAAGGACACACTGCGGTAAGTTTAGGTTCTAATTATACATACACATATACCTTTAATATTAATCTTTATAGAATAAAACATCCAATGAATTAGCTTTGAACGAGATGCGTTTGAATTTAAAACAGTGGTTGTAAAAGGCAACTTTCGGCAGAGAGAGCGACACATGGTATACTTCACTTCACATCAATACTATCAGCCGAAACCATAGCCATTCTTGACGCAATTAAACTAATTCAAAGTAGAAAAGGTAACTTTGTAATTTGTTCGGATTCTCTCTCATCTATAAAATCTATCGGGAACATTGACAACAACAACTTTTACCCAACATTAAATAGGAATCTGCTTACCAAATCTGCACCCAAAATAAAACTACTTTGGATCCCCAGCCATTGTGGCATTGAAGGGAACGAACTTGCCGATTCAGTAGCTAAGTCTACAATCTATAGTCCGTTACATTGCACCCCCAACTTCAACACTAAAGGCATCAACAAATTTCTTAGAAACAAAAATATTCAACAACTTAGGAATAACATTGAACACTGCAATAGATGGTACCAACAAGTCAACACTAGCCTAACGATCTCAAGACACTATCTAAAATCATTTAGCCAAAACATAATAACACGTAGAGACCAAATAAAAATAGTAAGGCTTAGACTAGAACACACACGGCTCACCCAACAAGTATATATCGACCCCAACAACATCACCCCATGCCCAAACTGTTCATGTACAAGTAACCTCACCATTACCCACATCCTTAAAGAATGCCCAGCAACCCAGCACCTTAGAAACCAAATTTTTCCCCTTTTCATCATTTCAAATCCCACTCCAGAAAATACATCCCAAATAATAAAATTCCTTAACCTTTCACAAATATACCATTTATTGTAATTATAAGTATGTTAATAAGCTATGTTAATGCTAAAAATAGCAAGGAACGGTAATATTTTGCAGCTTATGCTTTGATCTATCTATCTCAATATTTGTTTTTGTAAAATTCCAAACAACATGTAATTGGCGATGAAATGAAATCAAATTTTTTGACTGTCTTATCATTTTGATACGCACCTTATGTAAATATCTAAATATGTAAATACGTAAATGTGTAGGTAAATATGTAATTTTGTAAATGTAAATGTATGTAAATACCAAGCCGAAGGCCTTAGCCGCCAGCGCTTTAGTTAATAAGCTAGTAATAATTTTAATTATTATTAACTTTATTATAAATAAATAAATAGACATATATACTTTTGGTTTTCGAAATTTAAAATATGTGTTCACTTGGTGCATGGTATACCGAAGTCGGCGAGACGACTGACTTACTTCACTTTAACTGCACCAAAGCATATAGGTCCAGTTTGAATCTTTATACCATACACCCATAGGGTGAAATGGTATATTAAAGTCGCCAAAATGTATGTAACAGGTAGAAGGAAGCTTTTCCGACCCCATAAAGTATATATATTCTTGATCAGTATCAACAGCCGAGTCGATCTAGCTATGTCCCTCTGAGTTTATTTCAAATTTTTGCCACGCCCCTTTCCCCCGCTATTCAAAAAAAAACGTTTATCTCAAAAACTATTGCAGCTAGAGACACCATATTTGGTATGTATATTTGCTTAGTAAATGTTTATCCATATAAAATGTAATGTAAATGTATCCATATAAAATGTAAAGATTTTGCCACGACTCTTTCCGCCCCCAAAATTTGAAAAATTCGATTATCTCCCGTAATTTTCTACCTTGTGGAATCAAATTTGGCACACTTAAATTTGATACTAATAACCAGCAAAATACCAAATTTGATCAAAATCGAACAAAATAGCCAAGTTATGCATATAAACGTTTTTCCATAAGGCCGGAGTTGGCCGTTGGCGGGTGGGGGCGCTAAGGTGCTCGTATGCATGAGTGAGCGAGATACTAAGATATGCTTGTAAAAGCATGTGAACAGAATTTTTTTAAAATAGGCAAATGCATTTGTTATTACAAATTTGAAATATTTGTTTTGCTGGTGTATGGTATACCTAAGTCGGCGAGACGACTTACTTACTTCATTTTAAGATAAAAAAAACCAGAAAGCCGGGATTTACTTCGGCCGTGCCGAAGTTTGTATACCCTTGCAAATTTATTCGGTCTGTAAAAACTGAACACAAAACTGACAAATAGCAACTTTTATGACAACTGCTGATAAAATAACGAAGTTATTGAGAAAAGTCACTGTTCGTGACTTTGACGTTTGTATGGGAGCTATATGATATAGTGGTCCGATCCGGCTGACGGACGGACGGACGGACGTGGCTATTTGAACTCGTCTCGTCGTGCTGATCAAGAATATATGTAATTTATATGGTCTGAGATGCTTCGTTATATGCGTTGCACACTTCTGACCAAAATGAATATACCCTTTTTGCAAGTTTGTATAAAACGTACTATGTATATCAAAATATGTAGCATACTTATTTGGGCAAACTATGTTTTCTTTGACAGAGGGGGCGAGATGTCACGCCAAAATGGGCACACTTTTGACAAATATACATATTTGTTACTCAAAGTAATATAATAATTTTAAAAATGTGAGATTGTGAATGATTCCGACCCCACAAGGTGTATAATTTTTGATCAGCATGAAAATCTGCGTCGATATTGCCGTGTCCGTCTAACCGTTGGTGCATACTTAGAAGGTTTTGTCTGTGCATTGACGAATTGAGTTATAGAAAAACAGTTTGGAACATGTAAAAATATTATAGGCAAGGACTCCAAGGGTAAATAAACTTCGGCACAGCCGAAATTACCTTCTTTGATATTTCATAAATAAATTCAACGCAAATGTCAATTTAAAATTTAAACATTTGTTTTACCAGGTGCATGGTATACCTAAGCTAGCAAGACGACTAACTTATTTTATTTTATTTTCATTATATTGGTGTACTATAGATTTGAAAATGAATCAGTTATACACTTTATAGAGCCGGAAAAACTCCCTTCTGCCTGTTATGTAAACTTTAACGATATCTATGTATGAAAATTGTCGATTAAAATGCTCACAATGTTCAGTGAGAGGGAGAAAGAAAGTCAGCGTTTTTTATCCAGCAACGGTGATGTCGCGTACAGTCACAAAAAAATTGTTCATAAATTGATCAAGCGGTATTTATTGTAAAAACAAATATTATCCGTATACCATAAATGATTAACATGACAATTTCTCTATTCGGTCCTCGATATTTTCAACGTCATCGCTTCAGTAAGAATCGTTTCATACCATGCACCCATAGAAGGAAATGGTATATGTAAGTCGCCAAAGTGTATGTAACAGACAGACCCAAACTTTTCCGACCCCATAAAGTATATATATTGTTGATCAAGAGCCGAGTCGATCTAGCCATGTCCGTCTGTCCGGATGAACACCTAGATCTCGGAGACTAACAAACTTGGTAGGTAGACTCGAGTAGTATGTAAATATATAGAGTTAAATTTAAATTAAAAAAAAAAACTACTAAAACTGATTTCCTACAAAGTATAACAGCTAGAGACATAAAATTTGGCATAAAGGTATAGGTACTTGTTTAGAATGTAAGCTTGCTTCAAATGTTAACAAAAGTGCTTTTCTCAAAAACTATACTAGAGATACTGAGATATGCTTGTAAAAAGCCTGCGAACAGTATTTTGTACATATGTATTTATGTATTTGTTATTATAAATTTAAAATATGTGAATTAACGGGTGCATGGTACACCAAAGTCGGCGGGAAGACTCACTTACTTCCTTTTGCTATTGCAGTTAAGCAAATTTTGTGATAGTTCAGACTTAAACCAACATTTGCTGTTTCTTCACAATCCATATTTGCAATTATGCATTCATGTTTATACCCTTGCAAAAAGGGTATATTAATTTTGGTCAGAAGTGTGCAACGCATAGAACGAAGCATCTGAGACCATATAAAGTATATATATTCTTAATCAGCACGACGAGACGAGTTCAAATAGCCATGTCCGTCCGTCTGGATCAACGCGAACTCCTCCGAGACCGTAAGAGCTACAGAGCTGAAATTTTGCACGTAGGATTCAGCCGGATCGGACCACTATATCATATAGCTCCCATACAAACGTCAAAGTCACGAACAGTGACTTTTCTCAATAACTTCGTTATTTTATCAGCAATTGTCATAAAAGTTGCGATTGGTCAGTTTTGTGTTCTTATTAATAATTGTGCCAAATTTGATCAAGATCGGGTGACTATATCATATAGCTCCCATACAAACGTCAAAGTCACGAACAGTGACTTTTCTCAATAACTTCGTTATTTTATCAGCAATTGTCATAAAAGTTGCGATTGGTCAGTTTTGTGTTCTTATTAATAATTGTGCCAAATTTGATCAAGATCGGGTGACTATATCATATAGCTCCCATACAAACGTCAAAGTCACGAACAGTGACTTTTCACAATAACTTCGTTATTTTATCAGCAATTGTCATAAAAGTTGGTATTTGTCAGTTTCGTGTTCTTATTAATAATTGTGCCAAATTTGATAAAAATCGGGTGACTATATCATATAGCTCCCATAGGAATAATCGGTGGCAAACAGTGACTTTGATCAATATCTTCGTTATTTCCTATGCTAAGATTGTAGGGCGTTCTTTCGCAAACATTAGACTTTTTGGATAAAACGTTTTTACGCTTTGATGGCTATGGGTAAGAAAAGAATTACCAAGACAGTTGCAAGGGTATACAAACTTCGACGCGGTCGAAGTTAACCCCGGCCCTCTGGTTTTTTATTAAGGCTGATTTAAATATGTACATATATAACTTATAGAGACTAACATATTGCCGTTCATTCTCATTTATATCCGCTAGAATCTTGGGATCCAAAACTTAGATGTTTCGCTTTTGTTTTTTTGGTAACTCTTTCCTTACCTATAGCCATCAAAGTGGAAAAACCAATTATCTAAAAAGGGTAATGTTTGCGATCGTTCCTATGGGAGCTATATGATATAGTCACGGACGGCGTATAAAAACGTAATCAAGTAAAAAAGCGAAAACACACTTTGAGTTTTAAATAAGCTTGATTTCCGGGTTCCCGCAACTTTCAAATCTTTCCCGCAATCTCGTATAACACAAGGATAGATCTAACGAGAAAATAAAGTAAGTACATATGTTTTTATAAATCCAAATGTATGTAAAAGAGAAAGTTTTTAAATTACTTACAATGAGTAAGTAATGACTTAATTTGTTATAACAACCACTTAGACACTTAAAAAAAACAGGTTATTATGCTACTGTTTTTCAGCGATCGTTCCTAAAAGACGGATGGACATCCGTAAAAAAAGCATATCCATGTTTATACAAACCCGTCTCATTGTGTTGAAGAAGAATATGTACATATGTATGTATACATCTACCTAATTTCTATGCATTACACCTTTGAGGAAAATTAATATATCCTTTTTGAAAGGGTATACAAAACAGAAAGTTAGACATCGAAGGAAAAGATAGTGATACGTAGCTACGATGCGAATGAAAATTATATGCAGAAAGCAAGACCAAATAACAGGTGCAAAGGGCTAGCCAAATACGGCTCTGGACTACGACAAGGAAGATGACGAAGAGGACGATGGCGATGGCGATGAAAACGACAATGGGAAAACGCGTTGTCGTCTGCCATTTTTGCAGGTCACTGAGCCCAAACAAAAGACAAAGAAAATGTCGACATTTGCCAGAAATCGCTGAATGGTCTCGCAGGAAGCCAACCCTCCTGGGTTGAGAAGACGTGATGTGGAGTGGAGGTGTAACCGGAGAATGGTATGTGGATGCTTTTGTTGGCCATTTGGACTGCAAGTGACAAGCGTTTTGCGTGTGCCACAAGGCGGTGTAAATTTGTGCTGCATTTTTTACTTTTCTTTCCTCCTCTCGATTTTCCATTATATGTATGAATACCTCGCCCACTCCATTAAGAGAAATGAATTGCGTTATGCTAAAGTTCGTAAAAATCACTTATTTCACGAGATATTTTTTTTTATTCTATTTAAAGTAAGCTGGGTTAAGGTTTATTACAATAAAAAATCAAAAATTTACCAAATTTAGCTTAAAATTGCAAAATAAATACATAATTGAAATATAAATCTTAATAATTATTTATCTGCGGATACTTAAAACTTTGAAACAGAATTATGCTAAGTATATTCTACTCGGCTAATTGTAAACAATTTAATGTTAGTAAATAGTACCAAATAATCATGAAGTATAAACAAGAAAAATGAGTAACAATTAGTTAAAATATTGTAAAGAATAACCATAATTCTATATTTTCTCATTGGCAGATGAAATGATATACTTTCAAATATGCATTACATTCAAGGATCACTTGGGAAATAAGGTGGTTTTAAAGTCGGCTATGCCGTAGAAGGACACGCATTAGGGTTCACTTGCTTCTGGAATGCGAAGTGAACTTGGGGCGAACAAATTTTCTTTCAGTGTATGTATGGGGAAGCATGACATTGTAATTTGTATGCACACGTAGTGGGCGTATATACAGATACTTATTGTTAGACAAACACATATACAAGAGTAGTGCACGTGTCTGGAGCTGAAAAACGCTGGCAAGCAGAACAATACAATGCCTCAAAATCTAGATATGAGCTCCAAGCTCACACACAGAAAACATAATTATAAACACATGTTGCGCCCACACACATACGCACACCCACACACAGGCAAATAAATTACCACATAGAGAATCAGCTTTATATTTTGTCTGAGAACGACTGCGAGACAGAGATAGTGGGTGGAGAGAGACAGAATAAAGGGGAACTTTTGAATGTATTTTGTTACATGATTCGAATTTCTAAAAGTTTCTCGAGTCCTTAGACCGGCAGGCTGACCATCGACAACATTTTGTTTATTTCGGCCTCGAGCATCGAATTCTACCTAAGTTTACCTTCATTTTCCCATACACCCATCCAAACATACATCCATTCTTCACCTCATCATCACAAAGGTCGATCCATAGCAGTTTGTGGGGTTTGGGGGAAATTTTGTGCTAAATTCGACACTTTTGTATGTTCCTTCAGTTGCAGCAAAATGCAAATACCACACGTACACACACACACATATGCATTTTAGTTTTTATGTGCACATTTGTTTATTTAATGCAAGGAATGTTTATGTTTATGCGAAGAATTCTTAAAAAATTTATTAAAATCGCCCAAAAAATATAATCAATATTTTTTCCATAGAAGAAAACAAATGTAGTAAGTTAGTCGTCTCGCCGACTTAGGTATACCATAGACCAGTAAAACAAATATTTCAAATTTAAAATAACAAATATTTACGTATTTTTGAAAAATTCTGTTCACATAATTTTCACGAGCATACCTTAGTATCTCGCTCACTCAAGCATACACCCACCCTAGCGCGCGCGCACAGTGGTTGCGCTTGTATGGGGAGAGCGGCCAAAAATACTTCTAGTGGAGATAAAATTATGAAATTTTTTCCAAAATTCTATAAAAATATAAGATGACGTCTGACCACTTTGAAATGCAACGCTAAAGAGAAACCAGAGGGCCGGGGTTAACTTCGACCGCGTCGAAGTTTGTATACCCTTGCAACTGTTTTGGTAATTCTTTCCTTACCCATAGCCATCAAAGTGTAAAAACGTTTTATCCAAAAAGTCGAATGTTTGCGAAAGAACGGCCTTCAATCTTAGCATAGGATATAACGAACTTTTAGATGAAAGTCACTGTTTTCCACCGATCGTTTCTATGGGAGCTATATGATATAGTTACCCGATCTTTACCAAATTCGGCACAGTCATTAACGGGTATATATAACTATCGAATGTTTAATTTGAAAGCGATCGCATTAAAAGTAACGAAGTTATTGACAAAAGTCACTGTTTTCGACCGATCGTTCCTGTGGGAGGTATATGAAATAGTCACCCGATCTTGACCAAATTTGGCAAGTTTATAGCTACAATAAACTTACTTATATTAAATTTCACGACAATAGCTTAAAAAGTAAAGAAGTTATTGAGAAAAGTCACTGTTCGTGACTTTGACGTTTGTATGGGAGCTATATGATATAGTGGTCCGATCCGGCTGAATCTGAGATATACTAACCCTGCAGTATATACAAGCCTCGGGCCACTATATCATATAGCTCCCATACAAACGGCAAAGTCACGATCAGTGCCTTTTTCTAATAACTTCGTTATTTTGTAAGCTATTATCTTGAAATTTAATATTGGTGAGTTTATTATGCCTAAAAACAAGTTTGCCAAATTTGAACAAGATCGGGTGACTATATCATATAGCTCCCATAGGAACGATCGGTCAAAAACTGTGACTTTTGTCAATAACTTCGTTACTTGTGATGCGAGTGCTTTCAAATTTAACATTTGTTAGTTTAAAATATCTGTTAATGACTATGCCGAATTTGAAAAAGATCGGGTGACTGTATCATATAGCTCCCATAAGAACGATCGGTGGAAAACAGTGACTTTGATCAATATCTTTGTTATTTCCGAAGATTGTAGGCCGTTCTATCGCAAACATTAGCCTTTTTAGATAAATCGTTTTTTCCTTTGATGGCTATAGGTAAGGAAAGAATTCCCAAAAAAGTTGCAAGGGTATACAAACTTTGACGCGGTCGAAGTTAGCCCCGGCCCTCTGGTTTTAGACCTATTGTAAATATGTAAATATGTAATTACAGTGGTTGTTCTTATATAAAGAGGGATTTATTATATATATATAATTCAATTCATTTTTTTGTATCTTTCAAATTATTGGAGGGGTTTTATATTTTGTGGTATATGTTGGTTGCTTTTAAAAATTTGGTTAGTGCAGTGATATTTTTGTTGGAAGGGCAAGCTATGGTTTCGTAGGGGTTTGGGTGCAGGAGTTGTGTTCTTGCTCGATTTAGATCTCTGCATTCTACGATTATATGGTTAATCGTTAGGGGTGGTGTTACAAGAAGGGCACATTGGTATGGGGTCTCTGTTTAGTATGTAACTATGTGTGAGTGCCGAGTGTCCCAGGCGAATTCTTGAAAATTTTATAAGGTCTACTCTATTATTAACTGGGGACTAGTCGCTTATTGAGAGTTTTGTGGAGTTGGCTCTTCTGTAGTGTGGGGAGGATTGTTGCCATAGCTCGTCCTTGTACTGTTTGAAGAGTTTTGTTAGGGGTTTTTGTGTGTCTTTTGTTTTGTAGTTGTTCTTATATGTCAAGGGGTAGAGAAGAGCTTGGCGTGCTGCTCTGTCCGCTGTTTCATTTCCCGTTATGTTGATGTCTCCTGGTACCCATATTAGTATTAATTTTGGATATTTGTAGGATATGATGTCTCGAATTGTGGTACAGTAGTAGTTGTGGTTGTTGATGTTTTCGATCGACTTTAGAGCTGAGAGTGAGTCTGTGCAGATTGCATGATGTCGGTTTGATTGTTTTGCCAGTAAGCATGCGTATAAAACAGGGCCCGGCACTCATATCCCCCGGGGGACGAACACGTTCGGCACCTCGTATGCGTGTAACCGAACGGCTGCCGAAGTCCTCACACAAAAAAATCAAGAGCATGAGGGTGGATTTAGTTTTCTTCAGCATTTTGACGCAAGCAGATCTATGTCGCTTTGTTGAGAGAACACACATGAAAAAATTGATCGCTGCTTTGCCTTCGCTATCTTTTTCTTGCATCAGATTATCGGCTGCGCTTGTTTTCTTGATTTGAGACAGAATTTGACGAATTATCATTTTTCGCAGTGTAAGGCAGCATACGCACACAAGCAAGTGCACACATTTTTTTAGCGCTCTCTTTGTGCGGGGCCCTGGTCTAAAACAGGGTGAGGCACAAACCTGTCACAACCTTCAACCTGTTTTTTGACTGCATCAGACTCTACGCGCGGGTGACGACTGGCCTGCTGGCGGAACGGTATCATTTGTCCATCTGGTACAATTTTCAGGGCAACGGAGCATTCGGCAACTTGAGGAGCTGGTTTGTATTCATCCACCATCGTCTGAATATGTTGTTTAAACTGTGGAGGTGCATTTACATCAGTTTTTGTTTCAACAATGTTATATATACTTAGCTCGTTTGTTTCAGCGCTATTCGGTCGCGCTGACACCGTCGAAAATATGTAGCCCTCTCCATTCCATTCGTAGCAACATTTTGACAAAAAGTCGAATCCGAGTAAACCCTCATAGGCAATGTGACCGTCGTGAACAACTATGAACTTCAGTTGCACCTCATCTTCGCCAATCTGCACTGCAGCTATAAACATACCAATCGGCTGTGTTTTCTTGTTTCCCAAGCCATGAAGTTCTGAATAGCATTTCTTCAAGATAACATTTTTTATTTTATTGAACGTTGAGAGACATATATGTATGTAATTGACTCATCCGAACCCGTGTCAACCAAGCAAGGGATTTGGACATCATTAATCGTAATGCTTTTTATGCGCCTCTCGTCCTTGACTATCTGCATGACGTACTGTACTTCTGGGCAATTCTTCGAAATGTGCCAGAAAGCATTACACTTGAAGCACTTTGTTTCAACATTGCAATTTTTTCGAACATGCTCAGTCGAGCCACAAATAAAGCAACGATTTATTTTTGCAGTCGACATGTTCTTTTGGCCATCACTGTGTCTGACGCCGTGCTGCTTGTATTTCATCTCGCTTCAACACTTGCGTTCATATATGTATGTCGTATTTTTCCTTTAGCTCGTACTCTGTTTTACACCCATTCATATTAAACTTGTATTCATCTTTTATGTCTAGGCCATCCACTATGTATCCAATAACGGAGTCCATATCTACTTTACCAAGCATAGCTATCTTCTTCATATTCAAAATGTAGTCGTGAAAACTTTCATCTCTTTTCTTCTTTCTCTTTAACTTTTTATGAAATTCTGCGCTTTGCATTGTACGTCGAAATTCTGCTATTAGCGCGGCCTTTAACTGGTCGTAAGAACTTACAAAAATGGATTCCAAAAACAATTGTGCCGTTTTAGTCATCTTACTTCGTGCCTGCACATACTTTTGTTTTTCCGTTAGCTCATACGCGTCTGCATTCTGCTCGAAATTTAGAAACCAATGTTCCACCGGGACGCATTCACCATCGAATTCAGGTAAAATTTTGGAAAAATTATCTGCTGCAATTTTTGGTTCGCTTTGTGAATTCTGAGTAATTTCGTCCGCCTGTATTTTAAGGGTTAACAACTGGATAATCTGCTGCAGACTCTGATTGTTCATCTCGTTTATTCCTGGGTCGCAGCCTTGGCCAGAATTTTCGCTGCATTCTATTTTGTTATATATCTGTTCAGACTGATCTTGTTTGATGGTGTTACTTTTTTGTCGCTGCGCTATGCTCGAGTTTGCACACCGCTATGCTGTTGTCTCTCTTCCGCTGCATCAAAGAATGTAGCTCCCTCCTCGTCGCTCATATTGGCACTTATGCGTTCTTTGGATGACGCAATCTTTCTTAGAATTTCACAATTTTTCGGCGTTTTGGTTTTAGACCGGGTTGAGCCCCCAAATGTAGATTATTGTGTAGTTTTATTATATAATGTTTATATATAGCTTAGGATATTTATATTTTACGACTTTTAATATGCAACTTAATCAACTTTAGGCAACTTAAACAACTGACGACTTGCAACTTAATCAACTTTAGGCAACTTAAACAACTGACGACTTGCAACTTTATTAACTTTAGGCAACTTAAACAACTGACGACTTGCAACTTGATTGGACTTCCGACTTCATTCCGACTGACAGCTGACGACTTCTTCTACTGACGCTTGACTCTTTTTCTAACATCATGGCAACCTCCGACCGGAAGCCTGCCTTCCTTAGGGATGCCACACAGTTGGTGCATGCGTTATTGCCACCTTACATGTATATATTACATTATGCGTGTTCGCTTATATTGTAATATACTTTTTACTCTATAGGGACAACATATAAATAGTGGCAAAATATTTTTAAAGTTGCCATGTAAGAGAGTGAAGCATTAATTTTTCTGCGTGTAGCTGCGTAACAAAGCGACATAGTACTGCTTTCGTCAAAAGTCTGTACGACACTAGTTTTTTTTTACGCTCTCAACTTGCACTCGTGCTCACATCGGCATGTACACAGACGGCCGCACGAGCAATTGCCGAGCAAAAGTGCGGGCTATGGGTGTCTCACCCTGGTCTAAAATAGCTGAGATTTCAGCAGTGAAGATTGAGCTGAGGTTGGGTAATTGGGAATATTTGATGATTTCCGTTTCGGTGGTTATGCTGTAGGTGGTACCAGAGTTGCCTAGATGGGATCGGGTGGACATTTATACTATGTAGTGAACAAAAGTTTAACACTAGATCTACCACACCAGTCAAAATGACTGGTTTTACTTTTTATTTCATAAATATTGACTAAGTGTTTTTATTTTTTTTCGATATTATGTTATGACTTTTTAAATAACCACTAAATACATACAATTTGATAAGTTAATTTCATTTTGTGTTCATAGGAAAAGAAATTTTTTTTGTTTTTGGCACTTATACCGTAACCAGTCATTTTGACTGGGTTTATGATTATATATATATATTTATATATATATATATATTTATATATATTTATGATATCATATATCAATATCAGTATCAATATATCAATATCAGTATCAATATCAATATGAATATCAGTTATCAAGCCGAAGAAAGGCAAATGAAAATCACCGTCCAGTAACGCAGAATCCCCGGCCTGTACGTAAATGGTGCCAAATAGGGCATTGTAACAATAACAAGAGAACTACGATTTGTGGCGTCTGCAAGAAATATGTTTGCGGAAAATGTGTAGAAAAAAAGTTTCTAACACAATTGATGCATTTTTATTTTTTTTATTTATATTTTTTTATTTCTCATTAAATATTTTAAAGGATTACGAATTTTAATATAAAATAATAGGACTTTTCTTAACCAGTCAAATTGACTGGTTCTGGTATAAATAGGTATGCAAATTTCTTGGTATATCTAGTGTTAAAATCCTATGTAGTAAGGAGGGTACTTTAGGTTTGGTTTTTGAGATTTTGATTTTTTGTAGTATGAGGTAAATTGGTGCGTTTGACGCTCTTGCTATTAAAGTGAATGTTTTTGCTGTTATGAATTGAGTTCTTCTTTCCATTGGCATCAATTCTGCTTCGTATAGTAGATTTTTAATGGGAGTAGGTCGATACGCTCCTAAGGCGAATCTTAGTGCAGCGTGGAGGGCTGTTTCCGTAGAAGGGTAGGCAATAATCTATCTTTGACATAAGAAGTGCTTTAATAGTGAGAATTAGAGTTTTGGTGTCATAATTGTATCTTTGCAAAGATACCAAAGCTTTGGTTTGATAACCATTTGATAATGTTGAGCCTTGTATTCAACTGCGTTGTGGGGTTTTCAATGTGTTTATTCCACCTGTAATTCTTTGTTATCGTAAGCCCAAGAATTTTGAGCGTGTTGGGCTGGTTGAGAGGGAAGTTGTGTGATCCAGTGTGAATGGTGCAGTTTTTTTTCCGGCATACGTGAAGGTGGTTGCATTTCAGGACTGAAAGCTTAGCCCCAGATTACTCGCACCATTTTTCAATATCTACGAATAAAGGGTTAATGTTTGGGGTTGCGAATTTTTTCTTAACTTTTTTACGATCGTGAAGCCGCTGCATAAGAGAAAAAGGTGAATTCCTTGTGGATGGATACCGTAGGGCACAAGATTTCTTTTTTTTACTTTCCTTTCCTTTTTTACATATGGTGGCGGTACTCTTAGACTGCATTCAGACTTTTTAAACCCTTGCAAAAAAGGTATATTAATTTTGGTCAGAAATGTGCAACGTATAGAAGGAAGCATCTCCGACCATATAAAGTATATATATTCTTGATCAGCACTACGAGACGATTTCAAATAGCCATGTCCGTCCGTCTGGATCGACGCGAACTCCTCCTAGACCGTTAGAGCTACAGAGCATGTAGGCCTGTATCTACTGTACAGTTTGTATATCTCGGATCGGTTCACTATATCGTATAGCTCCCATACAAACGGCAAAGACGCGAATAGTGACTTTACTCAATATTCATTACTTTTGACGCGATTGCTCTCAAATGAAACATTTGTTAAACATTAGACTTTTTAGATAAAACGATGTTCCACTTTGATGGCTATGTATAAGGAAAGAGTTACCAAAACATTTGCTAGGGTATACAAACTTTT
Source organism: Drosophila paulistorum (assembly GCA_018152135.1). NCBI lineage: Eukaryota > Metazoa > Arthropoda > Insecta > Diptera > Drosophilidae > Drosophila > Drosophila paulistorum. The sequence continues at coordinate 987,729 of JAECXG010000811.1, read as the reverse complement.
TATACCATACACCCATAGGGTGAAATGGTATATTAAAGTCGCCAAAGTGTATGTAACAAGCAGAAGAAAGCTTTTCAGACCCCATAAAGTATATATATTCTTGATCAGTATCAACAGACGAGTCGATCTAGCCATGTCCGTCCGTATAAGCACCCAGATCTAGTAGACTAAACAAGCTAGAGAAATTAATGGTAACTAATGGTGTGCTGATCAAGTTTATTATACCATACACCCATAGGGTGAAATGGTATATTAAAGTCGCCAAAGTGTATGTAACAAGCAGAAGGAAGCTTTTCCGACCCCATAAAGTATATATATTCTTGATCAGTATCAACAGCCGAGTCGATCTAGCCATGTCCGTCTGTCCGTCCGTCTGTCCGTCCGTATGAACGCCTAGATCTCGGAGACTATAAGAGATAGAGCCACCAAATTTGGAATGTAGGCTCGTGTAGTATGTAGAGTGATCAAGTTTATTTCAAATTTTTGCCACGCCCATTTCCGCCCCCGCAATTCAAAAAAAACGTTATCTCAAAAACTATTGGAGCTAGAGACACCATATTTGGTATATATATTTGCTTAGTAAATGCGCTCATTTTGTATGTATAAAGATTTTGCCACGCCCCTTTCCGCCTCCGCAATTCAAAAAAACGTTTATCTCAAAAACTATTGGAGCTAGAGACACCATATTTGGTATGTATATTTGCTTAGTAAATGCGCTCATTTTGTATGTATAAAAATTTTGCCACGCCCCTTTCCGCCCCCGAAATTCGAAAAACTCGAGTATCTCCAGTAATTTTTTACCTTGTGGAATCAAATTTGGCACACTTGAATTTGATACTAATACCCAGCAAAATACCAAATTTGATCAAAATCGGACAACAAATAGACAAGGTATGCATATAACCGTTTTTCCATAAGGCCGTAGTTGGTCGTTGGCGGGTGGTGGCGCTAAGGTGGTCATATGCATGAGTGAGTGAGATACTAAGATATGCTTGTAAAAAGCATGTGAACAGAATTTTTTTAAAATAGGCAAATGCATTTGTTATTACAAATTTGAAATATTTGTTTTACTGGTGTATGGTATACCTAAGTCGGCGAGACGACTTACTTCATTTTTTTTTTTTTTTTTTTAACGTTTAAACGTTTTTGTTGAATCTGCTCTTAAATTAGAGCCTAACAACAAGTTTGAGATATTTTTCTTAATCTAGTACTTAAGATAAATCCTGGGGATATTGCAGGCGGCCCTAATCATTTATTATTGGGTTGGTCTGTCATTTCTTTTAAGACGAGTTCGATTATTAGTTTGCGTGAGGGAATTGGCAAGAACATTAGGGTGTGTATCCAGTTTCGCAGAATACTTTACGCTAGGTATATTTAGATCATTTTGAATTTCGTTCCGTATGTACCACGGAGCCCCCGTGATTGATCTTAAAATCTTCGACTGCGCCCTTTGTATAATGTCGACATTGCTGGTACTTGCATTTCCCCATAGTACGGCACCGTAAGTCCAGATGGGTTTCAGTACGGAGTTGTATAGGAGGACTTTATACGACAGACGTAGAGGGGACCGAGCATTGATGATCCAATGTAAGCTACTCGCTTTCAGTTTAAGCTGTGATTTTTTTGCCTCGATGTGCTTGCGCCAAGTTAGTCTTTTGTCTACGTGGATACCAAGGTAAGTGACATCCACGGCTTGAGGAATTGGTACGTTGTTTAGCATTAGAGCTGGACAGTTTCTTCTGTTAAGCGTAAATGTAACATGTTTGCATTTCTGCTCGTTGACCCGGATACGCCAGGTTGCTAGCCATTCCCCTACCACCTTGATGTGTTCCTCTAATTTTGCAGAGGCTTGTATCGGGCATTTGGATCTGTTGAGGATTGCCGTGTCATCGGCAAAAGTGAACGTTGTAAGTCCTAAACTAGTTGGTAAGTCTGCAGTGTACAGCAGGTAGAGCAATGGGCCGAGTACACTGCCTTGTGGTACACCAGCTTTGATTTCAAAGTCAGCCGAGACGGAGCCATTACACCTTACACCGAATTTCCTATTGTAAAGGTAAGATTCCATGAGTTTGTGGGTGTACTGTGGGAGTTTCTGCCGGATTTTGAACATTAGACCCTCCAGCCAGACTCTGTCGAAAGCCTGGACAACGTCGAGAAAGACAGCCGTACAGTATTCTTTTAGTTCGAATGCTGTTCGTATTTCAGATGTTATGCGATTGACTTGTTCAATTGTCCCATGTTTTTTGCGGAAGCCGAGCTGGTGTATAGGAATTGTGATCTCCGATGCCAGAAATAAGTTTAGTCGGATCTGCAGGACCTTTTCAAAAAGCTTTGAAAGACATGGCAGCAAACTAATTGGCCTTTAGGAATCATGATAATAGTGGACCTTTTCCATGCTCTTGGGAAGTAGCCAATTCTTATTATAGCGTTGAACAGTTTCAGATGTATTGTATGGCGATGGTAGGGAGTTGTAGGATCATTTTCGGTCATGGCCAGGGGCTTTGTTCGGCATTATGTGGTTATTAATAACTGCAGTGATCTTATCCGATTGGAGTTCCAAGTATTCACTATCTGTTAATATGCTCGAAGGGGGAAGTACAAATGAGTTGGATGTTGGATTTGGCTGTAAAACCATTTTAAGATGTGTGGCAAATACGGATGCCCTCTCTTCGTCGCTGCGATCCCATCCACTGGTTGGACCCCTTATTGGTGAAACTGTCTCTGTAGGAGCGGTTAAAGTTGGGTGGGCTTACCACAGATGACTGAGCTTTTCTATGTATTTCTTTTGAGCCCAGATTTCCTCTTGTCTTAACTCCTTGGAAAGGTTACAATTGGCATGCCAAGTACTTGAGGTCTTGTTAATAGTGTGAATAGCACTGGAGAGTGACCGGAGGTTAAATCTAGCAGTGTATCCGCAGTGATCCGATTACGCGGAATCCTCTTGGTTACTGGTGGTTACCATCTCCGAGTGTGTTAAAGAAATAGGTAAATTCCTTTTCAGAGATTGAGAAGCGTGGTGGGCAGTACAGGGCAACCAATGTAGTGTTGCCGCAGCTGGTTTGGACGGGTATAGCAGTTGCTTGTAGGTGCCGTGTTTCAGATCTGTTGAGGAACGAGTGTTTTATACGGTTTTTGATTAGGATACCGCCATGAGCTTTTCCGTCTGGATGGTTTGTTGAGTAGATGGTATATTTTGGTATTTGAAAATTATTTTTTGATGTTAAATGTGTTTCCGATATCAGCAAAACGTCGATTTCACTTGAGTCTAGGAATAGTTGCAGTTCATTTTTCTGCTTGGAGATGCCGTTAGCATTCCAAAGACATAAACGTAGGGAAGCCATTATTTATTCTCGATAAGCTTCTGGATAAGCAGGTTTTGTGTCCAGTTCGGAGCACACTAGCGAAGGGTACACTAGGACTGGTGGTAGCAGGCATGTTAGATGATCTAACAGCCTTGGCGAAGAATACCTCCGGTGTAGTTTTGGAGGCGTTGAAGCTGATTTTTGGTCCAGCTGAAGGTTTGCGCCCGTTTAGGTGTGATTTAAGATCCTTGAAGACAGGACATCCTCTGTAGTTGGCCGTGTGGTTCCCTCCACAGTTACTGCATAGTCTTAGTGCGACGTTGTTTCTGTCCTTGGTGCAAATGCCATCTTTATGATGTTCGCCGCAGCCAACACGCACTGACGTAAGATTGCAATTGTTAGAGGTGTGGTTGTATTCCTGGCAGCTTTTACACTGAGGTGGTTGGCATCTCTTATGGGGCTCCTCTAGGGTGATTCTTCTCTGCAATAGGAGCTGAAGGTTGTAGATTGGGTGCACTTCATTTGGCTTTGACCACTTTGCATCTGGTTGGAGCTCGATTTTAAAGAGCGGCTGTGCGACTTTATTCCTGTTGATGATGTTGACAACGGACTTAACCGCAAACCCTTTTTCGGCCAATGCGTCTGCTATTTCTTGAGGTGGGACCGATAGCTCGATCCCCTTTAACACAACCTGGAGCCCTTTACTGCATTTTAGTTGGTAGGTATAGAAGTTGATGTTAGCATTACGGAGGAACTTTTCGATGATGCGGAAATTGTCCTCAGTTTGGGTTTGATATTTAATTTCTTTTATGTTACCCCTATTCAGAGGGGTTACAACAAAGTTATTTGCCCCTACTGTTTCTACTAGCTTCGAAATCAGTTGGCTCCACGGATGTATAAAGGGGGTGGTCTAGCCGATTTAACTTTATCTACAGCGCCGGCTTGAGCGTCTTGCTGATCGGCAAGAATTTTAAAACAATTCCCGCTTAGGAGTGCTACTCGTTCATTTGGTTTGGTTATTTTCGGCGTATTGCCACTTTTTTTCTTTTGCGGGCTTAGCTTCCGCTTAGTTATTTTAATATACATATCTAGTAGTTGCTGTCAACGAGCTGACGGTGCTGTTCGGTGCAATCGGTGACACAGTTATCGATATTGTTGGAGAAGCACACTGCTCTCTCCACGGTAAATTGCTGTTGATTTGCTGAGTGGCTTACACTTTTGGTGTTATTGCTTCCGGTAGCATTCAGTGGGGTCGTTGACACCACCGAAAAGTACGCGTTGTTGCAAACGCGGTCTTTTTTATTTGTATACCATACACCCATAGGGTGAAATGGTATATTAAAGTCGCCAAAATGTGATCAAAATCGGACAAAAAGTAGCCAAGTTATGCATATAAACGTTTTTCCATAAGGCCGGAGTTGGCCGATGGCTGGTTGGGACGCTAGGGTGCTCGTATGCTTGAGTGAGTGACATACTAAGATTTGCTTGTAAAAAGCGTAGCATTTGTTCTACTGGTGTATGGTATACCTAAGTCGGCGAGACGACTTTCTTACTTCATTTCAGATAAGAACATTTTTAATACTTTGGCCTCACAAATGAAGGAGTCGTATATTATCTTCGCAACGTCGAAACCAACAGCGTAGATCGTAATATCTGGCACGCGTCCAAATATCATAAAAGGCCTGCAATAAAGATCGCTTCCATACAATCCAGCAGTGGCTCATGGATCCGGTCGAACGAGGAGAAAGACGAAGAAGCTAAGCAGTTAGAAAACACATTCCAACCTTTTACTAATTTCAGTGCACCCGACATCGCTAGTTGCCCTGCCAAATGGATCCACCAATTCGACTAATAGACCCTTAGAAGAAGTCAGGAAGAAAGTGTTTGACCTAAAAACATCAAAAATTCGTCGTTGTAACTGAGTTGATACAGCGACCGTTAAAAAAAATATTTTATCCAATAAGTCAATCCTCCGTAAAAGGCAGTTATAGAATATAGTTACAAAACATTTAAAGCATTTGCAAAAAAATATTATCCAACCCCCACAATCTATCGAATTTACTAAATTCATTTCCTAAATCTGCCTCAGGTGACCAACAAACATTCCTTTTTTATTCCCTGAATTGCACTTTTTTGTGCAATTGCACTTAAGCTCAATGATTTATTTGTGTCAGATGCACACAAATTAATATTTCAGAACGCAAGCCCACAGCTTTTTGGCGCATTTGTGCACCGTTGTGACTAAAAAGCCGCATTGCGTTCGAGAACTTAGAATATTGGCAAAAACCGGGGCCATTGCGAATTGTTCAAAATTTATTAGTACTCTTGACAATCGCTGCAGCCGGAATGAAAAAAATTAAATAAAAGAAAAACCAATAGTAGAAAAAACTGCAGCAGTGAGCACATTTTTCATATTTCAATTCAGTTGACGGTTAATGCTCTCACACACACACACACACGCACACAAAGAGATTCACATAGCATTTGTAATGTATTGAACGAAATGAAGGGCAATTGCCCAGGAACGTCGACATCGTCTCATCTAAGGGGGTACCAAGGCTACCGTCAGCTGTCATCTGTTTCGTACTTACAGTCTGCAATGTAACGTTGTCGAGTTAAGAACCCTAAAAACCGGCTCTAGATCGGTTATTAGAAGCAAACAATGGTGAGCAAGTTATCTGCCTGCGCCTATGGCTTTGAAAATAGCAACAAAACAAACAGGCGAAATGAAATTTGGCCCGTTTTGCAGAGATACGAATTGCAGTGTCTCCGTGCCCCCGCAACCACTCATTTTTGCGCTCACCCTGCGTGGATGCTATTTATCTATCAGCGCAAGCTTATTGAGCCCAAGCACCGTGGGGTTGAGGTAGGTTGAGAGATGTTGATGAGAGCTATGAAAGAGGTTGGCGTAGTTTGAAGGGTATTGAAAATATGACAAACAGCTACTCGCGCGAGTTATTAAATCGAGCGGACTCAATAGATTCCATTTATTGCCATAGCAGCAAAAGACAAAGAGGCTAAAAGAGAGTGGGGAATAAAAGCATTCATTATGTCATCGCATACCATATTGTATCTATACTATGCAGATGCACAGAGATACTAAACTGCAATATGTGTACGCATACAGTGGCGGCCACGAGTCTATGACGTTTTGTATTCCCTACTGTGGTCATATTAACTTTTACCTTTTCTTGAAGATGCTGTAAAATCTGCAAACTCCACCTTTTACAGTTCATGTGAAGGTAACTAACAGAAGGAAGCTATCCGAACCCATAAAGTATATATATTCTTGATCATGATCAACAGCCGCGGCGATCTAGACATGTCCGTCCGTATAAGCACCTAGATCTAGTAGACTAAACAAGCTAGAGAAATTAATGGTAACTAATGGTGTGCTGATCAAGTTTATTATACCATACACCTATAGGGTGAAATGGTATATTAAAGTCGCCAAAATGTATGTAATATGTATGTCCGTCTGTATAGGACATAGATCTCGGAGACTATAAGAGATAGAGCCACCAAATTTGGAATGTAGGCTCGTGTAGTATGTATCTATTTCAAGTGTGTCAGTTTGATTCCACAGGGTAAAAAATTACGGGAGATAATCGAGTTTTTCGAATTTCGGGGGCGGAAAGGGGCGTGGCAAAATCTTTATATATACAAAATGTGAGCATTTACTAAGCAAATATACATACCAAATATGGTGTCTTTAGCTCCAATAGTTTTTGAGATAAACGTTTTTTTTTAATTGCGGGGGCGGAAAGGGGCGTGGCAAAAACAAACTCGAAACAAACTCGATCACTCTACATACTACATGAGCCTGCATACCAAATTTGGTGGCTCTATCTCTTATAGTCTCCGAGATCTATGTCCTTATACAGACGGACACGCGGATATGGCTAGATCGACTCGGCTGCAGATGCTGATCAAGGATATTTAAACTTTATGTGTTCGGAAAAGCTTCCATTTGCCTCTTACATACAATAACTAAGCAGAAACTAAATAATGTGGTGGTTCGATCAGACTAAATCTGAAATATGCAATGCCTGCAATGTTTGTAGAAGCCCATATGCAAAATTTGTGCGCTGTAGATTAATCGGTCTACGAGGATTATCCAGACGGAAGAACGCTGTTTTACTCATCTCGTCATGCTAATCGAGAATATATATAATTAAATATCTTGACTTTCCAAAAGGGAAAAAAAGATATTGTTTGTCCGATCAAGAATATATGTATATACTTTATGGGGTCGGAAACGTCTCCTTCTGTGCGTTACAAACATCGGACCAATTTTATAATACCCTCTGCAAGGGTATAAAAATAACCAAGTCCACTTGGGGCATAGTATGCCAAAATCAATCGACGACTTATACAGAGTTATTTATTCTATGAATATACAAATCTTTCTGTTATTTTGATTCAATGCAATTTCGTAAGCCGGCAACAGCAGAGACTTTAAGTTACGTCCAAAATAAAAAAAACCCTATCAGAAAAAGGTTATTATAGGTTATATGATCTGTCTAGGTTTATATAACACTACATGAAACTATGAAGAAATCTCATGAAATCTAAAACCAGAGGGCCGGGGCTAACTTCGACCACGTCAAGGTTTGTATACCCTTGCAACTTTTTTAGCAACTCTTTCCTTACCTATGTACATATATCCATCAAGTTGGACAAACGTTTTATCTAAAAAGGCTAATGTTTGCGAAAGAACGGCCTATCACCTTATCATAGGAAATAACGAAGTTTTTGATCAAAGTCACTGTTTTCCACCGATCGTTCCTATGGGAACTATTTGATACAGTCACCCGATCTTTATCGAATTTGGCACAGTTTTTTATATGTGTATTAAACTCACCAAAATTAAATTCGACAAAAACTTAGAAATAACCGAGAAATAACTGAGAAAAGTCGTATGATATAGTGGTCCGATCCAGCTGAATCCGAGATTTACAACCCCTGCAGTATATGCAAGCCCACATGCGAAATTTCAACTCTGTAGCTCCAACGGTCTAGGAGGAGTTTGCGTTGATCCAGATGGACGGACAGACGGACGGACGGATATGGCTATGTGAACTCGTCTCGTCATGCTGATCAAGAATATATATACTTTATATGGTCGGAGATGCTTCCTTCTATGCGTTGCAAAAATTTATATACCCACTTTGCAAGGGTATAAAAAGTAGAAAGGTTCGACAAAATAAAAAACTATATATCTGTAGAAAAAAAATCAATATAAAATAGTTTTTATGTGCAAAATTCAAGCACTACTCACCTTTGGCGATAGTCTCCCTAAGCCGGCCTAAACGCTAAAGGTTGGCTAAAACTTGAGTTAAATTTTACTTCAACTGTTTAGCTTTTAGAATTAGTTTTTTCCGTGTCACGTATGTGTATAAACTGAAACGTTGTTCTTACTTCTACCCCGAGTCAATTAAAACCTGTCTACTGATACAGATCACATACATAGATATACGTACATACATATGTACATAAAGTATCTTTTAACGGAATAGCCGGCAAATTGTGAAATGCAATTGACATTTCATTATGACAAAGACTTGGTTTATTCTTTATATTTATGTACATACATACATACATTATGTATGTATATAGACATCTATCTATCTGATCCGATGCTGCTGCCTTTTTTTATCTTCGTCTATCAAATGGAATTGACGTTTAAACTTTGATTATTGTGGCCGGAATAGATAGCACACACACTCTCTGCGCAGAACCATTTAACATCCATCAAAAGCACAACTCTGGCCTGTGATTTAATAAGAGTACTGAATGACTGACAAGAATGAAAAGAATCGAGACCATGGACCAGATTCAGGACTCAGCCAATCCCAACAAACGAAAAACGCACACAAATTGCCTACATATTCTACGAGCATTAGCTATAAAAATGATTTGACTGGCTAGCAAACTTTATCAATATGTAAAGGATAAAAAATCATCAACATTAAAAAGTTAAAACGAGTTAAAAACAATATGTAAAATAATTGGTCGAGGCATATTTAATAAAAACCAGAGGGCCGGGGCTAACTTCGATCGCGTCAACGTTTGCACCCCTTGCTAGTTTTTTGTTACTCTGTCTTTACCTATAGCCGACAAAGTGGAAAAGCGTTTTATCTAAAAAAATATCAAAGAAGCTAACTTCGGCAATGGCGAAGTTTATATACCCTTGCAGTCCTTGGCAATAATTTTTTTACATTTTGAAATTTCTTTCCTTGCAACTCAATTCATCAACACACAAACAAAACATTCAAATTATTTCTCTTTTTACTACAAATTTCTAAGCAAAGCACAACACGCATACACATACATACATACGTGTAGCGCTGCGTCTGTGTGTGCGTATGCATGTGTTCTGTTTGATTTGCTGATGACGTAGAACCGATTTGTATTGACTGTAACTTGTGTTCTATTTATCCGATCAGATTCAAATTTTGGGATCTGAGATTTTATGTCAAATTCTATTATATTGGTAAGTTTCATGGGGATACTCCAATTTTTGCAAAAATTTTTGCTCTAGAGCTATATGATATAGTAGTCCGATCCTGACAATTTTCATACTCTATTATCTCCCGGCTAAAAGTAGCTCAAATATGAAATTTCATTCCGATAGCTCTTAAGATGCCAGCGTGAAGTTGATTTGCACAGACGGACGGACGGACGGACGGACGGACGGACGGACAGACGGACATGGCTATATCGACTCAGCTTCTCATGCTGATCAAGAATATATATACTTTATGTGGTCGGAAACGTCTCCTTCTGTGCGTTACAAACATCTGACCAATTTTATAATACCCTCTGCAAGGGTATAAAAATAATGTTTTCGAAAGAACGGTCTACAATCTTAGCATAGCAAATAACGAAGTTATTGATCAAAGTCACTGATTACCACCGATTGTTTCTATGGGAACTGTGTGATATAGTCGCTCGATCTTGATCGAATTGGCACAGTCGTTTATAGGTGTAATACACTCACTATTGTTAAATATATATATGTATGTATGTAGCTCAGAAAATAACGAAGGGATTGAGTAAAGTCACTGTTCGCGACTTTGCCGTTTGTATAGGAGCTATACGATATAGTGATGAGATTCGAGATATACAAACTGTGCAGTATATACAACCCTACATGCTCTGTAGCTCTAACGGTCTAAGAGGAGTTCGCGTCGATCCAGACGGACGGACATGGCTATTTGAACTCGCCTCCCGTTGCACAAAAAGAAAGAAAGTGAATGGATAAGGAAAGGAGGAGAAGTTGTTATCAGTTTAAGTTGTCAATGCTTTTAAAAAAAAGTACCCCACTAAAAAAATGATCAAAAAATTAGATTTAAAACAATGGTTAATTAGTAAATTAAGTAACGTTTGTGATTATATTTTCCATTTCTTTTTGACAAACAAATGACTACAGTGTTAACAAATTACTAATATCAACTTAAGTTCCTCGCCAATTACATTATAAAAGAAAAACAAATACACGGCACTGAAAAAAGTATTCTTTTTTTTGCGCCCCATACAGAGAGCACCGCTAATGTATGTTTTTTTTTTGTGTGGGTATAGGTACATATGTACATATGTAGGTATGTGGAATCGACCGCTGGGCCGCAAAAGGGTCCTTGAGATTATTGCGGCTGAAGCAAAATTCTGTCAGACTGAGCAAGATTGTCCATGTTAATACAAACGCTTTGCCACATTTTATGTTTACCAATAAACGCCAATTAAATTCGGTGTATATATTAAATTCACTTATCAACAAATCTCCAAGATATTTAACACATATGTATGTAAATCCAGATATTTCGCTTGATAGTTTGTTCGTATGTGTGACCCCCACAGAGACACACACACAAAAATCAATAGGCATTTTATTAAAAAGTTCAGTGGTTCAAAAATGCTTAAAAAAGGATGCGCAAAGATGGCACGGAAATGGGGACGAAGATGGTAGTGCAGTAACGGGGTGGCAAAAAGTTCTATGATGCTTGCTTCGTGTGCATTTGTTATTCATGAGCGGTCATCAATGGCAAACAATGTGATGATAACTAAGAGTAGAAGACAACACATTCAGACACATAGACACACACACAACGAATTCGGCCAGATAGGTGTACAGATAGATAGACGATGAAGAGAAAATAGCTCGTCCTCGTCAAAAATACCCCAAAAAACATAAGAAAAAACAATCTTGATTTTCCAATGGGTACTGACATTTCCGCTTGCCAAATGCAAAGGAAATGTCCCAGAAAAAAATGGAACAAAAATTACAAAAAATAAAGAAAAGAGAATAAGAAAAAATGGGTTAGGTAGGGCTGCAACTGCCAACTGCTTTTGTTATGAATGATGATGAAAAATCTGGTAGTAGCAGTGGCGCAGCAGCGGCAGCATCTTGGGGCCCTTACAGCCCTTATAATGTGGTGGCAATGGTGAATCAATTCAGTTTGTGCAACGAGCAGCCTCAGCCAAACTTTGAAAAATGGTAAAAAAAAAAAAGAAAAATAAAACAAAAAAGAGAAAAGAGGGGAATAACTAGTAGAGACCTGTTTTTCCTTAACCGCTCTCTTGTTCTGCCTGTGTCTTTCCCTCTATTCTATTGGGTATTGAAATGCAAATGGTCACGCTGGCCTGCCGAAATTAAATTATGTGGAAGTAATGATAACCTCTCTGTGGCTGTGGACCAGAGATTCACCCCTTTCATGCCATCTCACTTGGTAGAACCAGATCTTAATTTAAAACTGGCGACGTAACGCCTTTTTTGGCAGCTGTCTTCTTTTCAGGGGATTCAAATTGGAATTGAAGATGCACTCCTGGCGTTTTTTTATTGGGATTAGTCGGGTGTGAGGTGAACGATTACACTGTCGGGCAGAGGTGGGTGGTGGTTTTTCCTGGGGGTCATTGTGGCATCGTTGGTGCTGGGCTTCGTTTTTGTGACGGAGTAAAATGCAAAATGAATTAGGTAGGTGTGTCGACAGCAGTCGCTAATGGTAATTAATTGTTTGCTTTAAGTGTCTTTTATAGTTGAGCAAAATAAAGAATCTGGTCGAGGGTCATTTAATAAAAAATTATCTGCAGACACAGTACGAAAAACCCTCGTTTATCTGAGGTATTGTTGGGAAATAAAGCCTTTCGATAAACGGATAAACTATTGCTTATTGAAGCAACATACCAGGTTCGGCACGAATATTAAGAATGGCGGTGGAGCTGCCCAAGCATGGTCAGGTCCTCGCAAAACTAAGGCCAGTGATGAAAATAGTCCTGGCCTATTGAGCGCGGATGATGTTACCTGCTCAACTAGAAATGGTTAAGTGCCTACAAGAGATTTATTCTAGTACTGATGCAAACAATTGAACAATGCTCTGATCATCTATGTATGCATTTCGCTTAATGTTTTGGGGGAAAAACCATTTGGATTTTGTAAGGTAGTCACATTTTTACGTATGTATGTATGTATGTATATATGTACAAACATATGTACATGTACATATATAGGCATCCGCAAATACGGGGTAGTGTACATATTTAAGATACTGACCACGCGACCTTTTAAAGGCTTTTCCTCAAGCTATACACTCTGACCTGCTATATATGTATGTATGTATGTATGTATGTATGTATGTATGTATGTATGTATGTATGTATGTATGTATGTATGTATGTATGTATGTATGTATGTACATGCATGTATGCGCATACGTAACTTTTGATTGCTTTTGCTGTGTGTGTTTGTGTTGATAAGGCTTTTGTTTTCTTCTGTTTTTCTCTTCATCCTCCCTTAGGGAAGGATGGTCCCAGTGACAGTTTTGGTTCGGTTTATTTAAATTGACGCAACTTTAACATATGTATGTATAAGTTTATGTACATTTATACCTAAGGCGTAACTAACTGCATCCGAAAATTCATTTGAAAATTTTCACTTAGAAACGAATATGTACATGTACATACATATATGTACGAATAGGTACATGTGTAAAGTTATCTAAACCCTTTTTTCCATTCATTTCTTATTTTGAATATGTGATTGATGTACCAACATAAAAATTATAATTCTTTTTTAGAGTAAAAAAAAAAAATTTATAAAATTTGACGAAGGGTGAAACCTAAATTTGATATACCATGCACCAAGCGAATTTTACCGTTTAACTTGTGAAAACTTTTATTTGTATAGATATTACATTTTAAAATTAATGTACCAAGTTGTCTCATTGCGATTGTTTACATATTGGGGGACAAATTTTCGACTCTATCCCTTATTATCTACACGATCGTGGAGACAGACGGGCAGACATGATGCTGATGAATGTATATATACGAATATATATGTATAGCTTCGTTCTAAGGGTGCATGGTATAAAAATAAAAATCTAATAAAATATGTGTTTTAGTTATAACTATTTTCGTTTTTTAGCCGTAATTTTGTTCACCTAGTATTACATGTTGTCAAAATAAATACGACCACATGAAATGCATCTTGTTTTTACAATATCGCAACAAAAATATGTTTATTTTATAGAATAGAAATAAAAACAGAAAATACGATCATAAAAATGTTTCCGCAGTATATTGCAGAAACTTATGTCAGTCTAGTTAATATATCGATATCTATAAAACGAAAGGCAAAGACTTAAAGTCAGAAAAAAATGAAAATACTTTTTCAACGCCGACTTTGAGTTGTTTTAGTGAAGATTTGATACTGATCGTATTAAACTTAGTATAAATGTACTCAATTAAAAAAAGATTAAAGACTAAGTTCACATCACAATAGCTCTTAAGTCAGTTAGTCAATCGGATACACAAACAGAACAACATGGACATATCGATTCGTCTTCTTATGCTGATCTATAATACATAAACATCCATGTGTACATATGTAGTTTGTATGGATTACAAACATCTGACCGATTGCAAAGACTTTGAATATGTATGTATAATGTTAATATTTATAATATTAACTTTTTTCACAGTGTAGATTGTACATATATATACAGTGAAACCTCGATATAACGAATCTGAGGGGGATCGCAAAATTATTCGTTATATCTATTGATTCGCTATAGGTACTGAAATGTAAAACCTTAGTCCTTTCAAGGGACTTAACAAAAAATTCGTTATATTGGGTTTTTCGTTATAACGAAGTTCGTTATATCGAGGTTTCACTGTATATGATAAGTAACTATGTACATATGTGTGTATATAGGCGTTTGTCAAACAGTAGAACAACTAAACTGTAGGCGTTACTTCTTACTTATGTATGCGTGAAGAATAAGTATATATAAATAGAAATATATGTATGTATATGTACAGTACACAAAAACAAACACACACAAACATACACATAACAAATATTTGCATAGTGTAATTTAGTTGCTGTATTCTCTTCTCCTTGGGAGAGCTGTGCAACAATTTACTCAAGACTTTGCTGTAGCATTAGCATCAATTTCAGTTGCTATTTCTATTTCCAACTCTAACGCATATATGTACATACATACATATGTATATTCCTAAGCAAACTTTCACAAAACTCCTGGGCACTTGAGTGTATTTATTTAAAGGCGAAAACAAAGAGCACTCTTGCCTAGGCCAGGCCACTTTTGCTTCTCCATCTTATTATTATGGTTATAAACTATTATACTGCCTGCTAGCTTAACTGTGCCTGATGTTGATATTTTTCTAAATTTAATTGCATTTCTGCCAAACGCTTCTCCCACACCTCCATACCACAAACTCCTTAACCCGCTCAACTCCACAAAAACCCCATCCAAAGCGCCTGGAATACAAAGATTTTGGTAAAGCAATACTTAGTACAAGATGGACAACTTACAGATAAAAGTCCAGAGGTGGAAAGGGGGAGAGAGATACAACTCAATTTGATGGCAAATCACATCATATGCTTTCCAAACACGTCCACACCAAGAACGCAAAAATTTAAGTCACGAAAACAATTTTGTGAATTGTTGGACGTTTCAGTAGCTTCTTTCCTTTAAGTAGCTACTGGCCGTCGGCGTTTTTCCGTTTTGAGTGGATTACAACGTCTCAACGATGCGACATTCATGCTGTTCCTATACTTCCCATAGCCCTGACACTAGCCATCACCAGTACAAACCATTTACAAGCCCACCCCCATCCCAGTCCTCGGAACCCATTTTCGTTGTCCCTTCAATAAACAAGATGAAAATTGGAGCTTGCAGTTGTATTTGTGTCTCTGACCAAATTCGAAACAATTGAGTCGCGAATTAGCATTAAGTCAATCAATTGTCCAAAAGACCCAGTCCTTTTACATAGAGAACTCTAGTCACGTTTTAACATAAAATTTCCACAAAGCACACTAAACAGAGACTTTAAAATAATAATCAACCAGAAGACCTGGCTATTTTGCGAGTGCCGAATATTGTATGCCTTTCTGAATTTCTGCCAAGGAGCAACCCATAAGCTTACCTATATCGCATGTTATCATGATGTATGTATAACATAGTCATCCCATATTGATCAAATTTGGCATAATTGATCCAGACAGACAGACAGATAAAATTTCATACCTTCTTTGCAGTGGTAAAAATATTTACAAAATCTGTTTTTTTTAAGTTTATAGAAAATAGTATTATTTATTAAAATAACAGCTACATAGTGTTAGAAAATGACCAAAATTGTCTCAATTTGGTTAAAGACCTTCGGGGTTTTTGAGCGTATTGTCAAACTACAAAAACTGTAAAGTAGAAGTTATTGGAGCATTCAGAAAAGTTAAGCGTGTTTAAGCCGATTGGGGGTCAATCTTCAAAGGAAGATTATTTAAAATGTAGGACACAAAGGTAAGCGGGCTGTCTGTATAGCTATTAAAGGAACTATTATCAGAAGACTGCCAAAAGAACTCCAGATATGCAATGGCCATACCATTCGTTCAACGATTAAACTAGTTATGAATTACAAGTTACTGAAGCGAAAAAAGATTGACAAAGCTGACAACAAATACATTATTTTCAGTAAATTAGTTTAGCTCAACTAAAAAATGCTCTCTACTTGTGCCGACCAACATAGCGGGGAGTACATAGTAATGCCTAAGTTTATGCATATCTACATATGCATATGTACCTTTGCAGTCGTTGACCGTTATATTTTAATATACTCTAAACTCTTTTGGTTTGTATCTGAATGCATATATACATATGTATATACATCTATAAGTACAAATCGATGTATATACGTACATATATGCATGTACATATGTACAAGGGCACAACTGATGTAAATTAAAGTTTAAGGCGAAGTCAAAATTCTAAATGTTTTTTTTATTGGAACGATAGTGTATGGATATATTCAACCTTCAATCTAAATGAAAGATATTTTTTAATATTATTCTACGTATTTTATTTTATTTGGCTTTCCATGTCTAACGAACCAAATACGTGTTCTCCACTTTTTCATTGTCCACAATTGTTCTTTAATAGCTGTCAAACAACTTAGTTTAATTCGATGATTTGAAGAAGTGCAATTAGGTTTTGTTTTTTATGTACATTGGCAAAGACAAAATACATAGTTCATTATGTGCAAGAAACTTGTATTAAGACCAACTAAACCTTTATTATACCATACACCCATAGGGTGAAATGGTATATTAAAGTCGCCAAAATGTATGTAACAGGCAGAAGGAAGCTTTTCCGACCCCATAAAGTATATATATTCTTGATCAGTATCAACAGCCGAGTCGATCTAGCCATGTCCGTCTGTCCGTCCGTCTGTCCGTCCGTCCGTCCGTATGAACGCCTAGATCTCGGAGACTATAAGAGATAGAGTCACCAAATTTGGAATGTAGGCTCGTGTAGTATGTAGAGTGATCAAGTTTGTTTCAAATTTTTGCCACGCCCCTTTTCGCCTCCGCAATTCAAAAAAAACGTTTATCTCAAAAACTATTGCAGCTAGAGACACCATATTTGGTATGTATATTTGCTTAGTAAATGCGCTCATTTTGTAATTATAAAGATTTTGCCACGCCCCTTTCCGCCCCCGCAATTCAAAAAAAACGTTTATTTCAAAAACTATTGTAGCTAGAGACACCGTATTTGGTATGTATATTTGCTTAGTAAATGCGCACATTTTGTATGTATAAAGATTTTGCCACGCCCCTTTCCGCGCCCAAAATTTGAAAAACTCGATTATCTATATAAAAATAGCCAAGTTATGCATATAAACGTTTTTCCATAAGGCCGGAGTTGGCCGTTGGCGGGTGGTGGCGCTAGGGTGCTCAGATGCATGAGTCAGTGAGATACTAAGATATGCTTGTAAAAAGCATGTGAACAGAATTTTTTTGAAATAGGCAAAATACATTTGTTATTACAAATTTGAAATATTTGTTTTACTGGTGTATGGTATACCTAAGTCGGCGAGACGACTTACTTACTTCATTTCATTTACAAACCTTTTTATACCCTTCCAGAGGGTATTATAAAATTGGTCAGATGTTTGTAACGCACAGAAGGAGACGTTTCCGACCCCATAAAGTATATATATTCTTGTTCAGCATGAGAAGCTGAGTCGATATAGCCATGTCCGTCGGTGCGTATGCGTTTTTCTCAGCCATCTTAAGAGCTATCGGGATGAAATTTTTTTTTGCGGCCTTTTTATTACCCGGGTGAGACAAAATAATGGGATCGGACTACTACATCATATACATAGCTCTGGAACAAACATTTTTGCAAAAATTGGAGTGTCCCCATGAAATTTCCCAATATGATAGTGTTTTATATAAAATCTCAGATCCTAAAATTTGAATCTGACCGGATAAATAGAACACAAGTTACAGTCAATACAAATCGGTTCAAACGCTGCTTGCTGCCTACTACGTCATCAGCAAATCAAACAGAGCACATCCATACACACACACACAGACGCAGCGCTATACGAACTGTATGTGTATGCGTGTTGTGCTTTGCTTAGGGAATGATGGAAGAAGAAGATAAAATTGTAGTAATAAGAGAAATGATG
Organism: Drosophila paulistorum; assembly: GCA_018152135.1. Lineage (NCBI taxonomy): Eukaryota > Metazoa > Arthropoda > Insecta > Diptera > Drosophilidae > Drosophila > Drosophila paulistorum. Next base: position 969,436 of record JAECXG010000811.1, on the reverse strand, counting down.
TTTTGTGTGTGTGTTGATGAATTGAGTTGCAGGGAAAGAAATTTCAAAATGTAAACAAATTATTGCTAAGGACTGCAAGGGTATAAAAAAGCTTCTTTGATATTTTTTTTGTTTTTGGTAAACATACAACCATGTACATACTTACATATGTGCATATATTGGCAAATCTTTTAAATTTTATTTAATTGAAGGGTTTTAAATTTTTCGACATTGCAATGACAAGCTTTGACTTAATTGCAATTTTTTGCATTTTTTTGCAACTTTTTCTCTTTTCTTCCTGGAGCAATAGTCATTGCACAAACTAATAAGTAAAATTATTGAATAATGAACCGAATTTCTGCGAAAGAACGGTCTACAATAGTTATTATAGATTTTTATTTGTGTATGTTTATATCCCAATTTGGTAATAATCGCACATTTTTTGGCCGATCGCAAAAATATTTTTTTGTTTTTGTCAATCCTTTGGAAAATAACGAAGTTCTTATTCATGGGTCGAAAGCCTCCGTCAGAGAAGTGCTAATCTAACAATAAGATCGAAAGAGTTTGGAATGCAAATTTTGCTGAGGATGATGCAACCCCATTACATACAGATGTCAGTGGCGGACCGTGATCTGGATTTTGGGGGAAATCGATGTCAAGAATTTGTTTGACCAAGTACAATTTCTTAACCAAACCCTGATTTTCTATCCGACTCGGAGTGTACATAAGTTTTAAGAAAATTTGTATTTTCAATTGGACGAAAACATAATTTTTTCCCTGGCATTTATAGTAGATAACGATCTTAATGATATATGTACATACATATGTACATACATATGTACATACATATGTACTTATGTATGAATCTTAAATATTTTGTCCTTTGGTGTCGGTCTTAAATATTAAAAATGTTGCACGATTATCGGTCTTAAAGATACAATAAAATATTGCTGATCTGAACATACACACATACTTACTAAGTATTACTAACTATTAGACATCTGCATGAATGGCAGAAAATCGACTTTCGAATGAACAATGCGCAAATTGAGTTGAGTGAATTCGAATGCAACTCGCAATTTATTTGAGTGAGTGAGTACGCTAGCGTCGTACAATGTCTCATTCAACTCAAACGAAAAGCAATGAATTGAATGAGTGAGAACGCGTAAAAATTAGAGGGTTGGTTTTGAATGTATTCGAATGCAAGACAGATTTTTTATTAATGCGTAGAACACAAAGCGTGCAGAAAAAAAAGAGAATAAAAGAAAAACGCAAGTCAAAGTTTTTTTTCATACTTATATATATATACTTATACACTTGGCCCTCGCTTAACACGGACTCTTTTAGCACGAACTCGGTCTTACACGGTTACAAATTTGCTCCCATCCCCTTTTTAACACGCTAAAAACCTCGTTCTTACACGAATGCAAAATATCGATATATATATTTTTGCTGTGAATGAAGCAAAGAATTTGAAATCAGATGACAGCAGCTCTGAAGAAACCGACCCGATTAGTTTAACGATAGAAAAGCTCCAAGAAGGATTAGCATATGCGAGCAGCTTGGAATCGTGCTTCTTAAATTCAGATCCGGTCATCGAACAACGACTTAAGTTTAAGAGAGAGTTGGAAAAAATACTTTTGCCTTATAAGGAGTGCTATAAAGAAGCTTTAAAAGCCTCCAAACAATCGAAAATTACTGATTTTTTGATAAGGAGCCACTAAAAAAGAAAACATGTTGAAACAAACTGGCTTAAACTATAAATGCCACCAAATGCATTTCAAATTTGATATGAATTGAAACATATGATCTCCTTACTTTTTAACATTTTTAAGTTTCTACAAAGTTTCACATGTTAATTAATTATATGAAGCACCTTTTGTTATTTAATACCAACTTTTAATTTGGAAAATATGAATGTTATGCATTTATTAAAGGCATATACATAATAACTTTTGGTTAATTTTGAACACATGTATGAAACTTTAATAAAAACAGACCAAACTTGAATAATAACAAATTTTTTTTCTGCCAATTTTGAATTTTGAGAACGTTGAGAACCCCTTATTTTGTACTGCATCCATATTTCGCTTAACACGATTTCGCTTAACACGAGGATTTCTAGGAACGTAAACCCCGTGTAAAGCGAGGGCCAAGTGTATTTATTTTTCCTATATCTAATTATAGTATAATAATATGTACATATGTATTACATACATATGTAAGCCTATATTTATATATGTATTAAATTTATGTTTGTAAGCCTATATTGAAACATGTATTTAGTTTACATATTTGAGTGCAAAAACATTATTTTGTTAATGTTTTCTGAATTAGTTGCAGGACAGGTCACAAGTTCACAGTTATTAGTCTAATCACAAAGAAAACAATTTATTAACCATAATACAGATAGCATACACATAAATAACACACTTGTAAAAACAAACCAAAAACTAAACTACAAACAATACAATACATACCGTGTCGGCTTTCGCGATAATACACGTTCATTTCGCGTGTGTTTCGTTTCGGCGATGCTAAAGAAATGAATACACACAAAATCTCTGCCACAACTCGAATACATTCGAATGTCTTCAGCTTCGCCGTTTTCATTCCGTTTTACGACTTATTTATTCTCGCTCATTTCGTTGAATGCCGTTAGTTATGAGACACAGTCTGGTGTGTCACTCATACACATTCAATTCATTGTGTGCTTCGTATTCTTTCAGCTGAATTCATTCGAATACATTCAATTATACGTATGCTGTGAGTTGACTCATGCACATCTCTACTAACTATGTACATATGTATGTATGAATACATACATAAGTGTGATGACCTAGAGCAGCGAACGAATCGTATGAAAAACGAGCTTTTGTTTCGTCAGCTTCGTTGCTGCTGCCGCCGCGGCGTCAAGAGCGCGAGTAAAGCAAGCACATTTTGTCATTTTTTCAATTTTTTTATACTCTTATAATTCCCAAGTTGGTATTCCGCGCATGATGGTTATAAATAGCACTTTCTAAGCGATGCCTACCGGCGGTCGTACTCTCCACCAATATCAAGGGTTGGTCGCACACCCAACTAATTGCGTCAAAACAAAACCAAACAAAACAAAAATCATTCATGAAAAGAGAATGTTAAAAACAAAAACCAAACAAGCAAAACACAAAATGATAAAGTATGAAAAGCGTTAGTGGGGGGTGGTAGTCTTGGATAAAGGTGGGGGAAAAGAGCTTGTTGTTTTTCCTTCTCTCCTCGTTCCCCCCGCCACGGTTAAACCAACAATCTAAAAACAAAGAATTCAATTGAACGTTTTTAAACAAGAAAAAACCAATACACACAAAAAAGAAAGGTAGAAGAGAGAGAAAAAAACGATGCAAAATACATATTTGAAATAATAATTTGAGTTTGCGCCCCGTCCTCTTCTCTTCTCCCGTCAAACAAAAAAGTATTCATCATCTTTGGGGTAGAGTGACGTTCGAAACAAGAAAAAAAAACTGTTGAGTGGGCGAGAAGAGAGGGGAGAGAAGGTCGGAAAGAAAACGAAAATATCCTCCTTCCCCCTCTTCCCTAATTGATCGCTACTTTTTTGTGCTTGCAAAAGGTGTCGCATTTTGTTCATTAAACCTCGGCTTATAACGGGTGTTTTTTTACGCTTTTGGTTTTTCACGTTGGCAACACTGACATACCGCATGATGTTCATGACAGCTGTGAAAGTGAAAAATGCTCAGTTTAGTTTGCCATTTCATCATGGAAAGACTTACGCCCGAACAACGTTTACAAATCATTGAAATTTATTATAAAAATTCGTGTTCTGTGAAAAATGTGTTTCGCAAATTACGTCCATATTATGGTCGACACAACCGAGCAAGCCATACAGGCAATTGTGGACAAATTTCGCACACATTTTACTTTATTGGACATTCAGCCATCGAATCGTGTACGGAGAGTGCGCACAGAAGAGAATATTGCAGCTGTAGCGGCCAGTGTCAATGAAGATCGTGAATTATGCATTCGTCGGCGTTCTCAGCAATTGGGACTGTGTCGTTCGACTACGTGGAAGATTTTGCGCAATGATTTAGGTTTAAAACCCTATAAGATTCAATTGGTTCAAGAATTGAAGCCGAATTACTTGCCACAACGTCGAATTTTTGGTTTACCAGGACAAACCAGCGTCAATTGGTGCATTGGAAGACAATATCAGTCGTGTTATTGGCGAAATTCCCTTAGACATGCTGGAAAAAGTGGTGCAAAATTGGACCTTCCGAGTTGATCACTTGAAACACAGTCGCGGCCAACATTTACATGAAGTCATTTTTAAAAAGTAATTGGCAGAGATTGTTTTATCATCTCAAATAAAAATTTAACAATAAAATTCAAATTTTGTGTGTTTCATTTCAATTTTAAAAACCAAACGCTTAAAAAACACCCGTTATGTATTTAATTAATGTAAGAAAAATAAAAAAGGAAAAATTTGATCGACAGTTCCGGCATTATTTCGCCTTGACTGACATCATTTTTCAATGTGGCGTGCAAACAATCACATTTGTATACCCTTGCAGAGAGCATTATAAAATCTGTCAGATACATACATATTTGCAACGCAAAGAGGGAGACGTTCCCGACTCCACAAAGTATATGACATACTTACATATATGTACTATATATTACATATATACATATGTATATTCTATATGCTTAATCAGCATCTCAAGTCGACATAGGCGTTGATCTGTCGTTGCAAATCAACTTCACGATGCCAATTTGAAGCTAATGCCATTTATTACCTGGGTGTGATAAAGTATGAAAATGATCCGTATCGGATATACCGCTGTACGATAGATGAACCCGTTAGAGTACGTATGTCTATAAATTTTACTAATGAGATAGTTTGTACTCTGTAACTTCATTTCCATCACCATGTAAAACAAGACAAGATGTAAACTTTAATATAAAATTGGTACAAATTATATTAGATGTTATTTTAGTTTTCATTTGCCGAGGCCAAAATAAGTAAGACCAGTCGAAGTCACAACGTCCGACTATCTGTTTATATTTTTCGAAATGCTTCAAGATATTTGCCTTGAAGGTCACCACGACACTTGGTATGGACACAAAAGACATTCAGGTTTTGGCGACACCGGCATCGTCATCTTCTCCACTAATTGCTTAAACGATTAAGCAGCTCTCGTGTGGTTCGAATCATAAACAAGAATCCAGTAAGCCCAGTAAGCACATCACAATTACATATATACATATAAGCAAACGTATTAACACAAGAACCACAAAATGTTATAATGAATGCCAACCCCTGTCTCTCATTGAGTTTGTGTTTTTTGCTGTTTTTGAAAAAGCTTTAAAACAATTAATTATAAATTTATAAAGGCAAGGCTGGAGAAAATGAAAGTGGGGAAATTGGGTGGAAAGTGGAAAGTGGAAGGGAGGCAATGGGCAAATGCAGACATTTAAATAACTCAACCCGACTCGACTGTGAAACAAAAGCCAAACCAGCAAGCACAGAACGTTCATAGTGTAAGTTCGTTTTTCCTCTACAGAAAAGTGAACAAAAACAAGCACTGAAAATGGATTTCCATTTAAGGCGGCATGTTGGGCACATTGTTTTTATTAAGTGTCGCATGATATGTGCGATATGCCAAAAGCTGTGTGTGTGTGTGTATGTGTATGCGACGCGCTATTCACATAAACACTTCAACATGGCAACATGACGTGCTACTAATCCGCTGCCCAAAAAATATGTTACAAGTGGGCAAAAATAGTCGAGGTTGAGGGTCAGACCGATGCGTCCCCCTGCCGGTCCGTCCAGCGTCCCGGACAATTCGCACAAGGACGACCCCGAAAATACGTACATATGTATGTATGAACATACATACATACATATATCCTTCACTGTAGTCATGACAATCTAAAATTTTGGTAAAAACTGCAATAAGAATAGTTTATCAGATTAGCTATTAAGTAGCTAAATCAGAAAATTATGGTTTTATTATTATTATGTTGTCCAAAGATTTTATTGGACATTAAACAATAAAAGCGAACGGAAAGTTCGACAGACAAGACTATATGTACATATGTACATCTATACATAAATACATACATATGTATGTACATAGGTACATATGTACATATGTATGAAATCGTTTAGACTTACTTATTATTAACATATTTGTTTATGAATATGTCGGAGATGCTTTCCCTTACATTGCCCACTTTTGACCAAAATAATTATAATAAACACCTCCTCTTCTCGAGAAATGACCGAAAAGTGTTCTTTGTTCAAAAATGTTCAACAACATAATGCATTTCGCAATGGAATTCGGTATTTTATTCCACTGTTTCATATACCCCTTATTACTGATTTACTGGAAATGGGGCAAGAAGGGGGAAGATATCATAAAAACAGATGGCGACCCAGGAAGCAGAGCGAGATGATAATGAAGATGACGATAATGACAATGATGATGATGTGGATGTGAGTGTGTGTTTGTGCGAAAGAGACAAGAATGAAAAGTGGAGTCCAAAATAATGCGCGCTAAATACATAGTTTGAAAATAGTTTTGAACCCTTTCATCAGACTGCGGCAACTCTCGAACGCCAACGAACCACCCCCTTCTCCTACTTACCCGCCACCCGATCCCGCCATCTTTCTGCAGCCGCAACAAAAACCCATGGGAACTCAAGCAAAAGCTGAAGTGACAGTCCAAGAAGAACAGAGACAAAGAGAGAGGGAGTACCATTGGCTGTCATTTTCGGTTTTTGTTTTTTATTTTTACTTCGTTTATTTTCCATTTGTTTTATTTTATCATATGACCTTTTTTGTCATATTTTCTGTAACATTTTGTCATCACTCCTTAGCCATCTCATCAGCATTAGAACAGAGCCAACCTAAGAGGAGGCAGTGAAAGAAGAGGTAAAACGGCTGCACTGCTTTGTGCAGATATGAATGAAAAGAAGGCATGGTCCATATAGACAGACGGGCATGCCCAGCCCATGCCCAACACCAAACACAAACCCGGACCTGAATCCGGACCCAAATGCTCTGTGTCTGTGTGAATGGTTGCAAAAATGAGTGTTGCAACTAAATGAATAAATGGAAATTAGTGCTTCAACGAAAACAAAATAAAAAGAATGTCTGCAGACCCTGAGACTGAGAGCATGCCGAAATGTTGATTGGTTGCTTCTTCTTCCATAATTTGTTTTTTTTTCTTTTTGTGTGTACATGTCGGCTAATGTATTGCATACTCAAAGGCAAATGGTGACCCCGACGTGGTTCAATATTTAAAGCTCTTTATTCGGTAATGGTTCGAATCTGTGATAACATTTAATTGCAATTTAAATGCACCGATTTATATTATTTAAAGTTATGACTACACACACACACACACACACACAGATGCCTTTTCTTTCTCCGCTCAATAAATGTGTATATCCATATTATGTTATAGCAAACGAACGAGAGATGGCTGAGTCCTGGGTTGAATGCATTGAAGCGAACGCATATCTATCATTAATATCGCTGCAGTCAGCTGCTGTTGTGCTCGAAAAAAAGTAAAGGAAAAATTTGAAACGAAAGACTGATGCAAATATGTATATACATATAAAGTACAGCCAGTGGTGGATTTACCGAGTGTCCAAGGTTTCTTTTTAGTAAGTCGAATAATGAAAGCTTTTCTTGAAGAACGTTTAAAATTTAAAAGAAACTTCCCGTTCGGACACTGCTTAATGCGCACGGAACTTTCCTAAAGTGCGATGAACCCGTATAAATATAAATGTGCAGCACCATACAAATACCATACGAGTGAGCGAGACACAAAAGCATACAAGTTACTTTTGTTAGGGTCCAAAAAGTTGCAATAAGGTCTATCAGTTTTTAATTGTACTTTTCGTTCCATGTCGTCGCATGTGCAGGTTTTTGGGGTTTTAGCAATTTTTTCTCAGAATAAACCCTTAAAATAAAGATTTTGTGATTCTGTAATTTTGAAAGTCGTAAATTTCATTACAGACGTTGCGGACAGTTTTATTTTTGTGACTCTTCAACACTATCTGTAAATTGCGCGTAAAATATGTATGTCATCTCGCTCACTCTTGTTGTAAATGTGCTGTGCCAAATATGGGAGCGCCGCACTGAAAACTGAATATTTATTATACCCTTGCAAAAAGGGTATATTAATTTTGGTCAGAAGTGTGCAACGCACAGAAGGAAGCATCTCCGACCATATAAAGTATATATATTCTTGATCAGCACGACGAGACGAGTTCAAATAACCATGTCCGTCCGTCCGTCCGTCCGTCTGGATCGATGCGAACTCCTCCTAGACCGTAAGAGCTACAGAGCTGAAATTTTGCACGTAGGCTTGTATATATTGCAGGGTTTGTATCTCGGATTCAGTCGGATCGGACCACTATATCATATAGCTCCCATACAAACGTCAAAGTCACGAACAGTGACTTTTCTCAATAACTTCGTTACTTTTTAAGCTATTGTCGTGAAATTTAATATAAGTAATTTTATTGTAACTGTAAACCACTGTGCCAAATTTGATCAAGATCGGGTGACTATATCATATAGCTCCCATAGGAACGATCGGTCGAAAACAGTGACTTTTGTCAATAACTTCGTTACTTTTGATGCGATTGCTTTCAAATTTAACATTTGTCAGTTTAATATATCTGTTAATGACTATGCCGAATTTGGTAAAGATCGGGTAACTATATCATATAGCTCTCATAGGAACGATCGGTGGAAAACAGTGACTTTGATTAATATCTTCGTTATTTCCGAAGATTGTAGGCCGTTCTTTCGCAAACATTAAAACGTTTTTTCCTGTGATGGCTATAGGTAAGGAAAGAGTTACTAAAAAAGATGCAAGGGTATACAAACTTTGACGCGGTCGAAGTTAGCCCCGGCCCTCTGGTTTTTATTTTGCTTCTTACAAATAACTCGGTCCTTGATTATCCGTGATCAGGTTAACCGGTAAGTTGGTTGATTCTTGTTCGCAATGTTTTTTAATTGTTTGCTTCGATTAACCGTGATTACCTCCATTATCCGTAAATTAATGTTTACATGTAAAATAATAAGAATATTAAAAAAACTAATCAAAATTGTTATTCGATTAATCGTACCGACCATCACGGATAATCGAGTTCCGACTGTATATGTATACAGTTGGTCAAATACAAAAATAAACTGTCTCTTAGCTAGAAACGGCCATTATCAAAAGGATTTCCCTTGGAATATTATGCGTACAGTAAATTCACAAGGATCTGACGACTGATAACTAAATATCTTTAGTAAAACTAAATGAATTACAAAATATTGTTACTTCTTGGATAGCTTGAAACGTCACTGACTTTTCACATACATAAACAGCCCATCATGAATACCAACACATACTCCCATACTTTTGCAAAATGTAAGAATAACACACACACACCTACATCCGCATCCACATGCACACACACACACACTGATGCATGGACATTGTATGGCCATGAGGTTTACTGCACTGCCAGTGCAGTAACTGACTGCTGAACTACTGCCAACTACAATTAATCATTTTTCTATCATTTTCAGATTTTTTTGCATATATGTATGTATGTACATGGCACACACACACATACCCCACTTATATAGTATGGTTTGTGTGTGAGTGTGAGTGACAGAGAGGTAGAGTTAGCTGTGGTAGGTGGGGCTATTCGACGTGTGGGGCGAAGCAGCGCAGTCGAGTTATCATAAGAGATAAGAACACGATCCAAAGACTACCTAAGATCGCATTATTTGTATAATAAATTTACAATTAGACTCTTTTAATTCGAAGGCAAAACCGATATTGGCCACAAATATATTACAACAATAACATTGATTACTATTATAGAAACTTTTGCTGTTTATTATTTAAATTTGAAAGACCGAACACGAGTCTATAAACCAAATTGTTTGCCTCTGACTCTAGTCTCCGAAATCTTGGTGTTCATACTGAAGGACATAGATCGACTCGACTGTTGATCCAGAACACATACCTATGAAGATATTTGTATTATTTTGAGTTATGCTGTCCGGGAGTGCATTTGCTTTCATGGCCCCCTTACTTGCCGCACACAGTGGATGATCTCAAATGCGAGCTTGGGGCAGTATTTCCCTCAATTACCTTAAGAGCTTGTATTACTCCATGCCCAACCGCACATTTGAATGTACAACCAATCGTGGGAGCTACACCCATTACTAAATATTTTGTTAAATCATAATAAACTAAAACTAACGTTTTTCTTTTTCTTTATCTATTATTAAGAATTTATTTGTCTAGATTTCGACCTTATTGAAGTTAATCAAAACTGGGTTTTAGCTGGGTTTTAGGTCAATAAATCTTACTAATTTATTTGTAAGATTTTAAATCATAGGCAGCACAAAAGGTGAGCAGGTTGTCTGTATAGCTATTTCAAGAATCACCAAGTTCTATCATCAGCAGAATATGCTAAAGAATCCACTAGTAATGGCCATACCATCTCTTCAACGCTAAAAGTAGTTGGGAATTCAAACGACTGCTCACCTTTTGTGCTGCTTATGATTTCAAATTTTACAAATAAATTAATAAGATTTATTGACCTGAAGCCCAGCTAAACCCCAGTTTTGATTAAGAATTTATCTTTTCATGTAGGGAATCCTAACCGATTGGCCGCAAAAAAAACATTTTTGCAATTATATTTTCTTAAATTATTTCATAAATACACCAGTGAAGAAAATTAAAAATTGCCTTTTGCTATTTATGTTTAATATATTTACGTTTAATTTACAAAAATATTCAGGATAAAAATCTTATTGGAATCGGCTGTCCGGGAGTTTACACATTAGGAGATGGGAAAAGCTTCCTCTGCCTGTTACATGCATTTGGGCGACTTTAAATTGTTTACTTCACTTTAGTAAATATAAATTAAAATAAATACATAATAACATAAATGGTCAGGACCCCGTCTATATGACAATTCTTTCTATCCAGTTTTAAACTCGTTTGGCTGGATAACTCTTCAATAGTCGCTTATGTCTGTACTTCGTGGCCAATGATAGATAGCAATAATGTACATACATAGGTACATACTGAAAAAAAAGTTTGATGATATAGTCGTAAGAAAATTTCATAGCAGTAAATTAGGATTAAACTATCCAACATTGTCGATATGCCTGAGTTTTAATAGCTTAATGCTTAATACATCTCCTGGGTCCCAGCTAAACGATTTCTAATGGCGGCTCAACAGTATCCAATATACATACGTACGACTGAACGTATGTATATATGTGTGTATGTATGTATGTACATGGTACGGACTTGGATTAGGTCAATTTGTTTGGTAACTTTTGATGATGCAACACACACACACACACACACACACACACCTACAAGTAGAGAAGAGAAAAATATGAAGCATTTTACATCTGGTCAGCAAAATCGAAAGGCGAAAACTCTCCGTTAGAGGATACATCCTGTGGCATATGCGGTAGAGCGGTATTATAGAGTATATAAGGGAAGGGGAAAACGGAAAGCTGAAGTAAAATTGCTAACAAGTCAAAGAGCAAATGAGGGGGAGAGAGAGAGATACATATACATATGTTAGGAGAGTGAGATGGACAAGCTAAAGTTACTAACATGAAACCACCAACATTGACACATACCCAGGGGACATACGTTTGGGGTTTGGTCAGGTTAAGTGTTTTATGAACTTGTTTCAATGAAGTCATACAAAAGTGCGTATGCACAGATGTAACCTATGTATGTATGTGTGTGTGGATGGGTGTGTATGTGTGTATGAATGGGTGTGTTTGTGGGCCATGCAGGTGACATGTCTCTGACCAAATCGAATAGGATTCTGCAGGTCTCTGTGGTGGTCTCTATCTGTGTCTATGTCATTGAAGCTTTTAATTTGATTTTCTTTCAAGTGTGGTGTCTCTACTGACTTTGTCTCTGCACATGTTCCCTAATTGTACTTAAATCAAACTTTTTCTTAAGCACCGTCCTCTTTTCCTGAATAGAATCGGATACGTTTGCTCTCTAATGAGCAGAATCCTACATATGTATGTACATACATAGCACACATTTATCAAATAGTTAAGCATTATGTAAAGGTATTGAAGGAAGCTTTGCATCAACAATCATCGGATTATTCAAAAAATTACTCCTCGAAATTACACAACATTTTTCTCTCAAATTTAAAAATGTTAAAATATCTAGCTGGCATTTTCGCTAAGCCTCGTGATGATTATGTTGATGGCCGCATATTTAGCCCTTTAAAGTCCTCGATCCGAAATCATATTTCGCACAAAAGAAAATGGAAAATGCCCCGAAAAAATTCTTTAGTAAAGATCGCACACAATCGTTGTGCCTCCAAGCAATGTCCTGAACCACACTCACCAAAATTGGCGCGTCCTTTGACGTACCAAGTTCGAGCAATGGTGGGCATATCTCCGCAGAGTTCTCAAATGGCTGTGAGTGTACCGGAAAGTTATATTGTCAATGTGCAAGTTTCTGAAGAAAACGACAATGACTCAGAAAACGACGGGTTAAATGAGACGGGGCATGGGCTGGTAGTGAAGCAATTGGAAGCACCGCCTGTATCACCCGTGCCAAGTAATTTCAATATGTAAACATTATCGACAGCCGGACGCACTCAACTGTCACAGTATACATAAACACGACATCGATGCAATTTAATTTTCATTTCTATTTCATTAATTTGTCAAATCTTGCACCATGCGAACGTATCGCAGTCGTAAAGGATATTTATTATGGACACCTTTTTGGAAGGCTCAACAAAAAATTTCAGCATTTCGTAAGCAAACACCATTGAAAGATACTACAGCAGCATCACCCATTACCACATGGCGCAGTATATTGGCTCGGAATACAGATGAATTTTGCCGTAATACCACCATACATGGGCTGAAGTACATCAATAGTCGGAAATTGCTTGCTACCGACAGGTATGATTACCCAAGCACTGATTAAGTGATCTATTGTAACGGATTGTACTTTAAAATAAATGTCTGTGCAATAAATTTATTGCATTAAAAAAAAAAGAAAAAAAAAACAGTCCATAGGGCGACTTTATTCCGAAGTGAATGCAATTGTTCCCAAGATATCTTCTCGTTCGATCGCACAAGCACTCCAAAATTTGAAAAGTCGAGACTTTGTACCAAATTCTTGGCTCTAGCTTTTATAGTCTTGTCTTGGCGTTCATACTGACGGATCAAAAGACGAACGGACATGGCTAGATCAACTTGGCTGTTCATATTGATAAAGAATATAATTCTCTATGAGGTGGATCAAGTTTCTGTCTGTTACATACATTAAGACATATCGAACCATTAAAACTTAAAATTTTTAACTTCTTGAAAGGACCAGCAAATTACGTTTTAAAAACAATAAAGAGACGCCAACTTTTTAAATAATTTGGATACATTTCAAAAAATCGAACATATTAATTTTTAGAATTTATAAATTTCCTATATTAGAATACCCCTTAATCTACCAATGTATTAAAGGTTAAATAATAAGAAAAGTATGACGCCTTTTGGTTTTAATATGCTATAATTAATAAACATACTCAAAACACAACTTAATAAGTCAAAGTATCACAGAAATTAGCTATACAGAGCTATCCATAGAGAAGCTTAGTTCGATTTAACTTTTGAATTGCAGAATTTTCTTTGGCCTGGCGTTTTTGGCGGTTCTTTGCATTGCCGGATTTCTAATACACGATTCATTTGAGAAATGGAATACAACGCCAGTTATTGTGGGTCTGAATCCAGAGCCCACCTACATCACAGATGAACCATTTCCAGCTGTCACGATATGTAATCTAAACCAAGCTTTAGCTACCAGGGTAAAACATGTTACTAGCGACACCACAGAGTATGTTATGCTACAGTCGCTCTGTCATCGTACTAGCGATGTAAGTGATGATGTAGATAATCATCAGAACATGGCCGAGGAAAACAATTGGGAAGAGTTCATATTGAATGTAAGTCAATATTTGAGTAAAACTCTTTTCTTAAGGTAATACTTAACGAACAATGTAGGTCTCGCAACCGTGTGGCAAAATGATTATTGGATGTCGTTTTGGTGCTGAAGACTATAACTGTGCCCGAGTGTTTTATCCCATAGTGACCGATGAGGGTCTATGTTGTGTATTCAATATGCTGCACCCAAGGTTTATGTACAAGAAAATGTGCGAACAGAAAGCAAATATTTTGAATTCATATTTAAATAAATACGTATTCCTATAATTTAGTGTACCTTTGTCGCTGCGCAACATTTCGTCACCGAATACTTATAAGGCCATCAATTGGCATGCGGAACTTGGCTTCGGTTCGATTCGACGACGGACGAAACTCTTCTATCCACGTGCTGCTTCAGGAACTGGAGAATCTCTGGGCCTTTCCCTCATTCTAGATGTTCAAGCCAATGAGTACTATTGCTCCTCGTCGAATAGTATTGGCTTTAAGATAGCTTTGCATAGTCCCAACGAGTCGCCCAATGTACGTGAGACAGGCGTACTTTTAGCACCCGGACTGGAGACAAAATTACGTATTGATCCCTCTATGATAATGACGGAGAAATATTTGCGTGCGGTGGATCGTAAATATCGTCGGTGTCTTTTCCATAATGAGGGGAACCAACGCTTACGCTATTTCGCCCATTATACCCAAAGAAATTGTAATATGGAATGCCTTTCGAGATTGCTATTGAAGCATTGTGGATGTGTTGGCTTCTATATGCCCAGAATCAATGACAACGACACCATCTGCTCTATATATAAATCAAAATGTGTGGACAGTGTACGATTGCATACCATAGAGGACTCTGCGGATTCGTGCGTCAACGATTGTCTCCCTAGTTGCTTTGACTTGACATTCAATTCCATTACATTTAGTGCTAAAATCACAAATGATGGCTTTGAGAACACCAATCCCACGGTCGCAAACTACACTCACTCGTATGTGGAGCGTAGCGTCGCTGTTGTCAATATGTACTACAAAGACGAAACCTTTCGAGCAAAAAAACAGACTGAATTTATAGGCATCTCCGATTTTCTATGTAAGTAATCCATATTGATTTTGATTACGATCCGGCTTAACAAGTAAATATCAAAGAAGCTAACTTCGGCTGTTCCGAAGTTTATATATCCTTGCAGTCCTTGGCCATAATATTTTCACATGATCCAAACTCTTTTTCTGTGACTCAATTCATTAATGCACAGACAAAACCTTCCAAATATCATTCCCATTTCTTTTTCTTCTTCCTCCCTATTCTCTTTGGGACACAAAAACATACAGTTCATGTAGCGTTGCGTCTGTGTGTGTATGCGTCTGCTCTTTTTTACGTGCAAAACTATCTCATCAGTAAATTTGATAAAGATACACCCGCTGCTTCGATTTTTCATATGGTATTTAATGACATAGTGGTGGACTTTATCTTACCCCGGTTATAAGTAGCTCTTATACCAAGTTTCATTCCAATAGCTTTACAAATGAAAGCGTGAAGCTAACTTCCAGTGATCAAGAATATATATTTACCCCGACAATCACAAATGAGCTAAATAGTAACTATGTTTACTCACATTCCATGAGAAAGAAAGAGAGGGAAACAGTTCTCCTGTTTTTCTTAATATCTGTTTTTGCAGGGCAACAAAGTTTATCTAGTTTGTACATATGTCATTTTGATGATTGACATCTCATTTGGAGGCAATTGAAATTCACTATCTTTTGTAGTTTAAGTGTAGTTATTCTTTAGAATAAATTAATGTCGCAAAATAAGGCCAAGCAGGAAGTCCAACATAAATACCCAAAATACATTTAATTCTTCAATTGGCTCCAAATTGAATCCTGGGGCTAAATTAGTTTATCTTAGATTTGGTAGACCTAAAACTTTTAATACTACCCTCTGCAAGGGTATAAAAAAGTATGGCTCAAATTTATTGTATGTATCTACAGTCAGCAGAACACTTATTCGAACACCCGTACATTTCAACTTTCTTTATAAATAATTTATAAAAATATATATATTACACAACAAATTTGTATTCTATTATTAAAATCTAAAACTAAAACTAATTTAAAACAGAAAAACAAAAAACCATTTGAAAAAGTAATGAGATAGAAAATTGGATTAAATAGTTCTGTTTTTTAGGGCGGCATAAATAGTGCTCGGTTACAGTTGTCCAGGGGTCGTCAGACTCCGATTCTGTACGAAAAAAGCTTTATCTCACTATAAATGATTTGAATTTTGTCTTAATACGAATTTTGGTCAGAGCTACTTCTTATAATTATCACCATATTTTACCATTAACCTACTTATGTACATAATTTATAATCGTAGAAGTTTGATGAAAATTACCATATTTACCATTTTCCGCCTGTACATAAGGAAAAAGAAACAGGAAAACTTGTAAAGGTATACTGGTTAATACTAAAATATCTTTTTTCCTTACTTGTTGTTATGCAGCATGTAACAAGATTTTACCGTTTCATAAATTTGAAATATTTTTTGTTTTTAATTGGTTTATGGTTTACCGAAGTCGGCGAGATGACTTTCAAACTTGATTTTTAATAAAATGTTAATTGTTGTTGTTTTCTCTTTCTCCCCCTCTCACCGATGCAGCTAACGTTGGTGGACTTATGGGTCTGTTTTTGGGATTTAGTTTTCTCTCTATAGCAGAGTGTGTCTATTTTGCTTTAATACGACCCTGTCGCAGTTATTGCGAATTGCATCGTAATCGTCATGTTTCTACTTTGGAATTAAAGAAAGTAGAGTTTCTGAAGGATATGCAGCAGGCGAAGGAAAATGAGATTGTTCGATGGTTTCACTCGGAATACTGTCAGTATCACCAGCAACTATTGGATAATCCTGTTTAAAATCAGTTTCAATATTGTAGTTATTCTTTATAAATATTAACACAGTTAAGAGGCCAAGAAAAATTCAAATGGTTTTGGTTTGGCGCAATTGAAATAATTCAGTGTGACCGTGGCACGCTTTTACTCAAAATCCTGATTGTGAGTGATATCACGAACTGCTACTGGGAGCTAAACATTTCGAATTTTCAATAAATATTAAATATTATTTAAAAACCTATAATAACACATAAAAATTAATCCTCGATAATTTTCTTATTCTTTAATTTTTATTTTGCTGTGATTGTAAAAGTTGTAATTATATTTATATAGTCATAAATTATTTTTTTATAGCGTTTTAAAACAAAAATCTCTTATGTAGTTATATATTATTCCTTGTCAATATACATATATACAACCGATCAGAGGAACGTATGAGCACATAGTAGCAGTTCTTTGCACACAGCAACACTATTTGTATTTAGTTAGATTTTTTAGTATTTTCTGTGTCTTCTTTTGCGATGATCTGGCAGCACGCATGCATGTAATGGTGTGTGTGCCTCACTCGCGTCTTTATCTGTGCCTGTGTGCAATTTACGTTTTTTCCATTGGCGTTGTATGAGTTTTTGTGTAAGAAAAATTTGACAAGTAAAATTTATATTTATAAAATATAGAATATAAAAAAGGGAAAGCGAGAACAAAAAACAAACTAAAAAAAAAAAGATGTCGCTGTCTAGTCTGCTGCCCACCCCGACAAACACAGTCTGGGATAGGGAGGACGAGCGTCGTCTAGCAGCCAAAGGGGCCCCTAAAATTGGAGCCTTAGTTTCGGCCAAGATAGCAGCCCCTCCATATGGACAGCGCAAGGATTGGGTACCACGAACAGAAGCAGATTTCGGGGATGGCGGATCTTTTCCTGAGATACATGTGGCTCAGTTTCCCTTAGGTAAGATCAAGATCCTGTTAACATAATTTTAATGATTTGGCTTTATACATTTCTATACACATTGTGTATGTTTCTCTTAGGGTTGGGAGCTCCAGCCAATGTGGGCAAAAAGTCGGATGCCTTGGCTGTGCGCCTCGATGACAAGGGTAAAGTCAAATATGATGCCATTGCCCGTCAGGGTCATGGCAAGGATAAGGTAGTCTATTCTTCCATTTCGCAATTGCTGCCCGTTGAAGTTTTGGCTGAAGATGCTGAGGAACTTCAGCGTCCTGATGAGGAAACTGTCGCCGAGACTACAGAGGAAACCCGTTTGGCTTTGGAGAAGCTGACGAATCAGAAAATTACCTCCGCCCTGCCTGTGCGCCATGCACAAAAAGCAGGCCCCGCCCAATATATACGATATACGCCATCGCAGCAAGGTGATGCCTTCAATTCGGGGGCCAAACAACGGGTGATACGCATGGTCGAAGCGCAGCTAGATCCCATGGAGCCGCCAAAGTTCCGCATTAATAAGAAAATACCACGTGGCCCGCCATCGCCGCCGGCTCCGGTTCTGCATTCGCCATCCCGTAAGGTCACAGTTAAAGAGCAAAAGGAATGGAAAATTCCTCCGTGCATATCCAACTGGAAGAATGCTAAAGGTTATACCATTCCCCTCGACAAGCGTTTGGCCGCCGACGGTCGTGGCCTGCAGCAAGTCCACATCAATGAAAAGTTCGCCAAAATGGCCGAGGCTCTGTACATAGCTGATAGGAAGGCACGAGAAGCAGTGGAGGCGCGAGCCCAACTTGAAAAAAAATTGGCCCAAAAGGAGAAGGAGAAAAAAGAGGATATGCTTCGTTTAATGGCCCAACGGGCCCGCGAGGAACGTGCTGGCTTACGGAATCCTGAAGTTGCTAGCAGCGAGCCATCAGCTGGAGGTTCGGATGCACGTGAACGAAACGACCTACGCGCGGAGCGGCAGCGGGAGAGACAACGAGATCGCAACCTTCAGCGTGCTGCCCCAGAGAAACGTTCCAAGTTGCAACGGGAACGCGAACGTGACATTTCCGAACAGATTGCCTTGGGTCTGCCCACCAAAACATCCGCTGGCAATAACGAAACGCTATTTGATCAACGCCTCTTTAACACCACGAAAGGCATGGATTCTGGCTATGGCGACGATGAGGCCTACAATGTCTACGACAAACCCTGGCGCGATTCCAATACGTTGGGTGCCCACATCTACAGGCCTACTAAACAGGCGGATTCCAATAATTATGGCGCTGATTTAGATGCAATTGTGAATACGAAACGTTTTGTGCCTGATAAACAGTTCTCAGGAACCTCCAGAGATCCCGATGGTGCCGGTGGCGGTGGCACTGCTCGCAGTGGTCCAGTCGAATTTGAAAAGGAAGAGGATCCCTTCGGTCTCGATCAATTCTTGAACATGGCCAAAAAGGCACCCAAAAGGCCTGAAGAAAAACACGAGCGTAGCAATCAGTCCGATCGAAAGCGAAGTCGTCGGGACTAGATTATAGAGTATATAAATATTGGCATGGACACCTGCTTATTTTTTTTTTAGTTAAACAAAAAATTGACAACAAACTGAAAATGAAGGCAAAACAGTTTAAGCATAAAAGTAAAAATTAATAACATTTTATGTAACAACTTATATATGGATCAAACTTTTGGCAAATTAAAATATAAATTCAGAAAATATCGCATCTATTGTCCGAAACTAATTCTACAAAATGATTTAAAGAATTTTGCTTGATTTATAACCTGATGGTTTCATAGCACTTATTATCATGTATTTAATCAAGAATATGGATTTTTCCACATTTTTCTTAGTCTTTTAATTTGTTAAATATTACTTTTTATATTAACTTTCTTAGATAAAGTATATAAAAGTTGTAAACATTTGGGTCGACTATCCTTAGCTGCATTTGAATCCAGATTCCATGATAAAAAAAAAAGGATCTTGACTAATTTTGATTGTGGTTTTTCCTTTCACAACATTCTGTTTGAAGCTCTTCGCAATTTCGATCGACGAACTTTTTTGTGACGAAAGTAAGCAGAAAAACTGAATTTATCTGTTAAAAGGATTTAATGGTATATTAAAGACGCCAAAGCAGAGATTGTATCCGAATAGTACGTATTATTCCTACTATTCGGCCGAAAACCGAATCGCAAACCAAGTGACCGGACAGGCCAAATACCGAATAGTTGCCGAATATTCGTGACATCTCTAAACATTATGTCCATTATTAGTATTCTACTGCAAACATTTTCACAATCACTACAATGAAGTGTTTTTTGAGTGGCCTTGCGAAAATGTTGTGAGATAAGTTATATCAGGATAAGTTTTATACAGAGCAAACGAAATATTTCGGAATTGGAAAAACCAAAAATATAATTTGAATTTTTCCTTAAAAGCCATCTAACCGGAAATTGATCTCGAGCCTGTTAAATCTTATCTAACTAAAATAATTATATGACTAGAACTCTTGAACAAAAAAAAAAACACTAAATTTCGGTACTTTTTGGTGCAAGAGAACTAACAAAGATCAACTAATAACAACAAGAGATCGAATACACTAAATAGATGAAATCAGTGCACAAAATTTTGACATTACAAAGTTTGGTTTCAATTCCATGTTTAGAGCTATCCATGGACTCTCCAAATTCAATCAATATTGCAAAGCGAATCGCACCGGGAACTGTAATCGGTTGAGTTCGAATGGCATTTCTGTCGGGCTCATTGGGATACTTCTTTTCCGTTAAATTTTCCTGTCAAAATTGTTGCCTCGATAACGTTGTTCATTATTTTCTTGACTGAGGGTCTGCAAAGTCTTGATGGATTTATGTTTCGAAGAAGAATGATGGGTACGCCTATTTTGAATATAAGAACGTGCAGTGGTATGCCTGGCAAATCAACGAATTCACGAATTCAGTAGGATAGTTGACCACCCCGGCTTGATTTACTACAGTATCGACTTGGATGTGTCGTTTCACTGGGTATTCCATACTGAATGCTCAAGGTGATCGATGTTTTTGGTTGCTAATTTTTGTAGTTTTGTTATGTTTGGAAAAAACTTACTGCATCAATTCGCCGATTTTTCTGTGATCTAATAGAAGTTTTCTAGCAAGGTGAAACATTGTGTAGATTTATTAATTCGCACATTTTCAATATTTATCAATTATTTTTCAAAATTTGCATCCCGATTTCAAAGTCAATTTTTGTTACAAAATGAGTGCGCCACCGAAGATCCGCCTGTTTCCTCTCAAATCTTGTATTGAATCATCAATAAGATCACGGCAATTCAAATATTCAATCCGATATAAGTATTTATGTATCTATGTTACATTCGTTTTCTCTGTGTAAAAACTTCGAACCGGAAGGAGTTGCTACTCTGTAGCGCCATCTGGTGGCGAGTGGCCATGAGCATTTATACAAACCGTTTAAAACATATATACATACATATGTACATATGCATATATGTACATACCTATACCAATTTTCATAATAATCGGTGGAGTAGTTTGTGTGTGCCTCAGAGAACTGTATTGAGTGTTAATTTGATTTTGTTCGATGCGATCCTTTGGACAGAGTGATCGGTCGAACGCTCACAAAAGACTTCCTTGTAGGTGATTCTGTATGATCGCATG
The DNA here is from genome assembly GCA_018152135.1 of Drosophila paulistorum. Lineage (NCBI taxonomy): Eukaryota > Metazoa > Arthropoda > Insecta > Diptera > Drosophilidae > Drosophila > Drosophila paulistorum. The sequence continues at coordinate 947,963 of JAECXG010000811.1, read as the reverse complement.
TTTTCCTTCAGCTTGATTGAGCGGATCGAGCCTTTAGCTTCAGCAAACTGGAGTGAGCGAATATTTTGGGTTGGGTCCAATATCGATCGTTCGGATTTATTTATTCGGCTTGAATTATATTTACAAAGGATCAAAGTTGCGACTCGATCCAAAAGCTAGTATCACCAATTTGTTGCGGTACACTGAATGATTTTTTATACCATACACCCATAGGGTGAAATGGTATATTAAAGTCGCCAAAATGTATGTAACAGGCAGAAGGAAGCTTTTCCGACCCCATAAAGTATATATATTTTTGATCGGGATCAACAGCCGAGTCGATATAGAGATGTCCGTCCGTCCGTCCGTCCGTCTGTCCGTATGAACACGTAGATCTCAGAGACTATAAGAGCTAGAGTCACTAAATTTGGTACGTAGACTCGTGTATTACCTACGGTGGTCAAGTTTATTTCAAATTTTTGCCACGCCCCCCTCCGCCCACGAAATTTAAACAAATTTGATTTTCTTAAAGACTATAATAGCTAGAGAAATTGTATGTGTATTTGTTTAATAAATGCGCATATATTGTATATGCAACGATTTTGCCACACCCCTTTCCGCCCCCGTAATTTGGGAAAACTCGATTAACTCACGTAATTTTCTACCTTTTGTAATCATATAATAATTTGATACTAATACCCAGCAAAACACCAAATTTGATCAAAATCGGACAAAAAACAACCAAGTTATGCATATAAACGTTTTTCCATAAGGCCGTAGTTGGCCGTTGGCTGGTGGGGGCGCTAGGGTGCTCGTATACTTGAGTGAGGGAGATTCTAAGATATGCTTGTAATAATGAAGTAAGTAAGTCGTCTCGCCGACTTAGGTATACCATACACCAGTAAAGCAAATATTTTAAATTTATTAAACAAATGCATTTTCACATGCTTTTTATTACAAGCATATCTTAGAATCTCCCTCACTCAAGTATACGAGCACCCTAGCGCCCCCACTAGCCAACGGCCAACTACGGCCTTATGGAAAAACGTTTATATGCATAACTTGGCTATTTTTTGTCCGATTTTGATCAAATTTGGTAGTTTGCTGGGTATTAGTTCAAGTGTGCTAAATTTGATTACAAAAGGTAGAAAATTACGTGAGATAATCGAGTTTTCACAAATTACGGAGGCGGAAAGGGGCGTGGCAAAATCGTTGCATATACAGTATATGCGCATTTATTAAGCAAATACACATACCAAATTTGGTGTCTCTAGCTATTATAGTCTTTAAGAAAATCAAATTTGTTTAAATTTCGTGGGCGGAGGGGGGCGTGGCAAATTTTTTTTGCAACAAATTTGTGCGCGCCTTCTAAAGGATTAATCATACCAAATTTGATGTCTTTAGCTATTATAGTCTTTAAGAAAATCAAATTTGTTTAAATTCCGTGGGCGGAGGGGGCGTGGCAAAAATTTGAAATAAACTTGACCACCGTAGGTTATACACGAGTCTACGTACCAAATTTGGTGACTCTAGCTCTTATAGTCTCTGAGATCTACGTGTTCATACGGACAGACGGACGGACGGACGGACGGACGGACATGTCTATATCGACTCGGCTGTTGATCCCGATCAAGAATATATATACTTTATGGGGTCGGAAAAGCTTCCTTCTGCCTGTTACATACATTTTGCCGACTTTAATATACCATTTCACCCTATGGTGTATGGTATAAAAAGCATGTGAAAATGCATTTGTTTAATAAATTTAAAATATTTGCTTTACTGGTGTATGGTATACCTAAGTCGGCGAGACGACTTACTTACTTCATTTTGTTTTGGTGAGCGGAGCAAACATGTTGTAACAGAGCTGTTGAGCGGAATGATCGGAAGTTTGTTTGAGCCTACTCAAAATTTCGTGATTCCACAACTTTGATCCTTTTTTTCGTCCAGTTCGAGGATGTAAAAGCTGTGGCCAGACCAAGGTGTACAACAAAGATTTAATATATGTAGTAAATATAATTTTGTTTATATTGCCAATCCTTTTATGTACATTTTGGCGAAGTTGCTAACGTAATATTTAATAAACTTATTGACAAAAGTAAAAGTGTAATTAGATCCTATTCTAAAATGAAGCATACATCACATATGGATGTGTTTCCAAAATTCTTGGCTATATAAGATGTCTGGGCTAGAGGAAGAAGATACTGGCGTCATTGTGGGTGCTGTTTGTGGCCGAGTTGTATCGAATTCTACCACATTAATTGTGCCATTTGGCGGAGCACTCACTGGTCGTTTTGCGGGCTGTATAGATCCTTCAAAAAGTTTATGCATTTTGGCTATGGATCGTTGAAGTCTTCGACTTGGGTTACTACCCTGCGGAATGGTTATCAAACTGCTATTGCTGGTAGCAGCAGTGCTGCTACTGCTAGTGTCCCAACTACAATCTAAGGCGATTTGAGTCCGATTGACGACACGGTTGATCTCGCCATTGCTGTGGCTAGCGGTTATTGCAACCTCAGGTGGCGCTAAAAGTCCGCCGGACAAAGCATCGATTTCTGTTGGCATTAGTTCACTTCTGATGCTTAATTTATTGCTATGACGCCAATTTTGTAGCAAACGGCTACTACCCCCAGATAATGATTGTGGCTGTGCCAAATATGGCGAGGTCATATCATTGAATAGCTTTCTCCGAGCCACTGAAATTGCATTGGTAAACTGATAGCTCTCCGGCTCTTTTCCGGCCAGGCATGTGGGAGAAGCTATACTTAGTGGCGCTTCTGCTGCTAATGCAACGGGTTGGTTATCTTTTAGGTCCTCAATTTGATCTTCAAGATGCAACCTTCGATGCCAATCTCGAAAACTATCTAGGGTCCGATGGATCTGTTGACGTTTACGCCGACAACTGACACGTATATGATGTCCTGAACTATGACTAGATGAGGATATGGGCTCATGCGAGCGTGTCTTTTCAAAATAATTGACAAAACTCTGTTCAAGCAGATCACTTTCGCGTTCAAGCGAAAGCATACGATTTCTGCAAAGAGATATAAACAAGGTTGGAAAAGCTATTGACCTAAGCAATTAAATATCTTACATACTTGGCACTAAGTAGAGCTGCGTCGAAACTGGGTGCTAATGGAAGGACTGGCATGTTTAATAGATCTGCCGAGCAGGAAGCGTTTTTTTTGGTTGCGGAATCCACCTTGGCTTTACTGTTTCTAGATGGTACAACAGGAATACACTTTGTTGAGGTTATCGGTGGTTCGACTCCAGTAGACGAAACATGTATAACAGGCGCCTTAGAGGCCATTAGTTCGGGTGTAGTTACCGCTAAGAGCTGATAAGGATATCTCAACCCCATGGCAATGTTTGTAGCTGCATACCCTGAGAATCCGGGCTGGTTAGTTGAAGGCAGTAAGGGATTTGCCTCTGGTAACTTTCTTTCTGTAGGAATAGACATTCCACCAACTCCAGGTAAGGAATACGGATTGCCAGCACAACCATTAGCAACACCTGTTTCGGCCTCATTCCAGATGGGTATAATCCGTGCTGCTTGTTCAGCTGCCAGTTCCGATTCATGTATCTTCTCCGCCAAAATCCGATGATGCGACTCATAGTGGTGCAACAGCCGATAAATTTTATCCACCAAATTCTTTGCTTCCGTCGAAGACTGAGTGTCGCGCTCCACGCGTCGGCACAGGGTCTGAAAGAAATAGAGTATGGTTTTTGTGATAGTCTTTATTTTAGGAATATATACATATGTATATTGTTGTGTATACATACCCGCCATGAGTTTTGACGGCGACTTAGGCGTAACATTTCGGTATGATGGCGCAACTTCACGTTGAAAAGTTCATCCAAGCGTTTCTTTTGCAGCTCTAGTGCCTTATTTAGAGAGAGTTCAACGCGCTCTAGGAATATTTGTCCGCTGGTACTGTTTAACATTTCTTGTACCCACTGCTCATAAGTTTTCTCTGGAGGACTTGCCTGCACGGCAGATTCACGCATTTTTCGAGAACCCCCGAAATCTTTGTCAATAGCCTTGTTATCCGTATTCGAATGTGTAGTTTGTGTCCCGATGGCAACATTCGCTTCCTTTGTAGCTTCCTGGACATGTGGCGTAGAGGCCATCGCAAGGTTAATTTGAGTGCTTACTTTTACATTATCCGTCTGACAGCTGGTTTCTTTTTTTAATATTTCAGATTTTTTACCTGTTTTCTGTCTTCCCTCTTGGACACCCATATAATGACCATGGGAAAATCCCTCGCGATACCCTGCTTGGAAACCTTTATGTAGGCCGACACCATGCTCCTGTTCTATGGTCAGATTAAGTGCATTGCTGAGCAACTGCACGGAAGCGCAGAGTTCACTCATCAGTGTCTCCATACGTTCAATGGACACATACATGCAAGCTTGCGGCTGTCTGCATATTTTTTGCAGGCGATCCATACCCTGGTGCACTCGTGCCAAGCTGGAAAGTTGTTCTGGATGCAGCTGCGGCATCTTTGGCACAGACGCCACCTGAGCTGGTAATTTAATAACACCAGCTTGTGTTTCAACTACCTCAGCAATGCCCTGGTCTTGTTCTTGTTCGCCTCTAATGCTGGCAGGGCATGTAGTAGCCTGTTTGTTAAAAGGTAGTTGAGTTACTAGATCTTCGGGATTTATAGTTTTGCCCAACTTTTGTAGACGTTCACGCTTATCTAGTTCCTGTCGAAGCAAACTCTGAAAAGCCGTCTGAGAAACTATTTCGACAGGAGGGGCGCATGATTCGGATAGACGGAGCATTTGCTTAATCAGTTGACTTAATAGCTTCTCCATGTTATGTAGGGATTCCGATAGGCGCGGTCCAACAAACACGTCACGTCCACTGTTGCCTGTAATATCTTTTTTATCGGCTCGATACGACTGACTAGTGCCAATATTCAAATTAGATTTCGAATTTCCAACCAATGCGCTCGTATTCTGATTAAAGGTACAATGTTGAACACCTTCCAGGCTGGTCATTGTGCTTGCATGATTTCGCTCTATATTACAATTTCTAGCACTCTGGGAATCTACCAAGGATTTCACCAATGAAAGCAAAAGACTGTTCTTTTGGTGTTGGGTATCCAGATATACATATTCGACCGCTTTTTTTAACTCGATCTGGTTCTCTTCACCCAACACAGCAGTGAGAATATCTTTTAGCTCCTCGCAAGTGAAACGAAAATTTGAATGAGCCTCGAAATCGGGCAAAGTATGACGATAAGGCATTTCACTACAATATACCGATAAAGTATAGTGGCAATTTTGAACATGTAAAAATTCAGCTACCAATGTGTGCAAGGCCATTGCCAGAGGAGACAGAATCAAACAGTTGGGGGAACCATTCAATTTCATAGCAGCAGCAGTCTTGCTCAAGAGTCGGCCTGCAAATGGGGAGACAAATAGAAAAATATGAAAAAACCTGGATTCTGACTTCAAATCGATTAAAGGTTCTGGAAAAACATAGTTCGCTTACCTAAAGATGACTTATTAAAGGAATTAATAAGATCCGTCCGAAGTTGAGCATGCATCTCTCGGGCTATGCCCTCCTGATCCATCCATTGTCTAAAACCCTTTTCAAATTCATCTTCCGACAAGCAAGCTAAATACTTCAACTGAGAACTCAATGCAACCTCATTAGTTTTTTCGTGTTCCTGATTATTGCCGATGTCTTTATCAGATCTCGTCTGATTGATACATGTCTCTGACTTAGATTTTGATTTTATTTGCTGTCTAGGGTGATACGCCATTATTGTCCGTCGCTTTCCGCCTACTGCCGTTTTTAGCTGTTCCTCCTGGTCCCTTTTAATTCGTTCATCTCTGCCAGAGTTTCGTTGTTGAACTCGAACACCAGCTGAAGATGTTGCTGTTGTTCCAGTGATTGAGGTTACTGTTTTTTTTGTAGCTACCGTTGGTTTCATTTTCATTACTATCAATTTGTTAAGTTGGACATTATTTTTGTGGACGACAGGAAGACAGGCTTCTGTTTCGCATGAGTATGACGAATTATTCTTTCAGTTCTTTGTATCATCTGATGTTGTTGTCTGAAAGGAAAGATATTGAATACTGGACAAATGAAAATAAGGGTTGCTTGCACTCCTCACAGGTAAAAGCAACAAAAACACAAAAAAAAAACTTAGACGAAAACGACAGGTGAGGCAAGGCTTGCTGCTAAGAAGCACTCATGCGAAACGGGTGGATTTGTTTTCTTCTCAGATAATGCGGTATAAAAATTATTTTAGTAGAAATGTGTACTCGTATATTATACACATGAAAATAAAAATACAGGTTTATAGATATTTTGAGGCAAGCCTCAGTTCTTTACTGTATCAGCCGCATGAACAAGCAGAACACTAAAGTTTAAATTTTTCTTTGAAAAATACCGCCTGGCAACGCATATTTAGCTAGATTTATCGATAATTTATCATTTTGGTTGTCTCTTATAAACTAAAAAGAAGTGTAGCAGAGATCAAATTAAAATTACTATATCATTTTAATTAGATATATCAGAGATCTAAATAAAATTATTATATCATTTCAATTAGTGTTATTATCCGATTGAGTTTTTTATGTAAAGAAATCCGTACCTGCTTGAATGACTCAGAAATGGATTTGACCTGAATGGATGGACTAATCGTTACTTTCGTAGTGGGATACGGACATCGCGACTGGCAACTAGCTGAAATATTTGCCGGGATCTACCCACTCTGCCTTGAGAAGTGTAGCCCCCAAGCTCCCCGAATCGTTTTATATCATCTCACCCCTTTACTCTGACATAATTTTGTTCTTTGTTACACAATATCTTCTTGAAACAATTTCTCTTTTTTACAATATTAACCGATCCTAATTAGGGTATCACTGGAACGGATACAATTATAAATTAAACAAATAACTTATATATACAATGAAGAAGTCATTGTAGGGCCTAATATTTCCGATTAAACTACTAATTTAAACCAGGATCTGGGTGGACGATTTGGATTCTGGCAAATCGGCTGTTCGTTGGTTGCTGCGCCTTGACTGGCGACTCTTGATCCTGACAAGGAGGTGGAGATGAATCTTCTCGGCACACGCACGCAAGGACTGACCTTCTCTTTTTCATTTTTTCTTTGGTTACTTTCGACAATGATTTTCTCACGTGCCCTTTTACAATAAATATTTTTCTTTTTCCTTCCTCCTCTCAAATCAACTCTTAGGTTTCATAAAATTAAAATTTTTCCGTCCGAAAACTGAAACCGCTCCAAAAACTATCTCGGTCCTTTCTATTTCCCGCTAACTTTCTAGCCAAGTTCCTAGCTATCTATACAGCACTAACTACCACCATCGATAACAGCACTTTACTTTTTTGGCCCATGACATTAGATAGTCTTTTATATAAGGACAAAATTAGAGATCAACTATTTTCCAGAAGGAGAAAATTCAATATAAAACAAATTAATAAGTAGTTAGCAAAAATATTATTCCATTCATGCATTTCTTTGCCAGGTAAAAGTATAAGATTCACCAGGCTGATATTAAGAAGTTCAGCGCTAAGTACTTTCGACGGCGATAAAAATCTATCGATGCTGGCTCAGAAAATTAAAACATCGATGCCTCCATGGCGGCATCGATAGATCCCCAGCACTATTGCATGCTAAAATATGCATTTTGTATTTAAATAATTATACAGGTCCAATTTGGAATTATGGAACCAACCTTAGAAATAATAGCTAGCCTATGTTTCGAAAAACTAAAATCACTGCCCAAGACAGGAAAGCCACTCAAGGACAATGAGTGGACAGTGCTTGCCGGCATCGTTGAACATAATCGTCAAACTACCAAGAGCAAGGTGGTTTCATTGGGTTGTGGAACCAAGTGCATCGGCCAAGACAAGCAGTGTCCCAAGGGCTACATCCTAAACGATTCCCATGCCGAAATTATAGCGCGACGAGCATTCTTGAGATACCTGTATCATGAACTAAACAAGGATACTGATAGTATTTTTGAATGGGACCATGAACTCCTTTGTTATAAACTGAAAAAACATCACGAGTATCATTTCCTCTGTACGCAAACACCTTGCGGCGACGCTTGTATTGACATGCAATTGGAAACTGATGATGATGAGGTTAAAGCAAAGCGACTCCGCATAAACAATGAGGAAGTAATCTATACTGGTGCCAAACGAGTTAACAAGTCTGGACCCTTAAATGACGAAATGGAACAGACTCCGGGAGAATTGCGCACCAAACCAGGTCGTGGGGAACGTACATTATCCATGTCATGCAGTGATAAATTAGCCCGCTGGAATGTGTTAGGTGTTCAGGGTGCCCTCATTGACTCATTAATTCACGAACCCATTTACTTTACCAGCTTTAATTTTTGTAGTTCTGAAGCAAATGTCGCCAATATAGAGAGAGCCATTTTCAAAAGATGGCAGCACAAAGAATTCAGAATGCATTTTTATAAGCCACAAAAGCCATTAATACGAGTAAGCTCGAAGTTTAAATTTGATTATGCCCAACAACCCAAAACGCAGCAACCTTCTCCAAACGGCCTAAGCTGGTCGCATTTGCCCGATCGCCTTAGGTAAAATGACATCATGTGTGATATAACGACTTAATCATAGCAGTTCTTACCTCCCTTGCAGACCCTATGAAATCTCAGTAAATGGGAAACGTCAGGGTGTCACAAAAAAGAAATTGGATACTCCAGTTGCTGCCTTGGCTATTAGCAAATATAATCTGTTTCTTTGCTTTCTGGAGTTGCTTAGATCCCAAGAGGAGACAAGAAAAAGATTTGATATTCTGATCGAAGACCTTCCCAATTTATCGTATGGAACATGCAAACAATTGGCCACGAAGTACCAAGAGGCTTGGCAACAATTAAAATCGGAATATTTTGAGCAATGGACAAGAAAGCCCGACAAACTTCTAGAATTTAAAAGGATAGTCTAACAAAACGATCCCAATCCTGAAATGTATGAAACCAGAGATTTATGTTGGCTCAAATATGTCTCAACTGCACTAGGAATAAAGTTTGTAATATTTTCCCAAGCCAAAATGCATCTGCTTCTGTTTTTACACATTGAGATAAACAATAACAAATGCATTCAATTTTTCATCACTGGATAATAAATTCGTATTGTTTAAAGTGCAAGCAATACAAAGCTGACAAAGGCGAATACAATAAAAGCTCAGTAAGTCCGATGAAGGAGGTATGATGAAATGTGAACAGAAAGTTTATTTATGTCGCCCCAACCATCAACTCATTAAATCCATCGTTGCTTGGCATCTCCTTTTCATGATCGTTTTCGTTAGGATACTTTGAATACATAATTCATTAAAACTATAATATATTCATTTTGATCAGAAGTTTACGACGCATAGAAGAAGCATCTCCAACCATATAAAGGATATTTAAGTTACGAGTCTGGTCCATGGATACGAATCTGGTCCTTGCTCGGGCGCCAGCTACGAGTCTATCATACGTCTCTCCACGTCTCCATGGTAATGCCCATGATCCTTCGGATATACATGGAAGATAACAAGACTCTTCTTCTTTAACCACTAGTTTACCATGAAACTAATTACACAGAAGCTTCGATTTAACGTTATAATTCGTTTATTAATCACTTGAAAGTACTGTGGGTTCCGAGGCCAGATTAAGACTAAGACTAACTGTTGACTCCGGAGATCGGGGTCTTTAATATACCCCAAGACGGCTGATCAATGTCTAATGCTCACACTGTGGGCGATCTTGAGAGTAGGTTGATCTTCCGGTGAAGTCAGCAGAAACAGGTTGGTTACAAAGAATAGAAAAGTGCCTATGCTATGTGATAGGAAGTTGAAGTGCTTACTCTAGGTATAGGAAGTCATTAATGGAATGAGTGGATAGTGTGGATTAAAATGGGTCACAATGTATTTAAGGTTATGGGTTGTGTGTGTTGTCAACGTGACTTTTAATGAGGGCGGGTATTTACCCGGAAGTCATTCAGCGTTTTCTGGTATTGGTTCTCATTTTGCTGCATTATAGTTGGTCAGGATGCAAGGCATAGTTTTACTTGTTCTGTAGGAGTCGGCGTATCGTGGAGAGACCCGTGAGCTAACTTTTATTCTTACCTAGTTAAATAATTTGTACTCCCGCCTTTATTAACCATTAATTTAAATACACGGATTTCTAAAGAGGTATAGTAATTCTCGGTCATTTATGCCGTGATTGTGAACCAAGACCTTTTTATATTAATTTTTTAAGCCACACATTGTAATTTCAATGCTCCATAATAGGAAATGGGTCACCACTCCACTATTTCACATTGGTGTTCAGTGTGTAAACAATCGTTAAAATAAAACCAGAGGGCAGGGGCTAGCTTCGACCGCGTCGAAGTTTGCATACCCTTGGAACTTTTTTGGTAACTGTTTCCTTACCTATAGCCATCAAAGTGCAAAAACGTTTTATCTAAAAACGCTAATGTTTGCAAAAGAACGGCCTTCAATCTTAGCATAGGAAATAACGAAGTTATTTATCAAAGTCACTGTTTTTCACCGATCGTTCCTATGGGAGCTATATGATATAGTCACCCGATCTTGTTAAAATTTGGCACAGTCGTTTATAGGTGTAATAGACTCACCAATATGAAAATTCACGACAATAAACGAAGTTATTGAGAAAAGTCAATGTTCGTGACTTTGCCGTTTGTATGGGAGCTATATGATATAGTGGTCCGATCCGGCTGATATACAGAGATATACAAACTGTGTAGTGTATACAAGCCTAAATGCAAAATTTTGACCCTGTAGCTGTAACGGTCTAGGAGAAGTCGCGTCGATCCAGACGGACGGACATGGCTATTTGAACTCGTCTCGTCGTGCTGATCAAGAGTTGGACGTTGGCTGGTGGGGGCGCTAGGGTGCTCGTATGCTTGAGTGAGGGAGATACTAAGATATGCTTGTAAAAAGCATGTGAACAGAGTTTTTTTCAAATAGGCAAATGCATTTGTTATTATAAATTTGAATTTTTGTTTTACTGGTGTATGGTATACCTAAGTCGGCGAGACGACTTACTTCATTAATTTTAGCTTGAACGCAAAAAGATTGGTCTATTTGAAGATGTAATGTCAGAGTCGAAAATCTTTTTATCTAAAAAGTCTAATTTTCGGGAAAGAACGGCCTACATTCTTAGGCTGCAGCAATGAGGCGCATTCTATTTTCGTGAAAATGAACCATATAAAGTATATAAATTCTTGATCTAACCATGTCCGTCCGTCTGAATGTAGGCTTGTATAGTACGGTTAGTATATCTCGGACTCAGCCGGATCGGATAACTATATCATATAGCTCCTATACAAATGGCAAAGTCATGAACAGTGAACAACCTTTTACAGTAGGTGGGTCGAATAAGCCGTGACATAGAATTGTTTCCTTTTTTTTTAGTTTTTGTTACTTACATCTTAAAATTGAAATTAAATATGTACATATAATAAATGAAGATTGTGTCCTTATGTTTAAACATTAACAGACATAACATAACACCATTGGCAAAAAAGGTATGTTGATCTAAAATTTCAAAACCAGAGGGCCGGGGCTAACTTCGACCGCGTCAAAGTTTGTATACCCTTGCAAGTTTGTTAGTAACTCTTTTATCTAAACTAACTGTTTTATCTAAAAAGGGTAATAATTGCGAAGGAACTGCCTTCAATCTTAGAATAGGATATAACGAACTTTCTGATGAAAGTCACTGTTTTCCACCGATCGTTGCTATGGGAGCTATATGATATAGTTACCCGATCTTTACCAAATTCGGCACAGTCAATAACAGATATATTTAACTGTCAAATGTTTAATTTGAAAGCAATTGCATTAAAAGTAACGAAGTTATTAACAAAAGTCACTGTTTTCGACGGATCGTTCCTATGGGAGGTATATGATATAGTCACCCGATCTTGACAAAATTTGGCACAGTCGTTTATAGTTAAAATAAACTTACTTACATTAAATTTCAATAGCTTAAAAAGTAACGAAGTTATTGAGAAAAGTCACTGTTCGTGACTTTGACGTTTGTATGGGAGCTATATGATCCGATCCGGCTGAATCCGAGATATACAACGCCTGCAGTATATACAAGCCTACGTGCATTTCAGCTCTGTAGCTCTTACGGTCTCGGAGGAGTTCGCGTTGATCCAGACGGACGGACGGACATGGCTATTTGAACTCGTCTCGTCGTGCTGATCAAGAATATATATACTTTATATGGTCTGAGATGCTTCGTTCTATGCGTTGCACTCTTCTGACCAAAATTAATATACCCTTTTTGCAAGGGTATAACGAGGAGGGTCAAATAAGCTGTGAGCCACTGTATGACTGTCTGTTTCACCGAATCTGAATCACCGAACGGTTGACATTGTTCGGTAGCTGATATTATTAACTATTTTGTTTATAGTACGTAATACATAGCGGGGGCTTATATCCGTTAGGATATGCGTGTGGTGGTTCGTTTGGCCCCATCCCAGGTATAGGAGTGGTTCAAGCGTTTCTGGAACATCTATTACCTTACATTTCTTGCAGCCGGCGCAGTCAAGTAGGTTTAAATTGTTGCTGCCAAGACAGTGTCCGGTGAGTATGCATGCCGATTCTGCAATCCGCAAACCTAGCATCTGCGCTGCCAGTGCTGTACATTTTCTTGGCTATACGGCATTTGGTAAGCCTTTCCGCCGTATTGCTAACTGCAAGTTCTAGTTTACTTGATGGCGATGCTAATGTTTCTGAGTTTCCGTTGAGTACTTCCACGTCTGCCTTTGCAAGTCGGTCTGCCCACTCTGGCTAGGAATCCAGAAGATGTGCACCGTTTACTGATGTTCACTACACTTCGACATGACAGGTTTTGAACGGATGTTGGCCGTCCGTATATCGTGGCTGTTAACTCCGCCGCTTTCCCTTTAGCTAAAATCTCCACTTGGAACTTGCACTTGTTGTCTGGACAACGCTGATCTAACTCCTGTGTCCATTTTTGATCCGTCAGTGTATATGTTGACTGCCTTGTGAGTTTCTTGACCCGTCTTCTAGTCATAACTATGTACTTAGATATATAAAGAAAGAATTATTTTCATGGTATGTTTATTGCTTTTGTATTGTTGAACTTTAAGTAGATGTATTGGTTTTGGACTACCTCTCATTCCGAGCCCGTTTAAATCCTTTTTCGATTCCTCTAATAGTAAACTCATATGTTATTTTTTTGGCGTTTTATGTTTATTAAACACATTTATTACAAACTTTAGTAGATTCGGATTTGGTTTTTTTGACGCGGGAAATAATGAGGAGACCCATATTTAGTTGTTTTTTTTTCAATATTGTTTTTCTGCACATGTATGCTTGTTGTTGACCTTTTTGTGGTTATTCTCGATTTTGGACAGTCACATAAACTAATTCATCTTATATATACTGAAATACATCTATAGAATTATGTGTAGCACATAAAAAACTCTCACTTAATTTGATTTTACAATATTTTATCTCTCTTGATTTTTTTTTAATTTTATAAGTTGCAGTAAATAACCGACCGATCAGTATTGGATGCAAGTTGCCTTAACTACAGCGCTGATCAACCAGCTTTATATCGGCTTTGTTTAGAAACTATTAAATGATAGCTAATAACATTATCTAGTAAATCGAAAATACAAAAAAAGATACTGAATTTTTATTTAAAACAAGACTGGTGTTGGTGAAACGGAACATAGCCGTGTTCAAAATTCTCTTAGACTGATTCGAATGATCGTGGCCTTAAAAATTATTTGTAAAAAACAAAAGCATAACCAAAAAAAAAGTGTATATTTTGGGTTTTGAATGATTAATTGAAAACTCTAAGGACATAATTATAATCAACCATACCAGCTATGCTAACTGACGTCATAAGTTCTTTCCGCATAATTTTTAAGGATCATTCAAATCGGCCCAAGGGAATGTTGAAAACAGTTTGGTTTCTTTTGACAAAAAACGGACAATACATAAAGTACAAATATATGCATGTATTATGTACATATACACATGAATAGAGGCGTAGAACACAAGATAAAAATACATGATAATCATAATTATTGAGTAGGACATATGTATGTATCTGTGTAATATAATACTAGAGGCATTGACATACTTTTGACTTTAATACATTGACCATTGACCCATTTTTCCTCTAAACAAATATCTTTGGGGTAAAGATTTACCACCAAACCTGGATTTGGTTTACCACCATAGATATTTGTTGTCGTTTCTTTATGCTTTTTTACTATGCACATGGATAATATTATGATTTATCTGTAGAAATCAAGCCGTCATCAAAGTCAAATACTTATAGCCACTAGACTTGTAGAGATCATAGCAGTGCACAAGTTAGGGCAATTTAGACAAAATCAAGAAATATCAAGAGGGTTATAAAAGATACAAGAACGATCAAAGTGAAATGAAACCTTGGGAGTACAGAAACTGTGTATGAATGATATTTTCAGTTAAAGTCATATATTAGGTTTAAAAAATCTAATTGGAAAACTGAAAGCAAAGGCATTACAAATAAGGATATGGCAATTGCAGCTCTATGATGATAATATATACCCGAAAGAATGTACAATAAAATGAGTTTGATACAAAGTAAGTAATATTACGATAGAAACACACAACACTCAGCTAAAATCAAAATAGAACCATTTAAATAATAACGGTATATACACATATAGATATCGTTTCGAGAAAAAAAATATAGGTTTATGCACAGTGGCGAGCACGAGGCGATACATGTTTGTCAAGTTGAACTTCAAATACCTTTGAAAACTAAAAAATTAATGAAACTTTTCGACTTAAACTGAGAAAGGAATTCCAAAAGTAGTATTCAAATTCGCTTTGGCATTTTAAGTTTTGCTCGGAGGCAACATTTTTTTTTATTAATTTCTAAATATTTTGTTCAAACTTCATTGGCTTTAAATTCATGCGAAATTTAATTGGCTCCAAGGCTGCTTTAAAAATCGCTCATTTTTTTTAAAGCAAATTTTTTACTAGAGCTTGTAATATTTTTGTTTTCGCTGTTATCCCAATTCACTCGGCGAGCTGTTCAATTACTATTAACGATGAAATAATGATCAACAAAGATTATCGTAAAGAATGGGAGGCCCAAATTTTACAATCTCTATGGATAACTGGGCTGATTCACACGATGCACACGGTGAAAATTAATAAAATATTCCAAAAGCCAACAAATATTTTGTCTATCTTTAGAGCCAAGGGATGGCAAAAGGCATTACAATTTCGAATGATTTTGTATAGAACTTGGTGGGAATTATTCTTTAGCTCATTGCTTATGTAATTCAAATCAATGAACAAAAAATTGCTATCGAGCAAAACTTTACACATTGCCAATTTAATAAGCTATTTGAATATTTAGCATGCTGTTATTTAAATTTCCTTTTTTAATATTTCAATTATTTTTAAGTTTTTACAGGCATTTAAAATTCAACTTGACAAACATGCATCTGCATGTATTTGCCACTGCAAAATGTTCGCAGAATCCACTTAACTTGGTTTGGTGGTACTAACTTGTGTATAGACAACCAAGTTTAGCATGTATTTAGATTCATATATTTATTTATATATGTTTATTTTGGACTTCTGCTACAACTACTCGTTACTCTTTTTCACCTTTTAATTTAACTAACTGCAACTATTTTATGCACTACTTTTTCTGATAATATAACTGTTTTGTTTTATTGTTTTTAACTTTTTAGTTGTATTACACTTATGTATATATTAATATATATATTTATTAAAAAAAAAAATTTGTTTTAACCTTAATCATTTATCATAATATAAGACTAGTTTTTAAAGTTATAATTTAGGTATATGTAAGAAAAAAAAAATGTTTTGTTCTATGGTAATTAGTTTTATTTCAGAAGCCGGGTGGAGAATTTAGAGGAACGGTGGAGCGGGAATCGAATCGAATATACATATATATATATATATATATATATATATATATATATATGTATGTACATATACTTATATATATGTATAAATACCTATATATGTATGTGTGTTTACGGGTTTGTAAGTTTATACATCAATTGTTTGTTATAAAGAGCAAATGCTACAGACACATTTAAACCGTTTACAACATCTTTATTGTAAATGTTGCTTTCGCAGTTGTTGGTTGGAGTGTGTTTAGTAGTAGTAGTTTTTGTGTCTTATGCATCATTATGTTTCTTAATTTACTCATTTTGCATCTCATCATATTTAATATTCTTTGCTGCCAATGCTTTAAATTTGCCTATTTGAAATTCCACCAATTGTTATCAATGCGTACATATGTACATATACATAGATATATATACATATCTTTATATATATATGTATATGTATATAATACAGAATATTGATACATATTAATATATATATATATATATCTATGATAGAGAGTTCTTCATTTTGTGTGTTGGTTTTGGTGTTTGGCTTAAAATTGAAACTCTTCTAGTTTGTGTAGTAGTTGTTGCTGCCACCGCCGCCGCCCTCACCACTCCGACGAGCTATTGCCACACCCTGCCGTTGCTCCTTATAGGTTACGTAAACCAATCCCAAGGCGCATAAGTCGCCCGATCTATGGTCATAGCGGTTGAGTGTATTAGCATCGGCATATTGATAGTAGACATGGGTTGGACGCGGTGCTGACGTTGATTGCCCCGTTCCAAAGATTCTAGTTGCTGCTCCTGCTGGTGTTGCTGCTGATGGTAAGTGTGGTGGAGGAGATGTGGCTGTTGCTGCGACGTTGGCCGTAGCCGGTGCATAATAGGTGCAGCGCAGGGGACTGGCGCGTCTATCGAGTAATTGAAGTTGTTGTTGTTGTGGTGGTGGTTGCATTGCTCCTGGCTGTAGGAGCAGCTGGAGTGGTTGCAAATTGGCAATGGCAGCATGAACACTTCACCTGTGAGATGCAGCTAATATTGTGTAAAGAAATTAATTGCGTTTTAAATAAATTTCTGTGCATTGTTATATGGATGCGGTTTTTGAGATCGTGTTTGTCTATTTGATCTACCTCTGTGTGCCATATGATGGTAGCCTCCACCGCCACCGCCGACACCAATAACGCCGCCGCCTTGCATGGGTGGTGGCACACCAACTCCAACGCCCATGCCCATGCCGACGCCCACTCCGACATTGACATTGACACCGACCCCATGATGCATTGGTTGCATATGGTGCACTGCAGCAGCTGGATGCGGCATACTATGATTATGGTGGTGATGATGCTGCTGCTGCTGCTGCTGCTGCTGCTGCTGATGATGATGATGGTGATGGTGCTGCTGCTGGTGGTGATGATGGTGGTGGTGGTGTTGTTGTTGCTGCTGCTGATGGTGGTGATGCTGCTGCATATGTGTATTGTGGTGATGCTGCTGTTGGTGATGATGATGGGGTTGCTGCTGTGGCCCACCACCACCACCAATCTGCGACATAAATTGAGCGGCCTTTGCCTTGCCATGTTCCTCGGCCAAGCGAACCCATATAGGCTGTGATCCGCCTTCCGGGATCGTGTTATTCAAAGTTTTAATTGCTTCCTGGGCCTCTTCGCGCTTGTTGTAGCTGCAAAACAAAGAAAAGTGGGACGTCGAATTATAACTACATCCATATATACATATTAGAGAGCTGCATGAATGAGAGAAAAGTCAAAGTCAAATGAATCCATTCGAATTGAATTCGAATGAATGAGTGACAACTCCACATTGAAATGAATGAGTGTGAATTTTAGTACTTGTCAAATCTCTAAAAATACGTAACTCTGTTTAATGAAAGGCAATGAATTGAGTGTCAAAGCATCGAATTGTACTAAGGCACTCGAATCATTCGAATTATTCGAATTGTCTCATTTTTATTGGGACGTTTTAAAGCTACAAAAACGAATTATTTTATCCAAAATGTAGGGAAAATAATGGCGAAATGAAAAATTAAAACTTTAGTGCGCAGTTATGGATTGGACAATTTGGGAAAATCTAATTTAAAAGAATTTCCTAGTTGCCACGAATCGAGAAAACATTAATAAGGCTATCTAACATATTCTACAAAATAATATTCGCTAAGCCATCATATACACGATGTATCTACCTTTTAATATTACTTCACTAGTTATAAAAAAAAAAAAAGTTAATCTCTGTAGGGGATTCGAATTTCGAACCCTATCACAACATTTTTGTAGACTATGTAGGTCCCCACTGAGCCACCGACCACACTAATTTAGTCATATAGTAATCACTTATAGTTCAAAAATATAAAATATAAATAAATACTGAATACTAAAATCAGAATTGGGATTCGAATGCATTCGAATCATAGCAACTCATTGTCTCACTTTCTAACTCATTCAATTCGTTTTGTTTCGTTTGAATGTTGTGCGACTGAGTTCTATGTCAACACACTCATTCAGTGAAAGTCGATTTTCGAAGTCATTCAATTCATTCATTTGGTTTTGAATGTTGTTAACTCGAATTGATTTTTCTATCATTCATGCAGCTCTCTAATACATATTATAGTATTAATCTGCACTCTAATAAATATGAGAACATGATGAATTCATAAGACATGATGTAAAACAAAATACCAACAAAGTTACAAATTTGAAAAACAAAAACGTCTTTTGTCCAGCTAAGCATCTTTATTGGCATACATCAAAAATTGAATACTACCCATTGGCTAAAGTGGGATATTGAAGTCGTCAAAAAGTATACGAAGAAGGAACCTCGTCTGACATATTCTTAATCTGAATCAAAATCCTAGTTCACCTAGTTCTCCAAAACTTAAAAAAACCTAAAGCCACGGATTTCAATACGTAGATTCATTTAGTACGCTCCATTTATCCCTTTATCCCTTGTGAGTTTTTCAGTACTTGTCATACAATTTAATATAAATAATAACAAAATTGTATGTAAAGACAGTTTACGAATGAAAATTTTTGAATTTTCTTCGCAGATAGCAGAAATGTGCAGCTGCATCAGAAATAAATCAACAAATTTTTGGACATAAAAAGTTTTATTGAAAATATATGAAAAATATCAAAGAAGCTACCTTGTTTAATTTATTGAACCCTTGCAGTCCTTGGCCATAATATTTTTACATGTTCCAAACTCTTTTTCTGTAACTCAATTCATCAATGCACAAATATCATTTCCATTTCTTTTTCTCCATCCCCTTGTACATACATGCCGCGATTGCCAACCAATGCACATAGAGTTTATGTAGCGTTGCGCCTGTGTGTGTATGCGTGTGCTCTGGTGGCTCTAAATATCCAATCTTTTTGAAATTTGAGGATATAATGTTTCATATTAAAAACTATCGCGTTAGCAAATTTTATATGGATACTCCAACTCCACCGATTTTTCGTATATCACTGAATGATAGTGCTCCGATCTGGGCGATTTTCGGACTTGATCTCATGCAGGTAATAAACAGCTTAAATACCATGTTTCATTCTATTGGCTATTAAACTGGCTGAGTAAAGCACATACGCATCGACGCACATGGCTATATTTTTACAAATTTTTTAATGCCCTCGGCATGGGTATAAAAAAAACAGTAAAACTCGATTCAAACTCTAGCCTTTTAGTTCGAAGCACATCCCACAAAGGAATCTATATGTTTTCAAAAGAATTCCTGTTGTACAGAACTGATTCCTAGGATGTAGGACCTGTAGTTCTATACTAAGGATACTAACAGTTTTTTTGATTCTGTTAAAACGATTAATTCAGTTCAAAAGATTCTTAATTACATTTTAATGTAGTCGGCATATAATAGTCTTAAATTTTGTATAAGCCACAGGTTTGTATGTCAGGACTTAGATTCATATGTTTTGTTTCGTTGATAGAAAGCAATCTATCACCACTGCCCACTAACAGCACTTTTAAATATTTTAAATTATACTAATTTGACTATTATTCATTATTATTATTCATCAGAAAGTTACAATTTCGCGACTCCCTTAAATGACATACAGACCCAATCATTCTCAAACCTTATTCAAATTTTACAGTTCGTTATCCATACATTCTTGGAGAGAAATTTGAAATAAAGTAGGATATCACATTAAAATTTTATTTTCACTCGATATATTTAGTATCAAATTCACTGATGAAAGCACATTTTAGTCATTAGTTCGTTTTATATAAAACGTTTTCTTATTTTGAGGGCTATAGTAAAGAAAGAATAACAAAAAACTTGAAGGGCATACATACAGTTGTACAGTTTGGCAAGAAAGTGTTTACACGCAGGGAAAACATTTTAATTTTTTGCATCAAAGCGAAATAAAAACAGTATGAATATGATTATCCAAAATTTTTATACCCTTGCATTATAAAAATGGTCAGATGTTTGTAACGCACAGAAGGAGACGTTTCCGACCCCATAAAGTATATATATTCTTGATCAGCATGGGAAGCTGAGTCGATATAGCCATGTCCGTTTGTCCGTCTGTCCGTCGGTGCGTACGCGTTTTACTCAGCCATCTTAAGAGCTATCGGGATGAAATTTTTTTTGGGGGCTTATTTTTACCCGGGTGAGATAAAGTATGAAAATCATCGGGATCGGACGATGGATCAAAAATTTTTGCAAAAATTGGAGTATCCCCATGAAATTTACAAATATAATAGAATTAGATATAAAATCTCAGATCCCAATTTGAATTTGATCGTATAAATAGAACACAAGTTACAGTCAATACAAATCGGTTCTACGGTTCTACGAGCACATGCATACACACACACAGACGCAAAGCTACACGAACTGTATGTGTATGCGTGCGATGCTTTGGATGGTAGAAGATGAAAAATTGTAGTAAAAAGAGTAATAATTTGAATGTTTTGTTTGTGTATTGATGAAGTGAGTTGCAGGGAAAGAAATTTCAAAATGTAAAAATATTATTGCCAAGGACTGCAAGGGTATATAAACTTTGGCATAGCCGAAGTTAGTATTTTTTTTTTTATCAAAATAGGTAAATTAAACTATAAACTTGTTAGTAAGTAAAAAAAAAAATAACAATATGTTTGCATTAACAAAAGAAAATAATAAAAAAAAAAAAAACAAAAAAAGTAACAAAAATCAACTGCCAAGAAAGTGTTTACACATCTCGCTTTTTCGTTTCTGTCGCATATTTTAAATTTACTGTTGTTTCCCGGAATTTTCCGATCGACAGCGATGACCGCTACAATTTTTTGTGTGGTTTCATTATTAGTTGGAACAATAGCAATATTTTCCCAAAATTAGAATGCCAGGCAAACGTGCAACATTTGATATGGACCAGTTACAACCACACAGAGATTGCCCAAATGTTTTTGATTTCCCGGAAAACGGTATATAACATACTAAACTAATATGCAAAGCCCGCTACTAGACGGCCTCGCCTATTAACACCCAGGGTAGAGCTGAGAAAATTTGACTAAAAACCAACTATTTCGACCAGTGAGCTGCAGGAATGTGGCATAACCATTTCCCGGGAAAGTGTTAGAAGTGCGCTAAAACGTAACGATTTCTCGTCCCGAGCAGCCCGAAAAAAACCGCTGATGTCGGCAGATCACGTTTAAAGGCGTCTAACGTGTGCAACGCATAGAAGGAAGCATCTCCGACCATATAAAGTATATATATTCTTGATCAGCACGACGAGACGAGTTCAAATAGCCATGTCCGTCCGTACGTACGTCCGTCCGTCCGTCTGGATCGATGCAAACTCCTCCTAGACCGTAAGAGCTACAGAGCTGAAATTTTGTATATACTGCAGGGGTTGTATATCTCGGATTCAGCCGGATCGGACCACTATATCATATAGCTCCCATACAAACGTCAAAGTCACGAACAGTGACTTTTCTGAATAACTTCGATATTTTCTGAGCTATCGTCATGAAATTTAATATTTTATTACACCTATAAACAACTGTGCCAAATTTGATCAAGATCGGGTGACTATATCATATACCTCCCATAGGAACGATCGGTCGAAAACAGTGACTTTGATAAATAACTTCGTTATTTCCTATGCTAAGATTGAAGGCCGTTCTTTCGCAGACATTCGACTTTTTGGATAAAACATTTTTACACTTTGATGGCTATAGGTAAGGAAAGAATTACCAAAACAGTTGCAAGGGAATACAAACTTCGACGCGGTCGAAGTTAACCCCAGCCCTCTGGTTTATTGGACATTTTGCGCACACATTTAGTAGCCAGTGCCAACAAATTTGGGTTCTTTGTCAATGGTAAACCTACTTTTAGATTTTATCAAGACAATGATCCCAAACATAAGGCAAATATTGTGAGGTGCTGGCTGCTTTATAACTGTAAAAATGTGTTGGATACACCAGCTCAAAGCACGGACTTAAACCCCATTGAGAATTTGTGGGCTTATCTGAAGAAGCGAACCGCCAAGAGGCTTTGTCTTTTTTATACCCTTGCAAAAAGGGTATATTAATTTTACTCAGAAGTGTGCAACGCATAGAGGGAATCATTTCCGAGCATATAAAGTATATATATTTTTGCTCAGTACGACAAAAAGAGTTCATATAGCCATGTCCGTCCGTCTGAGCTACAGAGTTGAAATTTTGCACGTAGGCTTGTATATACTGCACGGTTAGTGTAGTATAGTTAACTCATATGATATGCTGTTATGTAAGCACAGGTCATTGTCAAGTTAACGCTGAATACTTCTAATAAGATGTTGCTATGTGGGAACATGCCGATCGCAGATTTCGAGTTGTAAGCGACCAGCTACAATTCTCTTGCTATACATTTTCTGTTGGGTCGATTCATTCTTATTGGTTCGTGATGGAACACAGTCGCATAATTGTAACTTAATTATTTAAATTATAATCAACAAATAATATAAAGTTATTAACTAAATATATGAAATTATTGGGAATGGAATTCCATGCCCTCCACAACACGAACAGTGACTTTTCTTAATAACTTGGTTATTTTCTATTTCTTCAATTTTTATTACGATAGTATTAATATACGATCTACAGGAATCACTCTTGATCGAATACCTTTATTCATCAAAATTGTTATAATTCATCCATATGAAATCTAAACTAACGATTACATGTTTATGATCTTAGAACATTAGTTTTTTTATAAAAGCTATTTTTTCTTTGACGGCTTCAGAGGAATGGAAGATATATAAAAAAAAAAAAAAATAAAATAAAATAAAGTAAGTCGTCTCGCCGACTTAGGTATACCATACACCAGTAAAACAAATATTTCAAATTTGTAATAACAAATGCATTTGCCTATTTTAAAAAATTTCTGTTCACATGCTTTTTACAAGCATATCTTAGTATCTCGCTCACTCATGCATATGAGCACCCTAGCACCCCACCCGCCAACGGCCAACACCGGCCTTATGGAAACACGGTTTTATGCATAACTTGGCTATTTTTAGTCCGATTTTGATCAAATTTGGTATTTTGCTGGGTATTGGTATTTTATAGAGTACCATTTAACCTTGATCTTTTCCCTATATTCTTGCTTATTTTCTGTTTTATTTCCAGCAGTTCTCTTCTTTAATATTTCCTAAATGTGCTCTATTAAGTGTAAGTCCGGGGACTGGGATGGTGGCTTTAAAACATTAACTTCATTTTCCTTGAACGAGCTGGCAAACAGCTGGGACGAGTGTTTGGGATCGTTTTCCTGCTAATATTATCACTTTAAATGCAATTCTTCTTCGGCATAAGGAAGCATAGTATTGTTAAGGACATTTACTTTGTTAATGGCGCACATTTTATCCTATATTTAAACTAACGGATCGACACTTGAAGAAGAAAAGCAGCCCCAAAACATAATTTTTTCACCTTAGTGCCCAACGGTCTTTACAGCGTGTTTTGGATCATAAGCAGTACTTTTTTGCTGTCTTACAAACACCCTGCCATCAGATCCAAACAAATTAACATTTGTTTCATCCGACCACAGCACGTTTTTCAAATAGGCCCGAAGCACACGTTGGTAAGCAAAATCTGGTTCATCTTTTATATTGTTCTTGCTCAAGCACGGTTCTTCTCGAGCACTATATACCTTTAACCGCTTTAATTTCAATCTTGCCCGGATAGTTCTTCTGGTTATTTATGCATTTAACTTATTTTTGAGCTTTTCCGATGAAAGAAATGGGCTTTTATTCGCATCCAGCATGATGATCTGTTCGAATTTTGACGTTGAGACGTGGGGGCGGCCACGAATTTCTTGCTTATATTCACAATGAATAACGGAAAGCCCTTTTACTCTTGAGCAATTCATTAATTTGGCGATCTTTCCAATTGGACGACTAGAGTTTCTTAGTTTTTTTAAATTTTACCTTTCATTCTCTAAGGAGTGCGTGCCACGTCCCATACTGCATATAATGTTATTAAATTTAGTGGACTTTAAAACCTTTAATGTAGAATATTAAATTAAAACCAAAAAATTGACATCTATGAGACTTAAAATGTTTTTGACTGAAAATATACGGAGCGTTTCTATTTTTTTTTTCCAACCGAAAAACGGGTTTGTTTTACTATAAAGCATGTAGAAAAAAAAGTTTCACGAAAATAGGTGTCGAAATGTATGAAAATAATAGAAGTACACATTCTTAAATACTGATTTTTAGGTCCGATAATTTGCCCAACGTTGAAAAAAGAGATTTCAAAATATATTTATATACCCTTGCAGTCCTTGGCAATAATTTTTTTACATTTTGAAATTTCTTTTCTTGCAACTCAATTCATCAACACACAAACAAAACATTCAAATTATTTCTCTTTTTACTAGAATTTTTAAGCAAAGCACAACACGCATACACATACATACATACGTGTAGCGCTGCGTCTGTGTGTGCGTATGCATGTGCTCTATTTGATTTGCTGATGACGTAGAACCGATTTGTATTGACTGTAACTTGTGTTCTATTTATCCGATCAAACTCAAATTTTGGGATCTGAGATTTTATATCAAATTCTATTATATTGGTAAATTTCATGGGGATACTCCAATTTTTGCAATAATTTTTGTTCTAGAGCTATATGATATAGTAGTCCGATCCTGACAATTTTCATACTTTATTATCTCCCGGCTAAAAGTGGCTCAAATATGAAATTTCATTCCGATAGCTCTTAAGATGCCAGCGTGAAGTTGATTTGCACAGACGGACGGACGGACATACGGACATGGCTATATCGACTCAGCTTCTCATGCTGATCAAGAATATATATACTTTATGGGGTCGGAAACGTCTCCTTCTGTGCGTTACAAACATCTGACCAATTTTATAATACCCTCTGCAAGGGTATAAAAAGGTTGCCGTTTCTATTATTTCTTCCAACACTGTACATACTGCACGTCTACAGTGACAGTGGCTCTAGCTCTTACATATATTCTACGAGATCTATTTCTTGCCGCCTTTATGTCTGTGTGTGTATGCGTGTGCTCAGATGATTCGAGCAATGGCGTAGTAGGCTGCTAGCAGCGCTGCCGGCGTTTGAGTAAAGCCGATTTATATTGACTGTAACTTGTATTTTATTTATCCGATCTGATCGAAATTTCGGGATCTGATGTTTTATATCCAAAGCTATCATATAAGTAAATTTATTTGAGATACTCCAATTTCTTTATCTCTGTTTCTTCCATAACTATATGATATAGTGGTTCTATCCTGGCAATTTTCATACTTTATCTGCTTCGGGCTATAAGAAGCTTAAACATCAATTTTCATCCCGATAGCTGTTAAGATGGTGGCGTGAAGTTGATTTGCACAGACGGACGGACGAACAGAAGGACATGGCTATATCGACTCAGCTTCTCATGCTGATCAAGAATATACATACTTCATGGGGTCAGAAAAGTCTCCATCTATGCGTTACAAACATCTGACCAATTTCCATAAAGTAGCACCAATTCTCCGCCGTGTTTAACAGTTGGTCTAAGCGAACGAAGTCGTTGGAATCATTCGCTCCCAAAGATGCTGAAATTAATGTGTTGATTTTTGGAACCGAAAATGTGGATTTTTCTTGTTTTCTTCTAGATTTTTTTCTCTTCATTAATCTTTTTAATTTAATTTACATATTAATATTTTTACCGCAACAGCCAAAAGACCAACTTCTAGAACAAAAACGCGAGCGTCGACTCTCCGTTTAACACAACAACGCCTGCTTCTGGTTGCCCCGCCAACCCCACAAAATGCTACCGTAAGCGCTGAGATAGAAGTCGCAAGCCACTCAATAACAACAACAGTTTTCCGTGAGGGGCCCAGTGCGATCTTCCAGCTATATTGATAAGTGGATCTACAATTGCTCGTTGACAACCACCACAACGACGACAGCAACAAAACCAACCATGTCGACAGCAACTACCACAACGTCTGCAGAAGTGTTGACCTGCCTCAAGCCGACAACAGAAACAAAGAGTCTAGTAAAATCGTCTTTTTTCCAAACTATAATGGTCAGTTACTTATTTTAGCCAAGCGGAAACTATGTAAACCAAATGGAAGCGGGAATGGGTGTAAAATTCCGAGCAGCAAGATAACCACATTGACTATAACCCAAAAATGGATAATGCAGATCATATTGACATGTGTGTCTCAGCACTTGAGTCAATGCTGGGAGCTGCAGCAAGAGTTACTACTTCCCCCGTGGAAGAGAATAGCAGAGAAAGAGGGAAGCAGCCATCTGTGGCGACACAGAAAATACTAGTTCGGCCTCTGTATGTCGTTTCCCAAACTTAAGCTGAATTCTAAGTATTATTTTTGTTGTTCCACGATCATTCTGCAAGCAAAAAATCAAACCTTGCGACCTAATTTTATATGCTGTCAATCAATCAATCATCAACGGCCAATACGTTGCAGAGCTTAATCTTGGCCTATGCCGCAGTTTCACCTGGTCCTTTATCATGCCTGTGGCGATTATCGGAAACTAAACTCAATAACGGTTCCGGATTGTTATCCTATCGCTCGTATCAACGAATTCACCGATCAACTATACGGAAAAAATGTTTTTTCAACGCTCAATTTGGTAAAAGCATACTATCAAATCTGCATGGAGCCAAGCAACGTCCAAAATACAGCACGCCTTTTGGACTCTTTGAATATTTCTACATGCCCTATTGGGTTAAAAAATGCGACCCAAACCTTTCAAAGATTCATGGACAATATTTTTTGTGGCGTTTGTATTCTGCTACATCGACGACATTTTTATCATGTCAAACTCTTTGGAAGAGCATAAAGAACATCTTGCATCGGTTTTCCAAATTCTCCAAAACCATGGTCTAAGTATTAACCTTAGTAAATGCCAATTTAAACCAGAGGGCCGGGGCTAACTTCGACCGCGTCAAAGTTTGTATACCCTTGCAACTTTTTTGGGAATTCTTTCCTTACCTATAGCCATCAAAAGAAAAAACGATTTATCTAAAAAGGCTAATGTTTGCGATCGAACGGCATACAATCTTAGCATAGGAAATAACGAAGATATTGATAGCATAGTCATTAACAGATATATTAAACTAACAAATGTTAAATTTGAAAGCAATCGCATCACAAGTAGTATTGACAAAAGTCGTTCCTATGGGAGCTATATGATATAGTCACCCGATCTTGTTCAAATTTGGCAAACTTGTTTTTATGCATAATAAAACCACCAATATTAAATTTCTTACAAAATAACGAAGTTATTAGGAAAAGTCACTGTTCGTGACTTGGTCGTAGATGCATCCTTCTATGCGTTGCACACTTCTGACCAAAATTAATATACCCTTTTTGCAAGGGTATCAAAAAGGAGAGGTCAACTTTCTTGGATACACAATCAACGAATGTGGAATTAAGCCGCCAGATAGGATAAATGCTATCCTTTACTATCCAAGACCTGAAACAATATTCCAACTTGGTCGATTTTTGGGTGTGATCAACTACTATCGTAAATGCCTTCAACATCAGGTATACAACCGCCATTGACTGAATTTGAGATGTGAAGAAGAACGACCAACGGATCGAATGGACACCGACACTCATTGCTGCCTTTAAAAATTGTAAGCAAGGCATGGCTAATGCAACACTTTTATCGTTTCCGTCACCAGACGCAAAACTCAGTTTAACCTGTGACGCTTCTGACTCGGCCATAGGCGCGGCCCTCGAACAACAGATAGATGACATCTGGAAGCCACTAGAGTTTTTCTCCAAAAACCTCAGCATTACGGAACGAAATTATAGCACGTACAATAGAGAACTCTTAGCAGTCTTCGAGGCAATTAAACACCTGGTAGAGACACGAACCTTTAGCATCAGGTATGATCATAAGCCGCTTGTTTATGCCTTCAATCAAAAACCTGAAAAAGCATCTCCCCAAATGGTGCCGAAACTGCCTCCCTTGTCAGCGTGCGAAAATCAACAAACACAACCACTTATTACCAGAGAAGATACCGATTCCGGAAGGCAGATTCAATCACGTACACTTGGACATCATAGTAATGCCTTACTATCAGAACTTTGGCTACTGGATATCACCCACAATCCAATGGTTTAATCGAACGATGGCATACGACGGCACGCCTTGGACAAAACGTTTGCCAATTGCGTTGCTTGGACTACGCACTTGTTTCAAACCAGACATCAACGCATCAGCTGCGAAAATGTTGTATGGAATGGCATTACGACTACCCAATGAATTTTTTGAAGATTTGGACAAGCCATTAACGCCTGCAACATTTTTATGTCCTTTGTGTGCAAAAACTTCGCCCTAAGCCCATGGTTCATCATATCAAGGAAAGAATGGTCATCCTAAAAGGCATTGATCAATGCTCACATGTTTTCATTAGAACTGACGCAGTCAAGCACCCGAAGTCATAAAACGTCAAACGGATCGAGTCTTCGTTCTAAAAGTCAATGGAAGGGAGGTGGCAAAGAAAGACCAACAACCCGAGACTCAAGACATGAAACGTCCTGCACCAAGATCATTTACACCTTCAAATTCATGACTACCTCTTTGGACGGGGATTACTGTGGCGACACCGAAAACACTGGTTCGCCCTCTGTTTATCGTTTCTCAATCCTAAATTGAATTCTAAGTACTATTATTGTTGTTCAACACTGTCTCTGTTCTTGTTAAACTTGTCAGACAGACCAATTAGTTTGCTGTCATGTCTTTCGAAACTATTTGAAAAGATATTGCAGATCCGACTAATTCCTGAATTCCCAAAATGCAATCACTTTCTACCAGTTCAGCTTCCGGACACTTCAGCAAGTCAATCACATAACATCCGAAATACATATAGCATTTGAACGAAAGAAATACTGCACGATAATTTCTCTCAATGGTGCCCAGGCTTTAGAAAGAGTTTGGCTCGACGGTTTGAAGTTCAAAATCAAGTAAAAACTCGCTGTAAGTTGTAATGACTTCTTTTCAACTGAGTTTCAAATAAAAGCTAGTGTATCACAAGGTAGCATACTCGGTCCATTGCTATGCCATATATGTAAAGCCACACAAACGTATGGAAACGTATGGGTCCGGCCAGACAAATGTGAATGGATTAAATTGTAAAGTTCAAGTTTACCTATGGTTCTGTTCTGAGACAGGGACGAGGCGAGCGTCTGACGGACTTCAAAAAAGTTCAAATATTGAATTTCAAAGTCTGGCTTAACTTAACGGCAAATCGCTGCCAAAATCAGTCGAAACCAAAAAATATATATGGCCACAATATAAAGGGAGGTACTTATTATGTACCTACTTCAGCAGACAGACGAAGTAGTCGAAGTAGTAGTATTAAGTAGTCGGCTGTCTTGCGTAAGTAGAGTAGTGGTGTCCCATTTCCTATTACGTAGCATGGAAATTACAATGTGTGGCTTAAAAAATTAATGTAAAAAGGTCTTGGGTCATAATCACGGCATAATATTCATATCATGCACTTTTCTATTCTTTGTAACCAACTCGTTTCTGCTGACTTCACCGGAAGAGCGACCCACTCTCAACATCGGCTCAACACCCTCTTGAGGTATATTTAAGGCCCCAATCCCTGAAAGAGCCCCAGTCTTAATATAATCTTTGTTTGGCCTTGGAACCAGAAGTACATTCAAGTGATTAATAAACGAATTATAACTTTAAATCGAAGCTTCTGCGTAATTAATTTCATGGTAAACTAGTGGTTAAAAAGAAGAGTCTTGTTGTCTTCAATGTGCATCCGAAGGATCATGGTAATGCCACACCCGGACATAGAGACACGTTTGATAGACTCGTAACTAACGCCCGAGCAGGGACCAGACTCGTATCCATGGGCCCGACTTGTAACTTAAATATCCTTTATATGGTTGGAGATGCTTCTTCTATGCGTCGCAAACTTCTGACCAAAATGAATATATTATAGTTTTAATCAATTATGAATTCAAAGTATCCTAACGAAAACGATCATAAAAAGGAGATGCCAGGCAACGATGGAATTAATGAGTTGATGGTTGGGGCGACATGAATCTAAGCAATATAATTAAGACTAATTGTAAGATCTTGCGGAGAAAAGCAATCAAACCTTGATTGGGTTTTTAGCTCCGACCCTAGAGCATTACAACTCAAACAAGGGGTTTTTAGTGTTATAATAAATTGAACTATAATACAGAGATTTAAAACACAAAATGAATTGATTTTATGTTTTTATGGTAAACTTTCTGTTCACGTTTCATCATACCTCCTCTTACTTAGAGGGCACATCATTTATCAAAAAGAAGAATGGTCGTAAATGCATCAGTAATTGTCTAGCCCTCCATCTATAGGACGCAGACATCTTGTTTCCTATCTTATCCGATGAAACTGCTGTACATTCAAAAGAGTAGCTCTTGGTCGACTTGCGGTTTTATGATGCAACAATGAAGAAAAATATGGGAAAAATTCATCGGATTTACTGAGCTTTTATGGTATTCGCCTTTGTCAGCTTTGTATTGCTTGCACTTTAAACAATACGAATTTATTATCCAGTGATGAAAAACTGAATGCATTTGTTATTGTTTATCTCAATGTGTAAAAACAGATGCAGATGCATTTTGGCTTGGCAAAATATTACAAACTTTATTCCTAGTGCAGTTGAGACATATTTGAGCCAACATAAATCTCTGGTTTCATACATTTCAGGATTGGGATCGTTTTGTTAGACTATCCTTTTAAATTCTAGAAGTTTGTCGGGCTTTCTTGTCCATTGCTCAAAATATTCCGATTTTAATTGTTGCCAAGCCTCTTGGTACTTCGTGGCCAATTGCTTGCATGTTCCATACGATAAATTGGGAAGGTCTTCGATCAGAATATCAAATCTTTTTCTTGTCTCCTCTTGGGATCTAAGCAACTCCAGAAAGCAAAGAAACAGATTATATTTGCTAATAGCCAAGGCAGCAACTGGAGTATCCAATTTCTTTTTTGTGACACCCTAACGTTTCCCATTTACTGAGATTTCATAGGGTCTGCAAGGCAGGTAAGAACTGCTATGATTAAGTCGTTATATCACTGTCATGTCATTTTACCTAAGGCGCACCCTGAACACCTAACACATTCCAGCGGGCCCCACGACCTGGTTTGGTGCGCAACTGATCTTTCCTGATGATTCAGAATCCTCGTTTAGTTCATGATACAGGTAGCTCAGGAAATCTCTTTGCGCTATAACACGAAGTACACTCGAAAGCGTAAAAACTGAATTAGTCGCTTGCAGTATTTAGACGCGAGCGTGTGTATGTCGCTTTGCCAACCAAAAAAATGCACATGATAAAATAAATTCTGTGGTTGTTTTCCCGTTCGTTTTCATTTTGCGAATCCATTGACAACTTTCGTTGGCTCTAAATTACAGTCGGACTCCGATTTTTAAAAAACCAATAATCTGCACAAGTTTAGTGGACTGCATGGGTAGCGATTCCAGAAAAGGGCTTTAAATAAAGATGTGAACCAATAACCCCAGTGTCTTTTTTTGGTGTAGGACCTTTACATAAGGACTGCTGTAAATTTTGTCTTAGACTTTTTTGTTCAGTATGGCACCTTAAAAAGCTGGAAGCTCCATAGAAGATGGCCCATTAGCTTACAGAGCTTTGGGTAAGCTGGATAGATCCAGAAAACTCTTGGAGAGCATAATCTGCAACAGACTGATTGAGGAATTGGGAATTACGTATGGATTGTCTGATTGTCATTTCGGATTTGGGAAAAAGCGCAGCACAAGAAACGCACTCAGTAAAGCCAATGAGGGCCAACGCTGAAAAGTCGACAGCAATAAATCAGAACATCGTTGGAAGTCAGGAATGCGTTTAATTTGCCCAGTTGGACCAAATGAAAAAAAAATACATCACAGCCAAGAGATAGCATGGGCGGTTCCAATCGCTTATCTACACGGTGGCGTCTTTACTGTTGGACGTGTGTGCAGAGGCCTAAAGGCCCATTCGAAGATGTATCCGAAAACACCGCTCTGGTACAATCTGGAATGGACCTACTAAATCTATTGGCAAATGAGGCTAGAAGTAGAGATTCGCCACTAATTAGAAAAGGAACGACTCCGGCTAATGGCCAAGATGTCGAATCTCATAATTTGGGAGCTGAGCAGGGCGTAATATTCCAGACGCGCCATCTCGTGGCAAGACCGATTTGCACCTGACGCAACTAGTGACTTTACTTGCATAGTTTTAAACGTGACACAAATCCCTACTTCACTTTATGTGGGCAGCGTCGAAGACTAAGAGTTTTGTATGTTCTCGACATTCCGCTGAGCGGGAATCCTTGCGTTGCTTTAGCGGAAACAAAATTGAAGCCCTAGGTAAATTCTACACGTCGTTTCCATGCCACCTCCCCCAGGGGAAGTAATGCCTTAGAGAACTTAAAAACTTCTTTGGTGGTCGTGGGAAAATGTTGTACATATCCATATGCAAATGTTGTGATCAACAGATTCAATGGC
Source organism: Drosophila paulistorum (assembly GCA_018152135.1). Classification (NCBI taxonomy): domain Eukaryota; kingdom Metazoa; phylum Arthropoda; class Insecta; order Diptera; family Drosophilidae; genus Drosophila; species Drosophila paulistorum. Next base: position 915,063 of record JAECXG010000811.1, on the reverse strand, counting down.
GAAAATTGTATAAATGGTCTTTTATAAGTTGTACTAAACAACTTTTTGTACTGAAGAACAAAACATTATCTGATAAACATGAATGAAGTGGCACCCATTATGGTGACAGTTTTATCATACATTAGCTTAGCGAGTAATTTTGTAACTCATGGAATTTGTTTTTCACTTACCGAACAAAAGCTACACCACGAGGCCGACCAGTCAGCTTGTCTCGTAGAATATTGCGCTGGACAATCTGCCCAAACGGAGAGAAAATTCTATCGAGCATTTCATCGTTAATATTGCGCGAAAGATTAATAACGTATAGATTGGTATCTTTAATAGATTGTCCGCCTGGACGTGCGTAGGAAACCTGCAAGAGCCAAAAATAAGAAAATATTTATAAAAGAATCAAAAAAATTGAACCATACCTTTAATCGTTTGTTGCGAACATAAAAACCATTCAGCTTCTGTATGGCGTCCTCTGAGTCGGCCTCGGCATTGTAATCAACGAAACCATAACCAAAACTATACCCGGTCTAGAGAGAGAGAGCCAAATAGAGTGAGACAGATGTAAAGGTTATTTGGTTTTGTATTTCGCGAGGGACAAGAATAGCCCGCCCACGAAGGACATTCAAAGTTTAATTACCTTGAAATCACGCATTATTTTGCAGGTATTAATGGAACCGCAGCTGCTGAACAAATTATAAAGCTCACGGTCTGTCATATCCTGAGGCAAATAATTAATGATCAAATTAGTGGCACTAGTGCGATCCTCCGGATTGTTGCCTGGCGTCGGCGATGAGAAATTGCCACCTTGTTGCTGTTCTTCCACGCCAGAATTGTTGTTGTCATGATACTGCTGACGTTGATTATCACCACCTTCCTCCTCCAACTGCTGATCCTGTCCGGCTTGTTGCTGCTGTTGATTATTACCGTTGTTCTCATCTAGAAAATGCTCCTCCTCACTGTCTTCCTGTTGACCTTCGCGCTCCACAGCATCGGCTGGCTCCTGCTTTCAACGACAAATATTTTTGGATGAGAATATATCGGAAAATAAAAGGATTTTCGAAAAATTGAATCAAATGTACCTCGAAGTCCGAGGATGTCTCGTCATCCTCATCATCATATGGCCGAGAATGGTCACTTTGCATCTTCTCAGACTGGGACATGGCTGTTTACGTTCCTTTTTCGACCTTTTTCTATAGCCTTTAGATAAAATTATTTTATCTATATGGTATCGCGTCTTCACAGACTTGTCTGACAAAAAAAAAAAAAAAAAAAAGCCAACTACTGGAAATATACAGAAGAAAGTAAAATCAAATATTAAACAAATAGAACTTGTCACAGTTTGGAAACGCAATTTAGTTAATTCTGTAAGCAACCGTTAGGGACCTTGATCTGTGTTACTAAAGGACTCGAATTCGTTTAATGTATGTATATAAAGTACGACTCCCAACATACAACTTCGGGGCTGGCGGAACACTATCCCCCTTCCAATGACCTGATAAGTCATCGTAGAACAGGCAGGGGGCCAGTCGAGATGGATGCGCACTGACACTGTATTTTGGATGCGCCTGAGACTGCATTTAGGGGTATAGGGGATGATGTTTGGAAAAGCTGTCGCTCTCGCACGCGAAGAATGTGTATTAACAAATATTAAACACTGAACGAAAACGAAGGCCCAGCGGCAATGACGAAAAGTGTACCTCTCTTTTACACTCACTCATACACACACAACAAAAAAAAAATTAACAACCCTTATATACAGCAATAGGTTCACAATTTTATTAAAAATTCACTTATGTTCATGTCTCAATTGTAAATTAAGTTTTAATATCTTCCGACTCAAATCCATCAAACAAAATTAAATTTCTTTTTTTTTTGTTTTAACCACTTACCGCTTGCTACACTTCTTTGCTGAATTTTTCCAAAATCGATGAGAAATGCTATGGTATCGATATTTTTATAAATTATCGTACGGAACAATCAATAGATGGCCAGTTCATTTTTGCTTGTTATTTTATTGGAATTTGGAACAGTTGGAAAAGAACAGATATTGTTAAACAGCAATTTTCACTGCCGCAATCTATCTATGGTAAATGGCGTCCTATTTTAGAAATATTAATTGACGTAACTGGCAATTAAGTTCGATCAAAATTATGTACATGTATAATTTATATGTTTATTTTTGTAATACATTGTATACAAAAGTTATTTAAAAAGTTGAAAATGGCTATATGTTTTTACGGAGTACATTAAACTACTGTACTGTACTGGCCTTAAAAATAAATTCACGAAGACCTGTAATACGTAATAAAAACATTTTGTATGAAAACAGGATTCAATAAGATTTATCAATAAATTTTAAATTGTCGTTTTTTATTGTCGATTCGATTAAGGTATATACTAATAATATAAATTTTATTTTGCTCGAACTATTGACAATTACATATATTTATACATTATATGAAATTGAATGTTTTTGCCGGCTCGAGGTCAATTGTTGGGCGAATAAAAACAGAAATAAAAAGCAAAATATATCGGAACGAAAATAAAAACAAACTGCTTTTTATACCCTTGCAGAGGGTATTATAAAATTGATCAGATGTTTGTAACGCACAGAAGGAGACGTTTCCGACCCCATAAAGTATATATATTCTTGATCAGCTTGAGAAGCTGAGTCGATATAGCCATGTCCGTCTGTCCGTCTGTCCGTCTGTCCGTCCGTCTGTGCGTATGCGTTTTACTCAGCCATCTTAAGAGATATCGGGTTGAAATTTTTTTTGGAGACTCTTTATTACCTGTGTGAGATAAAGTATGAAAATCATCGGGATCGGACTACTATATCATATATTGTTTAATAATCATTAAGTGTGTTTTGAATTCAGTAGTTTGAAGTATGCGTTTTACTCAGCCATCTTAAGAGATATCGGGTTGAAATTTTTTTGGAGACTCTTTATTACCTGTGTGAGATAAAGTATGAAAATCATCGGGATCGGACTACTATATCATATATTGTTAAATAATCATTAAATGTATTTTGAAAATGCATTTTACTCAGCCATCTTAAGAGATATCGGGTTGAAATTTTTTTTGGAGACTCTTTATTACCTGTGTGAGATAAAGTATGAAAATCATCGGGATCGGACTACTATATCATATATTGTTAAATAATCATTAAATGTGTTTTGAATGCATATTCATAATACGACAACTAATGCTGTTGATGTATGAAATTTCACTTTTCTTATCGAATTAAATATAATAAAGAACTGCAAGGGTATATAAACTTCGGCAAGGCCGAAGTTAACTTCCATAGCTCGTTATTTCTGTTTTTATTCGCCCAACAATTGACCTCGAGCCGGCAAAAACATTCAACTCTAAACAACAAAAAGGTCGCAAAAATCAACATATAACATTATATGAAATTATATTAGAAACATTGGCGTATACATATTTATTTAAAAAGTGCTTACGGGTACCCTGTACAAAAGTTTTAACAATGCACAAACTCTTACTTCCTGCTTGCTTACTTTGCTTGTGTTTCACATTTCGTCGTTTCGGTTTGAAAATCAAACTAGCATACACATGTACAACACCTGACTGCCACAAAGTTTTGCCGTTTATTTTATGCAAAAATAAAAGAGAAACAAAACATAAAAACAAAACCAACTACTTTTAGCGTTGAAGATATTTTTTGTGCTGCTTGATTTAAAATCTTATAAATTAGTAAGATTTATTGACCTCAAGCCGGCTTAAGTCCAGTTTTGATAAAAGCAAAATGTTAAACAGTCATAGTTCTGATTGGTCAAGGATTGATTTGATGTTACGGAACAATTACCAAAAAATGTCTCCATTATGCCTATAAAAAGAAAAATATTAGTAACAATTCTGCAGAAGAGTTTTTTATATATTTGTACATACATGCATAAAGAGTTCTAAACTATTTTTTCTTATCATATTACGTTTTAATACAAATTTGTTAAAATAGAACAATGAAAAAATCAATTACTGGTTTCAGTTCAGCTACATAGCTTGCAGGAATACCCTTATTAAAATGTTGTGAACGTGTAAAAAATTGTCCGATACATCGTCAGTATCGATATCTTTGCATCACTGATTCAAAAGCCTTGCCCAACACCTTTGTCACAATCCCACAATCACCATAATTTCATCGAATTAATGATAATGAAAGGTGTCAAAATATTGTTATGAAACAAGTGGACTGGCGAATGACCTACATAGTTATTTATTAAAATGTCTTTTTTAACATTTTTGCACTGACTGCCCAATGACTCGTTACAAGTAATAAGTGCGCATCCCTGGAATCATTGTATATGGCTATATGTACATGCACACATGCATACGTGCAAATACATATGTGTGTATGTTGTTAATTGTATTGAGCTATTTTTTTTTTTTTTTGTAATTGGTTCTCAAGAAGTTTATTAAACAATTGGAATTGCAGCCACTCTTATATATCCCCACTCAAGTAATGCACAAATCTGAAAAGAAATAGACAATTCGCGTTGTAAGTAATAGTTTACAATGAGTGAAGATTATCTTAATAACTTTTACCACACGACAGCTGAGGAAGAACTTGAGAATACGCAATAAATGATAACGACCTTACTTCTATCACACGGCAGTGCGACGACGAAGTTGTCTCTCCTTGCTTGCTCTTTCTTTCCCCTGGACGAATTTCCCGCTCAGATTGGGCTTAATTGCCATCCCAAAGAGAAAGGGCGGTGCATTAGGAGGCTTTTATTATGCCGCAGGTAAGGACTGCTGCCGCTGAGGCAGCAGCAGCGGCTGCCGGGAGTGGTGCTAATGGTCAACCGCTTGTAAAGATTGGGCATTACCTTCTTGGCGCCACCTTGGGTACGGGCACATTTGGCAAAGTGAAGGTCGGTGAACATCAAATGACCCGCCTTAAGGTCGCCGTAAAGATCCTTAATAGGCAAAAAATCAAAAGCCTGGACGTCGTGGGCAAGATACGACGGGAGATACAAAACCTTAAACTCTTTCGGCATCCCCACATAATAAAATTGTACCAGGTGAGTGCGAACAACTCAAAGTGTACATATATCTAACATTGCGAGTAACATATATTATTAGAAGTTTCACAGAAAAACAGATCGAGCGTTTGCTTCAATAGTCAATTATTAGACAATTTACGTTTTTGTACAATTTCGTAAGCGATTTTATATATGGAACTCCTTTAGGAACTACCTGAGTCATTCCAAAAGAAGGCCACAGTCAATACCCATATAAAAATTAGTCCAATCTCTGTCGGATTGTATACACTTATAGAAACTATTAAAACTATACGAGCTCAAATGTTCGCAGAACATTCCTGAGAATCAGCCAAATTCGCCAACCATTTGAGCTACCTTACAATTATCGATCCATAAAACATCGAAAACAACTTGTTATTTATTTAAACTATCGGTATCTGTTTGATCTACCAAGTTGTTTCGATTGTTTCTGGTGATATCATAACAATGACAACTTAAGTCTTCAAATTTAACTTAAAGAAATAAAGAAAACGAATAAGTATAAGCAAATAATACCCATTTGATGTGATGGTATATGGCTCTTTCAGGGAAAATGTTGTCAATATCGATGGGTAAATAAAGATACATACGTACGATTTCTCATAATTCGCTTTGGTCTCAAACTAAATATGTACATAGCTGCGGGATGAATATATTATTTTATCCTAGTTGAAATCGAGGTATTTCAGTGGCTTTACCAAAACCTATGGCAAGTTAGCTGGCTTGAGGTCAAAAAAAAAAAAAAAAAAAAAAAAAAAAAAACTAGTTGGGAATTGCAACTAAATGTATCGAAAAAAGTAGGCCAAGCCTACAAAACCGAAGACCAGCTTTTTGTGCATACATTTAGGCGCCATGAAAAATTAGTGTAAGAACCTAAACACGCATCGGTGCTCTGCACCAGTCCAGACTTGAATGCAATAGGCTTAAAAGCTTAAAGTAAACTACAAGATTTCTGTGTCATACACAGTTTCCCCCACTGTGCCATAAATCTTATGGATTAGGTGAAGGATGGTATGTTCAGATTATAATACTTGGCCTTCTCTGTGTACTCTAAGTTGGGTGTACGGAGACCAAAAATGTTTACTAACGTCATCGCACAGCTTTTTAATCAGAAATACTTATTCGACTAGCTGTGCGCCTATTGATAGACTGAATTCGATCATTTAAGTTTACTTTCAAGGAAGCTAGAGTCCTCTTAGTTGTTACCTCATCACTTGAAAAAACATTACGGCCAAGGACCGCAAAAATATACCATCTTCGGGGTAGCGGAAGCTAGTTCTTTAATATTCTTTATTTAAGAAAGTAGTGGCCAAATGAAAACAATTGATTTTCTCTGAGCCACAAAGTTTGGTAGGGTTTACGATGAATCAGATCCAAATAAGTGTTGTTTGCCTCTCCAAAAGGGAAGAAGTGTTTGCTAAATGACTCCACAATGCTTTAGATAGGGAATATATGTATGTATGCCCAGCAGCACAATAGTAGAAGGTGTCCAGTATTATCTATAATCTGTGTTTGGTGGCTGTGGCAAAACACTGAGATGGTTTCTATGTTTTTGGGTCTTCGATGAATCTTTTTGGCAAATAAATATATAACTTTGAACTCATTTGACCGCAGTAGGTGACGAAACATCTGCAAAGGACAATTTGGGTGCTCTTTCGAATACTTAATTCCTTGTTTGCGGATCTTATGAACTTTGTTGTAAGCTTCGCCTTCGAATTGATCTAATCTAATTGAATCTTTGGGTGATTGATCTAATCCTTTCTTTTAGAAAAAGTTTAGTCTTCCATGACCTTAAAGTTATTTTAATACGTTTAAATAGTTGATCCATTTGGTATATTTAATGCAGAAATCCAATTAAATTGCCAAAAGGATTTTTTTAGTTAGAGCCACACGTCGGAAATGAGTTAAAAATGGGCGACACATTTCAAATATTCAAATTCTTAGCAATCGCACTAAATGTAGGCAAGGGCTATGCATTAATATAGTTTCACTCGCAGCTGTGTTTAAACTTATTTGTTAAAAATTTTAAACTTAAAACACTATTAACTGATGTAAGGGTTAGAAAAGCTTTGGAGTACATGATATATTTATTAGAGAGCTGCATGAATGATAGAAATATCAATTCGAGTTAACAACATTCAAAACCAAATGAATGAATTGAATGACTTTGAAAATCGACTTCAACTGAATGAGTGTGTTGACGTAGAACTCAGTCGCACAACATTCAAACGAAACAAAACCAATTGAATGAGTTGCTATGATTCGAATGCAAGGAATCCCAATTCTGAGTTTAGTATGTAGTATTTTTTTTTTTGTATTGTATATTTTTTAACTATATGTGATTACTGTACGACTGAACTAGTGTGGTCGGTGGCTCAGTGGGGACCTACTCAGACTTCAATGCTGTTGTCATCGGGTTCAAACCCCCTACAGAGATGATTTTTTTTTTCCAACTAGTGAAGTAATATTAAAAGGTAGACAAAAAAAATAAATTATTCGTTAACCACAATCGTTTCCTCTCATTCGTGCAGCTCTCTAATATTTATCAGTATGTTTACATTTACATACTGATTTGATTTGTTTATTTGTATTTTGTAAATATTTTTACTCGTAAATACTTATAATTTTGAATTCATTTTAGAAAAGTATACAAGTTAATGTGCTCTATTTATTCCTTGTCTTCTTTTTGCGTAGGTGATTTCCACACCTTCGGATATATTTATGATTATGGAGTATGTGAGCGGCGGGGAACTCTTCGATTATATTGTGAAACATGGAAAACTGCAGGAGCATCAGGCCCGCCGGTTTTTCCAACAGATCATTTCCGGCGTTGATTATTGTCATCGCCATATGATTGTTCATCGAGACTTGAAGCCCGAGAACTTGTTGCTCGATCATAATATGCACGTAAAAATAGCCGATTTCGGGTTATCCAATATGATGCTCGATGGGGAATTTCTTCGCACTTCTTGTGGATCGCCCAATTATGCTGCACCCGAGGTGATTTCGGGAAAACTGTATGCTGGTCCAGAGGTGGATATATGGTCCTGTGGTGTCATTCTGTACGCCCTCCTGTGTGGAACCCTTCCCTTCGATGATGAGCACGTACCCACGCTGTTTCGCAAGATAAAATCTGGCATATTCCCTATACCCGAGTATCTCAATAAGCAGGTGGTGAATTTGGTGTGTCAAATGCTGCAGGTGGATCCTTTGAAGCGAGCCACCATTGAGGAGATTAAGAAGCATGAATGGTTCCAAAAGGATTTGCCAGCGTATTTATTTCCCTCTTCGATAGAACAGGATTCTAATGTGATTGACACGTATGCCGTTGCCGAGGTGTGTACCAAGTTCGGAGTAAAAGAATCGGAAGTCCATAATTCCTTGTTGAGTGGCGACCCGCATGATCAGCTTGCAATAGCCTACCATTTGATAATTGATAACAAACGATTTGCTGATGATGCTGCCAATCAGATCACTGAGATCAATAATTTCTTTGTAGCTGGATCGCCTCCACCTCCTCCAGCGCCTTCCACTTTGTCATCAAGTCATTCGCCAAATGAGCGCGATGTTACTGTCATAGTCGGAGGAGGTGGGGGTACAGCAGTCAGTTCCGGCTCAGCCACGCCAGTGCCGGCGAATGGAGCTTCAGGCACTCCTAATAGCTCCACGGTCATGCCCGGCATTCGTCCACATCCTGAACGAATCGCTCCTATGCGTGAACGTCAATTGGCAATGTCGGTTCAAAACTCTGGAGGAGCTGCTTTCCCCGAGAAAACAGCACGTGGTGGCACGCCCATCAAACGAGCCAAGTGGCATCTGGGTATTCGATCCCAAAGCAAGCCCAATGACATTATGCTTGAGGTATATCGGGCAATGAAGGCTCTTAACTATGAGTGGAAAATCATTAATCCGTACCATGTCCGCGTTCGTCGTCAAAATGTCAAGACTAGCAAATTCTCAAAAATGTCCCTACAACTGTATCAGGTGGACGCCAAAAGCTATTTGCTAGATTTTAAGTCCTTGACCAACGATGAGGTTGAGCAAGGCGATGATGTCATTATGGAGAGCTTGACTCCTCCGACCCACAGTGCGTCTGCTGGGACGATGCCGCTCCAGCCCACGGGCCATCACACAATGGAGTTCTTTGAGATGTGTGCGGCATTAATTATTCAATTGGCTCGCTAAATAATGCAAAATCCAAAGGGTTTTGGAGAAATGCTGTTATTGCGTTATCGAATGCTCGCTTACCGCTTACCGTTATTAATGCTAGCTTTGCCCGATAAATTGTTCTTGTTGTTTTTGTTGGCGTCTTTATATACTTTATATATTTTTTGTATCAGTTTTAACGGTTGATTTTTATTTTTTTGTGCTTCTTTTTGAAGATTCTGAGTATTCTTTGTACAAAGTTGTATTCAGTTCAGTTCGGTCGAAAACCCATTTAATTCAATATTGTAACCTACTAAATAATTTTAATTTCGGGTAAAAAGACTTTCGTAATTATAAATAATATATGCAATAAATTACACAAAATCACACATAGTTTGTTTATATGTACATGTAAGTTTTATAAAGTAAACGTCGTTATGCACAGGTAAACTGCGAAATCAATTTAATTAACTACACCGGAGTGAGCGAGATAGCATATGCACGGTTGTCTTATGAAAGTAAAATTGTTGTTTCCTTTGGTGTATCATACATAGGGTAGTTTAACAATATATATCTACATATGTATGTATAAGTATATAAAGTGTATATATAGATATTCATATGTTCTTGATCAGCATTAGAAGCCGACCACCTGTGTGGCTATCCTTTACGCACTCGATGAGAGATTTCCTAATTATCAACCAAGTTAGATCGGGCCACTATAGTGCTTAGCTGCCTAGTTGACAGAGATATATAGAAAAATCGCATTAAAGTAGGCTTAGTGATAAATTTCTCATAATACAATAAAAATAGGATGAAATAGGATGAATAATAGTTTATTATTGTATTATTATCAGTAAAGGGCATATATGTACATAGTTGCTTAAACTGTCAACCTAACTATATTTAATAATAATGACTGGGCCACTTAGACAAGTCATATATTGCCAAATGGAAATATGTATATTTGAGAAACGAAACGTAAACCAGAACTTTAAGGAAGGGATCCGTTATTTAAAAATGGCTTTCACTACCAGGTTATAAGCATGAACTTCGGCTCAGAACAAACAGAAACCTGCTGTCTTTATGTATTAAAGTTAAAATTAAAGGTTGTCAGATACTATCTAATGCGGTTTAGTACTAAGCCTCTCTTTCTGATCAGTATTATTGTTTTTAGCAATAGCTGTTGGTTTAGCACTGTTCTCTGTTCGAGTCACCTGGCTTGACCGGATCTTCTCTTTGCCCACTGTGGCTTACGAACTACAACTAACCTCCATCTCTTTCTTGTTCATGCCCATGAACCTTTGAACAGGGGATTTTCTTTTCTGATTGGAACTAGGGCAATGCACTTTCCCACCCTTCCAAATGAAAAGTAAAGGGGAAAGATATGTATGTACAAAGTTGTAATGTTTTGCCTAAATCTGTTTTTGTATCCTATTTTCTTAGTTCTACATGAAAGTACAATGGTATGAATTAGTCGCAAAACGAATGTCAAAAGGAAAAATTGAACATGTATCTGAAATGTTATTTTAGAAAAACGTCATGAACATTTGCCCAGGCACCTGGCCAAAATGTCGAAAGCTGAGATGACCACATGTGCGGATATGTGATTAAGGTAGTATATTGAAAAGTAAACATATGTATATATGTACATATTTGAATTACCTTATGGGATTGCGTTATCTTTGACTACAGTTAAGTCATCATGTATCAGGCTATATAAATAGGTACACATACATGTATAAATGTCAAAAGACGTCAGATTCTGGTCCCAAACGCAACCTTATTTTTATTTCATCTTTGTATATAAATAATTCAGTTTACGTGTGTCTAAACTAGTACTAAGACTACCAAGTTTTTATTGCTTTTGCTGTTGCTTTCGCTTTAGTTTATCAATCAACGTTTCTATGGAATTAGCATCTACTAACCCAATGAATTTATCTACTACGACGCCATTGCGAAAGGCCAGTACAGCGGGTACAGCCTTAACTTCAAATGTTTCGACCAGATCCAAATTTGTTTCCACATCGATAACAGCCAAATCAATTTCATTTGAATTTTCGAGAAGCTCCAACATTTTTGGGGTGAGAATTTTACATGGATCACACCATTCTGCGTGAAAATTTACAATGACCGGATTATCGCTGTTGATTACCTGAAATAAACGGATTGAGTAATGTAAATTTACCAATAACAAACACGAATGGCTTAAGTTAATTTCTGATTTTGGTCACATTACCTTCTGATCAAACTCATAGTGATCCTTGATCACCAGCTTCTTACAAAAAATTTGAGATTGTGACAAACACTTTTGGTTGAACTTAGCCGCCGCCTGCGGAGGAAAAGTAAAGCGTTGACAGTTACTATGTGCGCTGGTCTGGATGGCTGCAAGTCGTAGAGCAATCCCCTGTGCAGTTATTTTCAGCATTATAGCAGCGTTTCACTAAGTTTTTTTTTAGTTCTATTTATATTGTTATGCAGGGCTTCGTGCACTACTTTGGGTGTTATTTGTTTATAACAATAAAAAAATAAAAAAAAAATCACCCCAATTAGGTTGAGTTTTCCAACACTGCAAACTTATCAACTCTGAAATAAATTATATTTCGATTCCGCAGGCGGTTCGATAACATTGCCAAATTTTAAAAATGCCGCCAAATGTGCACCTTCATATTAAGATTATTTTTTTATTTTTACTGACCAAAATACATAGTTTGTAAATGAATACGCCTTTAAACATTTTGTTTTACGTTTTTTAGTGCTTACATGTAAAAAATTTTTGTTGAAATTTGATAATAATGATTGAATTTGTAACCTTCGTATACGGTTTTTCGTTGCGCGCCCTAATTTTATATAATCGGTTCTCCTATCACAGCGACGATAAATCTATCGATAACCAAACGAAGGCGGTAGGTGAATTGCAGCAGATCGAGATCCTCTGGTTCCGTAGCTCTTGCGGGGTGGGGGGGTTGTTTGCTGAATCTCTACCTTTAAGTATAAAATTTAATTTTATTAGGATCTCTACTGAAACTAACTTTAAATGAAATCAAAATGTCGGGCCGAAAATACTTACGAAAACAGTAAATAATTCATGTTAATAAAAAACGAAAGAAATGAAGGTGTATCCTTTGGGTCACAAGCTAGCTGTTACTGAGGTCAAGATGTAGATAGACCTTATCAGTTCTATACCCTCCCAACCATGAATCTTTATTGGCATTTGTAAAGATTCCCAAAAAAAAACTGATCGATATCAACTCATGTACCCATGTCACTAGGAAAATTAATTTTAAAGCTTAAGCAATCATATTCAATTTCATTATAATTTCAGATAGGAGCATTTCGAGTTGTACAGAATAAATTTTAAAAGAAATATTTACTGACTAATCTTACACCGCTGGTCTGGTATGACTCAACATTTTGAGATTCCGAACTTTCAGTCTGGCAAAACGATGGAACTCAAAGTAAATTAAAACTATTGAATGATAGGGACTAAAACTAGTAGTATACGAGAGAGCTTACAAGTTACGCATTATTAATTATGGTAGAATATATAGTAGATTATAGAATAAAAAAAATGTAGAAGGAATGTCCAATGAATCAAGTTAACCTTTTCTTGTAATTATTCATCTTATTTTCAAGTTCTCTTTTAATTTTTTTTTTTTTTTTAAATTCTTTAAAGTTATTTTAAATTTTCAAGTCGCACAAATTCACTCATTGCTTTTGATTGCTCTTCAAGTCAAGCATTATTTACGGAAATTTTTTTTTATATTCAATTCGATTATTTGGTTGATCACAAAACGCTGAAATAGAAATTACATCAACAAAATCAGAGTATCAATTGACTACCGTTCTCCATAGTTCGCAAAAACTCGGTTAAAAGTCGCCGAATTGATACTGCTTAATACACTAGGCACTTACCCCATAGTTTACTCGCTGAAAGGCCTTCCATCGATGCACTGTGGGAAGGTGTTTATATGATGATTTCTCCTTCGCGCTTTATGACCACCATTAACTCCGTTCACTCACTTTGCTTTTACATTTACTATATTTTACGTTACTCTCGACTCGAATTATTTAATATAACCTTAACGAGATTTTAATCGATTCCATATTTGACTTATTTACATTTTTTTTTTTTTGGTTTAACTTGATTAGGACTTGAAATTTAAAAATAAGATCAGAAATGAAAATATCGAGACTTAAAGATTTCGTTCAAAACGAGGTCAATTTCAAAAAAACAATTGTAGGAGCTTTCGAGGTGGTCACATGGAATGCGCTAAATCGGGCAACAGCAAGCAGTATCCAGAATTTGGAAAAAATCCAGTTCACCGAAGGTTAGGACACCTTTCGGGAAATGAGACACTTTGGCCGCACTGTAAGCCTTAACTAAGAAACGATGTGACACTGCCGGCGTTTAGTTGGCGGTGTCTTTTCAATGTCCTGAACGCCAATTCCAGAAGGCAACGACAACCGAAAATTCGAATACACGTGCTCCGGCACCAGAAATGGATATTTGTAAACTCGCCGGTTCCCAAAAAATAATCCTCCCAAACGAAAGCTACCAGCAATATTGGCCGGAAAAAGTAAGGTTTCCAATCTAAGATATGGAGTAAGATGCAGATGGCGGCGGGGCAAAAATTCGAATTAACCTACATACCTTCTATGATTTATAACCAAAGATTTGGGTTACAGCTTTTTTTTATTGAACACTTTTCTCCTCAGAATTAAAAATGAAAATGAAGCCTAACCAAAAAATGAAGCGCGTTGCCACCTCAAGAAAAACGATAGATCATTTATCGCTATCCCCCTATTATGCGGTTATCGCTCGATCGATACCAATATTTTTATTTATTGATTAATCGCTATTGGCAAAGTGGCGCGTAAAGACGTTAAGTTCAAAAATTTGAAAGTTTAAACTAGCGCACGCTACACCACCCGATAATATGCAACGTTAGGCAGCATATTAGTGGGAATTAGTTCCGTATATCCTTAGCGTGAAATGTTCCTACTTCTCTACCTTGCATATTTTCTAACAAATAAAAGCAGTTTCCGAGCTTCCTTTTGATTCGACATTTTATGAACTTAGGGGCTAATTTAGCATTGAAGTTCTGAGAGAATTTGCTTAACGCGAAGTTTCTGCGAAAAACTTCTTGGCCTTCTTTAAAAGAGACAGACTTACTGCGAAGATTATACTGTGCTACATTTCGATCATATGCTTTCTTAATATTTTCTCCTATATCCTGTCGCAAAAGGTTTAACTGGTCAGTCTGATTGAGCGGTGTTATAGGCTCCTGTAACAACTTTAATTCCTTTAAAAGTTTATAATCTGAACCATGAGTAACCATGTCCAGTCCGAACAAAGCTTTAAAGGGTGAGCAACCTAAAGATTGATGCAACGATGATCGCAATGCGCAAGATATACTCGTTAAATGTTGATCCCAAAGCGTTTGATCCTGATTTTTTAAATACGAACGGATCGCAGCTAACAGAGAACGATTAACACGCTCAGCTGCGTTGCTTTGCGGAGAATATAAAGCGGTATACTGATGTTTTATGCCTAGTTCAGTAAGAAAAGAATTGAATGAATTTGCCTTAAATTGAACACCATTATCACTAACGATGGTTTCCGGTACTCCAAAACAATGAAATATCTGTTTTAACAAAAATTCTTGTATATCCTCCGTGCGAAACTTTTTCAGAGGTTGTAACCAATGATACTTACTGAAATGGTCAAGAACAATTAATAAACCGACAAATCCATTTTTGCTACGAGGGTAAGGACCAAGTAAATCGATATACAGACGTTGAAAAGGTCTACAAGTGGGAATATGCTGTCCCATAGGTGGTCTAAGCGTATAATTTGGTGCTTTGGACTCCTTACAAGTGTCACATTGACGAATATGGTCACGTACATCCTTTACCATACCAGGCCAAAAAAGAGTTCTACGTATCTTGTCAATGGTTTTCTGCATACCTGAATGTGAAGAGGTATGGCTATCGTGAGCTTGTTTTAGAACATCAACTCTGAGTTTATCCGGTACCCATAGTTTCCAAGAAAGCTTCTCTTGATAAGAATCTCCATTGGCATGTTCGGTTCGAATATACAAATGTTTATTTACAATTTTGATATCTGGGAATTTGTCTGGATTTTCAGTGATTTTCTTCTTCAGATACATATAGCTATCGTCCAAAAATGCTTCAGAGTCCAGATCTATAATAGGACCCATTTCTATCGCCTCTATCGAAAGGTTGGGCAATCTTGATAACGCGTCAGGAATCAAGTGTTCTTTTCCTTTCCTATGCGACATATTAAACTTAAATTGTTGTAAGCGAAAAATCCATCGAGCTAATCTCCCAGAAACATTTTGTTGACGCATTAGCCACAATAAACTAGAGTGATCAGTAACTACTTCAAATTCTTGCAATTCCAAATAACACCTAAATTTTTCTATAGCCAGTATAACGGCTAAACATTCGCGTTCAGTAACACTATAATTGCGTTGGGCACGACTTAACTTTTTAGACATGAAAGCAATAGGCTTCTCTTCCTCTGCGTCTGATAATTGGACAAGTACAGCGCCAATACCATAATCGCTGGCATCACAATGTAAGAAAAATTTCTTATTAAAGTCCGGGTTTTGTAGAATAGGGGCAGAAGTTAATAGATCCTTCAACTTATTCATAGAAGCTTGAGCTTCCGTAGTCCAAACGAAATTTCTTTTTGTTGACAACAGTTCCGTTATAGGATAAGTGAGATCGGCAAAATTCGGTATAAAACGACGATACCAACCGCAAACTCCAAGAAATCCTCTAGTTTGTTTCAAATTCCTAGGTGGTGGCCAATTTTTAATACATTCAATCTTTGACGGATCGGTGCAGATACCTTTACTGTCTATCACATATCCTAAATAACTAATGCTTGCGACACAAAACTGACTTTTCTCTATGTTAATGGACAGATTAGCTTTCCGAAATTGCTCCGCAATTCTTGCTAACACTGAAAGATGGGATGAGAAATCCTCTGAAATTATACACAGATCATCTAAATAGCAAAAAACACAATGGCGAAGGTCAGCAGGAACTACTTCATCCATTAAACGACTCATAGTAGATGTGGCATTACAAAGGCCGAAAGGCATAACTTTGAATTGATATAACGGTCTTCCTGGTACTGTAAATGCAGTAAGAGGTTTAGATGCTTCGGTTAATTCTATTTGCCAATAGGCATCCTTTAAATCGATTTTGGAAATAATATTTGCCTTGGGTAATCTTGAAAAAATACTGTCAATGCTGGGCAAAAGATAAGCATCCTTAATTGTGACTGCATTTAACTTGCGAGCGTCTAAGCACAGTCGCACTTTATTGGGCTTTATCACTGGTCGAATAGGAGAGCTCCAGGCGCTAACAGCTGGTTCGATAACTCCTAGTTGAATCATACGATCAATTTCCGTGTATACTAATTTTTCAACAGCGGGACTAATAGCGTAAAAACGTTGTTTTACCGGTTTGGCTTCGCCAATCTCAATATGATGTTTTATTAAGGACGTACGTCCGAGATGATGACTTGCATTGGGAAACATTTGCTTGACGACTTCCAGCTGTCTAATTTGAGAATACGAAAGAGAATAAGAACTAGGGTCAGTCTCTAACTTTTTTCCGAACCAATCTCGATCGAACTAATTATAGATGGGGCAAGTTCGAAAATTCTCCAAAAATCATGACCTAATATTAATCTTTTCTTCAACGTGGGAATTACAAATAATTTTAACATTCTTTCCAATCTACCGTACCGTACTATTACTTCTAACATACCAATCACATTTTGGCCGTTTCCGTCCGCTGTGCGCACTTGACCTTTAGTTTTTACAAATTGGGGAAAATGTGAAAAATCTGTTTGTGCTAAATCCGAGCCTATACAACTAATGCTGGCACCGGTATCCAATAAACCTAATTCTGTGAACGTAAGAAATGAGACTTCTGCGTAGCTCCTATTATCGTTGTCGTTTCTAAAAATTGTTGCAACAAAAAGTTTCCTGGTTTGTCTTGCGTGATCATAATATTTCCTTAGTCTCAACGTGCGTTTAGCCAAGGGTTGGTCAGATCTGAAAATTTTGTCTTTAACAGTAAGGTAATGTTGTAAACGCTCCGGATATGACAAAAATCTTAGTGGGAGTTTTTGAGACTTTCGTACGTTTACTTTGTCATTCACAATGTTGATACTTTGTTGAACGTTTTCCGAGTTTGATGTAACTATTGCGGGAGCATCTGACGTTGTCTGGATGCACCCTTCGGTCGGTTTTCCGCTAACCTTTTTATACAATCTTGACATTGAGGCTTGTAAACATTGGCCGTGCCGCAACCGTAACAAAAAATGGTGCGTTCCTCTAGACAGTTTTGCCATGTGTGACCGGCTTCGCGACAATTCCAACAAACGAATTTCCCTTGCACAGCGGCAACTTCATATTCCTCATCTGGGTCTGGAACTATTTTATTATCTTCGGTTTCCCCTTCTTGAATTTCAAAAATTTGTCTGCGTCCATTCGCTTTGACGTTAGAAATTACTTTTACTTGAGGGCTGAGCTCTTGTGTTAGATTTTCTTGCATCTGTACTAATCTACGAAGGTGACCTATTGATGCGATGGATTGATATAGTAACTTTTGTCGTATCTCTGGCAACAGGTTATTTTGTAAAATTTCCATAAGCTCCTCTTCCTCAAACTTTATACCGAACTTGTCAATCAAAGAAGCTACCTCATCGTAAAAACAAACAAAAGATTCTCCAGCTTTTTGCTTTCTCGCACGAATCATTTCTTTGCTCATAAAATCTGATCGATAGTCTTTATATTGCTGACGAATAGCTGAACAAAACTCGCTCCATACTATTCGCGGGACTTGCTTATGATATCTCCAATACCACTCGCGGACTTTTCCTCCAAATAATATTTGAATATGTTTACACACCCCAATAAAATCACTATCAAGAGTTTCCTCCGTTAGGGCTTTTACTCTATAAATAAATTCTTCTACTCCTAGACCTTCTGTAGATCCGTCAAAACGTAGATTCCATTTCTGCATTACATTTGCAATTTTTGCATTTTGAACAGTTGTAGGGCAGGGCGAACTTATCAAAGATCGAGTTTGGACCGTGTCTAATGGGACTTCTCGCTGGCCTAAATTCATAGGTAACGACGATACTACACGAGAAACTGTTTGTTCTATCATATTTTGTATAACCGTATAATCGATATCTCGATTAGGACGAGTATTATTACCACGATTGGGTCTTGCTCTTCGTTGATTAGGCATGGTTCTAGGTAATTGCGGTTCTGGTTGATTACTACTGTGACTGGCATCTAAGCATGATGCTGGTGCTTCGCTAACTGATACAGCTGGTTCGTTGAGCTGTTCTGCTCTGTCTCTTGGGACTTGACTTAGCTGTTTTGTAAAATTACGAGTCCATGCTCGAGAAGTGCTGGGTGCCAATGACAAATGTTTTTCCTTAGCTTTTGGTGAACAGTTGCCTACTACGAGCTTTATACTAGACACATCTATCTCACTCTCACAAATTGGGCAATGCTTTTCCTTTTCTAGTAGAGCTTCCAAACAGGATTTATGAAAAATGTGTTTACAGGGAGTACAGAAACATGTTTGCGTGTTGTCCAAAACCAAGGAACAAATTTTGCATATGTTTTCTGCTGGGGTGTCGATATTTGGTGGACTATGTTGAACTAAAGACATTCTCTTTTTTTTTTTTTTTTTAATTATTTTCCTAAAAGTGACATGACTGGGTACATGATTTGAAATCGTAACTAGCTAAATGAACCTAAAGAATATTGGTAACTTTACTATTTTTGTTTTGGGCTATTGCATCTACAAAATTGTTTCTTTTAGTCAGGCTTTGGCCTTTTCAATCTTCTGATCGGCAAGGCTATACTATCTGTATTACCAAGATCCAGACACCAGAACATTAAATCATCCAAGTCAAACAATATGTTCGTGTTCTCTTCGATTTATTTAGACGTTCAGCTGTCGTAACATGATCCAAAATCCAATCAGTACTGATATCGAAACATCCAATATACAATAATCTAAATTGATAAGAAAAGTTTGAACGACTTTACTAAACGAGTGCTAAATTATCGAGGACCTTAACTAAACGAGCAATTTGTGATACAGAGTATTGAAATTCTTGTTTACATTCATTCTTGCTTTTAACTTTGCGGCGGAATATTCCTAACAGAAACATCGGCTTCGCCAAGCAGACTTAAACCGTGCAGGTTCATTTATCCGCGTAAGTTAAACCATAATATAATCTAACAAAATCGACGAAAAATTTGAAACCTCATGTTTTGATCTTAAGACTTTCCTGAATACTTGAACTCAACCTTTATATCACTTGGGGTAGAACTACATACTTCTAATGTGGTCTGCTGTCAAAATAACCACATGCCGTAACTTAAATAAACTTCTTGTCTATATCTAATATTGTCAAGGAGTTGAGTATGCTTTCATCTTGCCCCACACGTTTGGCGCCAAAAATTTTATGTTACCTTCGTATACGGTTTTTCGTTGCGCGCCCTAATTTTATATAATCGGTTCTCCTATCACAGCGACGATAAATCTATCGATAACCAAACGAAGGCGGTAGGTGAATTGCAGCAGATCGAGATCCTCTGGTTCCGTAGCTCTTGCGGGGTGGGGGGGTTGTTTGCTGAATCTCTACCTTTAAGTATAAAATTTAATTTTATTAGGATCTCTACTGAAACTAACTTTAAATGAAATCAAAATGTCGGGCCGAAAATACTTACGAAAACAGTAAATAATTCATGTTAATAAAAAACGAAAGAAATGAAGGTGTATCCTTTGGGTCACAAGCTAGCTGTTACTGAGGTCAAGATGTAGATAGACCTTATCAGTTCTATACCCTCCCAACCATGAATCTTTATTGGCATTTGTAAAGATTCCCAAAAAAAACTGATCGATATCAACTCATGTACCCATGTCACTAGGAAAATTAATTTTAAAGCTTAAGCAATCATATTCAATTTCATTATAATTTCAGATAGGAGCATTTCGAGTTGTACAGAATAAATTTTAAAAGAAATATTTACTGACTAATCTTACACCGCTGGTCTGGTATGACTCAACATTTTGAGATTCCGAACTTTCAGTCTGGCAAAACGATGGAACTCAAAGTAAATTAAAACTATTGAATGATAGGGACTAAAACTAGTAGTATACGAGAGAGCTTACAAGTTACGCATTATTAATTATGGTAGAATATATAGTAGATTATAGAATAAAAAAAATGTAGAAGGAATGTCCAATGAATCAAGTTAACCTTTTCTTGTAATTATTCATCTTATTTTCAAGTTCTCTTTTAATTTTTTTTTTTTTTGTTTTAAATTCTTTAAAGTTATTTTAAATTTTCAAGTCGCACAAATTCACTCATTGCTTTTGATTGCTCTTCAAGTCAAGCATTATTTACGGAAATTTTTTTTTATATTCAATTCGATTATTTGGTTGATCACAAAACGCTGAAATAGAAATTACATCAACAAAATCAGAGTATCAATTGACTACCGTTCTCCATAGTTCGCAAAAACTCGGTTAAAAGTCGCCGAATTGATACTGCTTAATACACTAGGCACTTACCCCATAGTTTACTCGCTGAAAGGCCTTCCATCGATGCACTGTGGGAAGGTGTTTATATGATGATTTCTCCTTCGCGCTTTATGACCACCATTAACTCCGTTCACTCACTTTGCTTTTACATTTACTATATTTTACGTTACTCTCGACTCGAATTATTTAATATAACCTTAACGAGATTTTAATCGATTCCATATTTGACTTATTTACATTTTTTTTTTTTTGGTTTAACTTGATTAGGACTTGAAATTTAAAAATAAGATCAGAAATGAAAATATCGAGACTTAAAGATTTCGTTCAAAACGAGGTCAATTTCAAAAAAACAATTGTAGGAGCTTTCGAGGTGGTCACATGGAATGCGCTAAATCGGGCAACAGCAAGCAGTATCCAGAATTTGGAAAAAATCCAGTTCACCGAAGGTTAGGACACCTTTCGGGAAATGAGACACTTTGGCCGCACTGTAAGCCTTAACTAAGAAACGATGTGACACTGCCGGCGTTTAGTTGGCGGTGTCTTTTCAATGTCCTGAACGCCAATTCCAGAAGGCAACGACAACCGAAAATTCGAATACACGTGCTCCGGCACCAGAAATGGATATTTGTAAACTCGCCGGTTCCCAAAAAATAATCCTCCCAAACGAAAGCTACCAGCAATATTGGCCGGAAAAAGTAAGGTTTCCAATCTAAGATATGGAGTAAGATGCAGATGGCGGCGGGGCAAAAATTCGAATTAACCTACATACCTTCTATGATTTATAACCAAAGATTTGGGTTACAGCTTTTTTTTTATTGAACACTTTTCTCCTCAGAATTAAAAATGAAAATGAAGCCTAACCAAAAAATGAAGCGCGTTGCCACCTCAAGAAAAACGATAGATCATTTATCGCTATCCCCCTATTATGCGGTTATCGCTCGATCGATACCAATATTTTTATTTATTGATTAATCGCTATTGGCAAAGTGGCGCGTAAAGACGTTAAGTTCAAAAATTTGAAAGTTTAAACTAGCGCACGCTACAAATTTCGTTATGTATTTGTGTATACGATACTTTTTATACAATCTTTATTTAAACATGAAGTTCCCAAATTTTACAGCAACGGCTTTATCTTTTTCTCTGACACGTCATTTATAATTCTTTTAATCAAAGTAAAAAAAAAAACGATTGGATTCGCCAAAATAGATATATTTTTTATGACTGAAAATTTTCTTCAGGATTTCAAAATTGAATTTGAAAGAGCAATTAAACGATTCAAAGGAGAAGCATGCTAGGAAGCTCCTATAATCGATATAATAACTATCGATAAAAATGGAGGTCGATCTATGTATATCTATGGATGGACCATTTAATCGAAGTGTAGCATTTGTGCTGGTCAACGTGGGGGAGGGAGACAGGAGATAAACCAAAACAGTCAGTTACGGTCTACGCGCGTTAGTTTCCTTTTCCTTCATGCTTATCTCACTCTCTTAGATTGTTGTGCTTATTGTTAAGTTTTAAAGAACAGTTTTTGTTGTGTTTTTTTTTCATTATATTTTGTTGTACTACTGCAGGCATGATTGGCAATTCGAACATATTGGTAAGTAGAAAAAACACAACTAGCAGTGCTCAACGAAATTTAAGTACATGTGCGCATACACATGTATGTACATTTATATCAAGGAATTGGCTGGCTAGAGCACTGAAGTCCAGCTCAGATCTTGTGACCACATGCATGTGTGTTTATAAAAAAGACTACACCATTTTTTTACGGATTTATAAAAAATCCAATTGGACTTTTGCTTTTTTCTCCAAATCTATGCGTGTGTAAATGTATGTGTTGGTTTTCCCACCCTAAAAGGGAGTGCAGTTTCCTTTTAAACGCGGACGCAGCTCGACTTTGACTTCGATTTACGCTTCATTTTAATGCGCGCAGCTTCCTTGAGTCAGAGCTGGAATTTTCAACCCCTCTTGAAGCATATTTTTCGGTGGCTTGTTTAGGCTTACACACACATGCATTTGCTATCACTACAAAAGCGCTTTTTATATGTGTACGTATATATGTACGTACATACATAAGCATATAAATATATATGTATGTATGTATGTACATATGTATATTTTTTTGGTCTAAATGAATTCCTTCTCGTCGTACACCACACACACACACATTTGAATATAAACAAGGAAGCTCATATTCAAAGGGTGAGAGGTTCTATTAATTTGATTCATATGAATGGACATACATATGTATGTATGTATGTAAAACATAGAAGGATACATACATACAGATGTATATTTTTGATCTGCATCAACAATGAAGATAATGTAGCCGTGTCTGTGGTACTGCCAATATCCTGGATGTTGTACAACCATTATATTTGGCATAGCGTTGCACCCATAAATAATAGACTATATATGTATTTTGTCAACATTTAATAAAATTGTGAACTATAATAGAAATTGAGATCTACCCACTGTATGACCCACCGCTACTAACACTATAGCCCTAAGAAGTATCCCCTTACCAATTCCATAAGTATGTTTAAGGGAACTTTTGAGCTCTTTGGCGCTACGGGTATTTCTGCATACATATGTAGATCTTTGTAAAATGATTGGGTCGTATGTAGACTTTTGTAACATAACATTCAACATTCAATGTTAACATTTTTTTTTTAACTTGAGATCTTATCAGGCTTCAGGTCATTTGTTCCAAATAAAATAAAACGTAGTTTTTAATTTATTTTTTCTCAGATATATTTCGGTTGCGCAGCGACAACCGTCTTTAGGGCAACTACAATAAAATACAAGAACGTTTAACAATTATATGACATTTAACATTGGACTCGAAATATAATATAAAATATCAAAGAAGCTAACTTCGGCAATGCCGAAGTTTATATACCCTTGTAGTCCTTGGCAATAATTTTTTTACATTTTGAAATTTCTTCCTCTGCAACTCAATTCATCAATACACAAACGAAACATTCAAATTATTTCTCTTTTTACTAGAAATTTTTCTTCCATCATTCCGTAAGCAAAGCACAACCCGCATACACATACATACATACGTGTAGCGCTTCGTCTGTGTGTGCGTATGCATGTGCTCTATTTGATTTGCTGATGACGTAGAACCGATTTGTATTGACTGTAACTTGTGTTCTATTTATCCGATCAAACTCAAATTTTGGGATCTGAGATTTTATATCAAATTCTATTATATTGGTAAATTTCATGGGGATACCCCAATTTTTTGTTCTAGAGCTATATGATATAGTAGTCCGATCCTGACAATTTTCATACTTTATTATCTCCCGGCTAAAAGTAGCTCAAATATGAAATTTCATTCCGATAGCTCTTAAGATGCCAGCGTGAAGTTGATTTGCACAGACGGACGGACAGACGGACATGGCTATATCGACTCAGCTTCTCATGCTGATCAAGAATATATATACTTTATGGGGTCGGAAACGTCTCCTTCTGTGCGTTACAAACATCTGACAAATTTTATAATACCCTCTGCAAGGGTATAAAAACGCAACTGAATTCAAACAACGCATATATAACATAATTTCGTTTGCCGTGGTATCATTATTTCCAAGCAACACAACGGATTTAGCAATGGACACAATCAGGAACAAATGGACTAAAATACAGGAACACACAAGGATACCAAAAGCTTTATTTATGGAAATGGTAAAGTTCTGCATCCAAGAGAATAGATATTTTACCTATAAGGACCAAACATTCATACAATTAAAAGGAATGCCGATGGATCTCCTCACCTGTCATTGCGGACATCGTTATGGAAAATCTTCTGGACACTACCATGGATAATCAGATCACCAAGATTATTGACGAAATATTTAGATGATATTTTTTCAATAATACACCAAGATGACATCGATAAAACACTGAACACCCTAAATTCATTTGACAGGAATATTAAATTCACTATGGAGCTGAAAGACAATGGAAAACTGGCGTATTTGGACTCAATGATCATCAGACGAGGAAACGAATTAAAACTAAAATGGTATAGGAAGCCAACAGCATCAGGACGAATCATCGATTTCAACTCAAAACACCCTAAGACGATAATAATAAATGCAGCAAGGAGCTGTATATAACGGATGCTAAACATTTCCGATAAAATATACCATGAAGCATTGTTCAAAAAGCATAAATCCCCCATTGTCAAAACTAAGAATGAGAAAACCTAATTATCTGTCACTTATGCACCTAAATTATCAGAAAGACTATCACATTCGGAATGTTATGACAAATATGGAAAAAAAATAGTACACAAACCTGACAATACCCTCAAACATATATTCAACAAAACAAAATCCAAGATAGAGGTGACAAATAGAAGCAATGTAATATACAAAATTCCATGCAATGGACAAGGATACATACCGTGCAATAGGATATACATAGGGACGACAAAATCGATATTAAAAACTAGGATTTCCCAACACAAATCTGACTATAAAATGAGACATTATTCAGACCCACCAAAAACAGCACTAATGACACACTGTGCAACTAGTGGCCATGCACCGAATTTCGAAGAGACAACAATATTAGATGAAGAGCGGCACTACAACAAAAGGTTTATCATGGAGATGCTACATATCATCAGTACTCCGAGCGCCACACGACTTAACTTTAAGACTGACCGACAACTGCGCTCACATACATAGCTCCCATACTAACGGCAAACAAACAAACTTTGTTATTTTCTGAGCTATTGACTTCATTTTTATACCCTTGCAAAAAGGGTATATTAATGTTGGTCAGAAGTGTGCAACGCATAGAAGGAAGCATCTCCGACCATATAAAGTATATATATTCTTGATCAGCACGACGAGACGAGTTTAAATAGCCATGTCCGTCCGTCTGGATCGATGCGAACTCCTCCTAGACCGCTAGAGCTACAGAGCTGAAATTTAGCATGTAGGCTTGTATATACTGCAGGGTTTGTATATCTTAGATTCAGCCGGATCGGACCACTATATCATATAGCTCCCATACAAACGTCAAAGTCACGAACAGTGACTTTTCTGAATAGCTTCGCTATTTTCTGAGCTATCGTCATGAAATTTAATATTGGTGAGTTTATTGCAACTAACCTATAAACAACTGTGCCGAATTTGATCAAGATCGGGTGACTATATCATATAGCTCCCATAGAAACGATCGGTGGAAAACAGTGACTTTCATCAAAAAGTTCGTTATATCCTATGCTAAGATTGAAGGTCGTTCTTTCGCAGACATTAGACTTTTTGGATAAAACGTTTTTACACTTTGATGGCTATGGGTAAGGAAAGAATTAACAAAACAGTTGCAAGGGTATACAAACTTCGACGCGGTCGAAGTTAACCCCGGCCCTCTGGTTAATATTGGTTTATAGGTAAGAAAAGATTTACCAAAAAAGTTGCAAGGGTATACAAACTTCGACGCGGTCGAAGTTAGTCCCGTCCCTCTAGTATTGTATAATATAAACAAATTATTATACTAAAAACATTATTTTTTTAACCTATTAATATATAAAGTATGATTTAAAAGCAGTTTACAAAATATCAAAGCGATGTTTCTTTGTTATAATGCATAATATCTTACACTTTGGATATGGTTCTAAAATGAGTAAAATTTTAACCAAAAAGTATGCTATAGGGATTCGAAGAATTTGCAGCTTTTTAATTTTAAAGAATTATTGGATAAGATTCCAATAATTCTTTAAAATTAAAAGCATCAGTAATGTTTGCAAACAAGAGCCATTTTTCTTGAACAGGAAATTCTAAAATATGTTAAAAATGTAGGAAAACAATTTTTTCTTTCTATTGTATACTTTTGGGTGCCTATTTTTCAAACCCAGATTCCTTAATTTCACAAAATCTGGATGTGTTGGGCAACGACAGAATAAGCAGTCAGAATCAACGTACCCGGATTAGTTAAGAACATCTCTCAAGTTTGCGTTATCAAAATCATGTCGGCCTGTGTTAGCTATTAAATATATTATTAAATTGCTAGCTGCCCAGTGTGCTTCGCCACACATAAATAAAACAATACCCTTACAGACGGTATTATAAAATTGGTCAGATGTTTTGCGCCACCTAATGTACTGATATATCCATTTTTACTGAAAATATCAAAGAAGCTAACTTCGGCAATGCCGAAGTTTATATACCCTTGCAGTCCTTGGCAATAATTTTTTTACATTTTGAAATTTCATTCCCTACAACTCAATTCAACAACACACAAACAAAACATTCAAATTATTTCTCTTTTTACTAAAAATTTTTCCATCATTCCCTAAGCAAAGCACAACACGCATACACATACAGTTCGTGTAGCGCTGCGTCTGTGTGTGTGTATGCATGTGCTCTGTTTGATTTGCTGATGACGTAGTAGGCAGCAAGCAGCGCTGCCGGCAGCGCTAGAACCGATTTGTACTGACTGTAACTTGTGTTCTATTTATCCGATCAGCTTCAAATTTTGGAATCTGAGATTTTATATCAAATTCTATTATATTGGTAAATTTCATGGGGATACTCCAATTTTTGCACAAATTTTTGTTCCAGAGCTATATGATATAGTAGTCCGATCCCTATGATTTTCATACTTTATCTCACACAGGTAATAAAGAGTCCCCAAAAAAAATTTCAACCCGATATCTCTTAAGATGGCTGAGTAAAACGCGTACGCACAGACGGTCGGACAGACGGACAGACGGACATGGCTATATCGACTCAGCTTCTCAAGCTGATCAAGAATATATATACTTTATGGGGTCGGAAACGTCTCCTTCTGTGCGTTACAAACATCTGACCAATTTTATAATACCCTCTGCAAGGGTATAAATATACACAAAATATAGTGCCTAAAAACAAGAATTACCATACATCGACACCAGCGCCACCTTGCGGGGTAGAATATATATAAAAACGCCGGCCTTTTACAAATATTTTGTGGACTGAAAGTCGGAAATCGGTTGATGCATTTAAGAGTTCACCCTTACAAATAAAAGTTCTTTTGATTTTCATATATGCATATAAGGATAAACTTAATACATTTTTCGTTGCATTGCCCTTATTGGCAATAACCGTTGGACAACGTCAGCATTTAGTCAACCAGGTCTTGACACCGTTTGCCCGGTATTTTCTTGCAGGACTCCTGGCGTCTCATTAAACCATGCACCCATAGGATGAAATGGTAAAGTATGCTCTGGAGTATTTTTTACCATACATGACCACTTTACTTTCATTACTGCATAGCACGTTTCTCCACTTTTGGTCGGGCCGATTCTCATGATCATTCGCAAAGTTAAAGAGATGGGCAGACGGACAAGGCTAAATCGACTCGGCTGTTGATCCTGATCAAGAATATATATAATTTATGGGGTCGGAAAAGCTTCCTTTTGCATGTTATATACATTTTGCAAACTTTAATATACCATTTCACCCTATGGGTGGATGGTATTAAAAGAACAATTCTGTGTTACAGCCTTTTCGTCCCAAATAATGTAAAAAGTTGCTATTGCCATGCACGCTAAATATTCGTATAAAGAAGCTTAACTCGGCGGTAGAAAGGGCGGAATGGGTCGTTGGCTAGTGGCGGCGCTAGAGTGCTTGTAGAGTGAGCGAGATAGTATTTGCTACGAGGCATGGAACTGATGCTACCAGTTTCTTGGTGGTTTCCGAGCCGAGTGTGGCTTACTCCTCAATAAGGGCAGTTTATGGGCCATTTTTTAAAGTTTTTTTTTAAAATCCCTTCCTTATAGTCAAAGAGAAAAAAGGTTTTATATAAAAAGTCTATGGTTCGCGAAAAACAGCCTTTAAGCCAGAAGGGCTGTATAAATCCACCGAATGTAGGTTGCTATTTCATCGTTTGCCTTTATGACAGCTATATAATTTAGTTTTACGATATTGATCAAATATGGCAGGGTATTTAAAACTGTCAATTGTTAATTTTTATGAAAATCGCGTCGAAAGTAACGAAGTTATTGATAAAAGTTGCATTGAAAAGAAAAAATTAGAAAAGAATAAATCATAAAAGAAACTGTAAAGCATAAAACAAAGTTACAATTTGCAATTTGTTTTTACCGTAACGTCAGAAAAGTTCACAAATTTCTTTTTACAACGGACTACAAAAATAAACAAATTTTTGGAGTCATATACTATGTACTTGAAATTTACAAATTTTGAATTTTAAGACAATCAAGTCAAAAGTACGAAGTTAGTTATAAAAGTCATTGATTTCGACTGATCAGCGAGCGATCGCTCCTGATGGGGCTATACAATATACTCACCCCTTCTTGATGAAATATGACAAATTCATTAAAAGGTATATTAAACTGACAAATTTCAAGTGACAATAGCTTAGAAAATAAGGAAGTTATAGAGGTCACTGTTAGTGAGTTTACGGTTTCTATGGTATATGATATTGTAGCCCGATCCGGCAGCAGAAGCTTCCTTGCAAAATGTCAGCTGTATAGCTCTTACAGTCTAGGAGGAGATCAACAGATGGACGCACATGGCTATATAAAATCGAATCGACGTTCTATGCGTTTTACACTTCTGCAAGGATATAAATATTTATCTTTTTTATTAAGTCTACATTCTTAGAGAAAATCAGTTTCTTTATATTTTTCACAAAATGCTATATATCAAAAGTGTGCAATGTATACTACACCATCAAAATCTTTTTTGCTTAAATTGCGTTAGCGAAGTCTGCGGAATCTAGATGTCCATACGGATGATTGGACGGACAGGCGGAACTTGGCTGTTGGTGCTGATCAATAATATACATATTTACTTTATGGAGTCGGAACGTATATTTTGACTTTAATATCATTTTACCCTATGGGTGGGCGCTTACATCTTAAATTGTATGAGCTACGGAGAGTAGCATCACCATTTACAATTAAAAACAAATATTTCGAATTCTGTTCTTATAATTTAGTAACGTATTCTAAAACCTTCCTTGCTTAACTCATCGAACTTACATGATCAAGACTAAAGAAGAAAACTCACCCCATGCTATGTAGTCAAAGCTAACTTCGATTATTTTTAACTCATCTAATAATAAATTGAATATTTGGGCCCAGCTCTAATGTTGAACAAAGAAAGTTCAATTACCTTTTTAAATGGGATTATAGTATAGGCACAGAGCAACACGATGGAAGCCCCCTATATCAACATGCACACAAATTGTTGGAGTAGCGCTCTGATCCCGGTTCCCTCTTTTGGTGCTGCGGATGCTAATGTTGTGTAAGCTGAGTGGAAAAAGGAAGTGGATGGGGAGGGGCATATGCTAGCTGGGCGCTGCTGCCAAAAATAAATTTGAACTCAAATCGTGGCACAGGCCGACAACTAGGCAATGAAAACCGATTCGATTGCCAAGAAAAACCAACGCGGTGAATTGTGGTGTATATACAAAGATACAAATACTCATACATACATATATATGCTTATATGAGAACGGGAAGGTATCTACATATTCGAGGCGCGCTCAAGTGCGCAGCAGAGAAAATGCATTTTCTGCTCGTTTGCTGTTTTATCTCTTCCACACTATGACCCTCATACCCCCGGTTCCTATAAAGTATACTTTGTGACTTATGTTTACAAATATATATCGAATCCTCAAAACATTTTCTGTATACATACATGTATACACTTTTGAAGCGTACGTGGCGACCTTATTAGTTTTTGAGTTTCAAAATATACATCATCCATTTTTATCATGATCAGAAAGCTTAAACTATGGCCTCTCTATTTAGTGTGCATTTATGTATGTATATATTTGAATACATAGTATACTAGCCCACATTTCCATCCCATCCTAAAAACCCAACCCATTTTGTGTATGTTGTCCATACACCACACTCTCTCTCTCTCTTCTTCTCTTTTAGTCTCTGTGGGCTTGCTATTTTTAAAGTCGGAAATACTCGTATAAATCGAAATAAAATGTTCAGTTGCCAAGAACAGTCACTCGTTTATGGCTAGAAATTGAGAGAGTTATCTCTAAACCACCTAGATCATTGTTCAGTGCAAGTTTGGAACATGATCATATACATATACATATATGTAAAATATGTATGCTGAATAAAGCTCCTTCTATTATTGTTAATATTTATTGCTATAAGTATATCCAAAATGCTTGGTTTTATTGCGCAATAAAAAAGAATTTTTCACCCATAAGGTGAAGTGGTATAGCAAAGTCCCCAAACTGCATGCAACAGGCAGAAGAAAGCTTATACATATATAGTATATAGTTGTATATATACTTGATCCGTATCAACAGTCGAATCAATCTAGCCATGTTGAAGTTTCATTAAAACTTTTGCCATGCACCATTCTGCTCCTGCAATTTTAACAAAAATGTTTTTCTCAAAGATTATAACCACTAAAGGGTTATAAAACCAGAGGGCCGGGGCTAACTTTGACAGCGCCGAAGTTTGTATACACTTGCAACTGTTTTGGTACTCTTTCCTCACTTATAGCCGTCAAAGTGGAAAAACTTTTTATGTAAACAGAGTAATGTTTGCGAAAGAACTACTCAACATAACATAGGAAATACGAAGTTATTGACAAAAGTCACTGTTTTCGACCGATCGTTCCTATGGTAGTTATCTGAAATAGTCACCCTATCTTGACCAAATTTGACACACTGACCAAAATTAATATACCCTTTTTGTAAGGGTATAAAAAGGGAAGGGGTACCAAAAAAATTTCAGTTTGATCAACGTTATCAGAATTATATTATATTATATGCATAGTCGCATAGGAACTCAACAAGTTTTTAGAAAATTATTTTTCGACCGATCGTTCCTATGAAAGGAACACATTATAAACAGATCTTGAAGTTTTGCATAGTCAATTAGAGCTATGGTAAACTGATAAATAATAAAGCTAATGAGAAAGGAGTATATGATTTGGTAGTCTAATACTCCTGAATCTGAGATATTCAAAGCCTGTATAGAAAAGCCAACGTTCATACAACATTTCAGCTTCGGTTTGCGTTGATCGAGACGGACGGTCGGACATGACTACCTACAAATGACTCGTTGTGCTGATCAAGAATATATATACTTTTTATGGTCGGAGATGCTTTCTTCTATACGTTGCACACTTCTTGCCAAAATTTTATACCCTTTTTCGTGGGTACAAAAATAAAAACGAGCTAACTTCCCAAAAACATGATATGAAATCTCTTTAAAGGCAAATAATCGTCTTGTATCAAGAATGCCAAAAAGAATGAAGCAAAATATAAATCGTTGAATAATACAATGTGAATGTACCCATTATTTTGGTCAGCTATTTTTGTTTTCAACATTTTGTTTAACATTAAAGTTGCTTAAGGATTAATCCTAATTTCATGTATGTGTTCGTATCGGCGGCTAAGAATATTCGTAAACTTTTCATACATACGTACACCAGCTGGCCCAAACAGACACAAAAAGAAAAACCAATATACGAATTGACCATTTTTAAAATGAGCCTTGTCCCTTTATCTGCCTGGTGATTTGATCAAATTTCAAAGGAAATGGTGGTTTATATAATATTTCTAAATATTTGCTTATACAGAGTATTTTGTAAAACATTTAGATTGTACACGTGATCACTTATAAGGATTCAGGATTATCATTCATGAAAAGAAAAGCTTTCTATGATATTTTTATGTTCAGTGTACATATATTTTAGCTCGGGTTAAATTTTGTTGTGATTTCTTGTTTTTTTTTTTGTTTTGTTGTTAAATACAATTGGAATGTGAACCAAGTGTTTTTCTCGCTTTTGCGCTGTTTAAAAATATGTTTTGTTTTTGTGGTCCGCTATGAAGCTGCGCTCTCTCTTTCTTTTTCACTTTCCTGACTGCCAACACAGACGCAGAAGTCTACACACACAAAGACACTTTTGGTTGGAAAATTGCCAACCCCTCATGGCGCTTTTTGTTTTTGGGCATGATCAGCTCGACCCCAATAGGCGCAACAGAGATTGGTTGTAGACAACAAGACGGGAGTAAGGGGGATCCACACTCAAACGTGCACCTTCAGCCAATGCTCGACATGTTCACTGAGAACGCTCAACGCGCCCACGATATATACAACAGGCTGCGTTGGCTGCTCGGCCGCTCGTGACTCTCGGGCCCGGGCCCGGGCCAACAACTCGAAGTTTATATGTTGTTGTTGGCTGTTTGGCTGTGTCTCTGTGTCTGTGTTTCTGAATTCAGTTTTCAGTATTCGTTTGGACTGCGACTGCGACTATTTGTGGCGGATCGAGAAGATTTTGACTACAATCCACTACTGCAAATCAGTGAGAAAGAGAGTACACAGAAAGAAACAACCGGAGAAAGATAGAGTGCGTGAGAGAGGCATTTGTATTTTCAGGAGACGCGGGACTTTTCCCAATATTTTCATTCTTTATGTATCATTATCATTACATTCATGACTATGACCGTTTTTAATGTCTTTGTTATAATATATGTAAAGTCATTAATAAAGCTTGACTTGCTGCTAGTTAAAAAGACTAAGTGTTTTCATATATATTTGTATATACTCATATATACATACATAGAAAAATGTATATAGATATACATATAAAATTATAGAGATATACATTTGTATGTATGTATGTATGTGTAGATATATATGTATACATATATCTTATCAGACCTTTGTAGGTATTGGCTAAATTGACTCACAATGCGTATTGAAGCCACAAGCCCACCTTAATGCGATAAGATATAGCTTTAGTGAGATTAGATATTAAGTATTAATACACATACTACAGTCTAAGCATGAGTTTTAATATAAGCGAAACCAAGTTCTTTGCACACTCAATTTTGATTCTATATCTATTTAGTTTAAATTTGGCTGATGTTTACTTTTCGTTTTATTTCATTTTAATTTTGTTCGTCGTGATTTCTCATGTCACAATTTCGTTTCTATGTATTTTTAATTTTAGTCCAAGGTTTGAAACAACAACAACAGCAGCAACGAAAAAGAACTGCTACAGAGAAAGAGAACGAAAACAGTGAGAGAAAAATAGACCGAGCTGTACTCGAACAAAACAAAAAATACTTATACGCCGCGTAAACGCACAATGGTTGGTAATCTTGTATGAATCCATCAATTGGTCAGGGTAATCAAAAGAAGAATACAGATTCGGACAAAACCAAACCCGACAAAGGCAGTTTTTACCGTGGTCGTAGGCGCAGTGGATTCTTTATTTTAAACTGAAGCCGGTTAAAAAGCAGGTGAGTTTTCAAGATGTTAAAGCAAACTACAATAAACTCATCCAAGTGAGTATATATTTTTATTTTAAGTACCCGCAATCTATATGAAACGCGAAGCAGATTAAAAAAGTTTAATGTATTAAAACCAAATGGAAAAAGTTTTCGTCAATTTTCTCTTGTTTTCTGAAGCGTTTCTCTATGCAAGCTATCATATGTATCATATGTTAATTGATCATACATACATTCTTTTTTCTGCATTGGTAGGGGATATATTTATATATACAAACTAGGTTGTAATATAAAGAAACTATACTTAAAGTCTAATCAATCAGGGCATGTCCATCTGCATATTGTGATCCCGGACATACATATAATGACCACATTAAAAGTGTTAACACTATTTTGAGTCCGCGTCAACTCAGAACTAAAGAATCAAAAAAGAATGCCTCAAATTTTTCACATAATAATACGAAAAAGCTCATCCTTTGCAGCAATTTGACTTTTTATTTGAAATAATTCTTCGGCTTTAACGCCTGTGGGTAAGAAACCGAAACAGAAAAGCTCGTAAGGATATACAAATTTGAACAAGGGTAAGGGTAGACCCGCCTTCTGGGTATATAATTAATTATATTGCTTTGCTAAAGAAATGTTATGAACACACGTCCTCTTCATGTGTACTTTAATCCGAACATGTAAGGGGACATGTACACCTAAAGTCCGGAAAACAGTCATTTTACCAGAGTAAAGTGGTATATTAAAGGCTCCGAAATGTATGTAACAGGCAGAAGTTTTCCGACTCCATAAAGCATATTATTTCTTTGTGCTGTTGATGTACAGCTGAGTCGATCTTGCCACCTCGGTCTGTCCGTCCGTCCGTCCGTGTGAACACAAAATTTGTTATGTAGATTCGTATGTATATTACGTAAAATGATCAAGTTTATTTAACATTTTTCCCACGCCCCGTTCCCACTAAGTATGTTCATTTTTGTTCATCAGTATAAACAGCCGAGTTGATTTAGCCGTGTCCGTCCGTCCGTTTCTTTGTAGGATATACATACATATTTACATAGGTAGAGATGGCATGTACATTGGTATATATCATGTTGAAATATCGAATTTTTGAAATATTTTTGCCACACCCCTTTTTGCCCCGTAATTAAATTTATTTAATTTTCTTGGAGACGACAAAAGCTTAAGCTAATAAATTTGGTATGTACATATGTAGACTCCTATAGTATACGCGTAGGCTAAGTTTGTTTAAAATGTTTCGCCGAAATCATTTCAAGAGAATTGGTTTTCTCAGAGTAGAAAAGTAAAGGCACCAAATTCGTTATGAAGACCGCCGATCAGGGTTGTTTCAAATTTCTGCCACGCCCATGTTCATAGTCTAAAAAAATCAGATATTTCTCTAATTGCAAAACTATTACAATTAAATAATCTAATAATCCAAAACGTAACCAATTTTAATCAAATTGTTTTAGTTATGACTGAAATATCTAAGTTATACATACATATATATAAACGATTTTCACTATGTAAACCACAAGGGCGGAGTTGGCCGTTGCCCGTTTCCCGGTGCCTGTCCTAAAGTGTCTGTGTAAGAGTGAGCGAGACACTATATGCTTCATATGCAGCATCTAAAGAGAATTTTGCAGAAATAAAAAATATGTAGGTATTTTTTCGCTGGGTGCGTGGTTTTCCGAACGATCTTAAAGCTTTGAACTTTCCATTATATATTTGCTTAACTTATGGATAAATGCAAATCCGTTGGTCACCACAAATCCGGACTAGAGATTTAAAATCTTAATCGACCTAAATTCGGATTCTGCAAGGAAACCATATGTCTTATTTGAAATCCTAGCCCGCGCTGAGAAGCCTTGAGAAGTTGAGTTCAGTATTTTTGAAATACATTAAATTTAAAAGTACACTTATATTTAAAAACCAGAGGGCCGGGGTTAACTTCGACCGCGTCGAAGTTTGTATACCCTTGCAACTGTTTTGGTAATTCTTTCCTTACCCATAGCCATCAAAGTGTAAAAACGTTTTATCCAAAAAGTCTAATGTCTGCGAAAGAACGGCCTTCAATCTTAGCATAGGATATAACGAACTTTTTGATGAAAGTCACTGTTTTCCACCGATCGTTCCTATGGGAGCTATATGATATAGTCACCCGATCTTTTTCAAATTCGGCATAGTCATTAACAGATATATTGAACTAACAAATGGTAATTTGGTAATGGTAATGGTAATTTGAAAGCAATCGCATCACAAGTAACGAAGTTATTGACAAAAGTCACTGTTTTTGACCGATCGTTCCTATGGGAGCTATATGATATAGTCACCCGATCTTGTTCAAATTTGGCAAACTTGTTTTCAGGCAAAATATTAAATTTCACGAGAATAGCTCAGAAAATAACGAAGTTATTAAGAAAAGTCACTGTTCGTGACTTTGCCGTTTGTATGGGAGCTATATGACATAGTGGTCCGATCCGGCTGAATCTGAGATATATAAACCCTGCAGTATATACAAGCCTACATGCAAAATTTCTCTATAGCTCTAATGGTCTAGGAGGAGCTCGCATCCATCCAGACGGACGGACATGGCTATTTGAATTCGTCTCGTCGTGCTGATCAAGAATATATATACATACTTTACTACATACAAACTTCTGACCAAAACTAATATACGCTTTTTGCCAAGGAAAATGTGCGCTGAAAAGTTTAAAGTTTTTTTTTTTTTTTAGTATTTTTATGTATTTAAGGTATTTAAAAAAAAACCAAGCTAACATTAACAAAGCAACACCATATCGAAATTATGAGACCAAAGAACGACAAGATTTTTGGGGCGCAGGTGGGTTTTGTTGCTGAGCTTTATCGCTGACATATGTATGTATGCATAGGTGTGTACATACAAATGTATATAAATGGCGTATGAGAGCGACGAACGGATCGTTTTATCAAAGATCCAACAAAATAGTTTTAACTTAGATCTTTGATACAGTATTCAAGCGGTGCTCTGAAATGTACTCTCTTACCCTGATTCTAACCAACTATATACATACATACCTATAACATTATAGGGGCTCATTTTTTTATTTTTGGTTTTCGTTTAAATACCTTTACTTTGTTTTGCTATCAGCGGCTTATCAGTAAATAATTTCATCTGTTGCATTCGTTGGATTCAGGTTGAAAATGGGGGGGTTGTGGGCAAGTGCAACTTTATCTGTAGTTGTGTGTGTGTTTTCTGTGTAGTGGAAGAAGCATTGAAAATCGTAAGGTGTGTGACTTTGTGTGTGTGTATGTGTATGTGTGTGTATGTGGGAGGGAGAAATACATTTATATCTTTTGTGAGCCACGAATATATAAGAAAGAGAGAGAGTCTAGTTAACTTCGCTCAGCAGAAAGCCGCTCGCTACCATAGGATTTTGTAGATAACCACGGCACAACCTCCTCTTCAGCCCTGAGAACTAGGCATAGATAGACATTATAGTATTCTTTATATGTACATATGTACTTTTATGTGAAACTAAACGATTCAGTTTTGGGTTTTCTTTTTCTAATCTTATCTTAAAACTTGAGTCGACATCGGCGAACCATACTGACACAGACTCTTCGCATTTGTATGGACATATACGACTCACACGTATACATTAAGATATCGATACAGTCTGGAATATGTACATACGTATGTAAGTATGTCATTTACTTATATGTTTACGTAAGATTCATATATGTACATATAAAAACATTCATATGTACGTACATTTATAGAACGAATTTTTTGCTCGCTTTGTTAAAAAAAATCGTTAATTTAATTGTCTTAAGCATTCTTTTTTTTTTTAAAGGAATATGCACAATAAAAAGACCCCAATCGAGGATTGAGAATTATTTTCCCCATAATGTGTCGAATGCGTTAGAGTTTAAACTGAAAGTGCTGACATAACAATCAAACTCATTTATTCGTCCATAGCTTAACCGAATTTATTGAATAGAATCGAACAAAATTAATTAGACGAGTAAGTATAGTAACGTTTGATAAAAGTAATAAAACGAAAACGCAAGATCTCTATCCGGTAAAATGTCCACAAATCAATTTAAAATGTAAAATTCTTCGCTTTGGGCACTCGCTTACAATTTATCGTCCTAAACTATATACATATATGTATGTATATTTGTGCATATGAGAATGAAAAATTATCAATTTTTAAGGTGTCATATTAAATGCAATAGAATTACCTTAAGAGGTGAAAATATAGATTGACCAAATTTACCATGGCGTATCAAATACAGGGACTTATGGAACTTATGGAACATGGTTGGATCTTGATGAGGTTAGGTATTTTGCTTCTCTTAGTCTCTTTTGAAAGCTTCTCGATGAGGATATGGAAATATCCGTGCTCCGGGCAGTCAACTTTCAATCCCAGCTATAACCCCTTTTCTACTCTATATATCCTCAGAAGACATTTCGTCCACTTGGATTTCTTCTCGCGAGGAAATGAGATATTCAAGAGAGATATTCCATATTCGTAACAAATCTCCAGACTCTTTCAATTAATGCGAACGATCAATGTTCTCCTTCTCAAGTAGTAGTAGTAGTAGTAGTAGTAGTAGTAGTAGTAGTAGTAGTAGTAGTAGTAGTAGTAGTAGTAGTAGTAGTAGTAGTAGTAGTAGTAGTAGTAGTAGTAGTAGTAGTAGTAGTAGTAGTAGTAGTAGTAGTAGTAGTAGTAGTAGTAGTAGTAGTAGTAGTAGTAGTAGTAGTAGTAGTAGTAGTAGTAGTAGTAGTAGTAGTAGTAGTAGTAGTAGTAGTAGTAGTAGTAGGTAGGATAGATATTAATATTTAATT
The DNA here is from genome assembly GCA_018152135.1 of Drosophila paulistorum. Classification (NCBI taxonomy): domain Eukaryota; kingdom Metazoa; phylum Arthropoda; class Insecta; order Diptera; family Drosophilidae; genus Drosophila; species Drosophila paulistorum. The sequence goes on along the minus strand of JAECXG010000811.1, from coordinate 876,174 downwards.
GAATTACATGTGGAATATAACAGTGGGTGAGACATTTCCAGACAATGTATTTTAAACGTGAACACATTTGAGAATATATATAGATATCTATCTCTGCATATCTACATACTGGCTTACTATAACAGTTTGTTTTTAATGTATTAACGTATAAACGTATTGCATATGTAGTCATGTGTACGTATTAATAGCTTAAAACATACATACATATGTACACGCATACAGCAAATTTTAAGCCAAGAATTTTCTTTCTCATTCGCTCAAGTTAAAGAGAGTGTCTTCCACATATAAACATACATACATACATTCATACATACATATGTATGTACACATAGCCTTCCCTTTATCTCAACCCTTACTTTGTCGACAGCTTAAGCCGCAGCTGGAGTTGGTATTTGCTCTTCTGTTTTTGTGGCATGGTGTGTGTGTGTGCAGGTTTATATTTATTAACTGCGCTCATTACCCTTTGCCCTCCCTCCCCCACCCAACCATCTCTTTCCGCTTTTGGCCTGTAACGCGGCTTTGCTGTGGCCTCCTGTTTTGAATTTCTCTTTCGCTCTCAATATGGGGTACTCTCACGCTCACACATGCGCTGTGGCTATGCTGTCGTTGTATGTTATGCTGTGGTTGTTGTTGTAAACTCGGTTTCAAACTTTAATTACGTCTCACACACACAAGCCAACAATGCGAGCAAGTAAACAAACAGACGAACTCATTCAATCCCCCAACAGCCTAATATGGCCAGAGGGAGCATTGTCGGGACGGGTGTCGGGGATACGTCGACGTTGGCAGTTTGCTGCCTGCGCGGTATTCCTATTTTTGTTTTGCCTTCGTTGTCGACGTAGTCGGCTTGTTGTTGCTGCTGCTGCTGTTGCTGTTGTACTCCAACGGTACTTTGAGCGTTAGCCCCCAATATTTGTTTGAATTCGATTTCAGTCGAGCTTTGTGCTTCATTGCTGCCGCTCGCGAAGTTTTGTCGTCTCGTGTTCGTCGTTGTTTCCGTGTTCGTCCATTTACCACCCACTTTCCGTTCTACCACACACTCGTTTCGTACAGCCGGCTTTGGCTCGGCCTCAAAACGTGAGTACTTTATGTGCTCTCACATTGGTGTGTGCGTCACACTAATCTCTTATTTAAGATTAGATACGTATGTATGTATGTATGTACGCACATATGGACAATATGACCAATGAACAGTTAAAAAAATTTTCCTGTCCGGCGTATTATGTCTTTTTTGCACCATCTGTATCCTAGCTTCATTCTAAGCTAAGACAGCTTTTCTTGTGAGCTTTAAGCTCCTCATATTCCCCAAGCTGGAACTTAATTTAGAGAGATAGACAATGCGCTTTGTGAGTTAAAATTCCGAATTCTAAGCCATGACATAAGTATACAAAATTACATTAAACGACACAGGATGTTGTGTATATAGAAACGATGGCCAGGCTTTAGCAAAAAAGAAAATGAGAGGTGGGCGAGCGCTTGTGCCTCGCTTGCTTATTTAGCTGCGTCGCCAGCTTATCACACATACATATATACATACACATATGGATCCATGTACATGTATATCTACCTATACACACATGCATCCACCTACATACACGTACATATACGTACATATGTATGTACATACATACATAGGTACATATATGTATGTACAATTTGAGTGTATCGTTATCAATAAATGGAGAGTGATTTACGCTCACTTAACATGAGCATCCATATACATGCATACTTTTGAATGCAATACGATATATGTACATACATCCAAACATATACATATGTACATACATATGTTGATGAATGTCTGTACATATAGTAAAAAATTAAATTCAAAAAATTAGTTGTGTGACTGTGAGTTTAAGAACCAAAAATTACAAAATTTATATTTCCCACTAAAATTTGATTGGCCGACTAAGAATATTCTTATGTTTGTACATTGTACAATTATTGGATATGTGTACCTACATATGTACATATGTTCATAAGTACAAGACATACGTATACATACATGCTTGTACATATGTCGATCTATAAGGTACGTAATTGAGCGTCTTAGTACAAAATGCAGTATATAATTTGGATGTTTATATGTCCTTGAAGATGGAGGTTTATTTAAAAAATGTCAGCATTGCATATTACTTATTCAAAACTGATTTTCCCAATATATGTAGCTAACTTGTTGTAATTCAATGGAAACTATTTCTATAATTTGGAAAAGTTTACAATTTGTAAAGCTTTGATTCTGATTCTACTGTGCATCATACTGTGCATCTGATCTGTGTCCTTCAAAGATCATGTTGGTTGATGACAATAAAAATATTTACAGATTATGTACATATAACAAAGGTATTGACCGTAAAAGCGTTTAGAACCTTTAAACTTTACTCCAAAGGTGTTTTGAGTGTTCCATTGAGATCCTGTAACCCTGGCAATTGTAAAAGTAGCTTGAAACCCTGCCTTTGCAGCGGTTCCGACTGTGGCTGCAGTTACTATTTCGGCATACGAAAGGAAATTAATATATTTTGATTTTGGTCTCATCAATTTGGCTTTTCCACTTTGGATTTGAGATTTTAAATTTTTATACCATGCACCCATAGGGTGAAGTGGTATATAAAAGGCAGAAGGAAGCTTTTCCGATCCCATAAAGTATATATATTCTTAATCAGTATCAACAGCCGAGTCGATCTTAAATTGGGCACACTTAATATCCAGCAAACTACCAAATTTGACCAAAATCGGACTAAAAATAGCCAAGTTATGCATATAAACGAGGTGGCCGTTGGCTGGTGGGGGCGCTAGGGTGCTCGTATGCATGAGCGAGATACTAAGCTATGCTTGTAAAAAGCATGTGAACAGAATTTTTTTTAAATAGGCAATTTGAAATATTTGTTTTACTGGTGTATGCTATACCGAAGTCGGTGAGACGACTTACTTTATTTAAACTATAATGCATTTTATACCTACTGCCAGGTACGACATTTCGTTAATATGCTGCCGGCCGATGCGACGCAGACGCAGACCACAAGCGGCTTAGTATGACGGTAAAAACTATACGATAAAAACTGCATAAAACTATAGACTTATCTAAACAAATTCGGTGTGTATACTCGTGTAGTATGCATAGTGCTTAAGTTTGGTTTAAATTTTTGATGAAATTTGTCATACTTCAATTTTTGAATCTGTGTGCATACTACACGAGTCTACATTGATTTTGCTCTGGTTTACATTTAATTTCAGAAAAACATTTGAAAATTACTAAAATTAATGATTTCAAACCTGTAATTTTAAATATTTAAGACTTTGATTAAAAATTCCAGGCTGATGTTTGAACAATAAAGTAAGGAATTCATCTCACCGACTTACGTATTCCATGCACCAAGTATAACAAAGGGACCAGCCGATAACAAGTTTGGCAATAACTTGGCTATTCTTAGTCCGATTCAAATTTGGTATTTTGAAGAATATTAGTGTGCCAAATTTGATTCCAAAAGGTAGAAAATTACGGGAGATAATCGAGTTTTTTCAAATTACGTCGCCGTAATGTGCGCATTTACTAAGCAAATATACATACCAAATATGGTGTCGCTAGCTAGAATAGCTTCTGAGATAAATGCATTTTTTGAATTGCGGGGGCGATAAGAGGCGTGGCAAAAATTTGAAATAAACTTGATCACTTTACATACTACACGAACCTACATACCAAAGTTTGGTGGCTCTCCAAGATCCAGGTGTTCATACGGACAGACGGACGGACGGACAGACATAGGGACAAGGCTAAAATATAGAATAGAATATATATAAATATATACTTTATGGCATCGGAAAAGCTTGCTTCTTCCTGTAACATACATTTAATATACCATTTTACCCAATGGGTGTGTGGTATAAAAATATATGCTAAAGTTAAATCAAACACTTTTTGTTTTCCAGCTTCAAGACGTCTTGCAAACGAATTAAAATGGAAAAGACTCCCCGTTATACGCAGCGGGAGCGTAACATGGTGCTGGGCTATGCGGCACAATATAAAGACGTGATCGAAAATAAGCGAACAGATGCCGAATCGAATCGCAAAAAAGACGAAGTGTGGCTCCAAATAGCGAAGGAGTTCAATTTACGTGTCTATCATCAGCGAAGCTCTAAGCAATTGCGTCAATTATACAAGAATATGAAACTCTTGCTCAAAAAGGATCTATGCGGCGAAGAAAAAGGCAATCGTTCATTTATGGACGTGCTAAATACATTGTCGCAACAAGAATCGGTGGCACAGTATATAGCCGATCAGATGTCTCCGGATGGTGGTGGAAGCCAGGCGGGTACAATGGGTATAAATGGTCCAAACAATGCCGATGACTATGAGGACACCAAGGTCAGTGTATAACTGCTTCAGTCAGAAAACCAGATTGGTAATAATTATTTGTATTCTTTATACTTTTCTTCAGATACCTTTATACGATGGCATGGACACGGACGTTATAATGATTAAATCGGAAACAATTAGCGATAATGAGCAAACAGTGAACGGTATGGATTGTTTGGATGATGATGACGATGATGATTGCTTAAGTCCCAAAGCTCCAGAAGTATGTCTGGAAGAAGAGGAGGATGAGGTGCTGTTTGCCACAGATTTGCGTCAATTACAACAGCAGCAGCATGCAACTAATTCATCGTCATCATCAACATCCCTACCAGTTGGTGGGAATCATGCAAATCAACTGGAGCCAATGCCACAAGCTGCCAGTTCGCCGGTCTTATCCACAAAAACTACAAGCTCATCTACTGGCAGCTATAGTATATCAGCGAATCCCAATATAACCATACAGAATGTGGGCCAAATACGCGTAGGTTCGTTTGCTAATATTAATAAAACCCTGCAAAACGGTGGATCAACGAACACAACTTCTGCAACAGCAGTATCATCGCCAACTACCGCATCAAACACAAACGCCAATGCCAACAGCATTCTACCTCTCACCGCGGAACAGGTGCAGCAACATTTGTTATTGAATGGATTGGGACTATCGGCTGTAAATCCACCGCCATCTCATTCACTACAGGCTGCAATCAATTCGGCTACTCGTAACTCTTCAGCCACTTTACAATTACCGCGTCTTCAACGCGGCAATGGACATAACTCAACGAATCCTAGCAACGGAGCAAATGTTACGACGACTGGATCGACTAACGGACTTCAATTGTTAATCAATAATGGCCATCATCATCAGACTCGCGATAAAACAAATCCACCATTGCCAAGTGGGGTAGCGATTGGAGCTGCTGGTAGTTTCAATGGCTACAATGGTCTTGCTGTGACCGTGCCCAGCTCCAGCAGTGGCAGCAGCAGTGCGAACAGTAGTGGTCTAAGCATAGCAGGTGAAAATGTTGTCCCTGCTAATAGTCTTAGTAGTGCTGCTAATCCGCGCGCCCAGCATCAGGAGTATATAATGTCGCTGGCCATTGAGGAACGTAAACGTAAAATTGATTTGCTCAATGCTCAAATCGAATATTGGCAGACATTGACGAAAAAATTGGACTCCCAGACGTCTGCGGGCCATTTGCCAAATCCCGCCTGTCTGTGCCATTTGCCAAGCAGCGTGGTGATGGGCAACACCGCAGCAGCAGGAGCCATGCAATCACAAACGAGTGGAAGCTAGTCCGAAGCATTCGAGGGCGGCGATAAAAGGAAATTAGGTGATCCCCGCTCACAAAGCACAGAATCAGATATAGAGGAAGACGAAGTACTAGAGGAGGATGAAGAAGATGAATTTAACAGTACCACCAGTGACATACTATCAATAGTAGATATTGATGATGAAATTGTTGATCCAAGTGATGAAGAGGACGATCACAAAAGTACGGACGTAATATTAAACAAGGATGAGTCACGCGATGCCTTAGTCAGTGATGTGGGCGTGTTGGATGGTTTGCCACCATTACATGCGCCATCACCATCACAGTACCCCTCGCTACGACCAAAGCGCTCCAAGCGCCAAATAACCATATTGCCAGCGGAAGCTGCCTCAGCCTTCCTGGTGCATCTGCACGCAGCAGGCCAGCTGGCATTACCTAGTACCCCTAGAACCCAGAAATAACGGTTAACAACTGTCGCCCCGTATAGTAGTTAAGAATAGTCTAATATTTTTCTAGCATGTATGATTTTGATTTATACATACGTATATATTGTATATGGATATATATGTATCTACGTGTATTAACTTTTGTTCCCTTAATAATGGCCGACTCTAGCCAAACACAAAGCAAATATTGGTTAATCACGCATATTAATTATTTGTATTATTTATTTAATGTTTTTAAGTTTTGTGCCAAAGGAAATGATCCCCCTCCAAATAATTTTTTTTATATGCCATCGAACTTGCCAAATGTTTTATTATCTTTAAAAGTTTATTAAGCCACTTGAATCGCTATTTATCTTTTATTGACCTACATTGTAAACTTATTTTAAACGCACCAAAGAAATGAGAAAAAGATTATTCACATTTTATTTAATTTTTTTAGTATTTATGTTATTGATGATAAAAAAAAAACTGTACAAATGTGGTTCCTAATCTAGTCCGTAAAACAAAAAAAAAAAAGAGAACTTGTTTTAACAGAATTGATCTTAATAATGTGACTCAAAAAAAAAAAAAAAAAACCAAAGAACTGTAGATCACAAACAACCTGTACTTAAATTTAAATATGGAAGTGTAACTGAAAACCATAATTAGGGAAATATATACATATATTTTTTTTTTATTAAAATGAAAAAAAACTGTACAAAATAATTGAGAAATCGTGCTAGTCGCTAGTCGCATAAACTGTATATTTTCATCAATTAGTTATTGCTATTTTTATTGTTCTTTTTTTTGCAATAAACAAAGAAACCTCTTCTTGTCAAACGGAACAAAGCCCTATCCAAAATTCCTGTCAAATCAGTCGAATGATCTTGACCTCGAAGAACTATTTCAATCACTTTCAGTGAGAGCGTGGTTCTTTTAAGTGTTTTCAGTGATGGGGTATACAGTCGAGTTTCGATAATTCGTACCACGCTAAATCGAAAACCTCAATATTTCGTAAGAAACTGGTGGTTCCTTATAAAAACTTCGTCCCTTGGAACCAACCCGTTTTAAACCAACCCACTTTTTACTTGTTCTGCAAAGCCTAAGCTGGAAGAAGTCAATTAAAGGTGACCATTCCACAGGGCGAAAGTACGAAGTCCTTTAAAGAATAGCCAGTTAAACCAGTCAGTCCTCTTAAAATGAGGTAATTCGAACAACGCCTATTATCCGGGAAAATCAAGGGGAAAAAGTAAAAAAAAGTTTCAAAAATTAACATTCAACTTTGAAGCTCAATATCTTGCCACTGCAATGCCAAAAACCATTTGATTAAATAAAATTTGCAACATATTGGGAAAATTGTGCATTTAAAAACACTTTTGGTTATCTTTGAATTTTTTGACCTGATAGATTATTCCGTGGAAATGCTCATATGTATTTCCAAGGAATTTAAGTACCAAAAATCAAATCATTTCATCATATGTATGTATGTAGCTCTGTGCCAAAATCTCACGTCGGATTACGTAAAGATTTCTTGAAGTGTACAAACAATGGGGACATTACCAATGGCACTAATAGAGACGACATCATTAGCCGAAGGTAGGTCTTTACAAATGTTAATTTTGTTTGTTTCGTTCAAGTTGATTTGAGGATGGTATCTAATTCTACAAAGGCATCTTTCACAACATGTTCGTGGTGTGGAACAATAAATGTGAAAGCAGAAATTAATTCGTCTTTCTGAAATTTTACGATGTATTTTAGTCATCTTAATTTGAACCACACTTTTGTTATTGTAAAGGCAAATGACAGGCTATTCTACAACATGTCCACAATTCATTAAACTCGGTGATTCGCATAACTGAAGTTCCCCTGTGGCAACCTTCGTTCACTGGTTGCCAAATGCTCCAGAATAATCGACACGTTAAATTCTTCGCAGTCACGAAGATAGTAATGTATCCGCTGGTGTCTCAAAATGTTTGACTCCGGTGCACAAAGAGCTCCTTAAAGTATAACCATGAGTTTCAATATCAATATCAGTATCAATATCAATATGAATATCAGTTATCAAGCCGAAGAAAGGCAAATGAAAATCACCGTCCAGTAACGCAGAATCCCCGGCCTGTACGTAAAGGGTGCCAAATAGGGCATTGTAACAACAACAAGACAACTACAATTTGTGGCGTCTGCAAGAAATATGTTTGCGGAAAATGTGTAGAAAAAAAAGTTTATATTTGTAAAACATGTAACGAACATGATTTTTTTGATTAAAACTAAAACACAATTGATGCATTTTTATTATTTCATTTATATATTTTTATTTCTCATTAAATGTTTTAAAGGATTACGAATTTTAATATAAAATAATAGGACTTTTCTTAACCAGTCAAATTGACTGGCTCTGGTATAAATAGGTATACAAATTTCTTGGTAAATCTAGTGTTAAAATAATATTGGCTGTCTTACACCAGGCTGCAGCAGAGGCTCCTTCTATATTAAATGTCGACAAAGTAACGCTACTGATTACGCAGGTCAGCAGCGATTATGCGTCAAGGACCCCAGATCCTTTTTTAGGGTAATTTTCGATCGCTGATTCGTAATATAAACTCGGTTTTTCAGAACTATCTTTGCAAAAGAATCTCAAATAAGTGTGAAAAACATGTGAAACACCCATTTCGTGTGTGCAACGCATAGAAGCAAGCATATAAACCAACCACGGAAATTTCACTTGGGAGCCAGAGCATGAGCGGCAGAGGGTGAGCAGACGACGACGATCGCTCGCTCGACCCAAAAAAAGTCGTTTATGAAAACTATCGAATATTTGTCGGATTTTTATAAGACATGTATCATTCGGCGACAAATCCAATTTACTTTCACTCATAGATAGAGAAAAAAAATTACTTTACTATAAATTAGTTTCATAAAACGGCATCAAGCCATAAGACCTCAAGAATTACCTACATACAAAAAATAAAAATTTTGATTGGCTTTTAAAGAAATGCTGGGGCTTAATTAAAATTTCGTTATGCAGTCTATCTTACAATTAGATTTCCTAGATCTACAACTTCTTCAAAAAATACACATGACCTGGTAAAAAATCGGCTCAAGCTGACATGACGACATTTACAAACTACTGAACAATTTTCTTTTATTAAATTACTTCGGAGCCGTGAAAATCCAATTCAAAGTTAGGAAACCAAAAACGTGCTAACCTAGTGACCCCCACTGTATGTAGGGGAAGTACACCGGTTGTGGGCACAGTTTTGTCCTTGTCTAAATTACTAAGGTAAATTTTATGAAGCTTTTAGTAGAGTGTTCATTTTTAGGGGAGCCAAAAATTTGTCACCTGCTAAAAATGAACACATTTGAAGCAAAATCACTCCAGATAAAGAGAAAAATAAATTGGTTTACTTTCGGATCGGTCATTGACATAAAGAACAAAAAAATGCACATTTACATGGTGTTGCTTTGCACATTGTATGTAGTTACATATGTATACACACATACATATGTATGTATGCTACATTAAACAAAATTATGCATGATGGTGCTTATGTTGTTGCTTAAGTGGACTAATAAAAGTCGTCAGTTTCAGAAGGAAAAAATCGATTACTAGCTGTGTCTCCTCTGTCCGAAAAAAGTGTTGTTGAAATTATTAGTGTTGGGATCGAAAAAGATTTAACGTTGCCAAATGTTACATTTGTGATACGCGGTTAAAACAGTGTGTTTATTATATATATTATAAATATATTATATATATTATATATATTATATATATATATATATATATATATATTCGTTTTATAGGAGAAAACAGTGTATAGTATACAACATGCGGCCATAGCAGCCAAAGTCGTCTTGACTATTGAAAACACTCAAATATTTCAATTTCACATATACCTACTACCTTACTTAGAAACATACTGAGGCGTTTTTAATAGTACCGTATGTCATTTTAAATTAACCGCTTAGATGTTTTTTGAGTGGCAGCTCTATAGTTTAAGAAACAGTGTTGAATAATATAATACTTTGGACAACATCTGGCAGCACATTTTATTACTCATTTAACATCAGGGTTTTTGTTTGCGAAAATATAAAATTATTGCAAACAACAATTTATTTTGTGAATTTGATAGAACGTGCAGAATCAATAATTGCTAATTTTGTGTCTCAGAGCGCGGTTTTTGAAAAAAATTAAAAATCATAGTTTCTGCTTTTGTGTGTGTGTGTGTTTTAAACTGCACAGCTGTTTGGTTTGGCTGCAAGTCTCCTGCCCTCCATGCCCGGCTTCCATGTTAATGAAATGGGCGAAATGGTTTTAACGTCCATCGATGATATCGGCGTCGTGGATGTGTACGATCTGGCCTCTGATATAGGCAAGGAATATGAACGGATTATGGATCGCTTTGGCACGGATGCTGTCAGTGTCCTGATGCCCAAGATAATCAATACTTTAGAATTGCTTGAGGCTTTAGCAACTAAAAACGAACGTGAAAATGCCACCATACAGGATTTACGTGACAAAATTGCCCAACTGGAAAGTGAGAAGCTAGAAAAGGCGGAATTTCGTCGACGTTTTGAAAAAGAGTTGGAATTGATTGAAGAGCAGTGGCGCAGTGAGACCAATGAACTGGTTGATTTAGTCTCATCGCTGCAGGATGAGAACAAGCGGCTTGTAAAACAGACACAGGACTTGCAATCTTCCTCAGCACAAAGTTCTGGCTTAGGGGCTAGTCTGACGGAGAGCATTATTTCTATGACTAACAATGAGTTGCACAGTAGCTTGTCAGATACTCAAGTTTTGCAGCGCCTCAAGGAGCAAATTTACAAACAACGAAGTGAGTTAAAGCAGCGTGAAAGCGAACTGCAAGACAAGTTCAGCGAGCTGGAGCATGTAAGTGGACCCCATAAAATTGGGAATACACAATATTGGCCAACTTAGTTGCACTGAAGTTTCACCTTTTGTCTTTAATTTATTTGTTTAATGCATTTTTAATGCATTTTTAGCTTAACATCCAAGCTGAACGCTTAAAGGCTTCAGAGCGAGACACGCGTCGCCGTCACAAACTAATGCAAGCTCAGGTAAAAAACTTGTGTGAAGAGCGAGCTGATTTTTTAGCCCAACTGCAGGATCAGTCTCGGGAAATCAATCAATTGCGTAAACGTCTTGGTCTGGCTGAAAAGGAAAACGAGGATCTGGTTCAGTCTTATGATGAGGATCAAAATGATCCTAATCGGCCTCGGTACACGACACGTGAGCTCAAAGAGCTTATCAGCGAACGAGACGAGTTACTTACTACAATTGATGGCCTCAATGAGCAACTGGCCGAACTGAAGCCTTCAAGCCAAGTGAGGGACAAACGTATGTGTTCAATATCAAGCTCCGATGACAGCGTTAAAGAAGATGACCACGTGGAAAACAAGGAAAATGACAATGACGAGCCGGGTGATGGTGTTGAAGTTAAAGTACCCGCTGCGGGTGAAACGTCAGTATTTATTGTTCATGAATCAATAAAAACAAACTTTTGTAAATTCCAAACCATTCTGTTGCTAGCCCGCCTGGTCATGATGCACCTGTTCAAGGACCTTTGCCCTATGAGCCAGATGATGCACCCTGGAAAAAAAGTTCCGAGTCGGGCATACGAAAATTGTAAGTCATGAATGAATGTTTGTATGTCCAAGGGTCTGGGCCCACGAAACACCCAAAATATCGATCTCTCAAATAATTTGCAACTTCTTTCGGCTCTCTTTACGTCGAACCGATAAATGACTGTTCAAAGTAGTAATATAATTTCCATGAATCCTAATACTCTTTTCTTTGTAGTTTCCGTAAACTGTTCTCGGATCCATCGGATGGCACTAATACATTTCCAAAACGTTCCTTAGCGACGCTCTCCAAAATGGCTTTATCAGCCACACCCGGCACCAGTTCAGGCGAGGTTGCGAAGTAAGCGCACTTTGTACTAATTTGAGTTGAAACCATTCCGAATTCTGCATTGTTTTTGTCATTTTTATTTATAATTTCATTCTATTATTATTTCTTTTTATTTTATTTTTGGTTATTGTGTTTCTTCTTTTCTGTGATTCTGTTTGGGTAAATCTTCAATTGTTGCAGTTATTTATTGCTGCCTTTTGCTATGTTTTATACGATCGCTATTTCTGTCCTTCGTTTAAGCTGTACATATCTTATCTATACACTATATTGCTGTACCCGCCTAATAATAAGTTGTTATAAACTTTTTAAATAACCTTATATTTATAAGTATGCATAATTTTATAATTAATATTGGTTTATAAATAGGATTTACAAAAGTTGGATGTATTTAAAAACAAAACGAAAATGAACAAGCTACTATTTTTACCCAATTATTTAGATTCATTTTAATTCGATTTCTGTTTACCTCAACAAGCAGAAATTAGCTTTTGTTATGATGATTGACTAATATTTAAACTAGCTAAGAGAAATATAAAGAATAAGTTGTCTGTAATGACAGTTATTGAACGAGGACTTTTCGTGATAACGTCATGAGTAAATATTAGGTTTAAGTTTACTTGGACTACTGGGGCCCGAAACCGCATACACTTTGCAGACTTAAACATTATTTTGCGCAGTCTAAATTCATGCGAATTTAAGTCCTTTAGTTTAAAATACATCCCTCAAAGTATTCTATCCATTTCGAAATATTACAATGTGCAACATCAAAAATCAAACCGCACCGGACCTTTTTTTCTGAAAGTACTTCTATTTAATAGCAAAACCCTATTTGGATTTTTCAAAGCTAGCTCGATTTTTTTTTTTTAGCGAGTTAAAATTTTCCATTTTGAGGTTAATTTTTTGTTTGTCATATAAGCTAAATATGACTTAGATCTTGATTTCGTTTTCATGATTTCAACCTAAATACATATTTGTTGTAGAAATATTGTTCATGCTTAAATAAATGCATTCGAACGAATGAAATACCATTTTCAGCTACAGTTTATTAGATTAGAATTATTAGAATATAGTGCAAAGTATATGATATCTATGATATATGATAGCAATTGACACAGGTTGGGTAACAATATATATTCATGCACAACTTACAAAACTTACAGTAAACTTGCTTACTGTCGTAAAAATCAGTGCCCTTAGTTTAAAGTTCCAAGTTGTAATCAGAATGTGCAAGTGTCCAGGAAATATTAATAACTTCTGCTACTGTGGACGTTTTACCCCGATGAGTGACGAGTAATCGTAATTTTACATTTATTATTCTCACAAAAAAATATTTATAAATTTGAAATATTTCAAAAACTTCTCTAAACTAGAGGGCCGTGGTAAACATCGGCAGCTTCGAAGTTTGCATACCCCTCCAAGTTGTTTCCCTATAGCCGTCGAAAAGGAAAAAAAGTTTTAAACAAAAAGTCTGATATTCGCGAAAGGACAGACCTCAAGTTTAGGCTGAAGCAATCCGGCATATGTAGCATGATATTTAATCGTTGGTTTATAAGTATGACAGCTATATAATGAAATTATCCGATTTCTATAAAATTTATAAATATTTATGACAAAAAAAATATTAATAAACATTTTTTTTTTAAACAGTACCTAAGAAATTAACGATGTTATTGAGAAAGTCACTGTTTGTATAGGAGCTATATGATACAGTTCAGATCCGGCTGAATACGAAATATACAAACTGTGCAGTATATACAAGACTACATGCGAAATTTCATCTATGCACGTACATAGCTCTTGCGGTCTAGGAGGAGTTTGCGTTGATCCAGACGGACGGACTTGGTTTCTTGAACTCGTCTCGTCGTACTGATCAAGAAATTACAGTGGCAGCCACGAATTTAAGACGTTTTTTTTTTTACTTTAGGTCTGATTTTTTCGCCTTCTAAATAACGTAATGGTTATTGTATTCAGTTTAGTTTAATCCGTTTTTTCACAGGTGCATTTGAACAAAGAAAAGTCCGTTTTTTGGGGGGCATATACATATTTAAGACGTTTTTTCCAAAATCTTATATATTAAAGATAGAAGTATGAACTTCTTAAAGAAGTTGTAGATCTAGCAAAAATAAGATAAACTGCATTCCACAAATTTTAATTTAGCCCCCAACTTTTGATTTGGAGTCAATTGAAAATCTGAATTTTGTATGGAAATTTTTGATCCTTTAGGCGAGGCTATTTTGCGACACTAGTTTGCACTAAAGTACTTTCCATGAACTCCGATAGAAAGTAAATTGAATTTCCCGTCGAATGACATATCTTTTATTCATCGGATAAAAATTAGACATATATTTGCCTATCAATATGGGACATTTTATGCAAAACTGCACTTCTATTCTCCATCTCTTTCTTTTTATGCGTATGACCCTTCCGAAGGCCGCTGTTCAGTTATTATTCCATTATTTTATTTAAAAGCCGAAAAAATCGGAACTAAAGTAAAAAAAATATCAAAGAAGCTAACTTTGGCAATGCCGGAGTTTTTATACCCTTGCAGTCCTTGGCAATAATATTTTTACATTTTATTGTTTACATACAATTTGTTTCCCTGCAACTCAATTCATCAATACACAAACAAAACATTCAAATTATTACTCTTTTTACTAACATTTTTTTTTTTTTCATCATTCCCTAAGCAAAGCACAACACGCATACACATACAGTTCGTGTAGCGCTGCGTCTGTGTGTGTGTATGCATGTGCTCTGTTTGAATTGCTGATGACGTAGTAGGCAGCAAGCAGCGCTGCCGACAGCGCTTGAACCGATTTGTATTGACTGTAACTTGTGTTCTATTTATCCGGTCAGATTCAAATTTTGGAACCTGAGATTTTATCTCCAACACTATCATATTGCTAAATTTCATGGGGATACTCCAATTTTTGCAAAAATGTTTCTTCGAGAGCTATATGATATAGTAGTCCGATCCTGACAATTTTCATACTTTATCATCTCCGGGTATCATCTCAAAGTAGCTCAAATATCAAATTTCATTCCGATAGCTCTTAAGATGCCAGCGTGAAGTTGATTTGCACAGACGGACGGACGGACGGACGGACGGACGGACGGACGGACATGGCTATATCGACTCAGCTTCTCATGTTGATCAAGAAGTATATATAATACTTTATGGGGTCGGAAACGTCTCCTTCTGTGCGTTACAAACATCTGACCAATTTTATAATACCCTCTACAAGGGTATAAAAAAAAACGTCTTAAATTCGTGTCCGCCACTGTATATGTATACTTTATATAGTCGAAGATGCTTCCTTCTATGAATTGCACACTTCTGACCAAAAAAAGCATGAACAATATTTCTACAACAAGCACAAATGATTTAAGTCGAATGCATGAAAAAGAAATCGATATCTAAGTCATATGACAAACTAAAAATTAACATCAAAACGGAAAATTTCAACTAGATAAAAAAACTAGAGGGCCGGGGCTAACTTCGACCGCGTCAAAGTTTGTATACCCTTGCAAGTTTGGTAGTAACTCTTTTATCTAAACTAATTGTTTTATCTTAAAAGGGTAATGTTTGCGAAAGAACGGCCTTCAATCTTAGCATAGGATATAACGAACTTTCTGATGAAAGTCACTGTTTTCCACCGATCCTTCCTATGGGAGCTATATGATATAGTTACCCGATCTTTACCAAATTCGGCACAGTCATTAACAGATATATTAAACTGACAAATGTTAAATTTGAAAGCAATCGCATCAAAAGTAACGAAGTTATTGACAAAAGTCACTGTTTTTGACCGATCGTTCCTATGGGAGCTATATGATATAGTCACCCGATCTTGATCAAATTTGGCACAGTGGTTTATAGTTACAATAAACTTATTTATATTAAATTTCACGACAATAGCTTAAAAAGTAACGAAGTTATTGAGAAAAGTCACTGTTCGTGACTTTGCCGTTTGTATGGGAGCTATATGATATAGTCACCCGATCTTGATCAAATTTGGCACAATTATTAATAAGAACACAAAACTGACCAATACCAACTTTTATGGCAATTGCTTATAAAATAACGAAGTTATTGAGAAAAGTCACTGTTCGTGACTTTGCCGTTTGTATGGGAGCTATATGATATAGTGGTCCGATCCGACTGAATCCGAGATATACAAACCCTGCAGTATATACAAGCCTACGTGCAAAATTTCAGCTCTGTAGCTCTTACGGTCTAGGAGGAGTTCGCATCGATCCAGACGGACGGACAGACGGACGGACGGACGGACGGACGAACGGACATGGTTATTTGAACTCGTCTCGTCGTGCTGATCAAGAATATATATACTTTATATGGTCGGAGATGCTTCCTTCTATGCGTTGCACACTTCTGACCAAAATTAATATACCCTTTTTGCAAGGGTATAAATATCAAAGAAGCTAACTTCGGCAATGCCGAAGTTTATATACCCTTGCAGTCCTTGGCAATAATTTTTTTACATTTTGAAATTTCTTTCCTTGCAACTCAATTCATCAACACACAAACAAAACATTCAAATTATTTCTCTCTTTACTACAAATTTTTAAGCAAAGCACAACACGCATACACATACATACATACATACGTGTAGCGCTACGTCTGTGTGTGCGTATGCATGTGCTCTGTTTGATTTGCTGATGACGTATGCATGTGCTCTGTTTGATTTGCTGATGACGTAGAACCGATTTGTATTGACTGTAACTTGTGTTCTATTTATCCGATCAAACTCAAATTTTGGGATCTGAGATTTTATATCAAATTCTATTATATTGGTAAATTTCATGGGGATACTCCAATTTTTGCAAAAATTTTTGTTCTAGAGCTATACGATATAGTAGTCCGATCCTGACAATTTTCATACTCTATTATCTCCCGGCTAAAAGTAGCTCAAATATGAAATTTCATTCCGATAGCTCTTAAGATGACAGCGTGAAGTTGATTTGCACAGACGGACGGACGGACGGACGGACAGACGGACATGGCTATATCGACTCAGCTTCTCATGCTGATCAAGAATATATATACTTTATGGGGTCGGAAACGTCTCCTTCTGTGCGTTACAAACATCTGACCAATTTTATAATACCCTCTGCAAGGGTATAAAAAAATCGAGCTAACTTTGAAAAACCCAAATAGGGTTTTACTATTCAATAGATGTACTTTCAGAAAAAAAGGTCCGGTACGGTTTGATTTCAACAACCTACAATTTGTTGTACAGTGTTATGGATCCATAGAACTAAGCCTTAAAGCTTTTCCAAATTTTATGCATAATACACATTCGGAAAGAATTCGAAACTAAAAAAAATATCGTATTAAAATGAAATCTTAACTGGTCAAATTTATTACAGTGAAACCTCGATATAACGAACTTCGTTATAACGAAAAACCCAATATAACGAATTTTTTGTTAAGTCCCTTGAAAAAACCTCGTTTTTACATTTCAGTACCTATAGCGAATCAATAGATATAACGAATAATTTTGCGATCCCCCTCAGATTCGTTATATCGAGGTTTCACTGTATTTAAATGTTTTGTTCTCTGATGAAAGCAAATTTAAAGCTAATTCCGTCATTGAATTTGTTTTGATGCAAATTTTCAGAAAATTAATTTTTAAAATATGCATTTTCATGGGCCCTGTGGTTCAAAATGTATTAGGAATGCCAAATTTGGAGTCAATTAAGACACCGAGCGCAATCGAAAAATAAATTAAAGCGAAATTTAAAGGAAACGAAGCAAGAATAGTTTTGATATGTATAGACTCTCGGATAAATGAGAATACAGATGAGATGTGGCAACATAGAGAGAATGAGCGCGCCTCTCCACTGTCTTTATCTAGAGTCTAGACAGTTATCACTTCAAAAGATTTGTTTTGTATGATCCCATAACTCCAATAATTTACTGTGCCAACTCGAATAACTGTCTATAGTAGAGAAAACCATATAGTTGGGGATTAATCAATCTTAAAAGTATTCAGTTTAACATTCTTCTACATTGTCCAAAATGCATGCAATCGGATTGAGACTATAAAATTCAGTTTTTTATTTGAAGGACAAATGATTATATGACCATTTTTAAAATTTCAATTATAAACATAAATTTTGTGCTTTTCAATGCTATTGATTGAAAGATTGCTTAATCATTAAACGACTTTTTGTTCCGTTTTGCCAACTGGAATTAAATAATATAATTTTTGTTGTAAAAAGTCGTTAATTAGCAAGAAAACAAATTACATACGAAAAATTCCTAACTTTGACCATTAGTACTCTAATTATTCCTGTCGCTGCTACATAAAGTACGCAATTTTGATAATACTTTTAATTATCTCCCAGTTCATACACCTTTAGTGACATATAGTTACTCAACTAAAAGAAAGGGACTTTTGCATTTGAGACAAACGGCAGCTTTTAAGTCCCATAAATGGGACGCGTGTAGTCGACTTGAAAAGTATTTCTTTTTCGTATTTAGCCAGGTTGAATAATGCATGTTGAATACTTTTATGTTTCATATAATTTAAAAACATTTTGAGTACAGCCAGTTTTGTTTTTGGTTTTATCAAAAAGTGTGTCTTTAATTTTAAGAATAGCAAAATGTTGAACTCTTACTATTCCTTTGACGAACAAACGTTTATCTTAAAGTTGTCAAACATACATGTATACATGAAAATTATACCAGTCGAGTAGAGAAAAGTGAAAGTACCGTATCGAGACTCTAGCGACTTTCTTTTAGAGGTTCCAAATATCCCGTTAGCGTGTCTCTTTTGATCTTGGAGTCTATAAAGGCTGTAAAAGCCTCCAAATTTTATGTTTAGACTCAGGCAGATCAAATTTATTAAATGTTTGGTATCTGGTATTTCAATATATTTGATTTCCCAAAGACTCAAAAGGCCTAAACCCACCATTTTTGCTGTGTAGGCTAGCTTAAAACTTTTGCAACGCACAAATTATACGTTATATATATATATATATTTTAATACATTTTGATTTGAATTTCTACCAAATTTTACGCTCTAGAGGCAGCTGCCCTCCCCTGCCCGTACCAGACTACCCTCTTGGATTGGTCCGCTCTATTATTTTTAAGAATTACTGTTTAGTAATCTATGACCTTTATGCGAAAAAGTTAGTGTCGATGAGTGGCAAATATGTTTGTACATTTAAAAAAATAGTATCATAATATATGTGTTATTTCCATACCCATAGCTATTCGGTCTTAAAAATGTGCGTAAATTTTATGATTGAACAGTGAGCAATCAAAGCAATATCGCATTGTGCTGCAAATTCAATTAACTTTCCTTAGTATTTCAAAAAAAAAAAGTATTTTAGCACAAATTAGTGGCGTAAATTCTGGCAAAACCCCCAAAACGAATGTTGGGGCTCAATTGAATATATTTAGTATACAGTTTATCTTAGTTTCGCTAGATCTACACAGTTGTAATATTAGGGATTTTAGAAAAATGTCATAAATGTTTGGCCAGACAAAACGTGGTAAAAATGTTAACTTTGACTCTGCCGAGGTCTATAGCCGCCTTACATTCGTTGCTGTACTATTGTGACATAATTGTTAACTATAAACAAGTTATCTAAATAAATTATTTGTGTTTAAAGATAAATCAAATGAAGTAAGTAAGTCGTCTCGCCGACCTAGGTATACCATACACCAGTAAAACAAATATTTCAAATTTGTAATAACAAATGCATTTGCCTATTTTAAAAAAATTCTGTTCACATGCTTTTTACAAGCATATCTTAGTATCTCCCTCACACAAGCCTACGAGCACCCTAGCGCCCCCACCAGCCAACGGCCAACTCCGGCCTTATGGAAAAACGTTTATATGCATAACTTGGCTATTTCCCCCCCGCAATTAAAAAAAAACGTTTATCTCAAAAACTATTGCAGCTAGAGACACCATATTTGGTATGCATATTTGCTTAGTAAATGCGCACATTTTGTATGTATAAAGATTTTGCCACGCCCCTTTCCGCCCCCGAAATTTGAAAAATCGATTATTTTCCGTAATTTTCTACCTTGTAGAATCAAATTTGGCACACTGAAATTGGATACTAATATCCAGCAAAATACCAAATTTGATCAAAATCGGACTAAAATATCCAAGTTATGCATATAAACGTTTTTCCATAAGGCCGGAGTTGGCCGTTGGTTGGTGGGGGCGCTAGGGTGCTCGTATGCATGAGTGAGGGAGATACTAAGATATGCTTGTAATAAAAAGCATGTGAAAATGCATTTGTTTAATAAATTTAAAATATTTGCTTTACTGGTGTATGGTATACATAAGTCGGCGAGACGACTCACTTACTTCATTTTGATTTAAAATGATTTTAAGGGTTTCAGCTTTGGTCAGCTCGAAGCACAATTCACGATTCTGCTTTGATCTGCTCTCATGATTTGTGCGATTTCGGGGGCCACAAATGCCAGATCAATCAATATTTACATTTGCAATGGATGTGTGATATCAATATTTCACTAATATTTCAGTAATATTTGAATGAATATTACACTGTGGACCATGCAAGTACGTATTCAGGTATGAACAGTCTTAGACTATTAAAATGTACATATATCTTCTGCTTTCAAGAACTTTTTCAATATAAGAAGCGATTACTCTAATTTCTTTTTTAACAAAGTTTTAGATTAAAGATAATGTTCTAATATACTTTCTTTTGGGATTCAAATCAAACTGTTAAATAAAATATCAAAGAACTTAACTTCGGCAATGCCCAAGTTTTTATACCCTTGCAGTCCTTGGCAATTTTTTTTTACATTTTGAAATTTGTTTCCCTGCAACTCAATTCATAAACACAAAACAAAACATAATTTCTCTTTTTACTCCAATTTTTTCTTCTTCTTCCATCATTCCCTAAGCAAAGCACAATACGCATACACATACATACTGTGTGTGTGTATGCATGTGCTCTGTTTGATTTGCTGATGACGTAGTAGGCAGCAAGCAGCGCTGCCGGCAACTGACTGTAACTTGTGTTCTATTTATCCGATCAGATTCAAATTTTGGGATCTGAGATTTTATATCAAATTCTATCATATTGGTAAATTTCACTCCAATGTTTGCAAAAATGTTTGTTCCAGAGCTATATGATATAATAGTTCGATCCCAAAGATTTTCATACTTTATCTCACTCGGGTAATAAAAAGCGCCCAAAAAAAATTTCATCTCGATAGCTCTAAAGATGGCTGAGTAAAACGCGTACGCACCGACGGTAATGGCTACATATATCGACTCAGCTTCTCATGCTGATCAAGAATATATATACTTTATGGGGTCTGCAAGGGTATAAAAAGTACCTTTTATTTATATATACATACTAACTATATATTACTTTTAATTTTGCGCATTGGAAATCTTAACGTATCAAACATTTCAATTCCCCACCTTTTGAACCCTTTTGATCAGTTTGCCATCTGTTGATCATAAAATCAATTGAAGTCTTAGTTACTACTTGGCATAATGACGAAAGCAAATTCAGAACCTTCTTATCAAAGTGCATTTATTTTATCAACCTTGAACTGTGGGTCTGTACGTTTTGGCAAATTCGGATTTTGTTGTCGTTGTCGGTTTACGTAAATTCATTTTAAATCGCATCCAGCAAATTTGCACATCAGTATGAGTTTGAATTCTTTTGTAGAGGATTTCAGATTATCTAATACATATGAATTATTCAGCAACAGAAGACAAATTGGTTTAGTCGCCTGTTTGCCTGCTTCATTTAATATGAATTTATATACACTCGTAAGTAATCCAAAAAATGGAAACGCGTTGCAGGGACAATGCTTGTTTCCATTATCAAGAAGTGACAATTGTTACAATCTACAAATACAACTTTTTTGATTGAATTGAATTTGTAGAGATTAAATTGTTTTTGATTATTAACCCAAAATTTGAGATTTATGTAATAGCTTAATTTTTATACCAAATAACTTAAGATATGAACGAAATCCAATTTATTTGATGATTTAAAAATAATTAGCAGTGAATATTAATAACTAGTATTTAAATGAGATTGTGTTGCCTATATATGCGTATATTATTAATACATTGAATGATTATACTATAAATATACCCACGTACTACTAAACATATTAATATTACAAAAGAAAATAAATAAACAAAGAAAAAAACAATATACAGTCAATGTATATATGTATATATGTTTTCAACAATTTCAATTTCAAATAGGTAAGTCGTAAGTAAGTAAATCGTTTGGACTTCCGAATACCATGCACCAAGAGAAAGAGCACTTATGTAAATTTATTAAGTTTATTTTTTGACAATTTCAAGGACGGATCATCGTCCGGCACTTATTCTTGACCTCAGAAATAACGGCAACTGTTAAGTAGTAGTAGTAGTAGTTATGCTGACTGTAACTTAAAATTTGGGTAAACGATCTTTTGTATTGAAAACAATGTATAAAAATACTCCAAATCCTTCGCTTTTTTTTCGTTTAGCACCAAATGATAAGTGGGCCGATGCGGAGGATTTCGATACTTTTTCTCACTTATGTTACTTATGTATAGCTTAAATACCAACCCACGGGCAGGCGGATGGACTGACGGACATGGCTACATCGACTCAGCTTTTTATGGTGATCAAGAATATATATGCCGGCAGAGCTGCTAGCAGCCTATTCCAGTGCTCAAGATTAGTTTTGGACTTAACGACTCATTTTGATGAAAAATTTCACCGACTCACTTGTTATAAAATGATAAACTCATTCACTCAGTTGGTCACTTGTTCAGTTGGACAGTTGTTTATGTGAAAAGGATATATGTATTAACGGTTGCTGGCATAGAGCATAGCTTGCCTATACAGGGTGGGCCAAAAGAAGTCACCTGATGTTGTTTGGCGCTCATATATATTCTAAATAAAAAATATTTATTCTGTTTTTGTTTATGTTTATTTAAACCTTGAGAATTTTATTGGATAAATAAACAAAGGTTTTTTATATTTAGAAACAACAACAAACAACATCGACTTCCTTTGGCCCAGCCTGTACTAAATTATGCTTTGGGTCAATTCAGTTATTATAAAATTTAAAAAAATATTAATTATATATGGTTTTTTGCTTATTTTAATTGAAAAATGAAGTAAGTAAGTCGTCTCGCCGACTTAGGTATACCATACACCAGTAAAACAAATATTTCAAATTTGTAATAACAAATGCATTTGCCTATTTTAAAAAAGTTCTCTTCACATGCTTTTTACAAGCATATCTTAGTATCTCGCTCACTCCTCTCGGCCTTATGGAAAAACGGTTTTATGCATAACTTGGCTATTTTTTGTCCGATTTTGATCAAATTTGGTATTTTGCTGAGTATTAGTATCAAATTCAAGAGTGCCAATTTTGATTCCACAAGGTAAAAAATGGCGGGAGATAATCGAGTTTTTCAAATTTCGGTGGCGGAAAGGGGCGTGGCAAAATCTTTATACATACAAAATGTGCGCATTTACTAAGCAAATATGCATACCAAATATGGTGTCTCTAGCTGCAATAGTTTTTGAGAAAAACGTTTTTTTTTAATTGCGGGGGCGGAAAGGGGCGTGGCAAAATCTTTATACATACAAAATGAGCGCATTTACTAAGCAAATATACATACCAAATATGGTGTCTCTAGCTGCAATAGTTTTTGAGATAAAGGTTTTTTTGAATTGCGGGGGCGGAAAGGGGCGTGGCAAAAATTTAAAACAAACTCGATCACTCTACATACTACACGAGCCTACATTCCAAATTTGGTGGCTCTATCTCTTATAGTCTCCGAGATCTAGGCGTTCATACGGACGGACAGACGGACGGACGGACGGACAGACGGACATGGCTAGATCGACTCGGCTGTTGATACTGATCAAGAATATATATACTTTATAGGGTCGGAAAAGCTTCCTTCTGCCTGTTACATACATTTTGGCGACTTTAATATACCATTTCACCCTATGGGTGTATGGTATAAAAACGCAGCAATAAAATTGAAAAAAATTTGTTTTTCATGAATCGCTGGCCATCAGCCACTCCACTTCAGGAACTTATCTATATGTTAGTTAAACCATAGGGCCGGGGCTAACTTCGACCGGGTCAAAGTTTGTATCCCCTTGCAAGTTTTTTCCTATAGCCGTGAAAGTGAAAAAACGTTTTATTTCAAAAGGCTAATGTTTGTGAAAGAACGGCCAACAATCTTAGCATAGGAAATAACGAACTTTTTGATGAAAGTCACTGTTTTCCACCGATCGTTGCTATGGGAGCTATATGATATAGTTACCCGATCTTTACCAAATTCGGCACAGTCATTAACAGGTATATTTAACTATCAAATGTTTCATTTGAAAGCAATCGCATTAAAAGTAACGAAGTTATTGTTATTTTTGACCGATCGTTCCTATTGGAGCTATATGATATAGTCACCCGATCTTGATCAAATTTGGCACAGTCATTTATAGATGCAACAGATGCGACAATACATAACTCAGAAAATAACGAAGTTATTGAGAAAAGTCATTGTTCGTGACTTTGCCGTTTGTATGGGAGCTATATGATATCGTGGTCCGACCCGGCTGAATCCGAGATATACAACCTTACGGTCTAGGAGGAGTTTGCGCTGATCCAGACTGACGGACGGACATGGCTATTTGAACTCGTCTCGTCGTGCTGATCAAGAATATATAGGTACATATATTTTATATGGTCGAAGATGCTTCCTTTTGCGCGTTGCACACTTCCGACCAAAAAATGGAACTTTTGAAATCATTCATGTCATCGAGCTAGATAAGTATAAAATGGCAATATATGTGTTAAAAAAAGGCGTTGAGAATTTAACTAAATTAAGTCCGTATAACCCCTCCTTGGCTTATAAAATAACGCGGATTGAGAATGAACTCAGGATGTTTAAGCCGATACTCATCACGGCTTGGAAATGGTAAGCGGGCACACCTGAGCACAAAGATCATAAGATTGTGGTTAACAAGATCAATGAGCGACTGAGAAACAATAACAAGCATAGATTAATTAGAGGTCAAACGGAATCCAACGAAAAGATAAGAGAAATCGAAATAACTAAATTAAAATTAAGTCTTCTAAAAGAAGGAATAACGAACACCATTTAACACTGCAAATTAATTAATTTTGCCTCCTACCGAAATAGACCTTATTGAAACAATTAATGAGGAGAGTCTCACGTTAATGTAGCCTCAGACGGCAAATTACTCCTTTATATTGTCAGCTTTCCCAGAGTAATTAACGAAGTCCTACCAATACCAATCAAATATCAAAAATTTATAGAAGAAATTGACTATGAGAATATAATGAAATGTAATAACAAATACTTCGGGTTAACCAATAAGAATACATGTAAAATTTATAATGGTAAGACAACTTGTAAACTGAAACATCTGACTAATGTAGAAAAGAAGGAATCCGCAATCAAGGAATCCACAGTGTAAGGTTATCAACAATCAGCACATGAAATCCCATTCAGAAGTAGTACCAGGGACTTTGCTGCTGAACCAATTTCAGGAGGATATTAACATCAACGGAGAAAACATTACCCTAGAAGGCACCTTCCTAATCCAAGCGGAAAACGTGACAATCAACATAGAGGACTCTTGGTATATTGTGTCGAGGTTCAACCGCCGCCGTTACAATTGCTATCAGAAGAGCAGAAGAAAAGCGAAAGGTTATCGTTGGAAATGATTAAGGTTCTACACATTAATTGTTTAAGAATAAACATCGTGTTCATCTGAATTGGCATTACCAAATCAGATGCACCAATGAAAAAAACAATTCGAAACAAAAACATAAAACAAAAATAAGTCATAAAGATTCATATGACAATTATTGCTTAAAACCAAACTAAACAAGCATCCACACTCTGTGGAAAACACTTAAGATTATAACAGCGGCGCGGTATCAAGTTACCAGCGCTGAGCATGAAATATAAACAATTTTCAACCCTCGAAAACGTGGGGCATTAGAATAAGTATTTTTAAGAACAATTGTTGCTTTTTAGAGTTTAAGAGTGTTTTAAATAAAATCAGTTCATATTTTGATTTCAGTCGCTTTATGACTTCGGTTGTGATAAGACGTGCTTTCTCTGTACACCCAAGTGTTTCTTTGGTTTTCTTTACAAACGATTCAAACTGACTGCACCACCTAGTATAACTATGAGTGGCGATGAAGACGAAGATGATGATGCCGTTATGGAATGGCAGAAAGTAAGCTGCCTGCGTAAAGCGAGGAAGAGGTCAAGCAACAAATCACCACAGCTAGCTCGAAAGGCGCCGGCACTGGACTTCAGACCTAGTACATCCAAAAGCAACAACTATTTTGAGGTACTCAGCGACGATGACGAACAGTTAAATATGCTGATGCAAACAGAAGATCAAGGGGAAAGGCAATCCGCAATAGATTCGGCCAGTGAGACATTAGATTACCCTAAGCCACCACCTATATTTCTTTCTGAAACAAATAATATAAACACTACGCTAGAATACTTAAAAGGTTATCTCAACTATGAAGACTATACCTTCAAAATTCAGAGTAATGGAGAGATTAGACTCATGGTTAAAAATGTAGAAAAGTATAGGGAATTAATTAAAGAATTGAGAAAAGACGGTGTCTTGTTTCATACGTACCAGCTTAAGCAGGACCGAGCATTTAGAGTGGTAGTTAAAAACTTACACTTCTCTACACCAATAGAAATAATCAAAAACTGTGTTGAGGCAACTGGTCAAACTGTGCGAAACGTTGCTAATATAAAAAGCCGTATCACCAAAGCCCCTTTAAACATGTTTTATGTAGATCTAGAGCCAACTAACAAAAACTCCGAAATCTACAAGATAAATAATATTGGCAACGCGATAGTTACAATAGAACCTCCAAGAAAGACAAGCGATATCCTCCAATGCCACAGATGTCAGAGATACGGTCACACGCAGACATACTGCGGCAAGGCGTATAGATGTGTCAAATGTGGCGAAAAACATGAGTCCAAAAAATGTCCCAAGGATAAGGAAACCCCTTCAAAATGTGTACACTGTCATGAAAATCTTACTGCCAATTATAAAGGCTGTAAGGTATACCAGGAACTTCTTAAAAATAAAGTAACAACACGCGTTAACGAGTCACGAATAAACATAAATGCCAATAGTTATGGTGTCATGAATTTCTCTCCCCCGACCCATCAGAATCCATCCAATGAACACAGTAGACAACCAACATATGCTCAAATTGTTAACAATCAACCTGATGTTACTAAAAGTGGTTCTTTGGAACGGATTGAAAAACTATTAGAAAAACAATCAGAGCAAACTTGTGACCTTCTTAAAACAATAAACCTATTGATTATTAAATTATGCAAATAGACCTCCACATTGCTATATGGAATGCCAACGGGCTGTTAAATCACGTTCATGAAATAAACTTATTCATTAAGTCAAATGATATTGATATAATGTTGATATCTGAGACTCACTTTACAAACAAATCCTTTTTTAAACTGAGAGGATATGAGATTTACTGTGCAAATCATCCATCTGGAAGAGCCCAAGGCGGGGCGGCACTAATTGTTAAAAATGGAATAATATATGAAACTCTAGAACCCATAAGAGAGATCTCATTGCAAGCTGCCAGTATCAAAGTCAAATGTATGCATGCTGACTTAATTGTTACTGCCATATATTTCCCTCCAAGGTTTATTGTTAAAGAGATGGATTACAAGCAGTTCTTCATAAAACTTGGAACAATATAATGCGAAGCACCCTTGGTGGGGCTCGAGACTGGCAAACCCTAAAGGCAAGGAGCTCTATAAATGCTTGAGAAATAATGGCCTCAGTGTCTTATCAACCGGTAAACCTACATATTGGCCCACTGATCCCAGTAAAATTCCTGACCTAATGGATTTTGTCGTTTATAATGGAATCCCACAGCAAAATCTTGCTATCTCAGAGAGTTTGGACCTAAATTCTGATCACTCGCCTATAATTATGGCTTATAGTACGCGAATCAAAAAAAATCCGAGAAGCCCATACAAGATTATAACAAGCAAAACTGATGTGGCTGAGTTCAGATACTTGTTAGATCAAAAAATTGATCTAAACATTTCTTTAAAAACTGGATCAGAGATAGATACTGCTGTAGAAAATTTTACAAACGCGATTCATGAGGCCAGCTATTGGAGTACACCCCCAAGCGATGAGACTCAAAATAACAACTTTACTGTACCAAATGAAGTAAGACGTCAAATAAAACAAAAAAGAAAGCTTAGGAAAAAATGGCAAGAGACAAGAAGTCCAATAGATAAAGCGTTGTTTAATAAAGCCTCGTCAGATCTTAAAAAGAAATTACTGGAGTTAAAGCAAGAATCTCTAACAGAGTATCTAAAGAGCTTAGATCCACATTCGCCGAATCAAGAACACAATCTCTGGAGAGCTACGAAGTATCTGAAACGCCCAACAATCAGGAAAGTTCCTATCAAGGATATCAACGGAACATGGTGTAAATCTGAAAAAGAAAAAGTAAACGCTTTTGCTCAACATCTATATACAGTCTTCCAGCCAAACGATATTCATGACGCTGGTATAGAAGATGAAATAAAATTATTCCTTGACTCTCCAAATCAAATGAGTCTACCAATTCGAAAAACCAGCTTCGAAGAAGTCTGCGGAGAATTCAAAATAATTAATACTAAAAAGTCTCCCGGGTATGATCAGATTGATGGTATCACTGCAAAGAACTTGTCTCGTAAGTCGATTGAATTCCTGACACTTATTTATAACGCCATTCTTCGTCTTGAACACTACCCTAGCCAGTGGAAATGTGCTGAAATAATAATGATAGCCAAGCCGAATAAACCAGAAAACTGCGTTTCATCATACCGTCCCATTAGTCTGCTGGCTACTTTTTCCAAAGTATTTGAAAAAATACTGCTGAGAAGAATGTTGCCAGTGTTGGACGATCTTTCCATCATACCCGAACATCAGTTTGGGTTCAGAAAGCAGCATGGAACACATGAGCAATGCCATCGTCTAATTAATGTAATCACTAATGCTCTTGAAAATAAGGAATACTGCTCCGTAGTTTTCCTTGATGTACAGCAAGCGTTTGACCGAGTATGGCACGATGGCATTCTGTATAAAATAAAGAAATGGCTTCCTGCTCCTTACTATCTGTTATTAAAGTCTTATCTTGGCAATAGACATTTCTATGTTCGACAACAAGGAGAAATCTCTAACCTATGTACTATAAATGCAGGAGTTCCCCAAGGAAGTGTTTTAGGCCCTGTACTTTATACATTATTTAAATCTGACTTGCCTATCGCATCTAATGTCAACGTGGCTACATATGCAGATGATACGGCGATAATCGCATCAAGCAGCATTCCTAACAGGACAACAGAATACCTACAAAGAGAAATTTGCCTAATAGAAAAATGGTTACACAAATGGAAAATCAAAGTTAACTCGCAAAAGTCTGTACAAGCAACATACTCCTTAAGACGAGGAAATTGTCCAAAAGTCTTACTAAACAATTGTGAAATCCCCCAAAGAGATTCAGTTAAATATCTTGGAATTCATATTGATCGAAGGTTAACCTGGAAGGCACCTATCAAAGAAAAACAGAAGCAGTTGAATATTAAAACAAAAAAAATGTACTGGCTATTAGGACACAAGTCTCAGCTTAACATTGAAAACAAAGTAAGACTTTACAAAGCAATATTAAAGCCTGTTTGGACTTATGCGCTACAACTTTGGGGAACCGCGAGCCAATCAAATATTGAAATTATGCAACGCTATCAATCGAAAACCCTACGCACAATCGTTAACGCACCTTGGTATGTTTCCAATGCTGAAATACATAAGGACCTTAATATACCATTTGTAAAGGATGAAATAGCAGAGTTTAGTGTTAGATATATTGACAGACTGCACAACCACCCAAACTCATTAGCTCTAAGTCTACTTAATAATATAACAACAAGAAGACTAAAAAGATTACATATATTAGATCTTCCAAATAGGATTTAACTTTTGTTTTATATATGTACATATACATAAATATAAATATATATACCATATAAAATGAATATATAATAATACACATGTATAAATACTTAAGTAGATTTAATTACTCGTCTGTACAACTTAGAGTTTATATATAATAGTTGACTCAGTGGAGCCGACTATTCCTGTTATGTTTTTATGTATCTCCAAATTTACTGATTGTCCAAGGACAGATTGTAAATAAAAAGAATTGGTAAATAAAAAAAAAAAAAAAAAAAATATTTTGATTTCAACGAATGAAGACTGGGTTATTTTCCTTCTCTCCGGGAATCCGTATTCATTTTGGTCCTTCGAGCCGGATTCATTTTGGTCCTTCGAGAAAAAGGAACTCTGCAGTTTTCCCTCACCAGTGGTAAGAGACTCAGAGAGTGAATCAGCTCCTGGAAGTCTGAATTCTTATGCAAGTGTAAATGCTAAGATCAGCTAAAGGTAGCAAAAATAAAATAACTCTTGTTTTCCCCCACCAGTGGTAAGAGACAGAGTATAAAACAAAAAGTAAAATATTGCTTAATAAATAAAAAGTGCGTGCGACCGAGTTAAATTTTTATACCATACAGCCATAGGGTGAAATGGTATATTAAAGTCGCCAAAATGTATGTAACAGGCAGAAGGAAGCTTTTCCGACCCCATAAAGTATATATATTCTTGATCAGTATCAACAGCCGAGTCGATCTAGCCATGCCATGGCTGTCCGTCTGTCCGTCCGTATGAACAACTAGATCTTGGAGACTATAAGAGATAGAGCCACCAAAGAGATGAAGTTTATTTTAAATTTTTGCCACGCCCCTTTCCGCCCCCGCAATTCAAAAAATGCATTTATCTCAAAAACTATTACAGCTAGAGACACTATATTTGGTATGTATATTTGCTTAGTAAATGCGCACATTTTGTATGTATAAAAATTTTGCCACGCCCCTTTCCACCCCCGAAATTTGAAAAACTCGATTATTTTCTGTAATTTTCTATCTTGTGGAATTTCAATTCAAATTTGGCACACTGAAATTTGATACTAATATCGAGCAAAATGCCAAATTTGATCAAAATCGGACTAAAAATAGCCAAGTTATGCATATAAACGTTTTTCCATAAGGCCGGAGTTGGCCGTTGGCTGGTGGGGGCGCTAGGGTGCTCGTATGCTTGAGTGAGGGAGATACTAAGATATGCTTGTAATAAAAAGCATGTGAATATGCATTTGTTTAAAAAATTTAAAATATTTGCTTTACTGGTGTGTGGTATACCTAAGTCGGCGAGACGACTTACTTACTTCATTTTTTTTTTTTTTAACGTTTAATATATATTTGTTGAATCTGCTCTTAAATTAGAGCCTAACAACGAGTTTGAGATATTTTTCTTAATCTAGTACTTAAGATATATCCAGGGGATATTGCAGGCGGCCCTAATCATTTAATATTGGTGTTCTATTAGGTTCTATTAAGTTCTATTAGGGTGTACATCCAGTTTCGCAGAATACTTTAGTTGTTGACTACCTATTTCAGATTTTACGCTCGGTATATTTAGATCATTTTGAATGTTGTCGTTCAGTATGTACCACGGAGCCCCAGTGATTGATCTTAAAATCTTCGACTGCGCCCTTTGTATAATGTCGACATTGCTGGTACTTGCATTTCCCCATAGTACGGCACCGTAAGTCCAGATGGGTTTCAGTACGGAGTTGTATAGGAGGACTTTATACTCCAGACGTAGAGGTGACCGAGCATGGATGATCCAATGTAAGCTACTCGCTTTCAGTTTAAGCTGTGATTTTTTTGCCTCGATGTGCTTGCGCCAAGTTAGTCTTTTGTCTACGTGGATACCAAGGTAAGTGACATCCACGGCTTGAGGAATTGGTACGTTGTTTAGCATTAGAGCTGGACAGTTTCTTCTGTTAAGCGTAAATGTAACATGTTTGCATTTCTGCTCGTTGACCCGGATACGCCAGGTTGCTAGCCATTCTCCTACCACCTTGACGTGTTCCTCTAATTTTGCAGAGGCTTGTATCGGGCATTTGGATCTGTTGAGGATTGCCGTGTCATCGGCAAAAGTGGACGTTGTAAGTCCTCGTTGGTAAGTCTGCAGTGTACAGCAGATAGAGCAATGGTCCGAGTACACTGCCTTGCGGTACACCAGCTTCGATTTCATAGTCAGCCGAGACGGAGCCATTACATCTTACAGCGAATTTCCTATTGTAAAGGTAAGATTCCATGAGTTTGTGGGTGTACTGTGGGAGTTTCTGCCGGATTTTGAACATTAGACCCTCCAGCCAGACTCTGTCGAAAGCCTGGGCAACGTCGAGAAAGACAGCCGTACAGTATTCTTTTAGTTCGAATGCTGTTCGTATTTCGAATGTTATACGATTGACTTGTTCAATTGTCCCATGTTTTTCGCGGAAGCCGAACTGGTGTGAAGGGATTGTGTTCTCCGATGCCAGAAATGAGTTTAGACGAATCTGCAGGACCTTTTCAAAAAGCTTCGAAGGACATGGCAGCAAACTAATTGGCCTATAGGATGATGGTTTTGTCTTTTCCCACTTTAGGAATCATGATGATAGTGGACCTTTTCCATGCTCTTGGGAAGTAGCCAATTCTTATTATAGCGTTGAACATTTTGCAGATGTATTGTATGGCGATGGTAGGGAGTTCTAGGATCATTTTCGGTGTGATTAGGTCATGGCCAGGGGCTTTGTTCGGCTTTATGTGGTTTTTAATAACTGCAGTGATCTCATCCGATTGGAGTTCCGAGTACTCACTGTCCGTGCTGTGCTCGAAGGGAGAAGTACAAATGAGTTTGGAATGTTTGTTGGATTTGGCTGGAAAACCATTTTAAGATGTGTGGCAAATACGGATGCCCTCTCTTCGTCGCTGCGGGCCCATCCACCGGTTGGGCCCCTTATTGGTGAAACTGTCTCGTAGGAGCACTTAAAGTTGGGTGGGCTTTCCACAGAGGATGTTTAGTGCTGGATGGACTGAGCTTTTCTATGTATTTCCTTTGAGCCCAGATTTGTTAAATGTGTTTCCGATATTAGCATGACGTCGATTTCACTTGAGTCTAGGAATAGTTGCAGTTCATTTTTGTGCTTGGAGACGCAGGTAGAGTTGCATACCAGACATAGACGTAGGAAAGCCATTATTTATTCTCGATAAGCTTCTGGATAAGCAGGTTTTGATTCCGCATCAGTTCCTGCATACAGTTTTGCATGAACGTCATAAAAGCGGTCATGTTTTGATTAAGTGAGACCAATAGGGCCTCTAAACCATTTGGAGTTTGCTGGCCAAGTTCTGGTGCGCTAGGTTGCGGATTCTGTAGATGGTGGAGTGACGGGGTCTCTTTCGTGGGCTCCGTCTGTCCAGTTCGGAGTACACTAGCGAAGGATACACTAGGATTGGTTGTAGCAGGCATGTTAGATGATCTAACAACCTTTGCGAAGAATACCTCCGGTGTAATTTTGAAGGCGTTAAAGGTGATTTTTGGTCCAGCTGAAGGTTTACGCCCGTTTAGGTGCGATTTAAGATCCTTGAAGACAGGAGGCAGTTTGGCTAGTCGAGCAACTGCAATAATTTCGGCGGCGGTAAAAAATGAAGTAAGTAAGTCGTCTCGCCGACTTAGGTATACCATACACCAGTAAAGCAAATATTTTAAATTTATTAAACAAATGCATTTTCACATGCTTTTTATTACAAGCATATCTCAGAATCTCCCCCCCCACCAGCCAACGGCCAACTCCAGCCTTATGGAAAAACGTTTATATGCATAACTTGGCTATTTTTTGATTTTGATCAAATTTGCTGTTTTGCTGGGTATTAGTATCAAATTCAAGTGTGCCAAATTTGATTACAAAAGGTAGAAAATTACGTGAGATAATCGAGTTTTCCCAAATTACGGGGGCGGAAAGGGGCGTGGCAAAATCGTTGCATACACAATATATGCGCATTTATTAAGCAAATCCACATACCAAATTTGGTGTCTCTAGCTATTATAGTCTTTAAGAAAATCAAATTTGTTTAAATTTCGTGGGCGGAGGGGGCGTGGCAAAAATTTGAAATAAACTTGACCACCGTAGGTAATACACGAGTCTACGTACCAAATTTGGTGACTCTAGCTCTTATAGTCTCTGAGATCTACGTGTTCATACGGACAGACGGACGGACGGACGGACATGTCTATATCGACTCGGCTGTTGATCCCGATCAAGAATATATATTCTTTATGGGGTCGGAAAAGCTTCCTTCTGCCTGTTACATACATTTTGGCGACTTTAATATACCATTTCACCCTATGGGTGTATGGTATAAAAAATAAAGAATTGGTGTGTGGCGTATTCGAAGCCCAGATATCGAAATTAAACAACATGAAGTACACCAGTAAAACAAATATTTCAAATTTGTAATAACAAATGCATTTGCCTATTTTAAAAAAGTTCTCTTCACATGCTTTTTACAAGCATATCTTAGTATTTCACTGACTCATGCATCTGAGCACCCTAGCGACACCACCCGCCAACGGCCAACTCCGGCCTTATGGAAAAACGTTTATATGCATAACTTGGCTATTTTTTGTCCGATTTTGATCAAATTTGGTATTTTGCTGGGTATTAGTCGAATTTCTGTGTGCCAAATTTGATTCCACAAGGTAAAAAATGGCGGGAGATAATCGATATTTTCAAATTTCGGGGGCGTAAAGGGGCGTGGCAAAATCTTTATATATACAAAACGTGCGCATTTACTAAGCAAATATACATACCAAATATGTTGTCTCTAGCTACAAAAGTTTTCGAGATAAACGTTTTTTTTTAATTGCGGGGGCGGAAAGGGGCGTGGTACTTTGAAGTACCATTGTAGCTAACTGGAACTGCAATGCGTTCAACCTTACTAGAACCGACTAAATCTGCGTTCAACCTTACTTGAACCGACTAAATCTGTCATGAAATTTCCGTCAAAATGCACTACCAGGCCACCAGTTTTACCCATCTGAAAGTTATGATAAGATTATTGGTTTAAAATGACCGAACAAATTTGTAAACCACTCTATTACTTTGTCCTTAAATTCAGCAGGAATTTCTGTAGATTGTTTTATACGTGATCTAGTCAGTGATAATAATAAAAATTTACGCTAAAAATATTAATTAAGAAACATTTGTTTCTATTCTTCGTTTCTCTTTGTAAAATATCATCAACAGTGTTCACAAGGTACTAAAATTGTATTTCCTATCATGCCATCTCGCTCACTCTTATGATATTTGTATGGTGCTATGTATGCTTATATGGGAGCATCACACTGAAAACTTTAGATGAGTTCCGCGCCCATTAAACATTATCCGATCGGCCCCAAATTTTTTTGAGATTTTTTTTAGACTAAAAGGAAAAAAAAAATGCCCGGCACTTGGTAAAATTCGATTTTTTGAAAATAAGAACACCCCTAATGTGTATGCGTGTTGTGCTTTGCTTAAAAATTTGTAGTGAAAAGAGAAATAATTTGAATGCTTTGTTTGTGTGTTGATGAATTGAGTTGCAGGGAAAGAAATTTCAAAATGTAAAAAAATTATTGCAAAGGACTGCAAGGGTATATAAACTTTGGCATAGCCGAAGTTAGCTTCTTTGATATTTTTATACCATACACCCATAGGGTGAAATGGTATATTAAAGTCGCCAAAATGTATGTAACAGGCAGAAGGAAGCTTTTCCGACCCCATAAAGTATATATATTCTTGATCGGGATCAACAGCCGAGTCGATATAGACATGTCCGTCCGTCCGTCCGTCCGTCCGTCCGTCCGTCCGTCCGTCCGTCTGTCCGTATGAACACGTAGATCTCAGAGACTATAAGAGCTAGAGTCACCAAATTTGGTACGTAGACTCGTGTATTACCTACGGTGGTCAAGTTTATTTCAAATTTTTGCCACGCCCCCCTCCGCCCACGGAATTTAAACAAATTTGATTTTCTTAAAGACTATAATAGCTAAAGACATCAAATTTAGTATGATTAATCCTTTAGTAAGCGCGCACAAATTTGTTGCAAAAAAAATTTGCCACGCCCCCCTCCGCCCACGAAATTGAAACAAATTTGATTTTCTTAAAGACTATAATAGCTAGAGACACCAAATTTGGTATGTGTATTTGCTTAATAAATGCGCATATACTGTATATGCAACGATTTTGCCACGCCCCTTTCCGCCCCCGTAATTTGTGAAAACTCGATTATCTCACGTAATTTTCTATCTTTTGTAATCAAATTTAGCACACTTGAATTTGATACTAATACCCAGCAAACTACCAAATTTGATAAAAATCGGACAAAAAGTAGCCAAGTTATGCATATAAACGTTTTTCCATAAGGCCGTAGTTGGCCGTTGGCTGGTGGGGGCGCTAGGGTGCTCGTATACTTGAGTGAGGGAGATTCTAAGATATGCTTGTAATAAAAAGCATGTGAAAATGCATTTGTTTAATAAATTAAATTAATAAAATATTTGCTTTACTGGTGTATGGTATACCTAAGTCGGCGAGACGACTTACTTACTTCATTTTTTTACATTTTGAAATTTCTTTCCCTGCAACTCAATTCATCAACACACAAACAAAACATTCAAATTAGTTTTCTTTTTACTAAAATTTTTCTTCCATCATTCCGTAAGCAAAGCACAACACGCATACACATACAGTTCGTGTAGCGCTGCGTCTGTGTGTGTGTATGCATGTGCTCTGGTTGATTTGCTGATGACGTAGTAGGCAGCAAGTAGCGTTGCCGTCAGCGCTTGAACCGATTTGTACTGTCTGTAACTTGTGTTCTATTTATCCGATCAGATTCAAATTTTGGGATCTGAGATTTTATATCAAATTCTATTATATTGGTAAATTTTATGGGGATACTCCAATTTTTGCAAAAATTTTTGTTCCAGAGCTATATGATATAGTTGTCCGATCCTGACAATTTTCATACTTTATCTCACCCGGGTAATAAAAAGCGCCCAAAAAAAATTTCAACCAGATAGCTCTTAAGATGGCTGAGTAAAACGCGTACGCACCGACGGACAGACGGACATGGCTATATCGACTCAGCTTCTCATGCTGATCAAGAATATATATACTTTATGGTCTCCTTCTGTGCGTTACAAACATCTGACCAATTTTGTAATACCCTCTGCAAGGGTATAAAAAGCGACCACTGATCAGGCAATTGCCGATATGTTTGCGAGTTTTTTTAAAACAACTTATTCCTCAACGGAATATCGAGCAAGTCCGTATCCTTATCATTTAAAAAAGGCTAATTGCATCTTCAATCCAGTGTTTGATGAAAGTTCTATTCTTAGCGAACTTAAATTAGTTAAACCTGTTTATTCTCCGGGGCCAGATGGTCTTCCTGGATGTGTACTCAGGTTCTGTGCAAACGCATTATGTAAACGCATTTTAAAATTGTTTCTATTGTCTGTCGAATCTTCCTCTTTTCCATCTATTTGGAAGGAGACGTATATCATTCCTCTGCATAAAAATGGCAAAAAGTCCGAAGCCTCTAACTATAGGGGTATCTCAAAATTGTCCGCTATGCCGAAAGCTTTTGAGAAACTTATAACTTGGCAATTGCAACATTTTTGCAGCTCTATTATTTCGCCATCCCAACGTAGATCTACAACCACTAACCTTTTAGAATTTACATCAATAATTATCAAGGGGTTCAAAAATGGTAAACAAACTGATGTCATATACACTGACTTCACACCTTGGTGTACCTCAAGGTAGTCATCTTAGCCCTCTGCTTTTCACACTATTCATTAACGGTCTTCCATCAGTCATTGTTCATTCGCGTGTGCTTATGTATGCTGACGATGTCAAGCTTTGTCTTACTTATAAAGATACAGATTCATTTAGTCGGCTACAAGATGATCTTACAAACTTTCAATCCTGGTGCCAGTTTAATCTACTAAATCTTAACACTGCCAAATGTAAGGTAATGACTTTTTTTCGTAACTCTCCTCTACTGGTCACTTATTTTCTTATGGACCATAAGTTAAATTTTAACACCCATATATCCACCACGGTCGCAAAGGCCATGAGTGTCCTGGGTTTTATTAAAAGATGGTCAAAAGAATTTGATGACCCCTATACAACTAAAGTTCTTTTTACTTCGCTTGTCCGTCCTATTTTAGAGTATGGATCTTGCATTTGGTCACCTCAATATGAGTCGCACCAGATTAGACTTGAATCCGTTCAAAAGCAGTTCTTGCTGTTTGCTCTTCGTGGCTTAAGCTGGGATCGCAATGTCAATTTGCCTTCGTATTCTAGTAGACTTCTCTTGATTAACCTTCCTTCCCTAACTAACCGTAGAATTATGCTTGGTGTTATTTTTATCCACAAGCTCCTAATTGGCGATATCGACTCGCCTGAGTTATTAGCTCATCTAAATCTGTCGGTACCATGTAGACGGTGTAGACATCCTTTGATACCTTTATCCCTTAGTCGTTGTTCTTCTAACTATGCCCTGCATGAACCTTTTAGGGTCCTCTGCTCTGATTACAACCTTCTATTCCCTGTAATCGGCTCAGAGCTTTCTATTAATATGATTAAAACTTCTATCCTATCCCATTTAGTTAATAGATAGCTATAGTATTATTTAGTTATTTGTTTGTCTGTTTTTTCTATTGTGTATTTGTCCACGCGATTCGTGCCGTGCGTTATACGGCTGCACCCCTCGGTCGGTCGGGTGGGAGGTGGGCAGTCATCTGCTTGGGCTCGCGCGTAACAGGCTTTGTCCTGGTGTCGTAGGGGCCACTTGAACGTACTGCGCATAGTATCGTCAACGTCCGCTATTAGATTTTATTGAGGACACGCCACTTATTTCTGTATATTGTTTAATTTTAGGTAATTTCAATATTTGAGCGGCCTCTTCAGACAAAATGGTGCTCTGTGAACCACAATCAATAAGGGCTCTTAGAGTCTTATATCCTCCATTTACATTTTTTACTTGTATTACAGCTGTGGCCAACAGTGTTGGTTGTGCGGTTACACAAGTATTAACTCTCTCTGCTGTGTTTCTTCAAAATGTAGTAAGGTATGGTGTTCCTTACTGCACAATGAACAGGCCATTTCATTAGTGCATCTCTTGTTGCTTGAATGCTTCAAGCATCGTGTACACAATTGCACTTTTTTGGCTATTTCCACCCTTTCTTTAGGTGTTAGCGCTTTAAACTTATGGCACATCTGTGCGCTATGCCAGGGACCTTTACAGATCGGACAACTATCTTTAAACACCGCCACCGACGTTTTTTGTAACGGTTTTTTCTCTTCTTTTTTTTATGGCACTTAGCGAGCAATATCTTTGCTCCAAGTATTCCATGACATCAGATAGCATTTGAACTTGCCTGGTTTTTCTAATCTGACTCTCATACAATTGCAGAGCCTCTCTGTCAAATTTCTGGAGTATGAGTTGTGCAAATATTATGTCAACTTCATCGGACAAATTTGTTTTAATTTTCATTAAGTGCACTGACTCATTAACTATGTCAATCACTCCTTTAACACTTTTTGCGGATTCATTGTTGATCATCGGTAAATCAACGATCCGACTTAATTGTTCGGAAAATACCCTCCGACTATTTTCATACCGCTTGGTTAACAGTTCCCAAGCAGCACTATAATTGTCAGTTGAACCTGACAATAGATGAGCTACCATGCTTGAATAGGGATATTCCGAAGCGAAAGAAATTAACCCAGTCTTCATTCGTTGAATTCAAAATATGAACTGATTTTATTTGAAAAAGTGTTGTATATATAAATGAACTCTTAGACTCTATGCTCGATACTCGAGGCGACAATTGTTCTTAAAAATGCTTATTCTAATGCCCCACGTCTTCGGGGTTTGAAACTTGTTTAGTTTTCATGCTCAGCGTTTGGCGACTTGATAATGCGTCTTTTTGGTCTTAAGTGTTAAGTGTCGACAGAGTGCGGATGCATGTTTGTTTGTTTTTGAGCAATACTTGCCATATGAATCTTTATGACATATTTTTGTTTATGTTTCGTTTGTGTATATTTCTTTGGTCAATCTGATTTGGTGAAGCCATTTCAGCGGACCACGATGTTTAATCTTAAACATTCTGCGAGGCGCCGCCAAGTGCGACTGTTTGGAATGTGTGTTTAACTTTAGGTTGTCTTATACAAATTATTATTAATATTAAAATTAGTAAGATAACTAATATTAAGGAAGCATGACCGGTTGGATGATGAACGTTTAAACCTAGTAAATCAAAATGATCTTCCTTTAGTGATTGTAACTGACCTCCTATTTTATCTAACTCTGCTGTGTGGTTTACCAAGTTGGCTTCAACTGGACTCCATTCTATATTTGGTATATTACTAATATCGCCTACATATATGCAACGTAGTAATAGCTACATATGTGCGACTCTGACTGTACGCTATGATGAGCCACTAAAATCTTATCTTCTGCCCTAGCTGTGCAGCCTGATCTGAGGCTCAAAATTCCTTGTTCCGGTAAATCCACCAACTCCTGCTGTTCGTTACCACATTGGACTCTGGCCTTAGTTTTAGGTGGAACCTTGAATAACCAACTATTGCTACTATCTAGCTCTACCCAGTAAGATCTAGGCTCAATAATCGTTGTATATAAACAGGTAGACTTCCTATTCTGTTTAAAAGGTGTCAGTTCACAGGCATTATCATTGGCGTTACTCCATGGCCAATTTCCTTCACATATTCTCCTGTTCGATTGCCAGGTCCGACATTTCTGACATTAAGTGATACGAGTCTATTTCAAAATTATATATTAAATACTGATTCTTTATATAAACTGTTACC
The DNA here is from genome assembly GCA_018152135.1 of Drosophila paulistorum. Classification (NCBI taxonomy): domain Eukaryota; kingdom Metazoa; phylum Arthropoda; class Insecta; order Diptera; family Drosophilidae; genus Drosophila; species Drosophila paulistorum. The sequence goes on along the minus strand of JAECXG010000811.1, from coordinate 835,278 downwards.
AATTGATTACTGACCAATCGAACGGGAATTGGAATAACTCTGTAGATGAAAGATGGGTGCCTACTGAAAAGTGGTATTTTAGCACTTATTTATTTATCTTAGAGTTAGGACTAATTACAAATTAGTCGGAACTTAGTTACTAAGCGCTAGCTGCTTGGGCCTTCGGCTGGTGTATTTACATATTTACATATTTTGTTTACCTTGTATTGTAGCAGAGTAGTGTTGGCTTTCTGAATATCTAACACCGTGATGCTCCCATCTTACAGCGGATCGGGACCCTAATATGTAACCCTAGCTCTTCCGGGTGGGATGGGTTGTTGCTGCAGTTTCCGTGGCATCTCGCTACCTATAATTTATTATAGAGTCCCTAATGAAACTAAAAGAGAGAACTATATTCTCCAAAACAAACAAACTTATTGATCTCGAATGGCTCGAGCAACAAGACAGAAACAAATACAGCAAAGTTAATCAACTAGCTATATAATTGTGAACTCCTCCAAACGTTTGACATCTTGCTTTAGTATGGCGGAGATGTTAGCTGCCATTATTCATCTGTACCCTCCCGTCCATGGCCAATAACAAAAATACAAAAATTATGATATGTTAATGGACCCCAAATGCACATTCTATTTCATCATTTTATAAATTCATGTTGTGGGAACTTAAACTTCTATTCAAAATACATTGTTCTTATTTACTTATTCTTCAAAAACGATTTCATTTGCAAAGGGCATTTTCTTCTATTCCCCGTGGTAACTTCTCCCGTTACTTTACTTAAATATACGATTTATTATTAACTATTGTATTACATGTTTTGTTGTTTTCCTTCTTTCTTGCTATATTTGTTACTGTAAACGAGCTTATTAAAAAAATTAATCGCGACACCGAAATGAATGATAGCCCTTATATCTTTCAATAATTTTAATTTAATTTAATTCAAAAATTTCATGATCAATTTTTAAGTATGGTTTGTATGTGAGGCAAAGGCAAATAAAATTTAGAATGCATAAACCAAATAAAAGAAAACAATAATAGCGAGTGAGCTGCATAACATAGGTATATGTGGGCATCAAACCTTCTTTTTCTTTACTTTTCTTTTGCACTTTATTCTTAATCACCATATGTTATGAGCTCTCGCAGTAAAAAGGTAAAAGTGATAAAAAGAATACACTTACGGTTTTCGGAAAGTCCACCGATGAAGGCCTTCAGCAGCTGGATCAGATGTTGCTTTTTGATATTTTTGTTTTTTTTTTTTTTTTTTAATTTATTTTTTTTTAAATGTGTTATACGATTTCATGTTTTAAGTGCTTCATACCGTCATACAAACTCACAAAAAAAATAAATCTACTGTAAGTGCGCAAAAAAAAAGAGTATTTTTCTAATCGTTACTGAATTTACACGTTTACATTCAATGCAAAATTTCCGTTTCTTCATCTATTAATATAATTATTCGCGTTTACACTCCGACAACCAAATCAATATTTTTTCCAATGAGTTATACGTTAAACGATCTTTTAGTAGCACCAATTAATATTATGGAAAATTTCCATAAAAACAAAATTCGATATAACCACTTGGTAATTGCTCTCTTTTAAACATGAATTTTCGCCTTGTGACAGCTAACATGTCACTGGTCGAGCTATGACGTCCCTGCTTACTGATGTTTAACTCCAGTGATTAAATTTTTTCCTTCCGCAGAGTTTGATTAAACGATCGTCTTGGCCTTATGGTGATGGGGATACGCCTATGATAGGTTATGTCAAATCGTACTTAAATTTTTCCTACATAAATTAATCTGATTTTAGTCGAATATCAAAACCTTTTTTTTTTCTATAGCGGACATACCTTATGAATGAATTAAATGTTGACTGATTTGGCCTTGTGACCGAGGCTGTACAACATATAGTTTAGGTTAACCCACGAGGTCTTTAGGTTAGGCTTACGCCTTATATGCCTCTGGGTCGAGATTGGTATCCAAAAATCGTAATTTTTTTCAAACGCTTTTTCCTTGTTCTTTTTGTTTGTTTCTGGGCTTACGAAAGATTTATTTAAACCGAGTGACTTGACGTTTTTGGTGATTTTCACCATTAAAGTTTAAACGCTTCACTTTATTCGAAAGCAATTTATTCTAAATTTTCGTTAAGCCAGAATAATGAAAGAGGTGGAAGTGTGGGTGGCAGGTTCTTATATACCCTTTCGCTCCTATTCTCAAAGCCTTCCCTTTATGAAGTTAGCTGCGGTTACGCTGCAAAGCTTCTACAGAGATGCATTATCACTATAAACGGTTATGAATTCGCCGCATATTTATACCATACACCCATAGGGTGAAATGGTATATTAAAGTCGCCAAAATGTATGTAACAGGCAGAAGGAAGTTTTTCCGACCCCATAAAGTATATATATTCTTGATCAGGATCAACAGCCGAGTCGATCTAGCCATGTCCGTCTGTCCGTCCGTCCGTCCGTCTGTCCGTCTGTCCGTCTGTCCGTCTGTCCGTCCGTATGAACGCCTAGTTCTCGGAGACTATAAGAGATAGAGCTACCAAATTTGAAATGTAGGCTCGTGTGGTATGTAGAGTGATCAAGTTTGTTTCAAATTTTTGCCACGCCCCTTTCCGCCCCCGCAATTAAAAAAAAACGTTTATCTCAAAAACTATTGCAGCTAGAGACACCATATTTGGTATGTATATTTGCTTAGTAAATGCGCTCATTTTGTAATTATAAAGATTTTGCCACGCCCCTTTCCGCCCCCGCAATTCGAAAAAAACGTTTATCTCAAAAACTATTGCAGCTAGAGACACCATATTTGGTATGTATATTTGCTTTGTAAATACGCTCATTTTGTAATTATAAAGATTTTGCCACGCCCCTTTCCGCCCCCGAAATTTGAAAAACTCGATTATCTCCCGTAATTTTTCACCTTGTGGAATCAAATTTGGCACACTTGAAATTGATACTAATATTCAGCAAAATACCAAATTTGATCAAAATCGGACAAAAAATAGCCAAGTTTTGCATATAAACGTTTTTCCATAAGGCCGGAGTTGGTCGTTGGCGGGTGGTGGCGCTAGGGTGCTCATATGCATAAGTGAGTGAGATACTAAGATATGCTTGTAAAAAGCATGTGAACAGAATTTTTTTTAAATAGGCAAATGCATTTGTTAATACAAATTTGAAATATTTGTTTTACTGGTGTATGGTATACCTAAGTCGGCGAGACGACTTACTTACTTCATTTTGATCGCACTCGATAGTTGGCGATAAACTCAAATGTGCGTCGGATAATTAGAATTTAAATTACACGCAACCATTACAACCTATTTCATTAACCTATTTTATTTATTTATTTACATTTCCATTTTGTATGATTAATTATACTTTCTAAATTTAAACATATAGGATGTGGTAGTAATTTGACTTTTTGAGGTAGTTTATAATCATTAAGAGGTTTGTTGGAGTAGGGTTTGCAAGGATTGATATTGGGCAAAATTGTTCAAAGATTTCTTCCCTAATGTGGGAGGTTGCAGGGCAGTTTTTTATACCCTTGCAAAAAGGGTATATTAATTTTGGTCAGAAGTGTGCAACGCATAGAACGAAGCATCTCCGACCATATAAAGTATATATATTCTTGATCAGCACGACGAGACGAGTTCAAATAACCATGTCCGTCCGTCCGTCCGTCCGTCCGTCCGTCCGTCTGGATCGATGCGAACTCCTCCTAGACCGTAAGAGCTACAAAGCTGAAATTTTGCACGTAGGCTTGTATATACTGCAGGGTTTGTATATCTCGGATTCAGTCGGATCGGACCACTATATCATATAGCTCCCATACAAACGGCAAAGTCACGAACAGTGACTTTTCTCAATAAATTCGTTATTTTACCAGCAATTGTCATAAAAGTTGGTATTGATCAGTTTTGTGTTCTTATTAATAATTGTGCCAAATTTGATCAAGATCGGGTGACTATATCATATAGCTCCCATACAAACGGCAAAGTCACGAACAGTGACTTTTCTCAATAACTTCGTTACTTTTTAAGCTATTGTCGTGAAATTTAATATAAGTCAGTTTATTGTAACTATAAACCACTGTGCCAAATTTGATCAAGATCGGGTGACTATATCATATAGCTCCCATAGGAACGATCCGTCAAAAACAGTGACTTTTGTCAATAACTTCGTTACTTTTGATGCGATTGCTTTCAAATTAAACATTTGATATTTAAATATAACTGTTAATGACTGCGCCGAATTTGGTAAAGATCGGGTAACTATATCATATAGCTCCCATAGAAACGATCGGTGGAAAACAGTGACTTTCATCAAAAAGTTCGTTATATCCTTTGCTAAGATTGAAGGCCGTTCTTTCGCAAACATTACCCTTTTTAGATAAAACAGTTAGTTTAGATAAAAGAGTTACTAACAAACTTGCAAGGGTATACAAACTTTGACGCGGTCGAAGTTAGCCCCGGCCCTCTGGTTAGTACGTGTTCTATGTTTTGGTCGGATGTTGAGTTGCAGTTTGGACAGGGTGTTATGTCGTTCGGGTTGATGTAGTGTTGTTGAGTGAATCTTGTGTGTCCTAATCTAAGTCTTAGAATTTTTATTTGGTCCATCCTTGTTATGTCTCTTTGTAAAGTGTTTTTGAGATAGTCTCCTGTGTGTGTTCGATTGCTGTTTAACTGTTGGTACTATGTGTTGCAGCTATCTATGTTGTTTTTAAGTTTTTGGGATAAGTTATTTTTAAGGAATTTGTTTATATCAGTGCAATTAAAGTTGGGGGTGTAGTGGAGGGGCATATTTATGGTCGATTTGGTGGTTTGGTCGGCAAGTTCGTTACCTTTAATGCCACAGTGGCTGGGGATCCAGAGGAGTTTTATTTTGGGGATGGTTTTTGTTAAGATTGATCTTATTAAAGTGGGGTACAAATTGTTGTTGTTGATGTTGCTTATGGATTTGATAGCTGACAGGGAGTCGGAGCATATTATGAATTTACCTTTCTTGGTTCTTGTCAGCTTTATTGCTTCAAGAATGGCTATTGTTTCTGCGGAGAGGATGGAGGAGTAGTGTGGTAGGATGCCTGTTTTTAGAACTGTTATATCGGTGGTTATGGCGAATGTTTTGTGTTGCAGGGAGCCATCTGTGAATATATATTTGTGTTCTTTGTGTTTGTCTTTATGTTCTAGGAAGATTTTTTGATATATTTCTGGTGATGTGTCAGGTTTATTAAACTTATGTAAGGAAGTGTTGATGGTGGAAGGTGGAAATAGCCATGGAGGTGTGATTGTTTGTCTGTTGGGTGGTGGAAGGTAGGGAATGTTGTGGTCTTTGCAAAGCGTAATGATTTTTTCTAGTGTGGATTTTAGTTTCTTATTAGTTTGATTTTTTATTTGAATGGTGAATTTATGGATTGGAGAGTTAGCACTGTGGAGGATTGTTTTGTATGTTTTGGCTGTCATGAGGTTTCTTTTTTGCTCTATTGTAGGTAGGTTGGCTTCGAAAAGTAGGTTGGGGATGGGTGTTGAGGGGAGAGCGCCAAGGGCTGTGCGTATTCCAGCATTATATGTTGTTTTTAGTTTGTTTAGTGTAGATCTAGGCGCGTGGCCATAAATGAATATGGCGTAGTCTATTTTGGCTATGAGTGTTCCCTTTGTTATGTTAAGAAGTGTATGGGTGTTGCAGTTAAACTTGGGGCTTGCTAAACATTTTATTATATTCAGTTTGTTGTTAAGGGATGGTTGGATGTGTTTAATGTGTGAGTCCCATCTGTATTTATTGTTTATTGTTAGTCCTAGTATTTTGAGTTGGGTTACTAGGGGGATTGCTATATTGTTGGAGGATAGGGTACAATTGCAGTTTTGTTTCCTGCAAATGTGTAGGTGTTGGCATTTGTTAAGGGATAATGATGCTCCAGAGTATGAGCACCATTCTTGGATGTTTGCAAAAAGGGAATCTAGATTGAAGGTTTGGTTTTTTTCTCTATTGAGTGGGACTATAAGGAAGTAATCATCTGCATAGGCACTAAAATGGATTTCTTTTTGTAAGCTGATTATATTGGAAAGTTTGTTGTAGGCAATTAGGAAGCGGATAACTGATATTGGTGAACCTTGGCGGATGCCATTAAGGAGTGGGAAGGGAGAACTGAATGTGTTGTATTTTAAATTTCCTGTTGGACATAAAGTTTTTTATGAAATTTATAATTTTGGGGCCCAGTTTCCAATCTATTAGTTGGTCAATTATGGAGTGCACTCCGACTCTGTCGAAAGCTTTTGAGAAGTCAAGGGCAATGACAGAACAGTGCTTTTTTTACGCAGCGATTTGGTTATTAGGTAGTCTGCTGTGAGCAGACCGTCTGAAACCGACTTGCCACGTTTGAATCCGGATCGATTGGGGTGGATTAGGTTATTTCTGGTGACAAACCACCAAAGACGTTTGGCTATGATTTTTTCGAGGGTTTTTGATAGGCAGCAGTTTAAGGAGATTGGTCTATAGTTGGTTATAAATGTTTTGTTGGAGGTGGTTTGGAGGTTTTAAATGATTGTGGGATGAAATTTTTAAATACATTGTTAAAGAGGTGGGTAATTCTTGTTTTGACTGTGTTAGAGGTGTTTTTTATCATAGGGTAGGATATTCTATTGAGGCCCGGTGTGGTACCTTTAAGTGAGTGAAGTGCGGATAGGAGTTCAATTTGCGTTATGTCGGCTTCTATTATTTGTGCTGAGGGGTGGGGTATATAGTTCAATGGTTTATTAGAGTGTTTGTTTGTAATAAAGGTTGGATTGAAATTGATGTCTTTGGATTGGTCTGACCAGTGTTGGGCAAATAGTTGGGCTATGGAGGATGTATCTGTTGTGGGTAAGTTGTTGGTTGGGTTTTTTATGCAGTGGATTTGTTTGATTGGGTTGAGTCCGCAAAAGCGTCGGAAATTGGGCCAGATTCTGTGGGAGGGTGTGTTCTATCCTATTGTGGAGGTGAATTCGGTTGTAGCTCTGGTTTTGGATATTTTAAGTTCCCTCCGAAAGAGAGCGTTGGCTTTTTTGTAATTAATTAAATTATCAGTGTTACTATTATGTTTGAAAGTTTTCTATGTGTTTTGTTTTTTGGCTCTGAGTTCGGTGAGAGTTTTATTCCACCATGGTGTATTTTTTTTGAAGCGGTTGGGAGAGGATTGTGGTATGTTGTGGTGTGCAGTTTGAATAATGATTTTGCAAATGTTTGCAGTTTCTTTGTTAATATTTGGACTTATTGGTATTTTCTCACTTAAAGCGTGTGTTGATTGGGTAAAGGTTGACCAGTTGGCTTCTTTAATTTTGAAAAAAGGACGAAAGAAGTTATTTGTTTTTGATTGAGAAAATAAGGAGACAAGGATTGGAAAGTGATCGCTTCCGTGAAGGTCGTCGATAATTTCCCAATTAGTGAATGGGGTAAGCTGTGGAGAACATAGTGACAGGTCGGTGTTGAGGTTGTCGTTTAAGGATTTAAGGGAGAAAGTCTTGTTAGGGGAAATGTATATTGAGGTAATTTGGATTTTTAATTTAGATTCTATTTCAACTCTAAGGGATTCAAAATGGTCGGTTTGGTTTATCTGGGTGTTTTGGATGGTTTTGTGAACTAATATGGGTGTGCCGCCAAACCTGTTGGAAGCTGTGTTGGTAAAAATTTGGTAGTTAATTGGAATCGGTATGGGTATGTGTGTGTTATAATAGTGTGTCTCTTGAAGGCATATTATTTGTGGTGAGTATTTTTTTTATTATGGTTAGGAGTTCGATGTAGTTGTTAGTGTACCCTTTTAAGTTCCATTGTATTATTCTTAGCATATTTTATGTGAAGTAAGGCTTAGTTTAATGAAGTTTGTTGCTTATGTGGATTCGCTGTCGCTATTGTTGGTCTGTTGGTTTTCGGTTGGGGGTATGGTTTTTGTTTTTGGGGGTTTGAAATTGGTAGAAAGGGGGTTAGTCTTGGGGTCTTTGGCAAAAATTCTTATTTTTAAATCTTTAGTTTGTTGTGATGAGTATGATGTATTTGGGTTACCGTCGGTTTCCATGTCCTCTGGTGTGTCTTGCTTTTTATCTTTCGCTTGTTGTAGTGTTGGAGACTTTGTTACTCTTGTTGAATTGGTTGGTGGGTTGTGTCCGGTGGTTGATGCGGGGGTGGGTTGTTTTTGCGGGTGTGTGTTAATATTCCTGTGTAGTGTGTCGATTGGGGTATTAGTTGTGCGCGGAGTGGGACGTCTAAGCGTGTTGGCGTATGTGTTTCCCAATTGCTGGCTGTGTTTTGTGGAGTATATGTGAAGTGCTGTTTTGTGGTCTACCTTTTCGGTGATTTTTATTGCTGTTAATTCTTGTTGTTTGCGGAATGTGGGGCATTGGCGGTCGAGGGGTGAGTGTTGATGGTCTAGTTCTGGGTTATTAATGCAGTTAAGGCATTTTTTATTGTTTGCACAATATTCGATCCCGTCTGTATGGTTTGGCTCTGAGCAGTTTTTGCATGATTCCTGGCTATTGCAAACAGATGTAGGATGTCCAAAGCGAAGACACTTTTTACATCTGAGTGGAAGAGGGATGTAAGGCCTGATGCGTACGGTTTCGTATCCGATTTTGATGGCTTCTGGTAGTTTGGGAGTCGCGAATGTTAGAGTGATGAGTCCGGTTTCGATAAGTATGGCGTTGTTGTTTTGACTGTTGTTTATTTGTTGTGTTGTATTTGGTTGTTACATTTGTTGTTTTTGGTGTGTGTTGCGTTGTCGTTTTGCTAGTGCTGTTTTTGAGCGCTGCTTGCGCGAATTTTAATTCTGTAAAATTGAGTGGTTCGTTTGCTGTGTTATTGGTTTTTGTTTTGTGTATTGATTTGTTTTCTGTTATTAAAGGAAGTGATGAGACGTTCGTCTCAACTTCTTTGGGTGCTACTTGTGTAGCGGTTGTTTCTGCGTATGTTTTATTGAAAGTGGTTGGTCTTTGTGCATTTTGTTTGTAATATTTGTTTTTGGCTTCATACATCGTACATTTTTCTATTGTTTTTATACCATACACCCATAGGGTGAAATGGTATATTAAAGTCGCCAAAATGTATGTAACAGGCAGAAGGAAGCTTTTCCGACCCCATAAAGTATATATATTCTTGATCAGTATCAACAGCCGAGTCGATCTAGCCATGTCCGTCTGTCCGTCCGTCCGTCCGTCCGTCTGTCCGTCCGTATGAACGCCTAGATCTTGGAGACTATAAGAGATAGAGCCACCAAATTTAGAATGTAGGCTCGTGTAGTATGTAGAGTGATCGAGTTTGTTTCAAATTTTTGCCACGCCCCTTTCCGCCCCCGCAATTCAAAAAAAACGTTTATCTCAAAAACTATTGCAGCTAGAGACACCATATTTGGTATGTATATTTGCTTAGTAAATGCGCTCATTTTGTATGTATAGAGATTTTGCCACGCCCCTTTCCGCCCCCGCAATTAAAAAAAAACGTTTTTCTTAAAAACTATTGCAGCTAGAGACACCATATTTGGTATGTATATTTGCTTAGTAATTGCGCACATTTTGTAATTATAAAGATTTTGCCACGCCCCTTTCCGCCCCCGAAATTTGAAAAACTCGATTATCTCCCCCAATTTTTAACCTTGTGAAATCAAATTTGCCACACTTAAATTTAATACTAATACCCAGCAAAATACTAAATTTGATTAAAATCGGACAAAAAATAGCCAAGTTATGCATAAAACCGTTTTTCCATAAGGCCGGAGTTGGCCGTTGGCAGGTGGTGGCGCTAAGGTGCTCATATGCATGAGTGAGCGAGATACTAAGATATGCTTGTAAACAGAACTTTTTTAAAATAGGCAAATGCATTTGTTATTACAAATTTGAAATATTTGTTTTACTGGTGTATGGTATACCTAAGTCGGCGAGACGACTTACTTACTTCATTTTTTTAATATTTTTTTTACTTCTGTTACTTTTTGTGTGTTTAGTTCTTGTAGGATATCATTTTCATCTATGCCTCGAAGTTCGTTGCAGTAGATTACTCCTTTTGTGTAGTTTAATGTTTTGTGTTCTGACGCGGAAATATTGATATCAGTCATTTTTGTTAGTTTTAATAGTTGTAATGCTTGCAGTTTGTTTTTTGTTTTTATTAGAAGTCAGTCGTCGACTGAACCCGCATACGATCGGTTGTGTTATCACAGTGATTCGCAGTTTAGTTCAAAGCTTTTCTAACTCCAAGCGCACTCTCTTTTACCTACCCAATCCATACATCTCAAACCAACAAAAAACACACACGGTAAACTTATATATATATATATATAAATAAAAATGCCCCCTGGGCATTACAATCAAGGGGCAAATCGCTTTGCATTGCTAAGCGATAGCCCCAAATCCAAGAGGAAAAAGCCCTCTCCGTTGCACGAAGTTTTCCCAGAACTACCAACCTGTAAAAACCCTAACCCCAAAAATATAGTCATGTCGGCTACTAACTCAGAAAAACCACTATCATCATATTCGTGCTTTGCAGTGGATAGAGCCATTAAAATCATCAGCTCAAAGATATTAAAAATTAACCAAAAGCGAGATGGTAACCTTTTAATCTTTGTCGAAAATGCAACAATCGCAGAGAAATTTATTGGTGCCACAGAGCTCCACGGTGTGTGCAAAATTAAAACCCAATACCACACAAACCTCAATCACTGCAAAGGAACGGTATATGCCCCCTACCTCAACCACGTTACAAACGAAGAAATAGTCCAAGAACTAAAATCACAAGGAGTTGTAGACGTGTATAAATACTCAAAACAAATAGACGGCAAACCAACCCCAACTGGTGTGGTTCAACTCAACTTCAACTTGTACATCCTACCACAAAAAATACAAATTTCTTGGAACACTGCACGTGTTAAAGAGTATATCCCCAATCCCATGCGATGCAAAAAATGCCAAATTATTGGACACACAACCAAACGTTGCCACGGCAATACAACTTGCGACCCATGTGATCTCCCCATACACACACCAACCAACTGCACTCGCACATACTATGTAAATTGCAGCGGAGGGCATGCTGCCAGCAACCGAGAATGTCCAAAATATAAAGAAGCCCAAGAAATAATAAAAATAATGAAGTAAGTAAGTCGTCTCGCCGACTTAGGTATACCATACACCAGTAAAACAAATATTTCAAATTTGTAATAACAAATGCATTTGCCTATTTTAAAAAAGTTCTGTTAACAAGCTTTTTACAAGCATATCTTAGTATCTCGCTCACTCATGCATAGCACCTTAGCGCCACCACCTGCCAACGGCCAACTCCGGCCTTATGGAAAAACGGTTTTATGCATAACTTGGCTATTTTTTGTCCGATTTTGATCAAATTTTGTATTTTGCTGGGTATTAGTATTAAATTTAAGTGTGGCAAATTTGATTCCACAAGGTTAAAAATTAGGGGAGATAATCGAGTTTTTCAAATTTCGGGGGCGGAAAGGGGCGTGGCAAAATCTTTATAATTACAAAATGTGCGCAATTACTAAGCAAATATACATACCAAATATGGTGTCTCTAGCTGCAATAGTTTTTGAGAAAAACGTTTTTTTTTAATTGCGGGGGCGGAAAGGGGCGTGGCAAAATCTTTATACATACAAAATGAGCGCATTTACTAAGCAAATATACATACCAAATATGGTGTCTCTAGCTGCAACAGTTTTTGAGATAAACGTTTTTTTTTGAATTGCGGGGGCGGAAAGGGGCGTGGCAAAAATTTGACACAAACTTGATCACTCTTCATACTACACGAGCCTACATTCTAAATTTGGTGGCTCTATCTCTTATAGTCTCTGAGATCTAGGCGTTCATACGGACGGACAGACGGACGGACGGACGGACGGACGGACAGACGGACATGGCTAGATCGACTCGGCTGTTGATACTGATCAAGAATATATATACTTTATGGGGTCGGAAAAGCTTCCTTCTGCCTGTTACATACATTTTGGCGACTTTAATATACCATTTCACCCTATGGGTGTATGGTATAAAAACAATAGAAAAATGTACGATGTATGAAGCCAAAAACAAATATTACAAACAAAATGCACAAAGACCAACCACTTTCAATAAAACATACGCAGAAACAACCGCTACACAAGTAGCACCCAAAGAAGTTGAGACGAACGTCTCATCACTTCCTTTAATAACAGAAAACAAATCAATACACAAAACAAAAACCAATAACACAGCAAACGAACCACTCAATTTTACAGAATTAAAATTCGCGCAAGCAGCGCTCAAAAACAGCACTAGCAAAACGACAACGCAACACACACCAAAAACAACAAATGTAACAACCGAAGACATCACAACAACAAGCGACTCAGAATTAGACACAGAAAACATTAGAAAAATGTACAAGCCAAACGGAAAAAATATCTCAACGCTCTCTGATACAGACAGTATCAGAATAGACGTTGAGACCTAACAAACCCAAATCTATTAAGCTCTACTTTCCGCTCCTCTTGCTCCCCGCGGTGGCCTATAATGATTCTAAGCATTAAAGTGTACGCCGCCCAGCAGAGGAGAGTTAAGAGAGAATTAGAAAAAACAATAGAGAGATTTAACTAAACAAAAACAACACAAGTACTCTATACCCCCCTACACTATGTCTCTCAACACAGTACAATGGAACATAAATGGGTACAAAGATAAATACCATGATCTCTCTCTCTTAATAAAAAACTACAACCCACATATTGTAGCTTTGCAAGAAACCCACCTCCACACATCTGACAAAAATATTCAAACACCCAATAAATATGCATTATATCACAATAACGATATAGATGTTCTAGCTCCAAGAGCAAACAGAGGAGTAGCTCTTCTAATATCTAAAAACATTGAACACAAAATCATTAATTGTCAGTCTAACATTTTAGCCATTGCCGCAGAAATACAAGCAAAAATCCCGTTTATAATTATTAATATATATCTTTCACCTACAGACAACTTTATTGAGCAAGATTTTCATAACCTGATAAATAACTTCAATAAACCAAACTCGCTTTATTCAAAATAGTAACCTCATTCCTTTAAATAATGGGGACCCCACTCACTACTCCACACATAACACCTTCACCCATGTAGACATAACATTCTGCTCTCCACCCCTTAGTCTCAACGCATCCTGGTTTACAGACGAAGATCTTTATGAAAGCGACCACTACCCCATACGAATTCAACTATTTCCGTCAGCCCACACTCACACAATACACAAAACACACAGATATAAACTTCATTTAGCAAACTGGAAATTATTTCAGGAAAACTTAAATATAAAAATGCACAAGGACTAACTATAACAAATAATACAAATCAGTCAGCAGCCAGACTGCTAAAAATAGTCAAAACATCTGCTAACAAGTCAATACCCACCTCCAACCCCAATAAAATAAAGAAACACAGCGTTTACTGGTGGACCACAGAGCTAAACGAACTAAAAAAGGAAAAGACTTGGTGTCTTAACATGCTTAGAAAACACTTAAACACCGAAAATATGTTAAATTACAAAAAAGCGAACGCCAAGTTTAAATATGTAGCAAAAAATACACAAAGAACAGCCTTTACAAAATTTACGGAAGACATAAACCCTAACACAACAACAAAAGCTCTCTGGGACAAAGTACACTTCATCACAGGGATTAGGAAAAACACATACGTACATGCCATAGAAACGGAGACAGGAAACACCTGCGACCCAACAGAGATAGCGAATGCATTTTGTAAAACATGGTCCGATTACTCACAAGACTCAAACTTCTCAGAAGCTTTCAAACAAAACAAAAACACCTACCTAGCACATACCACGTACAATCTCAGACATAGAGCCAAAATAATTGAAAAACCCATAACATCTATTGAACTCCAATCTTGCGTCAGTTCTCTAAAAGGATCTACTCCCGGACACGACAATATAAACTATGAGATGATAAAAAAATTTACTCCATCAGCATACAACAAGCTCCTAGAACTCTACAACAGAATACTAGATACCAGCATAATCCCCCACCAATGGAAAATTGCAACAATAATACCAATTAACAAACCTAACAAACCAAAACATCTGCTAAACAGTTATCGCCCCATATCCTTGCTTCCCTGTCTATCCAAGATCCTAGAAAAAATAATATCAAAGCGGATTATTTGGATGCTTAACCAAGAAAACCTCCTCTCTACTAACCAATATGCATACAAACAAAACCGTTCCTCCATTGATCCTCTACTAATAATGGACAATTACATCTGCAACAATTTGTCCACCAGAAATCACATATCGGTCCTATCAATCGATATGGAAAAAGCTTTTGACAGAATAGGCGCACACTGTATCTTACAACAACTACTTGAATGGAAGCTCGGCCCAAAAATAATAAACTTTGTACGCAACTATCTAAATAATCGAAGGATCAGAGTCAAAATTAACAATACTCTCTCAAAAGCTTTTGATTGAAAAAATGGAATCCCTCAAGGTTTCCCGCTGTCTGTTACCCTTTTTCTTGTCGCTTTCAATAAATTAAATCAACTGATCAATGAAAACAAGTTTTTCTCTCACACCATGTACGCGGATGACCTCTGTCTCTTTTTTAAACCAAACGAAGGCTACAACACTCAAATAAACAATCTCTTTGCCAAAATCCACAATTGGTGTGACATAGTGGCACAAAGTTGTCCGCCGAAAAATCTACCCATCTACACATATGTAAAAAACACAAATGCAAAAACATAGAAATAACAATTAATAATGTAAACATACCAAAAACAAAACACCTTAAAATTCTAGGTCTAACATTTGACAATAAGTATACCTGGAATGAACATGTAATAAGATTAACCAATACTTTAAATAATAGACTAAATGTAATTAAATGCTTAAGTAATTATAAGCTTAAATGTAACACCTCATCCCTCATTAACATAGCAAAATCCATTATCCTCGCTAAAATTGATTACGGCTTTGCCATTTATGGAAAAACCTCTAAAACAAATTTTAAAAAATTATCCACTCCCTATCACTCCTCTATACGACTTTCACTTGGCGCCTTCCGCACTACTCCCATCAAAAACATGATCGCAGAAAGTGGACTCCCTGACCTAAACAGTAGGCTGCAATGGAGCTTCAGCAGACACATTAAAAACATTATAAATGCAAAGGGATCTTCGCTACAAGACCCACTAACCAAACTACTGAGACGTAAGAGACGCATGAAAAAACCATCCAGTCTGGAAATTATAAGCAACAAAGCTGCAGATCTTAATATAATATGTCCAACGGAAAGAAAATACAAGGAAAGCCTCCCACCATGGACAATAGCCAACAGCTCCATTCTGTTCGACCTTGCGCAACACAAAAAAGACACAACACCAAACGAAGTCTACAAAAAACGATACAACAAAATCAGAGACGAACACAACCTATGGACTTTTCTCTTCACTGACGCATCCAAATCAAATAACACAACAGCCTTTAGTGTAGTCACTGAGGACAACAGAATTATAAAAGAGGCAGTAACCCCACAATACACGTCAATATTCACAGCAGAAGCAGAAGCCATCCTCAGCGCGGTAGAGTTTGCAGTTAACGCAAGGAGAACAAAGTTTGTGATTTGCACTGACTCTCTCTCCACACTCTTGGCCGTTAGCAACCCAAACAAAAGCGATCCTACAATAACAAAAATTCGGGATAAAATCAACTCAAACCCCAAAAGGCTAAAACTACTATGGACACCTGGTCATATTGGTATCAAAGGGAACACACAAGCGGACACAGCAGCACAATGCGCCACAAAATCTCCTCTACATCTGCATAACACTTACAACAAAAAGGACATCAACAAATTAATCAATTCAAACACCACAGCAGAGCTGAAGTCAACGTGGAATCACTACACACATTTCTACAAAACCATTAATCCAGAAATGCAACCAACTAACCTGCCAATAAAAATTCAAAGGAAACATGCAGTAATACATATATACACGATTCCGGCTTGGTCACACAAAACTTACTCACGAACACATACTAAACAAAACACCTCCACCCATCTGCCCGTACTGCAATAGAAATAACCTCACAATCCAACACCTTACCTACCAATGCCAACACATTATCAATATTAGCAAATCCCTAAATTGTCCACCCCCTAACATTCTCATCTCAGAGGCTAACCTCTCTAATATAAAAAACTTTATAAAAATATTTAATACATTAAATATCTTAGAATAATTGTAAAAAATAGTATAAAAACTCCAGCCTGAAGGCCTTTGTCGCTCTGGCTCAAAACTCATTGTAACCTAGAATTAATTCTTTTTTACAATTAAATAATAATAATAATAATTTTATTAGAAGTGAACCGTCCCTTATTATACCATACACCCATAGGGTGAAATGGTATATTAAAGTCGCCAAAATGTATGTAACAGGCAGAAGGAAGCTTTTCCGACCCCATAAAGTATATATATTCTTGATCAGTATCAACAGCCGAGTCGATCTAGCCATGTCCGTCTGTCCGTCCGTCCGTCCGTCCGTCCGTCTGTCCGTCCGTATGAACGCCTAGATCTCGGAGACTATAAGAGATAGAGCCACCAAATTTAGAATGTAGGCTCGTGTAGTATGTAGAGTGATCGAGTTTGTTTCAAATTTTTGCCACGCCCCTTTCCGCCCCCGCAATTCAAAAAAAAACGTTTATCTCAAAAACTATTGCAGCTAGAGACACCATATTTGGTATGTATATTTGCTTAGTAAATGCGCTCCTTTTGTATGTATAGAGATTTTGCCACGCCCCTTTCTGCCACCGCAATTAAAAAAAAACGTTTTTCTTAAAAACTATTGCAGCTAGAGACACCATATTTGGTATGTATATTTGCTTAGTAATTGCGCACATTTTGTATATATAAAGATTTTGCCACGCCCCTTTCCGCCCCCGAAATTTGAAAAACTCGATTATCTCCCCTAATTTTTAACCTTGTGGAATCAAATTTGCCACACTTAAATTTAATACTAATACCCAGCAAAATACAAAATTTGATTAAAATCGGACAAAAAATAGCCAAGTTATGCATAAAACCGTTTTTCCATAAGGCCGGAGTTGGCCGTTGGCAGGTGGTGGCGCTAAGGTGCTCATATGCATGAGTGAGTGAGATACTAAGATATGCTTGTAAAAAGCTTGTAAACAGAACTTTTTTAAAATAGGCAAATGCATTTGTTATTACAAATTTGAAATATTTGTTTTACTGGTGCATGGTATACCTAAGTCGGCGAGACGACTTACTTACTTCATTTATGTATCGACTTTGTTTTTTTTTTTTTTTTTTTGGCATGTGTTTTACTTTTTTTTTGTTTTGGGACTCAGCTCGCATCTTTTATTGGCAATCCTAACTCTCCTCGGCTCTCCTTGTTGTGCCATTTGGCCCACAATGTGTGCCACCACCTCTGGTCATTCGTTTGGCCACCAACTCGTACCCTTGTGGTGCTGGGCAGGACCATTGCCTTGCAAACACCGGCCTTGCCATCGCATTGTGACCCGTGGGTGCAGACACTTGTCTGAGTATTGCCGGTCTCGGCCATACCCACGGGCACTCTTGATACTCTAACTGCTGCTGCTGTTGTTGTTGCTGTTGCTGCTGTCGATGTTGCTGTTGTTGCGGCTGTTGCTGATGTTGTTGCTGTTACTGCTGTTGCTGTTGCTGCTGTTGCTGTCGTTGCTGATGTTGTTGATGTTGTTGCTGTTGCTGCTGTTGCTGCTGTTGCTGTTGTTGCTGCTGTCGATGCTGTTGCTGTTGTTGTAGCTGTTGCTGTCGTTGCTGCTGTTGCTGTTGTTGCTGATGTTGTTTCATACTCCATGCCAGCCGCTCCCTGGCCTTTGCCAGCCGCTCTTCCTCCTGCCGGGCCCTCTCCCACTCCAACAGATCCCTCTCGGCCTCCATTTGCTGCTGGATCTGCCGTTGCCACCAACTCATCCATTGATGGTTTTCCATCTGGGCACGTTCTCCCGCCCGGTCTGCCTCCTCCGGTTCGTGTGGAGGTGGGCTGGCTACTCCATCAGCCGCACCTTCCTCAGTCACGGCCATCCCCGCCTTTTCGCTGGCATCCGACATTAAGTCCACCATACGAAACAGAGTTGGTGGCCGTGCTGGCTCCCAAACTCGTGCCGTAGGCTCGTGCACTTGGCGCATACTCTGGGCTGCTCATGTCTGCACTATCCGACTGGACACTCTCCTCCTCTGTGTTCTCCCCCCGATCCATCCTCCGGATCACGTCATCTAGTTCTCGCCATACCGACTCCTCGTCAACGGTTCGATAGTGCCGACTCCGCTACACTCTCCTCCTCTGTAGTGAGTCCACTATCTACTTCTCGTCCTTATCGAACTCCTCATCCGAAGAGGCAACAATGTCTGGATTTAATACATCCAGTCCATCGTCGTCGGACTCGTGCCAGTCACCGCGTGCCATATGGGCCCACGGTGCCGCACCACGTCGGGCTACGCCTTCATCTTGGCCATTATCATTCTGATAAAAATTCATTGTTTGGTTTTTCCCTTTTAGGTGCTTACTCTCGGAGCTTTCGACTTTGAGAGTTTCATGATTAGGATTCTTGCATGCAGGAAACCTCGCATCTTTGATACTTGTTAAGTTTTTACCGCTATTCCAAATGTATGTATGTGTGTCGCGATGCTGCACGATTACATGCTTAATCTCATGCGCATGTGTAGGTGTGTTCCCCTCCCCTTTTTTTTGTGCACTCATACCATTACGTGTGCTCCAATTCACTATTACATGCGTAATATCGTGCGCATGTGTAGGCATTGACTCTCTTTGATTGTTTGATCGTTTTGTATTTTGCTGCCGATTTTTTTTTTTTTTTTGCTATTTTCTATTTTCGCAAGCATATTTCATTATCTGTATATTTACGATATTCGCATATCTTCATCTTGTTCCGGTATGCGGTTTGCGACTTTGCTATTCTGCTGTTCCTATTTACATGATTCCGACGCACTTTGTGATTTTCAGCTCTATGTTATGTTATTTTGTATGATTTCGATGCATTCTGAGATTTTTGGCTCTATGTCATGTTTTAAGTTCTCTGCTCAGCCGGCCGGTCTGTGCAGATTTCTCGCTGCCATGTCATCAGAGTCGTCCATACTCATTGTTCATCTAGTTTCTTGCCATCTTCTTCCTCACATATTTGTTGCTTCATCTGGCTGATATGTATGTGCTTGTCTGCTTTTTCCCGTTTCTTTGTGCCGTAATTTACATATGACCGGAGACAAGAAACCTGTCACTTCATATGGGCCTCCAAATCTTGGTGCCAACTTTGCTGCAAATCCTTCGGCCGCATTTGAGAGATGGTGTTCTTTTGCCCCTACTGTGGTTCCAATTGTTGGTCTCCACTCTCTCCATCTTAGGTTATAGTGACGTACCTGATCTTGTGCCGCAGTCTCCAGATTACGTCGTATTAGCTCGAACAGCTCTTGCATTTGTTTTGCCTTCGCCTCTGGTGGTACGATTTGCTTTCCTGTGCCTGTCGTGACACTATCGTATATCGCACCCGGCATTCTTGGTTCACGTCCCTGTATCACATACGCTGGCGTAAATCCAGTTGACTCTGATTGGCTTGTATTTACAGCCAGTGTTATTTCCGGCCAGCTCTCATCGCAATTACGTTAATTTTCCCCCGTAAACTGAGCGATCATTGTTTTCACTGTTCCGTTTACTCTCTCGGTTGTGTTTTCTTGTGGTGTGTATGGTGCTGCTAATTGGTGTTGGCACCCCCATTCATCTAGCATTTTCTTGAATGTTCTGCTAGTGAATTGGACTCCATTGTCCGTTATCACCACTTTAGGAACTCCAAATCTCGATAGAATCCTTTCCCTAAAGGCCTTGATTAAATTCTCCGCAGTTGCCTTTCGCATAGGTATCAGTTCTGTCCATTTTGAAAATCGGTCAATGATTACTAGTAGCATTGAGTTTCCATGTTTTGACCTTGGTAATGGTCCAACGAAATCAGCGCATACTGTGGCCCATGGTTCATCCGGTATTTGCGTCAGCATTTTCGCTGCTGCTTGCTGTTGGTTGGGTATGTATTGTTGGCATGTTGTGCACTTTCCCAAAAATTTCCTGATATCTCGTTGCATTCCTGGCCAGTAATATCTCGGAGCAGTTCTGGTAATAGTTCGGCTGTTTCCTGTATGCCCTGCCGTTATGGAAGTATGGTTTTCTACCATCACTTGGTTCCGTAGCGTTTTAGGCACACACAATTTCCATGATACCACTTCTTCTTGGTCTGCTCTATGCGGAATGTTCATGTATACCTGGCTATTTTCTATTATGTAATCCGGATATTTCTGTGGTTGTTGTTGTATTTTTATACCATACACCCATAGGGTGAAATGGTATATTAAAGTCGCCAAAATGTATGTAACAGGCAGAAGGAAGCTTTTCCGACCCCATAAAGTATATATATTCTTGATCAGTATCAACAGCCGAGTCGATTTAGCCATGTCCGTCTGTCCGTCCGTCTGTCCGTCCGTCCGTCTGTCCGTCTGTCCGTCTGTCCGTCTGTCCGTCTGTCCGTCTGTCCGTCCGTATGAACGCCTAGTTCTCGGAGACTATAAGAGATAGAGCCACCAAATTTGAAATGTAGGCTCGTGTGGTATGTAGAGTGATCGAGTTTGTTTCAAATTTTTTGCCACGCCCCTTTCCGCCCCCGCAATTCAAAAAAAACGTTTATCTCAAAAACTATTGCAGCTAGAGACACCATATTTGGTATGTATATTTGCTTAGTAAATGCGCACATTTTGTAATTATAAAGATTTTGCCACGCCCCTTTCCGCCCCCGGAATTCAAAAAAAACGTTTATCTCAAAAACTATTGCAGCTAGAGACACCATATTTGGTATGTATATTTGCTTAGTAAATACGCTCATTTTGTAATTATAAAGATTTTGCCACGCCCCTTTCCGCCCCCGAAATTTGAAAAACTCGATTATCTCCCGTAATTTTTCACCTTGTGGAATCAAATTTGGCACACTTGAAATTGATACTAATATCCAGCAAAATACTAAATTTGATCAAAATCGGACAAAAAATAGCCAAGTTATGCATAAAACCGTTTTTCCATAAGGCCGGAGTTGGCCGTTGCCGGGTGGGGCGCTAGGGTGCTCAAATGCATGAGTGAGCGAGATACTAAGATATGCTTGTAAAAAGCATGTGAACAGAACTTTATTAAAATAGGCAAATGCATTTGTTATTACAAATTTGAAATATTTGTTTTACTGGTGTATGGTATACCTAAGTCGGCGAGACGACTTACTTACTTCATTTTCATTATGTTTTGAATCCACGCACACTCCTTGTTTGCTTGTCGTAATCGGGCGCCATTGTCTACTATTCTTTTGCACCCTTCCATTGGTTGTCTTGATAGTGCATCGGCGACAATGTTTAATTTAGTTTTTTTCTGCTTGATTCAACTCTCTCGATAGATACGATAACACTCTTTCCCCCTCCTCTGTGTTTTGTACTAGTATGGCCCCTAATCCTATGTTGCTTGCATCTGTCTGTAGTACAAACATCTTTGTGAAGTCTGCGCATGCCAATACTGGGCCACTCGTGAGTTTTTCCTTTACAGACTCGAATGCTGCCTGATGCTCTTCGCTCCAGTGCCATTTTGTTTTTTTTTTGAGCAGTGCGTTTAATGGGTGTGTCATCATAGCAAAATTTGGTACGAATCGTCTGTACCACGAAGCCACTCCTAGATATTGCCGTAATTCTTTTGTGCAAGTGGGCGGCTTCAGTTGAGCTATTGCTGCCACCTTGTCTGGGTCCGTTGCAATACCGTTTTCTGTCACCAAGTGGCCTAGAAACTTTAGCTCTTTTCTGAAGAATTGGCACTTCTCAGCGTTAATTCTTAAGTTTGCTTCTTTCAATCTCCTGAACACTTCTTGTAGATGGTTCATGTGTTCTTCGATTGTTTTGCTCACTACCACTATGTTATCTTGGTATGCGAACGCGTTTGGTATCATTTCTGGGCCAATGACTTGGTCCAGTGCCCGCTGGAACGTTGCTGATACAGAGTGTAACCCGAATGGCATCACTTTCCATTGCAATAAGCCTTGCCCTGGAACTGTGAACGCTGTCATTAGTCTGCTGTTTTCTTCCAACGGAATCTGTCAGTAGCTGTCCTTCAGGTCTAGACTGCTTATAAATTTCGCTTCACGTAGTTGGTTTAAGATATAGTCGATGCGTGGCATTGGGTATGCATCCTTTATAGACTTCTCCATTTGCCCGTTTGTTTTTTCTTTACCATTACTATGGGTGAGCTATATGGGCTTTGTGATGGTTCGATGCATCCCATTGTCAACATTTCGTCGACCTTTGCGTTGATTTCTCCTTGTATTTTTGGATTTTTCGGGTAATACCTTTGTTTTATTGGGATGTCATCCTTCATCGTTATGCGATGTATCCCCGTCTTTGACAGTCCCGTAACTTTCCTCAACTCCTTCAACTCATGGCTCAGAAAACTTTGTATTTCTTGTTGCTCACCATTCTGAGTCACCATGATAGATATTCTTTCCACCAGCCTGCCCTGTATTCGCCTTACTGTCGGTATTCGCACTTTGTGGCCTCCACACGATATTTCTGTGCTCATGATTCTGAGAAAAATTCCACCCTAAGATCAGTGCATCCATTCCCTCTGGCATGACAAGGAATGGCATGTGAATTTCCTTGTCCCCGAATCTCACGTATCCTGACCATTGCTCTTCAATGTCTCGCACCTTTCCGTCTGCCATGTACACCTGTTTGTGTGTGTTGTCCCACTTTCCTTTATTCCTCACTGTTTCCAACATCTGTTTGCTGATAAAGCTGCTCGTGGCTCCGGAATCAATTGTCGCTTTCATCTGGACTCCTGCTACCTCGATAATCGCTGACAATTGATCCTCTTCCTCTACTAGTTGACCTATTAGTGGTGAAGAGCTTGTTGGCTGGGTCCCTGCTCGCCCCTGAAAGGCTGGAACCGCCTTTCGTTTCCCGAACTCCAACAACATTCTTTTGTTCTTTTTCCAATCTTTCCACACTGCCAGCAGAAATTGAGTCTCTGATTGTTGCATTCCGTGGTCCAGTGTCCGGCTCCACCAAGACTCTTCCCTCTTGGATGTTCTTATTTTCTTGGTTTGGTCTTGAATTGTTCTCCATGCTGTTGTCCTGGCATCTTCGGCACTGTGTGACTGGTGGCCCGTAATTATTTCCTCCTCTGTGGCTTGATTGGTTGTTGTCTGTTCTTTGAGCATTGTTTCCGCGATGGAACTCTGATCGTTCTTGTTCGAGTATCTCATGTTCCTCTGCCAACAGCATCAGCTCATCTAGGTTTCTGACCCTGTGCGGACGAACGAATATTTTCCAATCTGGAGTGCAATTTTCCAATATGACCTCCAATTGTTCGTAGCATCAGCTCATCTAGGTTTCTGACCCTGTGCGGACGAACGAATATTTTCCAATCTGGAGTGCAATTTTCCAATATGACCTCCAATTGTTCGTACTCTGGTATTTTAAGGGGTCTCGTCATTGTTTGCATGTCGACCATATAGTCCTTGAAGTACTCATTTCTGTTTTGGCTGCGATTTTTCACTTGATCAGCCAATTTGTTGAAGAATCCTCTCGGCAGGAAGTATTTCTTGAAGTCCTCAACAAACTCCTTCCATGATCGCCACTGCTTATTGTTTGCGACGTACCACTTGAGTGCTCTGTCTTTCAGTAGTTCTGGCATTGCTCTTGGGATCATGTCCAGCTCGATGCCATACATGTCTGCTGACCAATCGATCTGTTCTATGCACTCTAGCGGTCTGGAATTGCCATCGAATCTGAAAGTCCACTCCCTCACTTGTTTTGCCACCTTAGCGTATTCGGTGGTCCTGTTTGTTGTATGTGGTGCCGTTTTCTTCGGGTCTATCGTTTGTCTCCTTATGTCCCTCTTTGTCCATGTGCTATCTAGGGCTCCTTCGCTTCCCCATCTTGGTGGTGCAAAAGAAGGAATGCTAGCGTAGCGATATTTATTTTTTTGAACTCCTCGGCCTCCTTGTTCTCACCATTCTCGCCTGTCTGTGCTGCGCATGTTTCTGGTTTTAGCTTGGACATTTTTGTGAACTTGTATTCTAATCTGCTTATCTCTTCTTTCCACTCTGGATCAGGCTCGTTGTTGTTTATCCATTCGCCAAGTTGTTTTCTCATCTTCTCTACCGTGCCGTTCATGTTGACTCCGATTCTTTGGCCTGTCTGTATCAGATCCTCCTTCTTCATGTGGTAAGCCCATACTTTCCCCATCTTGATGTTTTCTTTACAATTTTCAAACTTTTGTTTTGTTTAAAATTTCACCAGTATAGCACGTTGGGCGCCAGTTGTAACGATCCTTTTTCGTCCTTCGGGATATTTATAATATCTCTTGGGCTAGGTTGGGCACAACAAATTTATTTTGTGCCCCGGTGAAATCAGAAACACGTTTGATTTTAGTTGTTTAATATTTATATATATGTTTATTCAAATTACTGGTGAGCTCAGCTAGATATGACGGTTTCCCTAAGGCAGTTCTGGACTTGGGCAGCGTTGGTGAGTTACTTCGTATCCCTCGTCGCCCGTTCTAGTCTTCCACTTTCTCCTGTAGCCGTTGCTGGTTATCGCTTCGAGCCTGTACTATGTCCTCGACTTGTGTTCTCCTTCTTCTATATCGTGTCTTGGGACGTGGATTGGTCCTTCGAATATGTATCTCGCGATTTCTCTTTACGTTTCTTGGTTTATCTTGATCCTCTGGGGATATACTTTACACCTCGGCACCCTTTCGCTGTGTCTTTGAGATGGCCTTTGCTTGCTTTATCGCTTTGGGACAAATCCCGTAGCTGGTATCACGAAGCAGGATTTTTCTCAGCAATTGGTAATCATCAGAATATATAGATCCTGGAATCTCGGCAGTAGGATATATCCTCGTGCCTGCCCATGACTTTGGATAGTCCTGGAGCAGCTTGGCTTCTCTCAATCGTACGCTAGCTTGGGTACGGTGCTTGTCGTCCTAATTTGAGGACTTGTTGTTATCTAATGAACTTGACAGGTTACTCGTAAGGCCGGCACAGTTCCTAGATTTCTCTTGCTCCTTTTCTCAGAACTTGTATTTACTTGATAAGTTCTTAAGGTTACTCGTAAGGCCTTAATTACTTGTTGCTTGATCACGACTTGATGACTTGATCTGATTTGTGCCGCCTTTATATAGACAGCTCCTCTGGCCTCAGGCGCAGACAGGTGTAGTACCGCTATACAGCTGGTACTTTTCCATCGGCCCTCTACTTTCACCCACGCATCCACCTGTTGCTATGCGTGGTGAAAGTCCCGTATTCCTTGGCGCATATGTGTCCACTTTCTTTGTGGCTGCGCGCCCATTCGTTTCCTTGTCTTTGTCTTTCTCCCTTGTATGCATTGGCTTCCATCACTTTCACCCATTGGCGTCGCCTTTCCATTGGCCGCCCATCGTATCCCGTTGACTTTCGCTGCTTTCTTTTCTCTGGCGGCGCTGCCGTCGCCCGTCGCTCCCTTCGATCCACTCGTCATACCCAACTTCGCCCACATTCCTTCCACATTATACTTATATATATACATATTAGTTGTATTAACTTAAACTATTGTTTAATAATAATTAGCCTGATTAATTTAATATATCAGTCTCAGTCGAAACTTCACGGAGTAAAGACGTGCTATCAATCGTCACCGCCAGTGGTAACAATTACAAAAACAACTACCTTGCATGTACAAAGAAACAAGTGCACAAGTAAAACACTCAGAAAAACAATTACACAAAAAAAATGAAGTAAGTAAGTCGTCTCGCCGGCTTAGGTATACCATACACCAGTAAAGCAAATATTTTAAATTTATTAAACAAATGCATTTTCACATGCTTTTTATTACAAGCAAATTTTAGAATCTCCCTCACTCAAGTATACGAGCACCCTAGCGCCCCCACCAGCCAACGACCAACTACGGCCTTATGGAAAAACGTTTATATGCATAACTTGGTTGTTTTTTGTCCGATTTTGATAATTTTGTGTTTTGCTGGGTATTAGTATCAAATTCAAGTGTGCCAAATTTGATTACAAAAGGTAGAAAATTACGTGAGATAATCGAGTTTTTCCAAATTACGGGGGCGGAAAGGGGCGTGGCAAAATTGTTGCATATACAATATATGCGCATTTATTAAACAAATACACAAACCAAATTTGGTGCCTCTAGCTATTATAGTCTTTAAGAAAATCAAATTTGTTTAAATTTCGTGGGCGGAGGGGGGCGTGGCAAAAATTTGAAATAAACTTGACCACCGTAGGTAATACACGAGTCTACGTACCAAATTTGGTGACTCTAGCTCTTATAGTCTCTGAGATCTACGTGTTCATACGGACAGACGGACGGACGGACGGACGGACGGATATGTCTATATCGACTCGGCTGTTGATACTGATCAAGAATATATATACTTTATGGGGTCGGAAAAGCTTCCTTCTGCCTGTTACATACATTTTGGCGACTTTAATATACCATTTCACCCTATGGGTGTATGGTATAATGAAGAAAGTAAGTCGTCTCGCCGACTTAGGTATACCATACACCAGTAAAACAAATATTTCAAATTTGTAATAACAAATGCATTTGCCTATTTTAAAAAAGTTCTGTTAACAAGCTTTTTACAAGCATATCTTAGTATCTCGCTCACTCATGCATAGCACCTTAGCGCCACCACCTGCCAACGGCCAACTCCGGCCTTATGGAAAAACGGTTTTATGCATAACTTGGCTATTTTTTGTCCGATTTTGATCAAATTTTGTATTTTGCTGGGTATTAGTATTAAATTTAAGTGTGGCAAATTTGATTCCACAAGGTTAAAAATTAGGGGAGATAATCGAGTTTTTCAAATTTCGGGGGCGGAAAGGGGCGTGGCAAAATCTTTATAATTACAATTACTGCGCAATTACTAAGCAAATATACATACCAAATATGGTGTCTCTAGCTGCAATAGTTTTTGAGAAAAACGTTTTTTTTTTAATTGCGGGGGCGGAAAGGGGCGTGGCAAAATTTTTATACATACAAAATGAGCGCATTTACTAAGCAAATATACATACCAAATATGGTGTCTCTAGCTGCAACAGTTTTTGAGATAAACGTTTTTTTTGAATTGCGGGGGCGGAAAGGGGCGTGGCAAAAATTTGAAACAAACTTGATCACTCTACATACTACACGAGCCTACATTCTAAATTTGGTGGCTCTATCTCTTATAGTCTCTGAGATCTAGGCGTTCATACGGACGGACAGACGGACGGACGGACGGACGGACGGACGGACGGACGGACGGACAGACGGACATGGCTAGATCGACTCGGCTGTTGATACTGATCAAGAATATATATACTTTATGGGGTCGGAAAAGCTTCCTTCTGCCTGTTACATACATTTTGGCGACTTTAATATACCATTTCACCCTATGGGCGTATGGTATAAAAATAAAACCGTAGTCCACGAAGTCAAACTAAGCGGGCGCCAGCCCAACAACAACGACAATGTCGCGACCGCCCGAAATAAGCTTCCCAACACCGTGGGACAAATCTATCAACACGGAACCGAAATTTGTTGTAATAAGAAGAATAGATAACAACAGCTTCGAAAAAGTGTCACCTTTTATAATTAAAAAAGTCATAGATAACGCGTGCAATGGAGAAGTGGAATCATGTACCAAAACCCGAGATGGAAATCTTTTGGTCAAGACAAAAGGCACAACTCAAGCGCAGCGACTAATTAAAATAACACAGTTTCACGACTTCCCAGTGTGCGCAAGCGAACATAAGTCGTTGAACTCTTCAAGAGGCGTCATCTACTCCAATGACCTGCGGAACGTGGATGAAAAGGAAATATTAGAAAAACTGAGTACACAGAAAACTGAGTACACAGAAAATAACCTATGTACAAAAAATAAAATGAAGTAAGTAAGTCGTCTCGCCGACTTAGGTATACCATACACCAGTAAAACAAATATTTCAAATTTGTAATAACAAATGCATTTGCTTATTTTAAAAAAGTTCTGTTCACATGCTTTTTACAAGCATATCTAAGTATCTCGCTCACTCATGCATATGAGCACCCTAGCGCCCCCACCAGCCAACGGCCAACTCCGGCCTTATGGAAAAACGTTTATATGCATAACTTGGCTATTTTTAGTCCGATTTTGATCAAATTTGGTATTTTGCTGGGTATTAGTATTAAATTTAGGTGTGCCAAATTTGATTGTACAAGGTGGAAAATTACGGGAGATAATCGAGTTTTTCAAATTTCGGGGGCGGAAAGGGGCGTGGCAAAATTTTTATACATACAAAATGAGCGCATTTACAAAGCAAGTATACATACCAAATATGGTGTCTCTAGCTGCAATAGTTTTTGAGATAAACGTTTTTTTTTAATTGCGGGGGCGGAAAGGGGCGTGGCAAAAATTTGAAATAAACTTGATCACTCTACATACCACACGAACCTACCCACCAAATTTGGTGGCTCTATCTCTTATAGTCTCCGAGATCTACGCGTTCATACGGACGGACGGACGGACGAACGGACAGACGGACGGACGGACAGACGGACATGGCTAGATCGACTCGGCTGTTGATACTGATAAAGAATATATATACTTTATGGGGTTGGAAAAGCTTCCTTCTGCCTGTTACATACATTTTGGCGACTTTAATATACCATTTCACCCTATGGGTGTATGGTATAAAAAATGCAAAACGGTGAACTGGTTGAAACCGGACTTGTCATTTTAACATTTGAGACGACGAAACTTCCAACTACAATGATGATTGGATACGAAAGGGTTAAAGTTCGACGTTACATTCCATTACCTCTTAAATGCAAAAAATGCTTTAGATTCGGACATTCAACAAAAAACTGCCCAAAAGAAAATCAACGTTGCCAAATCTGCTCCACAGACATGCACAAAGAAGGCGAAGTATGTACCAAGCCTAAATTTTGAATCAACTGCAAATATGACATAAATGACGAATTCAACCATAGCCCGTTAGACAAATCTTGCCCTGCGTTCGTAAAACAAAAAGAAATATTGGCAATCAAAATAATAGAACGAGTCGATCACAAAACGGCTACACGAATTTATTTCACACGCCACCTACATCAACCTACGCCTTACGCAAAGATTGCATCAACGCAGTCAAACATCTTCAAAGACAAATCATATCAACCATCAAGCATCAGCCCAACATCACAGAATCAAAATAAAGCCCAACCTCGACAAGTCAAAAGATACGATGACTTAATAAATAGCGACCCAACACACATTACCGGAACAACACAAGGCACCCAAGAAGACATGGAAGTAGAATTGACCATCCAAAAAAATCGATACCGGAATCAGATCGTAAGCTGAGAAGTCACTCAAAACTTAATCCTCTTACCAAACCCCTAAAAGCTAAAGACAAATCTGACAAACTAGAAAGTCAACTTAAAAATAAAACTAACCAACTAACAAATTCGTAAAAGTTTTATAAATAACATACTTAGAATTACAAGTAATGATAATAATAATTCAATGGAATTGCAATGGTTACGTGAATAATTACGACGAACTACAAATAATGATAAAAGCGGTTAGCCCAAAAATTATCTGCCTTCAAGAAACCCACATCCACTCCCAACCCAATATCCCTATCCCACTTAACTTCACAATAATTCACAAAAATTCATCAAAGAACTCACATGGAGGAGTAGCTATGCTAATCCACAAATCTCTTCAATATGACTCGCTCAGAACAAATAATGATTTCGATGCCGTTGGAATAATCCTTCATTCCAAATATAAAATCCAAATTATAAACACATATATCCCACCAAATAAACAATTCAATAAACACAATTTAGAAAATATGTTTGGTAGCCCGAGTATTAATACCATAATATGCGGAGACTTCAATAGCTGGCACCAAACCTGGGGATCACCAAAAAATAATGTTAAAGGGAATATTGTATTCAAATTTATTTCCCAGTCAAACTTCATTACCCTAAACGACGGAACACCAACTCACTATTCTACGCACTATACGATGACACATGTAGATCTCACTCTGACGACCCCGAATCTGCTACCACATCTTAAGTGGAAAGCAGACACAGACCTCCATGGGAGCGACCACTTCCCCATCTACATAACTATTTTTGGCAGTACAAACTATGAACACCAAGATAGACGTCCTAAATTTAGACTTGATCTGGCGGATTGGCTAAATTTTGCTACCCAAACTGAACTTTTTCACTTAAAGAAGCTAAAGAGCAATGAAATAAACAAAGAAACAGCGAATTTAATCAAAATAATTAGACAAAGTGCAAATATAAGCATACCACAGACATGTCCAAAATTCAATAAAAGATTCTCAGTCCCGTGGTGGAGCAAGAAGCTAGAAGAGTTAAAAACTAACAAAAACAAAGCATGGAACAAACTTAGGAAAAATATAAATACTGAAAATATAGTTGTTTCGAAATGAGTGGACTGTATTAATCTTTATTCGGTTAGAGAGTAATTAAAGGTTGTTAACAATGAACGCGACTGGTCTGTGCCGATGTCAAAATGTAAGTGTTTTTGGTACGCATGCATTTGAAGCTAAGCAGCGTGGTTTGCGCAAATTGAGAATAACGGATGTACCAACGCACTGTGGTCCAAAATCCAGATTTTGTGGCATTAACTATAAGGAATGCAGTTACCGAGTTAAAACTTTGCACATATAACCATGTTATGATGCATAATAAAAAAAAAAAAAATTGGAAAGATTTGACCACGCCCCCTTGACCTCCCATACTAGCCCACGCAGCGTATACGTAATGTGATTTAAATGAATTTGGGATTAAAATAATTATAGCTATTAAAAAACAACAGATTTAATTTTAATATTTTATTTTGAACTGTTATTAATAAAAAAATTAAGATTAAGCAATGCAAACTATAAATAAACAACTTTGATTTTATTTTAAATAAGATATTTTTGACGATTTGACGATAAAATAAATGATAATATAAATTTACCTCGGAAAAACTCGGAAAAAGTAATCATAACATAATTTAATACATACTTTGAGCTGTATTTTGCTATAATTACAATTTCGCAGAAATTCACAGAAGATTAGTTTTCACTTCACAATAGACGCACACATGGGTTAAGTTTTCTTTATTTTAGGACATAAACAATCATTACACAAAAAAAACAATTAACATATACAAATTGAAATTT
This sequence comes from Drosophila paulistorum, assembly GCA_018152135.1. Lineage (NCBI taxonomy): Eukaryota > Metazoa > Arthropoda > Insecta > Diptera > Drosophilidae > Drosophila > Drosophila paulistorum. The sequence continues at coordinate 803,948 of JAECXG010000811.1, read as the reverse complement.
CGTGCAGTATTTACATTCTACATACCTTGATTAATATTATCCATTACAAAAGTTATTTTACAATTTGTTTGTTAATTTTTTACACTGGCTCAAAGTTTGCCTACAATTTCCCGCTTTTTTTGGCAGAGCGAACAGCTGACTAAACACCTGACTTTAAAAGTGTGCCAAAATTTCAGTGGTGCAGTAAAAACAAAAATATTTTTATATTCGATATATTCAAAGTATTCTGTCCAACAAGAAATTGTTTAAATACGATTTTGTTTCAACAAATTTTTAGGTTAATGTCACAAAATCTGGATTTTGGACCACAGTGCAACGTTGCGTTCACAAACAAATGCATACGTAAAGAACAATAGAAAATATACAGTGGCTCGATGACATGAATATTGACTTAAACTATTTGTTTAAGAATAAACATCGTGATCATCTGAACTGGCTTCACCAAATCAGATGCACCAATGAAATATACAATTCGAAACATAAACCATACAACAAAAACATAAACCAAGAAGAAGTCGTAAAGATTCATATGACAATTATTGCCTAATACCAAACAAAACATGTATCCACACTCTGTGGAAAAACACTTAAGATGATAACAGCAGTGCGGTATCAAGTAACCAGCGCTGAGCATGAAATATAAATAATTTTCAACCCCCATTGCGTGGGGCATTAGAATAAGTATTTTTCAAACAACAATTGTTACCTCCTAGAGCCTAAGATAATCCTATATAAACTCCGTACTTTTGTAAATAAAATGAGTTCATATTTTGAATTCAACGAATGAAGATTGGGTTATTTTCTTTCTCTTCGGAATTCCCTATTCATTTTGGTCCTTCGAACCGGATTCATTTTGGTCCTTCGAGCCGGATTCATTTTGGTCCTTCGAGAAAAAGGAACTCTGCAGTTTTCCCCCACCAGTGGTAAGAGACTCAGAGAGTGAATCAGCTCCTTAAAGTCTGACTTCTTATGCAAGTGTAAATGCTAAGATCAGCTATAGGTAGCAAAATAAATTAACTCTTGTTTTCCCCCACCAGTGGTAAGAGACAGAGTATAATATAAAAGGCAAAATATTGCTTAATAATTAAAAAGTGCGTGCGTCCGATTTTAAAGACAGTTTGGCTAGTGGAGCAACTGTAGTAATTTCGGCGGCGGGAGTTTTTTGTGTGTGGCGTATTCGAAGCCCTAATATCGAAAGTAAAAAAAAAGAAGATTTAAGTAGTGTATACATACGCTATATAGATAGTTGCAAGTCGACAACTGGAAACAACGGCAGAGCAACAAGATAGTTGCAAAAAAGAGGACGCTGGAGGACGAACACTGTCAATAGAAGAATATCTGGTGCGATGACCGGCACCGGTACCGCCTGAGCTCATAGGCCCTAGACGACGCCAGCTGAGCAACGACAAAAAAAAAAAAACAATCCAGACTACTCCAGAGAAGACGTGCCCGGCGGACTGCGCTGGACCATTATATTCGCCATATTGCGAGTACACTTGTGTCAAGAGGACCAGCATCGGCGCCCCAACAGCCTGTGCGAAGACCAGCACCGGCACCGTCAAGCGCGACAAGCTAGACCCCGGAGCCAAGAGATCGGAGAAACCAGCATCGGCGCCCCAACAGCCTGTGCGAAGACCAGCACCGGCAACTCCTAGCGCGACAAGCTAGGCCCCCTGACTGCGGTAGGACCGGTAGCGCTACAAAGAGCGCCCAACACTGATCAAATAAACTCATCCTAAATTAAAATTGTTTGACAAAAAAAAAAAACATTGTAAGAAATATTGTGAAATCGTGCGGAATTAAATCTGTCCGATAGCAGTATAGCCTGTAAAGCTATGCGAAACATTAGGTAGTAAGATCACTGCGATGATCGAGTATTAAAAAATATATATAAAATTTATTAAAAAAAATATAATTCATGATATTTTTAAGCAAGTTGCCAGGTCAATAGTAATATAAAAATAAATATACAAAAAATAAATTAATACTAAAAAAAAAGAAGCAATTTACTATAGACCATACAAAAATGTTCCCTACCAAAACTGAAAAATTGTTAGGGAAGCAACACGAGTTGCACAAAAGGTTAAAGAAAATAGAAGAGTTAGATGCTAGTAAGTTAACTAGCAAGATTTTTATGAAATAGCTGAGATTCAGAAGCAATGGGTTAGTTACCATAGTCAAATGATACAGAGTGGTGTAACCGAACACTACTATTTTACAGATGGAAAGTATGAGGAGGGTTTAGAGATGGCAGCCAGATTAATAGCCAAAGGAGAGTCAAGTAGGCAGGGCACTGTTGAGTCAGAGAGCAGTGAAGCAGATGCAACGATGTCAGAAAATGTTGAGGTCAGCATCGGGGAGTCGCGGGGAAACGCGACCTCTAGTAATGAGAATACTAATGTTAGCCAGGAAAAATTTCACGAAAAGGTCCGTCAGCTCCAGATATATCTGGACATGGTGAGCAAAGATTTACGTACGATAGACAATAGAACAGGCGAAATGTATATTAAGAAAATAAAATTCTTGTTCAAGAAGGTACAGATGTGCCAAGCTTATACAGGTGAACTTATACATAATGAAGCGTTTAAAGAGGTCATAGAAGAATTAGAATTCGATCTTCAGAATACCTTGGTAGCATTAGAAGAGAAAATAAATGATCAGAAAAATTTGAAAGTTGAGAATGTTGCCGTGAGAGGTGAACTACCAGTGTTGCCAAAAATACAAGTACCCACATTTTCTGGAGAACCAAGAGAATGGGACTTGTTTGTAGAGTTATTCACGGAACTGATTGAAAAAAGAGAGGATCTAAGTCTTACGCTTAAATTCAACTATTTGAAATCCGCGTTACAGGGCGAAGCCATGAGCATGGTAGCCCATCTATTGTCAGGTTCAACTGACAATTATAGTGCCGCTTGGGAATTATTAAAGAAGCGGTATGAAAATAATCGGAGGGTATTTTCCGAACAATTAAGTCGGATCGTTGATTTACCGATGATCAACAATGATTCCGCAAAAAGTGTTAAAGGAGTGATTGACATAGTTAATGAGTCAGTTTACTTAATTAAAATAAAAGCAAATTTGTCCGATGAAATTGACGTCATATTCGCACAAATCCTACTAAGGAAATTTGACAGAGAGGCTCTACAATTGTATGAGAGTCAGATTAGAAAAACAAGGCAAATTCAAATGCTATCTGATGTCATGGAATACTTGGAGCAAAGATATTGCTCGCTAAGTGCCATGAGGATGGAAGAGAAAAAACCGCTACAAACTGTTTTAAATTATGCGGAAGTCGAAGATAAATGTCCGATTTGCAAAATTGCCGGGCACAAAGCATATAAATGCTATAAGTTTAAAGGATTGACACCTACTGAAAGGTATGAAACAGCCAAAAAAGTGCAACTTTGCATAAGATGCTTGAACCATTCAAGCAACAAGGTTTGCACTAATGAGATGGTCTGTTCATTGTGCAGTAAGGAACACCATACCTTACTCCATTTTGAAGAAACACAGGAGAGAGTTAATACTTGTGTAACCGCACAACCAACACTGTTGGCCACAGCTGTAATACAAGTAAAAAATGTAAATGGAGGATATAAGACTCTAAGAGCCCTTATTGATTGTGGTTCACAGAGCACCATTTTGTCTGAAGAGGCCGCTCAAATATTAAAACTACCTAAAATTAAACAGTATACAGAAATAAGTGGCGTGTCCTCAATAAAATCTAATAAATCAAAATATAAGGTAAAAATAGATGTAATGACGAGAAATCCTTGGAAAGGACATCTAAAGGTTGAGGCAATTGTGTTGCCAAAGTTAATGAAAGCTCTTCCATTAAAAATAGCAAACGTGGATATGTCGAAATGGCAAACTTACGTGCTAGCTGATCCTACCTTTGATAAACCTGGTAGGATTGATATAATAATGAGAGTAAACGTATATACCCAAATTTTAAAAAGGGGAATTACAAAGATTGATGGCCTGTTAGGTCAAAATACTCAATTTGGTTGGATCGTCACGGGATGCACCAAATCAAATCAGAATAAATCTGTAGTGGCAACAACAATAGATGTCACAGGTTTTGAACAACGTTGGGAGAGGAAAGATAAATTTAAAAATAAAAACAACACAAAGAAATGCAACAGCAAAACTCAAGAAATAAATTTATGGCCCCCGGCAGGACCTCACATTGGAGGTAAAGTGAAAATTGGGGAAGAAAAAGTATATATCCCAGAGCCAGTACAAAATGAGAATATTCAGAAGGCAATGGGTCAATTAGATAATGATTATCTAAAATATAATATCAAAATAGATTCCGGTAACAAATTGTCCGAAACTATAGTACCAAAAAGGCAGATATGGCAAAATAATTATAAAAGAACAATATTTAATAATAAACAGAATAACCACTCAAGTTTTAGCAGTCAGCGATATTTAAAAATGGTGGAGCGAAGATCATATTGGTACAATTCAAAAAGGAAAGATAGTTCTTTTTTAAATTCTCTAGCTTATAAAAAGGCTAGAAGTCAGCACAGTAATACACATCAGGAGTGGGTAGATATCCCGAAAGAGAAATCATTAGGTAATATGACAAATATTATTAAAACCAGTAGAAGCCAACTCAGTAACCCATACGGGAGAATTGGTAAGAATAGGAAGTCAGTGACAATGGTAAAGGAACATCAGATTGATTAGGTTCATCGTCCATCATGCTTCTTTAACAATAATTATCTTACTAATGATAGTTTAATAATAATTTGTATAAGACAACTATAAAAATAATAATAAAGGCCATAACGTCACATTTGGCGGCCCTTGGCAGAATGTTTAAGAATAAACATCGTGTTCATCTGAACTGGCTTCACCAAATCAGATGCACCAATGAAATATACAATTCGAAACATAAACCATACAACAAAAACATAAACCAAGAAGAAGTCGTAAAGATTCATATGACAATTATTGCCTAATACCAAACAAAACATGTATCCACACTCTGTGGAAAAACACTTAAGATGATAACAGCAGTGCGGTATCAAGTAACCAGCGCTGAGCATGAAATATAAATAATTTTCAACCCCCATTGCATGGGGCATTAGAATAAGTATTTTTCAAACAACAATTGTTACCTCCTAGAGCCTAAGATAATCCTATATAAACTCCGTACTTTTGTAAATAAAATGAGTTCATATTTTGAATTCAACGAATGAAGATTGGGTTATTTTCTTTCTCTTCGGAATTCCCTATTCACTATTTAATGTCGTTTAATTCCCAAACAATAGTAGAGTTCAAAAAGGCTAAAGCACTCTTTAGAAGAGAGTTAAAACAATCAAAAAGGCTTTCACTACAATTCAGATCAGCATTAAACAGCCTTAAAGGTAAGAGCCCAGGGCTCGACCTCTTACCCTATGCTAAAAAACTTGTCCAGTGAGGTCTCAGACCGGGTAATAAAACTGTATAACAAGATTCTTAATTCTCATATCCCACAAAACTTCAAAAACAGCGTAGTAGTCCCTATCCATAAACCAAATACTCCAAAAACTGCAATAAACTCATACCGCCCCATTTCACTAAACCCTTGCATGGCTAAAGTTTTGGACAAAATTGTAGCAAACCGACTATGGTGGCTTGCTACCAATAGTAAGCTTCTGGATAGTCGGCAAATAGGCTTTCGAAAGGGCATGTCAGTGTCGGAATGTCTAACCCTGTTAAACTACCAGACTACTTCCGCCCTATCCACAAGAAACCATCTCTCAGTCATGAGCCTCGACTTCGAAAAGGCCTATGACAAAATAGGAATCCATACAATTATTGATGAGTTAATTAATTGGAAAATAGGACCTAAAATATTAAACTACGTCAAAAATTTTCTGACAAATAGACAAAGTTCAAGTAAACAATCAATTTTCGGAAAGTAAACCGCTTGAAAATGGCATACCGCAGGGATCACCTTTATCCGTAATTCTTTTTCTCATAGCTTACAACAAACTGTGTCGCACCATCTCAGTACACAAAGGATTTGACTTCGTTGCATACGCCGACGACTTCACAATAATAAAAAAAATTAATAAAAACACAACAATGGTAAACATAAATCCCCTTTTCACAAATAGACAAAGTTCAAGTAAACAATCAATTTTCGGAAAGTAAACCGCTTGAAAATGGCATACCGCAGGGATCACCTTTATCCGTAATTCTTTTTCTCATAGCTTACAACAAACTGTGTCGCACCATCTCAGTACACAAAGGATTTGACTTCGTTGCATACGCCGACGACTTCACAATAATAAAAAAAATTAATAAAAACACAACAATGGTAAACATAAATCCCCTTTTCACAGATATTCTAAACTGGTGTGAATACTCGGGAGCAAAACTATCTGTAAATAAATGCAAACACATGCACATTTGCATGTGAAATGCAATTTTCAATTAAGCTCCCAATCTTACAACCTCAACGCAAGTAATTCCATAAAAATCCTTGGTCTGGTTATAACAAAGAGATACAGATGGAAACAACACATAGACAACTTAACAGTCCAAATTGCACAAAGACTTAACATAATAAAATGGCTAGCTAACCAAAAATATAGTTGTGACATTAGATGACTAATAAATACGATACAAGCTTTGATCATGTCAAAAATAGACTTTTGTTTACCTTTGTACGGCAATTGCCCCCCTTCCTACAAAATAAAACTTAAATTCATATACCATGATGCATTGAGGAAAACTTTCGGAGCCTTTCGGTCTACCCCAATTAATAATCTTCTTTATGAAGCCGACCTTATGCCAATCGAGTCGAGATTTTCGCTAGCAACAGCAAAACTGTACAAAACTCTAATGCTCGCATCAAACACACCTCTCCAAGAAGTGTTAAAAAAAATAAAAAAATCGAAAAAAACACCCAGAATACCATCGATTCTGCATAACACTTTGAACTTCTGCAAACACAATGATCTATTGTTTACCCCAATAAGAAGCAGAAAATTATTAAAACCCCCATGGTCCCTCAGTAAAGAGTCAGTTAATCTCTCTCTTCACTATACGACTAAGTCATCTACACCCCCCATAATATATCGCAAAATGCTCCTTAGCCTCAAAGAGAGATATGATAGGTATAAATTTATTTACACGGATGGATCAAAGTCAATACAAGGAGTCTCATGCAGCATCACAACTGAGTCAGTCATAGTTAAAACGGCTTTGCTCCCACCTCACACCTCGAATTACACAGCGGAAGCAGCAGCTATACTGGCTGCTTGTAAATATGCACTAAGAGAAAAACAGCATTTTGCAATTTGTTCAGACTCACTGTCAGCAATACAGGCAGTAACCCAGGTCAACAACCAAAATCCGTACATCTCTCATATACGAGACATAGTAACTCACCAATACCCCAAAATAATTTTGATATGGGTACCAGGTCACACTGGCATCCAGGGCAATGAAACAGCGGACAGAGCCACAAAGATAGCTTACAGTGTCCCATATATAGTTGAGCAAAACATTAACCACAAAGACACAACAAAGTACAAAAAGAAATACAAAAGCAAAGTTTGGAGGAATACATCAGACCACTACAAGACGACTAATGTAAACCAAACATCGATAAGAGACTCAGAAATAAAAATAGACAACAACGTTAAACGAACAGACATCATCAAATTTCAAAGAATACGATTCGGACACACAAAACTCACCCACGAATTCATTTTCAAAAAACAACATTTCCCACAATGTGTACATTGCAACAAAATATTTACAATTCTCCACATACTCACAGAATGCAAGGAATACAATGAGCCGAGGTAAAAATTCCTACACCCTAACCCTATTGAATCCCTATCCCTAAGTAACCCCAATATTGTCGCTATCTCCCAATTCTTTAAAGAAATAAACCTATACCACCTATGGTAAAATATTTCCCAACTCATGTAAATGTAGGTTAACAAAAGAAATGTAAATAAGTATTAATTATACAGAACTGTATAGAAAACATATTTTACAACTAGCTTAAGACTATAGTAGTTATAGCAGCACATCGATTAGAGGCAATTTGCAATTACCTACTAATCATAGTCTAAATAAATAAATAAATTTAATATATAATGTTGTTTGATTTCATCTGTAACGGAATCCCACGCGCATATCGTATCCATTGGATAGAGGGCTTCCCTATTGCTCATCCCTCCCCCTTCGGCTTGCATATTCCCCTATCCAATCCACAAACCATTATCGTTTCATGCATTCCCCGCACCCGTCTCATGGGCTTGCTTGGCCCTCACTTTTGTTCGCACTGCTTTCGATCTCGCATGCATGACGTAGGCAGAGAGCACCCCATTGACCACCGGTATTCTCCCTCTCGGTCGTACACGCATAGTGTACGTGTAATGTACGTGTATGCTTATTCAGCGTATAGTCATATGCATAGTATGCTAATGCATGCATCCCTATTATTGCCTCTCCGTGCTCTTGATTTGTCTTACAAGGCCAATGCCCTCTTTTGCATGCAATTATGCCCTCAAGCCTCGTTTCATTTGCTCTTATACAGCCGATATCGTGTATTATGCCTCCCACGCATCTTCCCGCTTGTACGAAATCGCCAGCGGTTGCATGTGGTTCGATCGGTCATGTTTGATCGTAAATCATGGGTTTGAGTTGGTTCGATCGAGCCGTGCTGGACTTGGTCGCATACCGTATGTGTGATTGTCGACTTTTCGCATTACGATTCCCACGCATCTTCCCGCTTGTACGAAATCGCCAGCGGATGCGTGTGGTTCGACTGACCATGTTTGATCGTAAACCATTTGCCTTGACTTGGTTCGATCGACCAGTAGCATGCTTGGTCGTATATTACGCATTACGCTTCCCACGCATCTTCCCGCTTTTACGAAATCGCCAGCGGTTGCGTGTGGTTCGCTCGACCACGTTTGACCGTAAACCACTTGCCTTGAATCGGTTCGATCGATCAATAGCAGGCTTGGTCGTATATCCTATATTTGGTTTGTGTCTCGGCTGTATCTTGTATCTGGTGCATCCTTTGCACCGTTGGGTTGCGTTGCTGCTTACTTGTTGTGTGGGATATTATTATCAATTATAATGTTCCTCACACTATCTTTCACACTTCTTCATGTATTTTATCTCTGAAATACTGATGATCGAAAGTCCCCTGCTGTATCAATTTGTTATGATTGGGCATCCATCTGCTACTAATCTCTTTTACTTCCTCGATCACCTTGCTAGTTATACATATTTCTAGGATCTAGTGCTTCCAAATGCCTTAACCTGGTATGCAATTCTACCTGCTTATTAGTGAGCATTTTATATGGTGTATGTATATATGTGCGACAATCAATTGATTTTTTATACCCTTGCAAAAAGGGTAGAAGTGTGCAACGCATCGAAGGAAGCATCTCCGACCATATAAAGTATATATAATCTTGATCAGCACGACGAGACGAGTTCAAATAGCCATGTCCGTCCGTCCGTCCGTCTGACCGTCCGTCTGGATCGATGCGAACTCCTCCTAGACCATTAGAGCTACTGAAATTTTGCATGTAAGCTTGTATATACTGCAGGGATTGTATATCTCAGATTCAGCCGGATCGGACCACTATATCATATAGCTCCCATACAAACGTCAAAGTCACGAACAGTGACTTTTCTGAATAACTTCGTTATTTTCTGAGCTATCATCATGAAATAATATTGGTGAGTTTATTGCACCTATAAACAACTGTGATAAATTTGATTAAGATCGGGTGACTTTATCATATACCTCCCATAGGAACGATCGGTCGAAAACAGTGACTTTTGTCAATAGCTTCGTTACTTTTAATCGGATTGCTTTCAATTTAAACATTTGATAGTTAAATATATCTGTTAACGACTGTGCCGAATTTGATAAAGATCGGGTAACTATATCATAAAGCTCCCATAGAAACGATCGGTGGAAGACAGTGACTTTCATCAAAAAGTTCGTTATATCCTATGTTAAGTTTGAAGGCCGTTCTTTCGCAAACATTAGACTTTTTGGATAAAACGTTTTTACACTTTGATGTCTATGGATAAGGAAAGAAATACCAAAACAGTTGCAAAGGTATACCAACTTCGACGCGGTCAAAGTTAAACCCGGCCCTTTGGCTTGGAACTAAGTATTTTGTTGCTCTGCTGCTTCTTGTTGCTTACTTGCAACTATATTTGTGTATACATATAAGTACATATACACTAATTGATATTTTATTTTTATACCATACACCCATAGGGTGAAATGGTATATTAAAGTCGCCAAAATGTATGTAACAGGCAGAAGGAATATATATTCTTGATCAGTATCAACAGCCGAGTCGATCTAGCCATGTCCGTCCGTCCGTCTGTCCGTATGAACACCTAGATCTCGGAGACTATAAGAGATAGAACCACCAAATTTGGTGTGTAGGTTCGTGTAGTATGTAGAGTGATCAAGTTTATTTCAAATTTTTGCCACGCCCCTTTCCGCCTACGCAATTCAAAAAAAACGTTTATCTCAAAAAGTATTGCAGCTAGAGATCTCCCGCATTTTTTACCTTGTAGAATCAAATTTGGCACACTAAAAATGGATACTAATATCCAGCAAAATACCGAATTTGCTCAAAATCGGACAAAAAATAGCCAAGTTATGCATATAAACGTTTTTCCATAAGGCCGGAGTTGGCCGTTGGCTGGTGGGGGCGCTAGGGTGCTCGTATCCATGAGTGAGCGAGATACTAAGATATGCTTGTAAAAAGCATGTGAACAGAATTTTTTTTAAATAGGCAAATGCATTTGTTATTACAAATTTGAAATATTTGTTTTACTGGTGTATGGTATACCTAAGTCGGCGAGACGACTTACTTACTTCATATTTTATGTTTTCATTCTCGTATTTTGCTAAAATTAAATTTCTATTGGAATCTGGATCATAATATGAGAATTTATTATGCTCAATGACAGCAGAAGAGACACCAGACCTATCAAATTTACGATTTATAATACATATTTTTTTTTAGATATGTTATCAAAATTAAACAAACTGTATTTGTTTTATTTTTGAAAAATATTTATACAGTCGGTATAATAACTGCATATTATGTATTTCACAACAATATTAGTTAAGGGCGTAGCCTGGTGTGAACACGGGGAGATGGGGAGGGGTGCATTTCAATCAATTTACTTAAAGGTGAAGTTGATAAAACTTGTTATAGGTTTTAAAATCAAAATATATTGAAAAAGTTAAGTTAAGAAAAAAAGTGTTACCCCTTAAAAATTTAAATACTGGTTACGCCCTAGATATTAGAAATACATATATCCCATGAGCTTTAATTAGTCAAGCCTTTTACCGCAATTCTACTGATATCGATGGGTACTTATGCGAGCACCGTTAAAAAAGTAGAGGTAGTGGTCATGTAAACATAGATTTAAATCGTAATTTTGACTTCAACGTTGCCAATAGAAGTGTTTGCATTGAGCTTAAATTAAAATGAACGAGTGTCCGACAAGTTTTGCCGTATTTTGCTAAATAACTCCTGAAAGGAGTACTTCAATTTACCAGTGATTAGAGACGTAAATTGGGCACCAAGCATCTGCACACAATGCAATAACAATTTGCAAAATTGGTCAAAAAGGTTGCGTGATAAAATGGGTTTCGGCATTGCAATGATTTGGATAGATCCACAAGGTCATCAAACGCATGCCAGAATAAACTCGCAAAACTAAAGAAGAGCCAGTAACTCACTCGGAGAATATTCCAATTCCTAGATGTCAAAGCCCAACAGAAAGATATATTCCGCCAACATTTCTTACGGAACCGAAGAGCTACTATCAAAGTACATCTATAATTGGAACAAAAACACTTTTGCGTTAAAAACTTTTTTTTGGGGAAATTTGGTCACATTTTTATACCCTTGCAAAAAGAGTATATTAATTTTGGTCAGCAGTGTGCAACGCATAGAACGAAGCATCTCAGACTATATAAAGTATATATATTCTTGATCAGCACGACGAGATCAATGCGAACTCCTCCGAGACCGTAAGAGCTACAGAGCTGAAATTGCACGTAGGCTTGTATATACTGCAGGCGTTGTATATCTCGGATTCAGACGGATCTGACCGCTATATCATATAGCTCCCATACAAACGTCCAAGTCACGAACAGTGACTTTTCTCAATAACTTCGTTATTTTATCAGCAATTGTCATAAAAGTTGGTATTGGTCAGTTTTGTGTTCTTATTAATAATTGTGCCAAATATGATCAAGATCGGGTGACTATATAATATAGTTCCCATACAAACGGCAAAGTCACGAACAATGACTTTTTCAATAACTTCATTAATTTTATAGCTATTGCCATAAAAGTTTGTATTTGTCAGTTTTGTGTTCTTATGGATAATTGTGCCAAATATGATCAATAGCTCCCATAGGAACGATCGGTGGAAAACACTGACTTCGATCAATATCTTCGTTATTTCCGAAGATTGTAGGCCGTTCTTTCGCAGACATTAGACTTTTTAGATAAAACGTTTTTACACTTTGATGGCTATGGAGAAGGAAAGAGTTACCAAAACAGGGTATACAAACTTCGACGCGGTCGAAGTTAACCCCGGCCCTCTGGTTTTTAAAATTTTTGGATTTATTACTTTACTTGGATCATGCTCTTTAAATGACAATTGTTCCGTTACTTCTATTGGTTTTGTTTTGATCTGCATTTTCTTAGCACAGCTTGGTTTTTTGTTGGACATAGAATTGGCACAAAACTTTGGAAAGCACTTTTTTCTTGTAAAAAAGTCGCGTTAGTTAAATATTTTTGGATATTTTGCTAAAAAAAGACGTAGTGGAAAGACGTGTACCATTGAGGAAAGAGCAATCATTCACCGTCTAAGTTTGTACGGTAAAAAGCCAGCAGAAATCGCTGAGCTAATGAAATTTCCAAGAAAAATGGTATACAATGCACTTGCCTTGGTTAAAAAAAATTCCAAATACCTAAAAGTGAACAAGACCAGGAAGCCAAAGCCTCGAAAGACTGACCCCAACATCGACCAGGTCATGGCTCGTAAGAGTAAGGCTGACCCTTTTAAGTCTGCAGAGACATTATGGTTGAAATCAATGAGGAATTTGTCTTAAACGTATCCAGAAGACTTGTATCAAGACGATTAAACGAAAATTTACTCTTTGGGTGCATGAGCAGGAAGAAACCGCTCCTGTCAAAAGCGAATATACAAAAACGATTGCTTTTCGCAAAGGTCCACAAGGATAAAGATGGCCAATTCAGGGAAAAAGTGCTCTGGAGTAACGAAACAAAGATAAATAGAATGGGACCTGATGGAAAAACATTTGTTCGTCGCCCAAAAGACCAAGCCCTTAATCCCAGGTACACCACCAAGACCATCAAACATGGAGGAGGCAGAATCATGTGTTGGGGTGCATTTTCTTGGCACGGTGTGGGATTGAGGGTAATATGGACAAATTTCAGTATTTGGATATACTAAAAAATACCATGGAACCTTTCGCAATGACCCCAAACACACATCAAAGGTCGTTAAACGCTGGTTCGAGGAAGAAAAGTTGGAAGTTATGGAATGGCCACCTCAAAGTCCAGACCTTAATCCTATCGAAAATCTGTGGAACGATGTCAAAGTGGAAAGTGCAAAGAAAAAGTTTAAAAATATGGAAGATTTGTGGTCTGGAGTCAAGGAAGCGTGATATTCCATACCTAAGGACAAATGTCAGAAGCTAGTGGAGAGTATGAACAGAAGATGTCAGGCAGTCGTCGAAAATAATGGATATAGTACGAAATACTAGTATTAAATGCTGTTTTCATCGGACAATTATAGTTAGTTTTTGTAAAACTAAACATTCTTTTAGATTTTGTGCCAATTATGTGTCCAGGCAATTTTTGAGTTTTTTTTATTAAGTTTTTGCGTTTTTATGACTTTATGAATTTACATTAATATTTTTTTGTTTTGATAGATTAGTCAAACCTTGGGCTAGAAAATGTCATCCCATATGTGTTCCTTATATTTTATTATACTTATAATAAAAAATTCCCCTTGAAAATATAAATTTTTATACCCTTGCAGAGGGTATTATAAAATTGGTCAGATGTTTGTAACGAACAGAAGGAGGCGTTTCCGACCCCATAAAGTATATGTATATATATTCTTGATCAGCATCAGAAGCTGAGTCGATATAGCCATGTCCGTCTGTCCGCCCGTCTGTGCGTCCGCGTTTTACTCAACCATCTTAAGAGCTATCGGGTTGAAATTTTTTTTGGGGGCTTCTTATTACCCGGGTGAGATAAAGTATGAAAATTGTCAGGATCGGACTACTATATCGTATAGCTCTAAAACAAACATTTCTGCAAAAATTGGAGTATCCCCATGAAATTTACCAATATAATAGAATTTGATATTAAATCTCAGATCCCAAAATGTGAATTTGATCGGATAAATAGAACACAAGTTACAGTCAGTACAAATCGGTTCAAGCGCTGCCGGAGTTACCAACCCAACACCCTGGCCATAAAATTTGGGAACGAGACCCAGGAAAGTAGACGTGGCATCGACTCTTTCCTGTTCCCAGAAATACACACAAAGCCAGACAAAACGCAAAAAACTCAAAACATTATTAATAAACTTCACTTCTGTTTTGACCTTTGAATCGAACGGACGTTTGAGTTGCTCTAAAAAGAATAAATATACACACATTTCTCACACCCTCTTTTAAACCATCTAGCTCCCGATGGTAACTTCGGCAGCGCTGCTTGCTGCCTACTACGTCATCAGCAAATAAAACAGAGCACATGCATACACACACACAGACGCAGCTCTACACGAACTGTATGTGTATGCGTGTTGTGCTTTGCTTACGGAATGATGGAAGAAAAATTTGTAGTAACTATCGAAAAAGCTAACTTCGGCAATGCCAAAGTTTTTATACCCTTGCAGTCCTTGGCAATAATTTTTTTACATTTTGAAATTTCTTTCCCTGCAACTCAATTCATCAACACACAAACAAAACATTCAAATTATTTCTCTCTTTACTACAAATTTTTCTTTATCATTCCGTAAGCAAAGCACAACACGCATACACATACAGTTCATGTACGTCATGACGTAGTAGGCAGCAAGCAGCGCTGCTAGCAGCGCTTGAACCGATTTGTACTGACTGTAACTTGTGTTCTATTTATCCGATCAGATTCAAATTTGGGGATCTGAGATTTTATATCAAATTCTATTGTTTGTTGCAGAGCTATATGATATAATAGTCCGATCCTAAAAATTTTCATACTTTATCTCACCCAAAAAAAATTTCATCCCGATAGCTCTTAAGATGGCTGAGTAAAACGCATACGCACAGACGGGCGGACAGACGGACATGGCTATATCGACTCAGCTTCTCATGCTGATCAAGAATATATATACTTTACGGGGTCGGAAACGTCTCCTTCTGTGCGTTACAAACATCTGACCAATTTTATAATATCCTCTGCAAGGGTATAAAAACCAGAGGGCCGGGGCTAACTTCGACCGCGCGTTGTTTGGTACTCTTTCCTCACTTATAGCTGTCAAAGTGGCAAAACGCTTTATCTAAGAAGAGTAATGTTTCCGAAAGAGTGGCCCACAATCTTAACATAGGAAATAACAAGGTTTTCGTCAAAGTCACTGTAAATAAATAAATAAATAAATTCCAACGATTATTCCTATTGGAGCAATATGATACAGTCACTCAATCTTTATCAAATTCGGCACAGTCATTCACAGATATATTAAACTGACAAATGTTTATTTTGAAAACAATCGCGTCAAAAG
This sequence comes from Drosophila paulistorum, assembly GCA_018152135.1. Taxonomy (NCBI): domain Eukaryota; kingdom Metazoa; phylum Arthropoda; class Insecta; order Diptera; family Drosophilidae; genus Drosophila; species Drosophila paulistorum. The sequence goes on along the minus strand of JAECXG010000811.1, from coordinate 788,120 downwards.
CAACGAAGTTATTGACAAAAGTCACTGTTTTTGACCGATCTTTCCTATGGGAGCTATCTGATATAGTTACCTGATCTTGACCAAATTTGGCACAGTTGTTTATAGCTGAATAGGGATCCCCGGAGAGAAGGAAAATAACCCAGTCTTCATTCGTTGAATTCAAAATATGAACTGATTTTATTTAAAAACTCTTAAACTCTAAGAAGCAACAATTGTTCTTAAAAATACTTAGTCTAGTGCCCCACGTTTTCGGGGGTTGAAAATTGTTTATATTTCATGCTCAGCGCTGGTTACTTGATACCGCGCCGCTGTTATAATCTTAAGTGTTTTCCACAGAGTGTGGATGCATGTTTTGTTTGGTATTAAGCAATAATTGTCATATGAAATTTATGATTTACTTTTGTTTTTGTTTCGTTTTGTATATTTCATTGGTGCATCTGATTTGGTGAAGCCAGTTCAGATGAACACGATGTTTATTCTTAAACAATAGCTATAATGAGCTCACTAGTATTAAATTTCACGACAATAGCTCAGAAAATAGCGAAGTTATTGAGAAAAGTCACTGTTCGTGACTTTGCCGTTTGTATGGGAGCTATATGATATAGTGACCCGATCCGGCTGAATCTGAGATATACAACCCCTACAGTATATACAAGCCTACGTGCAAAAGCTCTGTAACTCTTACGGTCTAGGAGGAGCTTGTGTTGATCCAGACGGACGATCAGACGGACATGGCTATTTGATCTCGTCTCGTCGTGCTGATCAAGAATATATATACTTTATATGGTCGGAGATGCTATATGATATAGTGACAGTCTTGTGTGAGCGCTCAACCTGTCCACACGAAAGTACGCATCACAGCGATCAAATTACAACAAGTGCAATTACATACAAGCAAAACAAAATTCCAAAAATCAAGAGGCCGTTGTCACCAGGGGACTCCGTTATGTCCCCCAAAGTGAAAAACAAAATTCTTATACGGGACTCTGGGCAGCAGCGTTCAAAGTCATACAAAAACTATTACTCGCCACTGCAAACTCTTGTGCAGGCAAACGATGAGAACGAAGCAACTGAAAAGAATGATGATAAACTTGAGCACATCATTCCCAAAAACAAAGTGTATGTCCCGCCCATAACAGTACTTAAGTGCACAGTGGAACAAATCCATAATTTTTGCAATGAAATAAATTGCACACAATATTCCATCAAAAAGATATCAATTGGTATCAAGCTGCACTGTGCCGTCATGAAAGACTACGATGTTGCGTGCCGTGCAATGCAAAGCAGATTTGAATTTTTCTCATATTCAGACAAGAATGAGAAACCTTATAAAGCGCTGCTACTGGGGTTAGATAAAATGGACCCAGTTGCACTAAAAGACGACCTTATTGGCCAAGGCCTCCAGTGCCTGGATGTAAAGCGTGTTCAGCGAAAGAGGGTAAACAACTCGGAGCTAATATTTTACGTGGTGTACTTCACCAAAAAATCTATTTCGCTTAATGAGCTCAGAAGAAACCACTCGATCATCAACTATATGAGAGTGAAATGGGAGTATCAAAAAAGAAACAGCAATCAAATCACCCAGTGCTACAACTGCCAAATGTTTGGCCATGGCTCTAACCGATGCTCCGTCAAAACGTATTGCTCAATCTGTGCGTGACGTCAGCTGCTGGGGCAGTTAAGTTTTCTTAAATTGAGATCTCAAAAACAATCCAATAGAGCAGTATCTAAATCTTTCCACTCTCCTAAGCCCCCGCAGCTAGACAATATTAATATTTTTCCTAACTCGCTTAACCAACCCAATTTCCATCCAAGCCCCAAGTGGGCGAACCCAGTCAATAGTCAGCTGTCTAATGACAATGAAAAGCTTTTCTCATTTGACGAGATCAAGTCCCTAACATTTGAGCTTATAAGCAAACTAAAAAATTGCAAATCCAAGGCGGACCAATTTGAAGTTATAACTTCAATAGCGTACAAGTTCCTCACATAATGATTGATAACCTCTCTATAATAACATGGAACGCGAGAGGCGTTAAAAACAAGAAAGAGGAGCTCTTCGCTTTTCTCAACAGAGAAAACATAGATATATGTTTAGTAACTGAAACCTGGCTTAACGATTCCTTATCTATCAAACACAATGGGTACTACTGCTACAGATGTGACAGAGCTAGTAGAAGGGGAGGAGGAGTTGCCATATTTATTAAAAAATCCATCCGCCATTCACTGCTTCCCCTCCCTAACACAAAATGTATCGAATCCATTGGCATCAGCATCACCAATATTACAGGTATCTGTACTACCCTCTTTTGCTGTTATTTCCCAGGGGGACGAGCAGATTCTTTCCAAAAACGAGACTTTATTAACGACATTAGAGAACTTACTTCTCGTCCTGGAAACTTTTTATTAGGAGGTGACTTTAACAGCAGACACAGGCTCTGGGGTTGCAGTCGTGCTAACGTCTGGGGTGCTCTGATCTACGACTTTTTATTATCACTAGGCCTGACAGTTCATTTCCCAGACGATCATACCTATGTGCCAAGTAGTGCCAGATGCCAGTCCTCTACGCTGGATATTTTTCTAACAAATAGCTGCTATCTATTAACTAATACTATACCGTTAAACGACCTTGGTTCCGATCATCTTCCAGTTAAATCATCACTCCACACCAATTTTACGACCACCCGGTAATTTATTTTTGATTATAAAAATGCTAATTGGAGCGTTTATCATAGACTAATCAATAGATTACTTCCAAATCATGACCCCGTCCTAGTCTGGTCAAAGGACGGCATTGACAAGTTAATTAATGATCTCAACTCAGCAATCCTCACAGCTAAAGAGAGAAGTATCCCCAAAAAAGAGATCCGATCTACTCCAAAAGCCTTACCTCCTAGCATTATCTCACTGATAAAACTTAGAAACAGGCACCGTCGGAATTGGTTAAGGCGCAGACACAGAGGTGACCTAGCTATGGTGAGATGGTTCAGCCAACAGGTGAATACCGAGTTATCCAAACTCAGAAATGAGAATTGGAACAACCTCTTATCCTTACTTAACTCAAATTCTTCCCCCTTTTGGAAACTTGCAAAAGTTATTAAGAAGAAAAACATAGGAATACCTATATTGAACCACAATCAACAAAAATACGCAAATGCTGAACAGAAATCAGAACTATTAGCCTCAATGTTTGCCTCAAATCATTCCCATTCAAGTGGTCTTAGTGACCCATCCACAATTTCTGAGGTCTCAAGCTTTATGACCCTATTGGACTCCCTTCCTGTCAATGCAGAATCTTGCGCGACAGAGTTTCTCGAGGTTTCTTTGATCTTAAAAAATCTCAATCCAAGGAAGACCCCTGGCTTAGATAAAATAGATAATGTGTGTCTCAAGGCCCTCCCTAGAAAAGGAGTAAAATTCCTAACACTTATCATAAATGAATGTTTTCGCATTGGATATTTTCCACAGCAATGGAAGACGGCCAAAATCATTCCCATATTAAAAGTGAACAAACCCCCGGAGAACCCGGCTTCGTACAGACCCATTAGTTTGCTCTCATCACTTAGCAAGATTATGGAGAAAATAATAAAGAAGAAATTAGTTGATTTTGTTGACAGCAACAATGTCTTCCCATCTCTACAGTTTGGATTCCGCCGTGAACATAATACCGTGCACCCTCTGTGCACAATAAAGAAAATCGTTAAGTCAGAATTCAGCAGATCAAATTCTACGGGTATGGTCTTACTAGACATTAAAGCAGCCTTTGACTCTGTGTGGCACGATGGACTCATATACAAAATGAATCTCCTTCATTTTCCTATTGAGATTATTAAAATAATACAAAGTTTTCTGAAAAACAGATCCTTTGCAGTGCACATAGGCAACTCTCATTCAAGTGTAATTGACACAACAGCAGGCTGCCCGCAAGGTTCCTGTCTTTCCCCAATATTATACAATATATATACTTCAGATTTCCCCACTATGAGTGGCTGTACTGCTTCTATTTTCGCGGATGATACTGCAATTCTTTGCTCTGGGTCACTTGCCACAGACATCACGGAGTCTCTTCAAGTAGCTTTCTACTCTCTTGTTCGTTACTTCACAAAATGGAAAATCATGGTCAATGCCGAAAAAACGCAAGCAGTCTTTTTCTCAAGAAAAAGGAAAAATATATTTATTCCCCCAGACTGTATTAAGCTCGATCGGATCGACATCAAATGGGAAAACAATGTGAGATATCTGGGCGTTATATTAGACAAAAAACTAACTTTTTCAGATCACGTCCAATATACAATTAGAAAAACTAATGTTTTGATTAAAGTTCTATATCCGTTTATTAACAGAAATTCACGGCTTAGCTTAGCTAATAAGATGTACTTATTTAGGTCTATTTTTCAGTCCACAATTTTCTATGGCGCACCTGTTTGGGCCGATATTGCTAAGACTCATATTCATAAAATTCAAGTGCTGCAAAACAAAATATTAAAAATGATATTAAATCTTCCCTGGCATTTCTCCACTTTGGAGTTGCACAGTATCCCCAAAATATAACTAGTCGTAGAAAGACTGACTAAGCTGCACACTAACTTTGTATCTAGATGTACTTCTTCAAGTTATCCCCATATTCAAAATATTTAATTAGTTAACGTTAATTGTAAGTCCCTAGTTTTTAAGTTAAAAGTTTATAGGGTTTTTGTATAAATTTTTTCCCTTTAATTATTATATCGTATATAAGTTAACTTCTCCATTTCTCCATCATATTTAAGTCGAAAAGGTTACTGCGTGTCCTGTACTTTTAATTTTTCTATGTAAGTCTCACTCACTTGTGCAACTAAAATTCTTTAAATAAAGTGATCCTTGTAAATTGTAATTGTATGATATAGTGACCCGATCCGGCTGAATCTGAGATATACAACCCCTACAATATATACAAGCCTACATGCAAAAGCTCTGTAACTCTTACGGTCTAGGAGGAGCTTGTGTTGATCCAGACGGACGATCAGACGGACATGGCTATTTGATCTCGTCTCGTCGTGCTGATCAAGAATATATATACTTTATATGGTCGGAGATGCTTCCTTCTATGCGTTCCACACTTCGGACCAAAATTAATATACCCTTTCTGCAAGGGTATACTAATCGGGTTATACCATACACCCATAGGGTGAAATGGTATATTAAAGTTGCCAAAATGTATATAACAGGCAGAAGGAAGCTTTTCCGACCCCATAAAGTATATATATTCTTGATCAGTATTAACAGCCGAGTCGACCTAGCCATACCCGTGTGTCCGTCCGTATGAACGAGTAGATCTCAAAAGCTATAAGAGATAGAGCCACCAAATTTGGTATGTAGGCTCATGTAGTATGTAGAGTGATCAAGTTTATTTCAAATTTTTGCCACGCCCCTTCCCGCCTCCGCAATTAAAAAAACGTTTATCTCACAAACTATTGTAGCTAGAGACACCATATTTGGTATGTATATTTGCTTAGTAAATGCGCACATTTTGTATGTATACACGCCCCTTTCCGCCCCAGAAATTTGAAAAACTCGATTATCTCCCGTAATTTTTTACTCTGTGCAATCAAATTTGGCACACTTAAATTTGATACTAATACCCAGCAAAATACCAAATTTTATCAAATTCGGACAAAAATAGCTAACCAGAGGGCCGGGGCTAACCTCGACCGCGTCAAAGTTTGTATACCCTTGCAAGTTTTTTAGTAACTCTTTTATCTAAACTAACTGTTTTATCTAAAAAGGGTAATGTTTGCGAAGGAACGTCCTTCAATCTTAGCATAGGAAATAAGGAGCTTTTTGATGAAAGTCACCGATCGTTCCTATGGGAGCTATATAATGTAGTTACCCGATCTTTACCAAATTCGGTACAGTCATTAACAGATATATTTAACTATCAAATGTTTAAATTAAAAGCAATCGCGTTAAAAGGTACCAAGTTATTGAGAAAAGTCACTGTTCGTGACTTTGCCGTTTGTATGGGAGCTATACGATATAGTGGTCCGGTCCGCTAAATCCGAGATATACAACCTTACATACAAGCCTACGTGCAAAATTTATACACAAGCCTATATACAAGGCTACGTGCAAAATTTCAGCTCTGTAGCTCTTACAGTCTAGGAGGAGTTCGCGTTGATCCAGACGGACGGACGAACATGGCTATTTGAACTCGTCTCGTCGTGCTGATCAAGAATATATATACTTTCTATGGTCGGAGATGCTTCCTTCTATGTGTTGCACACTTCTGACCAAAATTAATATACCCTTTTTGCAAGGGTATAAAAATAGCTAAATTATGCATATCAACGTTTTTCCATAAGGCCGGAGTTGTCTGTTGGCGGGTGGGGGCGCTAGGGTGCTCATTTGCATGAGTGAGTGAAATACTAAGATATGCTTGTAAAAAGTATGTGAACAGAATTTTTTTAAAATAGGCAAATGCATTTGGTATTACAAATTTAAAACATATGTTTTACTGGGTTATGGTATACCTAAGTCGGCGAGACGACTTACTTACTTCATTAGATATTAATAGGGCTCATGAGTGTGCTAAATTTTTGCTAAATTTCGATAATAATCTGTTAGTGTGTAAACAACAACTATCTGCGCCGGTATTAAGCCAGAATACATACCAAATTTGATAGCTGGTATAGTCTTTTAGGTGTTCATATGGACGGATGGACGGACATGGCTAAATCGACTTGGCTGTTGTTGCTGATCAAGAATAAATGTACATATATTTCGTCATTAGAGCTGTTTTGAGTGTTTCCTTCTTTATTCTTCTTTCCAGCAAATCCCAAACAAGCTTTCTTGCACCAAATACGTTGAATGTTTGGGGTCGTTGTCTTGTTGAAACAGAAAATTGCTACAATCAAGCCTCATTTTCTCGACACTCGGCATTAAGTTTTCACTCAAAATATCATTGTAGCAGTGTTTGTATCTATAAACATCATTTGTCCAGGCCCAGATGGTGCTATACATCCCCAAACCATTACGTTGCCACCGCCATGCTTCGCTGTTGGGAAGAGGTGTTTCTCTTTCAAAGCTTCATACTCCTTTCTCCATACTTTGGAACGTCCATCATGGCCGAAGATTTTATATATAGAATCATCGCAGAATATAACGGGGAAGAATCTGGTTTGTTTAAGTGAAGATTTCGAAGTCCTTTTCTATTTGTTTACAGCTGAAATGAGTGGTTTTCGGCATGCAACTCTACCTTGGAATCCAGCACAATGGAGGCAGTAACGTACTTTTGTCGACGAAATTCTTGGATTTTTTCGACGGCTGACACGACATTTCGCTATTTCCGTTGGGTTCAAATTTATGGTTTTCCAGCTAACTTTTGTTTTGCAGTCAAACAGTGGAGACACTGTTTATGTTTATTTTGAATAACGCTATGTACTGTGGAACGAGCTTTACCAATTAGTTTACCGATTTCACGAATGCTGCGATTTCCAAATGCAGTTTTACGCAAATTTACTAATATATATTGGCCACCCATTTTGTCCACGCTAAACCAAACCACGAGCAAAACTGGCGTCAAAACTTAGAAATATCAAAATAAAAAGCACAACCAGAGGGCCGGGGTTAACTTCGACCGCGTCGAAGTTTGTATACCCTTGCAACTGTTTTGGTAATTCTTTCCTTACCCATAGCCATCAAAGTGTAAAAACGTTTTATCCAAAAAGTCTAATGTTTGCGAAAGAACGGCCTTCAATCTTAGCATAGGATATAACGAACTTTTTGATGAAATTCACTGTTTTCCACTGATCGTTTCTATGGGAGCTATATGATATAGTTACCCGATCTTTACCAAATTCGGCACTGTCATTAACATATTTAACTATCAAATGTTTCATTTGAAAGCAATCGATCTTGATCAAATTTGACACAGTTGTTTATAGGTAAACTTACCAATATTAAATTTCATGACGATAGCTCAGAAAATAACGAAGTTATTCAGAAAATTCACTCTTTGTGACTTTGACGTTTGTATGGGAGCTATATGATATAGAGGTCCGATCCGGCTGAATCTGAGATATACAAACCCTGCAGTATATACAAGCCTACATGCCAAATTTCAGCTCTGTAGCTCTTACGGTCTAGGAGGAGTTCGCATCGATCCAGACGGACGGACGGACATGGCTATTTGAACTCGTCTCGTCGTGGTCGGAGGTGCTTCCTTCTATGCGTTGCACACTTCTGACCAAAATTAATATACCCTTTTTGCAAGGGTATAACAAGCAGTAACGTACACGAAATACTCGAAAAGAAACTCTGATTACTGTTGCATTTTCAAACAATAAGAAAAAAGAATAACCAAAAAGTGTTTGAATAACACTGTGATAGTCGAAAAAAAAGACATGGCAAAATTCGATGGTTTCACCCTATTTCGGGTCTTGCGAATCGAACTGCATCATTAGTTTTTTAAGTTATTACGATGGTTTCATACAAATTTTTTTGCGGAAGTTTTTCAACAAAGTTGCCATTTTTTCGAAAATGGTATTTGTTTCATTTGCTTCTAACTTCTAAAATGTTTATTTTTTTTTACACATTTTCTTCAGCAAAGTTTCTTAGAATTGAAAGGGCTACAAATTTGGGGACAAAATGTAAAAAAAAATCAAATCTTGACCAAATTTTTTTTATGTTTTCTTTCTCGCATTTTGCTAATATTGAAAATTTTCCATTCAAATCTTGATCATAATATGATAATTTATTATGCTCAATGGCAGCAGAAGAGACACCAGACCTATCTAATTTACCATTTATAATATAAAACCAGAGGGCCGGGGCTAACTTCGACCGCGTCAAAGTTTGTATACCCTTGCAAGTTTGTTAGTAACTCTTTTATCTAAACTAATTGTTTTATCTTAAAAGGGTAATGTTTGCGAAAGAACGGACTTTCTGATGAAAGTCACTGTTTTCCACTGATCCTTCCTATGGGAGCTATATGATATAGTTACCCGATCTTTACCAAATTCGGCACAGTCATTAACAGATATATTAAACTGACAAATGTTAAATTTGAAAGCAATCGCATCAAAAGTAACGAAGTTATTGACAAAAGTCACTGTTTTTGACCGATCGTTCCTATGGGAGCTATATGATATAGTCACCCGATCTTGATCAAATTTGGCACAGTGGTTTATAGTTACAATAAACTTAATTTGGCACAGTGGTTTATAGTTACAATAAACTTACTTATGTTAAATAGCTTAAAAAGTAACGAAGTTATTGAGAAAAGTCACTGTTCGTGACTTTGCCGTTTGTATGGGAGCTATATGATATAGTCACCCGATCTTGATCAAATTTGGCACAATTATTAATAAGAATACAAAACTGACCAATACCAACTTTTATGGCAATTGGTGATAAAATAACAAAGTTTTTGAGAAAAGTCACTGTTCGTGACTTTGCCGTTTGTATGGGAGCTATATGATATAGTGGTCCGATCCGACTGAATCCGAGATATACAAACCCTGCAGTATATACAAGCCTACGTGCAAAATTTCAGCTCTGTAGCTCTTACGGTCTAGGAGGAGTTCGCATCGATCCAGACGGACGGACGGACGGACGGACGGACATGGTTATTTGAACTCGTCTCGTCATGCTGATCAAGAATATATATACTTTATATGGTCGGAGATGCTTCCTTCTATGCGTTGCACACTTCTGACCAAAATTAATATACCCTTTTTGCAAGGGTATAAATATCATCAACGCTCTCGAGGAAGACGGACGTGTTTTTTTAAGCTCCCGCGCTTTTAAATGATTTACATTTTTTTTATTTTGTTTTATCGGCATCGCGATCAAAATTTGAATTATATTAGTAAATCTAACTTGCACCGTATCACTCGTTGCGTTTTTGTGTGTTTGATTTAATAATTTTTAACAACTTTAATTTCTGTTTATAACCTTTGTTGGTTTTTTTCTTTTTTTCTCTCTCTTTTCTTCCTCTCTCTCCCACCTTAATCTCATTTTTTTCTTGCAAATCACAAGCAACGCTCATTTGTTGTCTTGCAATTTCTTTGTGTTCTTGTTGTTATTGTGATTTCTAACTCCCGCGCTCGCGCTCTTTGACTTTTTATGCGATGGAAAACCAATAATTTTGAATTCATATTTTTTTTTGAAACTCAACTATTTCATTTACTTCTATATTATTTGGATAACATTTTATCCGAACATAGAACATAATTTTAACATTGTCATACATTAGATCAAGGATGGCCACGTAGTGGCTCTTTTGGCTCCCGTGGCTCTTTACCGGCAGAGGCTGGGCAGAGAAAAAGGTCACTTTTTGGTCGAACTTGTAGACAGAGGGACGGACAAGTCCCGAATTTTGCGGAGAGGGGGAAAAAAGGTCGCGATCTCGAGCTCGCAGCTTGTAGGCAGAGAGACGGACAAGCACCGAATTTTACGGAGAGGGGGAAAAGGGTCGCGATCTCGAGCTCGCAGCTTGTGGGCAGAGAGACGGACAAGCACCGAATTTTACGGAGAGGGGGAAAAGGGTCGCGATCTCGAGCTCGCAGTTTGTGGGCAGAGAGACGGACAAGTACCGAATTTTACGGAGAGGGGGAAAAGGGTCGCGATCTCGAGCTCGCAGTTTGTGGGCAGAGAGACGGACAAGTACCGAATTTTGCGGAGAGGGGGAAAAGGAAAAGGAAAGGTATTATAGCTTAGTAAATGCGCACATTTTGTATATATAAAGATTTTGCCACGCCCCTTTCCGCCCCCGAAATTTGAAAAACTCGATTATCTTCCGTAATTTTTCTTTGTCTTTTTCTTGTCAAAGATTACACACAAAACATGGGCAAAAATGCATCATCGGATCTTCGAGCATCGGCCGAAGTATTACCTACTTGGAAAGGGTGCAATTTCAGAGAATTCTACCTGCACTTGCGGTTTCTTGCACTTGTCGTTGTTTAAAAATGCATCCGATAAAAAAAGGAAATGGGACAAAAAATCTCCTTCGGATAAAAAGTTATCCACATAATATAGAAGTATATGAAATAGTTGAGTTTTAAAAAAAAGCAATGAGGTGTCACAGGACACCCGGGTAGAGCGAAGCTCTCTAGGAATTCGTCGAGTAAACGATGAACTACAGTCATATACAATAGCAGAAATGAATGAACATGCCTTTTGTTATTCTTTCACAGTTGTAGGCGAGATGCAGTCAATGTTTCCTGGGCCTTGGTCAAGTATTGAAGTGGCGAGTTGAAGTTGTTTCACTTTCAATCGGAACCTATAGCGTTTGCTGTATTATCGATTACGTTTTTTTACTTTTTTCTGGGCATTAGTCGTGATTGTTCTGGCACTGTAGAAAAAAAAACAAAAGACTGCGAAAAAATTGAACATTTTTTAAAATCAAAATTCGACAACTTCAATACTTTAAATTTCACGCTAATTTCAGTTTTTGAATGCCAATGTTGTTTCAATTTCGCAATTGCAACTCATAAAATTTGTCATTATTAGCTTTTAAATTGAAAAATTGGAAAAAAAAACAAAATTTTTCAATATCATAATTTTTAAATTCTGAAAATTTCAATTTCCTGAAAATTTCGTTCACAATGTAGAATTTGAATTTCCCGCCAATTCATTCTGGAAATTCACAAAAGTTTTAAACTTTGCAATTGAATACGATGAAATCAGTCCTTATTCACTTTCAAATTAGAAAACACTGAAATTTTTAAAATCAGAAATTTTTTATTTTCGAAAATTTGAATTTACGAGAAGTGGAATGACCCTAACCTATGAAAAAACAAATAGGAAAAGTTCTAATTCGGGAAATACATAATACAAAACTTATCGAATAACTTTAAAACGGTATCTTTCGTATTCGACTCAAGTTTTGTATAATTTATCGATAATCGATAAAGATATTGAACAATCGATTGACATCAGCTGAGAAAAGTGCGAGTAAATTATATATGTAAATAAGCTAAAGTTATGTTTAATTTTATGTTATTTTTATTTTTATGGTAAGCGGTTGTGCGGTCGGTTAATTCCTCGTTCAATTTTAAATTCAAATTCGATTATTAAAAACTAAAAATTTATTGAGAAACTCTCTTTTTGCTTTGATTGGCCACAACCGACGCTGACGGCTGCAAGGTGAATTTTTGGAATCCTTCAAAATAAATTTTTTGAATATGAAAAGTCCTCTCCGTCCACCTACACCCAAAAATATAGTTCTCAGCTATGCGCGTGCCAATAATTTTCTATACAAACAAATTTGTTATCAACATTTCCTCTTTTTATACCCTTGCAGAGGGTATTATAAAATTGGTCAGATGTTTGTAACGCACAGAAGGAGACGTTTCCGACCCCATAAAGTATATATATTCTTGATCAGCATGAGAAGCTGAGTCGATATAGCCATGTCCGTCGGTGCGTACGCGTTTTACCCAGCCATCTTAAGAGCTATCGGGATGAAATTTTTTTTGGGGGCTTATTTTTACCCAGGTGAGATAAAGTATGAAAATCACCGGGATCGGACTACTATATCATATAGCTCTGGAACAAAAATTTTTGCAAAAATTGGAGTATCCCCATGAAATTTACCAATATAATAGAATTTTGTATAAAATCTCAGATCCCAAAATTTGAATTTGATCGGATAAATAGAACACAAGTTACACTCAATACAAATCGGTTCTACGTCATCAGCAAATCAAACAGATCACATGCATACACACACACAGACGCAAAGCTACACGAACTGTATGTGTATGCGTGCGATGCTTTGGATGGTAGAAGAAGAAAAATTGTAGTAAGAAGAGTAATAATTTGAATGTTTTGTTTGTGTATTGATGAATGGAGTTGAAGGCAAACAAATTTCAAAATGTAAAAATATTATTGCCAAGGACTGCAAGGGTATATAAACTTTGGCATAGCCGAAGTTAGCTTCTTTGATATTTCATTTTGCAATTGGCGCGAACTTCACGGCAATGCAAAAAAAACGTAGTCGCTGACAAATTTCAATATACTTACGTTGTCGCAATGGGAGGCTGGTTCACGGGTATGTTAGACTTTTTTCTTGGTTTGGAATCATCTTCCTCGGAAGATCGTTTATTTTGAGCCATCTAATACGGTTTAATTTTCACACTGCACGCTTGATTGTTTACTTCACTGAATGACTGTTATTATGATTTGAGTATTGAGTACGAAAGGGTAGAAGAAATACTGGGGATGGATTTTGGGTTTCACTTATGATTATGCTCCCGCCAGATGCCGCGTCAGTTGGATTATGGATCTAACTGATCGTTTACCGACAGGATTTGCTCATGCGCCGTCTGTCGGCCGGGGTGATCACTAGTTTCTCCCACATCGACCCACGCCGAGAACTGAGCCACTATTTAGATTACAGGTAGGCGCCCATAGCCCGTGCGGGCACTTTTGCTCGGCAATTGCTCGTGCGGCCGTCTGTGTGCATGTCGATGTGAGCACGAAGTACAAGTTGAGACCGTAAAAAAACAGCTAGTGTCGCACAGACTTTTGACGAAAGCGGTTCTATGTCGCTTTGTTACGCGGCTACACGCAGAAAAATTAATGCTTCATTTTCTTACATGTGCACATATATACATATATAGTATGAAAAATATGCCTAATAGCCGATACAAAATATGCATTCATTTTTATGACATTTAGGTAAAAGGAACCCAAGGCCAATAACTGTAATTTGTTTTAATTTTTAATTCGTTTCTTCACATACGATTTGCGCAGTGTAAAGCAGGTTACGCACACAAGCAAGCGCACGCATACATTGACAGTTTGAGCTGGCTCTCTTTGTGCCTACCCCTGGTGTAGTTGTATGTGTGCACTTGCTTGTGTGCGTATGTTGCTTTACACTGCAAAAAATTAAAATTCATCAAATTCTATATCAAATCAAGAAAACGAACGCAGCCGATAATCTGATGCAAGAAAGAGATAGAAAAAAAAAAAGCAGCGATCAATTTTTTCACGTGTGTTTTTTCAACAAAGCGACATATATCTGCTTGCTTCGAAATGCTGAGAGAAACTAAATCCATCCTCATGCTTTTGATTTTTTTGTGTGAGAACTTCGGCAGCCGTTCGGCTTACACGAAAGCAGTACTATGTCGCTGTCTTACGCAGCTACACGCAGAAAAATTAATGCATCACTTTCTTACATGACAATTTTAAAAATATTTTGCCACTATTCATATGTTGTCCTTATAGGGTATATAGGGTAATATAAGCGAGCACGCATAATGTAATATATATGTAGGTACATGTTTTTATACCATACACCTTAATCCTTCCTGTTACTGCCAGCCTCTACAAATAACGGGCAAGCTCTGCTGAGCGTATTATGCGCCGTATTGCTCCGCTTATGTCGTGTGCAAAGTATGCATGCTGCTTTCTGGTCACATTGCTTTGAAGCGTGTTCCTTGCTACCGCAGTTGAAGCATAGCTTGGATGCGTCGTGCTTGTTTCTGCACCGAGCTGCTGTGTGCCCAAAATCCAGACACTTGTAGCACCGTCTCGTCTCAGTCTTCAGGTGTACTCGGCATATGCACATGCCTACTCGTATTTTGCCCGCCTGCAGCAGCTTGTTCGCCAGGTTCGGGTTCACCATCATTATTGCGGTCTGTGTACCACTGTACGCTTTCCGCATCGTTGGGTGACATTCTGCCGGCAGTTCCTCGTCGATCAGTTCCAGGACGGCGCGCAGAAGATCGTCTGCAGTGTGGAATTCTGCGAGATCCTTTATTTCGACCATGGCCTTATCGCTGATCGACTTGGCAACAGCAGTGTCTCCAAGTGCCTGTTTCACTGCCTGCTGGAGTTTGGCAGTTGCTTCGTCCGCTGGCTTGGTCAACTGTGGGAGTAGTTCCCCGGCTGCTGTGCGTCGAACCGCACATACATTCTCCTTGAACTGCTGGTGCCGGAGTGAAGAGCCTGCGGCGGTGTCCTGGCGATCTTGCTACCTTTGGCGAAAGGATTGGCTCCGTTTGTGCACAGTCCGTGCTTTTTTGCTGCTGGTGCTTGTCGCTATGTCCGCAGCATCGGCCAAGTTTGCCACCGGTGCAGTAGTGGTGGTGATGACGGTTGTTGGGGCCTCCAGAATTCGTGCCCCTGCCATGGCTTGTACCATGGGTGGATTTCCACAACTGTGGCTGCCACCTGGAGTAGTCGACGTTTTTCCAACCATTTTCCCATGAGTTTTTTGCATTTTATACCTGCTGCCAGGTTTTATACGCTGTGGCCGCTGGCACAAGCGCAGACCACAGTCCTCTTCGTGTCTGAGGGGCCCTGTGGGTTTGTTGGTCCTCTTCTTGTAACCTGAAAAGATTGCTAGTCGGTAACTTAACACTTACGCTGCCTATCGCGCTTCAGCGAGCGCTCAAAAGCACGCAACACTATGGAGGCTAATGTTGTGAGCTTATGTTAAGCCGTCAGCTGGTTTATCGGCTCTGTTATCGATCGACGCATCACAACACTAGTTACCAGCTGATTAATTGCAATCGGCAAGCGCTAAGAAGTCAAACGATAAGGAAAATGCCAAAATTGAAATTATTCGTCTTCAGAGGAAATTCCGGCGACCATGTCGCCGAAAAATCGATAGAATGTCCGAGGCGACATCTGAGAAATCGCCTCGGACATTCAGAGGAATTTGCGGCGACCGGTACTGAAGGGTTGCTTTGAATCAGGGTGAGGCACAAAGAGAGCCAACGCGATGCGTGCGCTTGCTTGTGTGCGTAACCTGCTTTATACTGCAAAAATCGTATGTGAAGAAACGAATAAAAAATTAAAACAAATTACAGTTATGGGCCTTGGGTTCCTTTGACCTAAATGTCATAAAAATGAATGCATATTTTGTATTGGCTATTAGGCATATTTTTCATACTATATACATATGTATATATGTATGTGCACATCAGAGAGCTGCAACCGGTGTGATTGGGTATGATCGATCACGAAGGAACAAATTTCAATCGAGTCAAATAAGCCTCAACATTAAACAGGCTCGATTCGGTACGATCGCCGAAATGAAACGATCAAATCGTTGATTTTTTGCTTCGTGTATGAATCACGAAATGTGATTGTTGCAGCTCTCTGATGTACATACAGGTCGAACACAATCATATCTTTTGCTCATACCGGGTTCGATTCAAGCCAGTGCACTGTGGTCCAAAATCCAGATTTTGTGGCATAAACTATAAGGAATGCAGTTACCGAGTTAAAACTTTGCACATATAACCATGTTATGATGCATAATAAAAAAAAAAAAAATTGGAAAGATTTGACCACGCCCCCTTGACCTCCCATACTAGCCCACGCAGCGTATACGTAATGTGATTTAAATGAATTTGGGATTAAAATAATTATAGCTATTAAAAAACAACAAATTAAATTTTAATATTTTATTTTGAACTGTTATTAATAAAAAAAAAAATTTTGTTTCTTGATTAAGCAATGCAAACTATAAATAAACAACTTTGATTTTATTTTAAATAAGTTAATCATAGAAGCACAGAAAGAAAATTAAAAAATAACGCAGTAGAATACTTAATTAGTTATCTTCTATTTCTAATTCAAACGAATATGGATTTATTGATTCGGTTTCGGAATCAGAATCACTGTCCGACTGGTCATCATTAATATAATCAGCAAGGACCGGTTCATCGAAAAGTGCAACGACATCTTTAGATAATATTTGTTTTTTATGTTGAGCCGACCTTTTTTTGAGATTTATGCTAGAAATAAGTGGATCGGAGGAGTCCATTGATCTTAAGAATACATCTAACAAGTTATTAGCGCGAGAGTTTTGACGAGCATGTAATTTTCTATCTCGTTTGTACAATTTGTTTCTTGCTTCAGAAGCATTTTCACCAAGGCAACCCACAGGTAGTACTGATGTTTCTATAATTTGCGATCCATGTACCAAAATTTTGTGCAAAGTGGGCGACATTGGATACCACGGGTATCTATACTATATATCTATACTATACATAGTATAGACCTTGTTACAAAACTTTTCAAATCGAACCATATTAATAGAAAATTCACTTGAAATTACTATTAAATTGGTACGAAGGCATTCTATAATTTCTAAGTCTATTTCTAAGATAGAAGCTAATAATTTTGCATTTGCAAACGCCCTCCTCGCAGTGTTGCCATCGTTTGTGTTACCGCTGCCATTTTGTTTCGGTTTATCCGCATGTATACCCATTTTTTGCCACAACATCTTTTGTATCTTTTGTTTTCTCTCCATCATTATATTTTTTTCTGCTTGATCCCTTACTTGCCATTTTTTTATCCCAATTCTGTACGATATTTTAAGCAACAGTTCGAAAACTCGTATCCAGGCATGCAGAGGACTCATTCCATAAATAAGGGTCCCAGGCTTAGGCTTAAATTTCAAAGAGCTCATATCATTGACCTCCATAAACTGTTTAGGACCAGCACCACATATTGGACAAAGTTGACAAGATTTTGTTCCAGTTAAAAAATTTAATACTTTTCCGTCTATAAGAGTCATATGAAGATTATAGGACACTGTGATTGTTTTTTTATTGCTAAATGTGAAAGTGAATGGCAAAAGTTCCATTATTTGTTTGTCTAAATTAGCCTTCTCAATTAGAACGTAATCTTTGGTTTCCTTGGCGAAATCTATTTTGAGAGGCCTACAATATCTCACAGATTGAGGAGTTCTATTTAGCCAGAAAACTGTATTAGAGCTATCTATTAGTTTGAGCGGTATGACGGTCGTAACGAACAAAGAGTGGTCAAGCGAATCCGGCTCATTTGTTTCGTATCTTTGTTTATACATGCTTTGTCCCGTAGATCCATCAAATCCATAGCTTAGTATTAACATGACACTCGCAATATTCTCCAAATTTAAAAATAGCTCTTCTTGCATAAGAACGATTCTACTGGCCGTATGATTCAAAAGTTGTTGTAGGGAAACTTCGGCTGTAATATCAGTACAAGATACTCCCTTGGGTCTTAATAGCGATTTAGCTTCTAGAACTTTGTGGTAGCTTGGGAATATATCAGAATTTTGTCTTTTGTTAAGATCTCGCATATCATTGTATTGTTTTTTGCTTAGCGAGCTTTCAAGCAAATGCGCTAAGGCTTCGTGCGGAGTTAGAGGTATAGGTTCCTTAGCAGCAATTTTTTTTCTTATTTCACTAGGTCCACTTGGAGTAAGCATTGCGCGCGACAGTACAAAGGCTGCATCAGTTTCGTTTGATTTTCTTGCTGAACAAGCAGCCGCATGCAACAGAAGATTTGTGTCATCTGCAACTTCTGCAAGTTCCGATGCTATCTTTCGCTTCAGACGTGCCCCTGCTGCATCATACGATAAAATTGGGCGTCCCACTTTATTATCTGATGTTGTTTCTAAATCTGTTTCTAAATCCATTTTATCCAATAAGATAACCACGGGCATTGAAAGCCATTTTGAGTGTCTTACTTTAAATACCTTCAGATTATAAGAGCATTTCAAATAGTTTTGTCCCAAGTAAAGTTCAAAGCTCTTGACTTTTTTGTTAATTTCAGCTATGTTTTTATCGCTCATAAAACTCTCACCAACTTGCTCAAAGATCCAGCTCGAAATTGCAGAAGCCTTTCGATTATTTTTCGCCCAAACCTCCAAAAGCGAGGTGCGGCAGAAGTCAAACTTGGCTACAATAAATGATAATATAAATTTACCTCGGAAAAACTCGGAAAAAGTAATCATAACATAATTTAATACATACTTTGAGCTGTAATTTACTATAATTACAATTTCGCAGAAATTCGCAGAAAGTTAGTTTTCACTCAACAATAGACGCACACATGGGTTAAGTTTTATTTATTTTAGGACATAAACAATCATTACACAAAAAAAACAATTAACATATGCAAATTAAAATTTCGTGCAGTATTTACATTCTACATACCTTGATTAATATTATCCATTACAAAAGTTATTTTAAAGTTCGATGGTTAATTTTTTACACTGGCTCAAAGTTTGCCTACAATTTCCCGCTTTTTTTGGCAGAGCGAACAGCTGACTAAACACCTGACTTTAAAAGTGTGCCAAAATTTCAGGGGTGCAGTAAAAACAAAAATATTTTTATATTCGATATATTCAAAGTATTCTGTCCAACAAAAAATTGTTTAAATACGATTTTGTTTCAACAAATTTTTTAGGTTTATGCCACAAAATCTGGATTTTGGACCACAGTGCAGTGGTGGGCTCTGCCGACGCACGCAATAAACGTTCGGCATGGCACTTCGGCTCTATGCGAACAGCCTCGCTGCTTTCGATGAGGAAAGCCGTTATGCGTTTGCTTATGACACACGCATTCCCCCATACCCCCGTCGACAACACCTTTTCAGTCGACGACGCCACAAGACAAATACAAACACACAAGCAAAGACCACGTAGCTCACACATACGACACCCTGACATTTACATACATACATACATATGTACATATCAGAAAGCTGCAACAATCACATTTCGTGATTCATACACGAAGCGAAAAATCAACGATTTGATCGTTTCATTTCGGCGATCGTACCGGATCGAGCCCGTTTGATGTTGAGGCCTGATTTGACTCGATTGAAATTTGTTCCTTCGTGATCGATCATACCCATCACAATCAGAGAGCTGCAACTGATTGGAACTGAATGTTCGCTGAATGTTCGATCACAAAAAATCTGAGTCAATGATCGGGTATGATTGAAGAAATTGTGATTGTTGCAGCTCTCTGGTGCACATGTAAGAAAATGAAGCATTAATTTTTCTGCGTGTAGCTGCGTAACAAAGCGATATAGTACCGCTTTCGCCAAAAGTCTGTGCGACACTAGTTTTTTTTTTAACGGTCTCAACTTGTACTTCGTGCTCACATCGGCATGCACACAGACGACCGCACGAGCAATTGCCGAGCAAAAGTGCCCGCACGGGCTATGGACGCCTCACCCTGCTTTGAATGATGGAAGAAAAATTTGTAGTAAATAGAGAAATAATTTGAATGTTTTGTTTGCGTGTTGATGAATTGAGTTGCAGGGAAAGAAATTTCAAAATGTAAAAAAATTATTGCCAAAGACTGCAAGGGTATATAAACATTGCCGAAGTTAGCTTCTTTGATATTTTAAATAAAATTCATTCGTTTTTTTACCGTCAACGAAATCACAACAATTTATTTATTCTTAGTTATTATACATCTGCATCAATGGCAGAAAATCGACGTTCGAATGAACAATGCGCAAATTGAGTTGAGTAAATTCGAATGCGACGCGCAATTTATTTGAGTGAGTGAGTTCGCTAGCGTCGTACAATGTCTCATTCAACTCAAACGAAAAGCAATGAATTGAATGAGTGAGAACGCGTAAAAATTAGAGGGTTGGTTTTGAATGTATTCGAATGCAAGACAGATTTTTATACCATACACTCATAGGGTATATTAAAGTCGCCAAAATGTATGTAACAGGCAGAAGGAAGCTTTTCCGACCCCATAAAGTATATATATTCTTGATCAGTATCAACAGCCGAGTCGATCTAGCCATGTCCGTCTGTCCGTCCGTCTGTCCGTCCGTATGAACGCCTAGATCTCGGAGACTATAAGAGATAGAGCCACCAAATTTAGAATGTAGGCTCGTGTAGTATGTAGAGTGATCGAGTTTGTTTCAAATTTTTGCCACGCCCCTTTCCGCCCCCGCAATTCAAAAAAAACGTTTATCTCAAAAACTGTTGCAGCTAGAGACACCATATTTGGTATGTATATTTGCTTAGCAAATGCGCTCATTTTGTAATTATAAAGATTTTGCCACGCCCTTTTCCGCCCCCGAAATTATCTCCCGTCATGTTTTACCTTGTGGAATCAAATTTGGCATACTTAAATTTAATACTAATACCCAGCTAAATACCAAATTTGATCAATCGGACTAAAAATAGCCAAGTTATGCATAAAACCGTTTTTCCATAAGGCCGGAGTTGGCCGTTGGCGGGTGGGGCGCTAGGGTGCTTATATGCATGAGTGAGCGAGATACTAAGATATGCTTCTAAAGCATGTGAACAGAAATTTTTTAAAATAGGCAAATGCATTTGTTATTACAAATTTGAAATATTTGTTTTACTGGTGTATGGTATACCTAAGTCGGCGAGACGACTTACTTACTTCATTTTAATATGCGTGTCTCGCAGAGTTTTTCGACAGGGATAATAAAACCGAGTGAAGAGGAAATTTCGTCGGTACACAATTTCCCAAGACCGCATGATAAGAAAGCAGTGCAAAGGTTTCTCGGTTTAGCATCGTATTTCCGAAAATTCATTGAGGGATATGCTTTAATGGCGAAGCCACTTTCCAATATGCTAAGGAAGGATAGTAAATTTGTGTTCATCGAGATCGAGGAGATATCATTTGAACGATTGAAGGCATCATTAACGAGTGAGTCGGTCATGCTGACGCGTCAAAATATGATTATGTCACAATTCTAATGCAGAAAGATACTGAGGATAATTTATTCCATCCAATTCAGTACATGAGTCGAAAAACGAAGGCATATGAGCAGAATTATCATTCATACGAGTTAGAAGTTCTAGCCATTCGGGGGCGGAAAGGGGCGTGTGCGCATTTACTAAGCAAATATACATACCAAACATGGTGTCTCTAGCTACAATAGTTTTTGAGATAAGCGTTTTTTTGAACCACAGTTTAAATGTATAGTAAACTCACCAATACTAAATTATTGAGAAAAGTCTCTATTCCTGATTTTGCCGTTTTGTATGTGAGCTATAGGATACAGTGGTTCGATCCGGCTGAATCCCCCTTGGGTATATTGTGCTCCACAAAAATTCGATGCAGATAAATTAAAGTTTGTTTTCTGGAAGAATTAAAATCTGATGTTGGTGATGCCCAATTCGACTAATTGCTGGACGAAAGTCGTCAGTGTTTACAAGTCTCTTGGTAAGTTAAAAAGAAAATTTATGAATTAATAAATCGCCATAGCAGTATTCTTATTAAGTGTTGTAATTGATGGTATCGACATTTTTGTCCCTTGTGCCGTGAGGCAGGAGATTCGAAGACCATAGCTAACAGCCTCCGTCAAGAGCTGAAAAGATTGGGTCTTAATGTATTGAACTTAATTGGTATTGGTACAGACAATGATAGCGTAATTAGATTACTTCATCATCACATTAAACTCGTTGCATTTCCCCCTTTGGTTGCTCTAACTGGCAGTGTGTACTTGGAATTCCGATCAGATAATTTAATTACTCCAACTTGGCTACTTTTTCGGAGCGTGGAATTGGGCCACCAACATTGTCACCCGATCTGGACCAAATTTGGTACTGTCAATAATAGGTATTTGAAACGGGCAAATATGAATTTTTAAGACAATAGCTTAGAAAATAACAAAGAAATTGAGAAATAACACTGTTCGTGACATGCCGTTTGTATATGGTTTGTGATCCTATCAGTATATAGCTCGCATGTAAAATTTCAGCTCTGTAGCTTCAACAGTCTAGGAGCAGATTGCGTCGATCCAGACGGTCGGACGTACATTGGACTGTGCTTTATGGAAATGGTGGCCAAAATACTTCGCGGGGAAATTCCAATACAGAAGTTTGGATTTAGCTTTACTTAGTGCTTAAAAATTATAAAAGCCATAAATACAGGCTGTGACAACTTTATCACTCTTCTTACACAAAAACTACAATGGATAGTAACAATATTTAAAATGAAGTAAGTAAGTCGTCTCGCCGACTTAGGTATACCATACACCAGCAAAACAAATATTTCAAATTTGTAATAACAAATGCATTTGCCTATTTTAAAAAAATTCTGTTCACATGCTTTTTACAAGCATATCTTAGTATCTCACTCACTCATGCATATGAGCACCCTAGCGCCACCACCCGCCAACGGCCAACTCCGGCCTTATGAAAAAACGTTTATATGCATAACTTGGCTATTTTTAGCCCGATTTTGATCAAATTCAAGTGTGCCAAATTTGATTCCACAAGGTAAAAAATTACGGGAGATAATCGAGTTTTTCAAATTTCGGGGGCGGAAAGGGGCGTGGCAAAATTTTTATATATACAAAATGAGCGCATTTACTAAGCAAATATACATACCAAATATGGTGTCTCTAGCTGCAATAGTTTTTGAGATAAACGTTTTTTTGAATTGCGGGGGCGGAAAGGGGCGTGGCAAAAATTTGAAATAAACTTGATCACTCTACATACTACATGAACCTACATACCAAATTTGGTGGCTCTATCTCTTATAGTCTCCGAGATCTAGGCGTTCACTTCGTGCATTGTATACGCAAGTCGGCGAGACGACTGACTTCATTTGTTCAGTAAGGTTTAATAATGTTCATCATGTTTAATTTCATATAATATGTACATTTTTATACCATACACCCATAGGGTGAAATGGTATATTAAAGTCGCCAAAATGTATGTAACAGGCAGAAGGAAGCTTTTCCGACCCCATAAAGTATATATATTCTTGATCAGTATCAACAGCCGAGTCGATCTAGCCATGTCCGTCTGTCCGTCCATCTGTCCGTCCGTCTGTCCGTCTGTCCGTCCGTCCGTCCGTATGAACGCCTAGATCTCGGAGACTATAAGTGATAGAGTCACCAAATTTGGAATGTAGTCTCGTGTAGTATGTAGAGTGATTAAGTTTGTGTCAAATTTTTGCCACGCCCCTTTCCGCCTCCGTAATTCAAAAAAAAACGTTTTTCTTAAAAACTATTGCAGCTAGAGACACCAAATTTGGTATGCATGTTTGCTTAGTAAATGCGCACATTTTGTATGTATAAAGATTTTGCCACGCACATTTTCGCCCCCGCAATTCAAAAAAAACCTTTTTCTCAAAAACTATTGCAGCTAGAGACACCATATTTGGTATGTATATTTGCTTAGTAAATGCGCACATTTTGTATGTATAAAGATTTTGCCACGCCCCTTTCCGCCCCCGAAATTTGAAAAACTCGATTATCTTCCGTAATTTTTTACCTTGTGGAACCAATGTGGAACCACTTAAATTTAATACTAATTCCTATCAAAATACCAAATTTGATCAAAATCGGACAAAAAATAGCCAAATTATGCATATAAACGTTTTTCCATAAGGCCGGAGTTGGCCGTTGGTGGGTGGGGCGCTAGGGTGCTCAAATGCATGAGTGAGCGAGATACTAAGATATGCTTGTAAAAAGCATGTGAACAGAATTTTTTTGAAATAGGCAAATGCATTTGTTATTACAAATTTGAAATATTTGTTTTGCTGGTGTATGGTATACCTAAGTCGGCGAGACGACTTACTTACTTCATTTACCTTGTGGAATCAAATTTGGCACACTTGAATTTGATACTAATACCCAGCAAAATACCAAATTTAATCAAAATCAAAAAATAGCCAAGTTATGCATATAAACGTTTTTCCATAAGGCCGGAGTTGGCCGTTGCCGGGTGGGGCGCTAGGGTGCTCATTTGCATGAGTGAGTGAGATACTAAGATATGCTTGTAAAAAGCATGTGAACAGAATTTTTTTGAAATAGGCAAATGCATTTGTTATTAGAAATTTGAAATATTTGTTTTACTGGTGTATGGTATACCTAAGTCGGCGAGACGACTTACTTACTTCTTTAAGAAAAGCAGTTTTATGTAAATTCTGGGGGCGTAAGCGGGCGTTGCCAAAATTAACTCTATATATTTACATACTACAAGAGTCTACATACCAAATTTGGGGGCTCTAGTTCTTATAGTCTAGAGTAGGTAAGAAACTTGGCTTTCGTTTTTTTGTAAAAAAATAAAGCTTTGGTTTTGTTGGCATTGAGCTTGATTTTCCAACTATAAAAGTAGTCGAATAGAGAGTTTAGTGTTGCAAACTAACTTCGACCGCGTCAAAGTTTCTATACCCTTGCAACTTCTTTAGTAACTCTTTCCTTACCTAAACCCAACAAAGAAAAAAACGTTTTATCTAAAAAGGGTAATGTTTACGAAAGAACGGCCTGCAATCTTCGGAAATAACGAGTCATTGTTTTCCACCGATCGCTCCTATGGGAGCTATATGATATAGTCACCCGATTTTGCTCAAATTTGGCACAGTGGTTTATAGGTATAATAGACTGACCAATATTAAATTTCACGACAATAAACGAAGTTATTGCTGGTATGCAACTCTAACTGCTTCCCTAACAACTTTTCAGTTTTGTTAAGAAACATTTTGTATGGTGTATGTAAGTATGTTTGACAATCAATTGATTTTTTTTTTTCGATATATTTATCGGTTTTTTTTTTTTTTTTGAGCTTGTGAAATTTTTTGTTTCATGTGGGTGAAATATATTGAGCGTTTTAAATGAGCGCATGTTTCGTCAATCCCTCTATGATTATTTTGAAGGTGATATTCCCTAATTTCCTTTTCCTGATCGTCGGGTGTTGTAATTTCTCTTAAAAATTCTGTGCACCTTAAGGCCTTGTAAATTTGACTATTAGCAAAGTATTTTACATACACTTGCTGCACTATTTTAAATATTGTGTCTGTTGCAAATATTGCGCAAGTTTTGTTTGGCTTTAAAGCGGATCTCAACAATTTTGTCATGACTTCTTCGTTAAAACTGGGCTCAAAAATGGTACGCCTTATTTTGTTTTGAAAGGCACTTCTACTTTAATATTTGATTGAGCGGATTCTTGGAAAATAATTTGTATATTAAAATCATTAAGTGGTTTTTCAGAAATGAATATACCTTGTTCCCAATTTTCTTGTGCAGAATGTCTAGTTTCTCCACAGGTTGCACCCACTGACTCGCTCTCAACTATATTTACTTCTATTCTTGTCCTACTCAATGCAGCTGCTATCACATTCTGTGACCCTTTTTATACCCTTGCAAAAAGGGTATATTAATTTTGGTCAGAAGTGTGCAACGCATAGAAGGAAGCATCTCCGACCATATAAAGTATATATATTCTTGATCAGCACGACGAGACGAGTTCAAATAACCATGTCCGTCCGTCCATCCGTCCGTCTGTCCGTCCGTCTGGATCGATGCGAACTCCTCCTAGACCGTTAGAGCAACAGAGCTGAAATTTTGCACGTAGGCTTGAATATACTGCAGGGTTTGTATATCTCGGATTCAGTCGGATCGGACCACTGTATCATATAGCTCCCATACAAACGGCAAAGTCACGAACAGTGACTTTTCTCAATAACTTCGTTACTTTTTAAGCTATTGTCGTGAAATTTAACATAAGTAAGTTTATTGTAACTGTTAACCACTGTGCCAAATTTGATCAAGATCGGGTGACTATATCATATAGCTCCCATAGGAACGATCGGTGGAAAACAGTGACTTTGATTAATATCTTCGTTATTTCCGAAGATTGTAGGCCGTTCTTTCGCAAACATTAGCCTTTTTAAATAAAACGTTTTTTCCTGTGATGGCTATAGGTAAGGAAAGAGTTACTAAAAAAGATGCAAGGGTATACCAACTTTGACGCGGTCGAAGTTAGCCGCGGCCCTCTGGTTTTTTTTTTAAACTCAACTATTTCATTAACTTTTATATTATTTGGATAACTTTTTATCCGAAGGAGATCTTCTAAATGGCTATCAGTTAGACTGTTTCGAATAGAATTTTTTATTAATTTCATTGTGGAAAATGTTATTTCACAAATATATGTTGTGGTAAACATAGAACATAATTTTAACATTGCCTTTTTGCAAATCGGAAATTTATCTATCGGAATTCTCGCCAAAATTCTATTCCACTACTTAGTGGCAGCATCAAGTCAATTTTCATGACCTGTAATTCCTCCCTAATTTCTTCTGGAATTGATTCAGATTCTGCTTCTATGGGGTTATTAAAAACTGCAATGAGCCAATTGATTTGTTTAAAATCAGAAAATTTTTCCGCTATTTCAGAGGAAAGGGTATTAACTGCCTCTGCGTACTCTTGAATTCGGGAAGGGTTGGGGTACAATGCAACAATTTATGCAGTTCGCTGAAGGCTGGACAGGTCATTGTTTTTCATTTGAATTTGAAGACCATTAATTTTGCGACTAAATTTATTGATTGCTGCAATTAAAGAAGATTTAATTGATTAATGAAAAGGACTATGTCAGTTAGAAACGCCAAGTCTAAAATAAATAATGGATTTTTTAGAGAAGCTAACAAATCTTTATCTTTTTCTAAATTTTCGCTTTCTAAAAAAGAAATAACTTCATTACGAAGACTGTATAGTCTGTCTAAACTGAGGCCAAAGAGGCTCAGCCACCTAAGATCAGTAAAAAGGCAAAGATCCTCGTACTCAGCGCCGAATTCTGAGAGAAAGGATTTAAACTTTCTATGGGTTAGCGAATTATGACCACCTTTAATGCGATTAATAATTTTAATTGCTACACCCATTGCATCCACAACTTGAAAAATTTTTGCAAACAATGCTTGCTGATGGATGAAACAATGGAAAAATGGTATTTCTCCTATTTTTCTATTGACATGGCCAAGAAATCCTTCATTCTTTCCTTTCATGGTGGCGGCACCATCAGTGCAAATTGAGGACATTTTATATGATAATTGGAATGAAAGTACATGCTTCTCTAAGGCATCAAACGTACTTTTTCCATTTACATGACTGTGAAAAGAATGTAAGTTTAGAAATTCATCGCAAATTTTAAAGTCGTAATCAATAGTCCTAACACAAATAACCATTTGACTAATATTTCTAATATCTATGCTTTCATCCAAACAAATTGAAAAGAAGGCACAGTCCTCTATTCGTCTTTTAGTTTCTGAGTCTAAGTATTGGCCTATTTCCTCGGTCCTGCGAGTTATAGTTCGACTTGATAAAGGAGTATCGTTTATTAAACTATAAACGGGGCATTTGTGCCGCCACATGCAGGATGGAGGACGGTACTGAACTAGTTATAGTAGTCCTTTACATATCGCCGGGTAATAGACTTGAGGACATAATTTTGTTCATCCACCGAACACTTCTGGAGTATACTGAGGAAGGTTCTCGTCTACTTGGACAACATTTTCATAAACTCCCACTGATTTTGGCTGGAGACTTCAATGTCAATTTTGCAGATGAAAAGTCTGCGCCGCTGAAAACTTTTCTTTTCGAAGAATTAAGTTTAACAATGAGCAGTAATCCTGCAAAATCTACAACAAGATATAACACAACCATAGATGCTGTTTTTTCACGTTTTTAACCCACATCCAATCACAAACATACATTTCATATTTCAGTTACCATAAACCAATCATTTCCGTCATAGAGTATGGGAACAATTAGGTTCAACGAAAATATTCGGGAAAATATTTAAACGAGCCAAATTTAAACGAAGATAAATAAATAAAGCTTTGTAATACTGCGGTGAGCTGAAATATATTATATTTTATCAGAATTATCAGAAAAATACCATTGCTTTCATTTGTTGTTCATGTTCATTCATTTCTGCTATTGTATATGACTGTAGTTTATCGTTTACTCGACGAATTCCTAGAGAGCTTCGCTCTACCCGGGTGTCCTGTGACACCTCATTGCTTTTTTTTTTTTTAAATAGGGTGGAAAGCATTGAAAGCCGAAGTGTGGAACATGATATTGACCTCGGTTAGTGGTCACCGCACCGCATTAAAACCAACCCTATGCTCCGTACCCCTCACGCGGAACCAACGCTGAAGTACTACTTCACGAGGGGGAGATGGCACGTATGCCTCGTCTAGAGTTTACCTAGAACTGAAGTTTTGGTTACGCTGACGTTCAGCGCGACGCAAGGATTGCATGATGACTGCTGCCATGTGGCTAACAGCTAGCCAATTGTTTTGCGAGCTAAGTAGGATATCCATAAAGTTGACTATATATGGCCTCCCAATGCCTAGGCTTAGCTCTTCCCGTTCAGCAGAATATCTAGGACAGACAAACAGGACGTGTTCTGCGTCTTCTATATTCCCCGCACAGTGTGTGCAAAAGGGATCTGTCTCATGTTTAAACCTATGCAAGTAGGATTTAAAGCATCCATGTCCCGTCAGTAACTGTGTCAAATAGAAGTCAGTCTGGCCATGTTTGCGATTAAGCCATGGTCGAATGTCGGAGAGAAGGCGCCATCTGCGTTACCAGTTAGTCAGAGTCGTCTCTCCTCTAACTGGCGGCGGATCTCTATTTCTAGCCTCGTTAGCCGAGAGGTCTAGTGGGGCCATATCAGACAGCACCAGGGCGGCATCTTCGGAGACTGTCCTAAACGCACTTATGGTCCTGAGTGCGCATGTTCGGTACGACGATCTGCAGTCCCAGCTGTAGGTGGGGGATGACATCGCTGGTGCCCATATGGCGGCGGCATATAGAATGATGGTCCTTACCACCGTCGAGATGGGTCATCTGCTCCGTTGCTTGGGGCCGCAGACATTAGCCGTAAGCCGAGTTATAGCTGACGTGGCTCTCGCAGCTTTATCTGCGGTATACTGCAGGTGGGCTTTAAATGTTAGCCTATGATCCATCATGACTCCAAGGTATTTAATGGCAGGCTTTAATGTTATAGAGCATCCGGCGACTTCGATCCTGGCTGTTTCCACTTTTTTCCTGCTGCTTATGAGCACGGCCAAGGTTTTGTGTGCGGCTATGGACAGTGAGTTTGCCTCCATCCATTCCAGAATCCTGAACACAGCTGCATTGGTGTTTTTTTCCGCTTGCTGGATATCAATGGCCACAGTGACGATGGCAATGTCGTCCGCGAATCCCACTATGCGGGTGTCAGTTGGCATATCCAATCGCAGGACAGTGTCATACATGACATTCCACAATGTTGGCCCGATCACTGATCCTTGAGTACCCCGCCTGTGATGGTGTGTTTCCGTGGTCCAGCTGCTGTGTCGTAGAGTAGCACGCGATCCCAGAAATAGCTGCATATCAGGTTAATCTCTGCCACCGAACTGATGGCGTTGAAAGTGCTGCGTTTCCTCCTGAATCCGAATTGCCAGTCCGACAGTCCATGACGTTGCTCCAGTTCCTTCACTCTCGCGCTATGCTGATTTTCCAGATGTGTCCTGCTGTTGCTTCAAATTGCCGCTCCATAATGATGGTTTTGCGTCCAGCTATGGTCCTGTATATGGGAATATGGCTGGCACAAAATTGAGAAATCTACTTTCAGGTCCCGTACAGTTTGTTTTAAGAGGTCCTGTGCCTACCTGCAGTGGTTTAGATTGAGCTGTAGAAACTTAATCCTTCCTGTTACTGCCAGCCTCTACAAATAACGGGCAAGCTCTGCTGAGCGTATTATGCGCCGTATTGCTCCGCTTATGTCGTGTGTATGCATGCTGCTTTCTGGTCACATTGCTTTGAAGCGTGTTCCTTGCTACCGCAGTTGAAGCATAGCTTGGATGCGTCGTGCTTGTTTCTGCACCGAGCTGCTGTGTGCCCAAAATCCAGACACTTGTAGCACCGTCTCGGCTCAGTCTTCAGGCGTACTCGGCATATGCACATGCCTACTCGTATTTTGCCCGCCTGCAGCAGCTTGTTCGCCAGGTTCGGGTTCACCATCATTATTGCGGTCTGTGTACCACTGTACGCTTTCCGCATCGTTGGGTGACATTCTGCCGGCAGATCCTCGTCGATCAGTTCCAGGACGGCGCGCAGAAGATCGTCTGCAGTGTGGAATTCTGCGAGATCCTTTATTTCGACCATGGCCTTATCGCTGATCGACTTGGCAACAGCAGTGTCTCCAAGTGCCTGTTTCACTGCCTGCTGGAGTTTGGCAGTTGCTTCGTCCGCTGGCTTGGTCAACTGTAGGAGTAGTTCCCCGGCTGCTGTGCGTCGAACCGCACATACATTCTCCTTGAACTGCTGGTGCCGGAGTGAAGAGCCTGCGGCGGTGTCCTGGCGATCTTGCTACCTTTGGCGAAAGGATTGGCTCCGTTTGTGCACAGTCCGTGCTTTTTTGCTGCTGGTGCTTGTCGCTATGTCCGCAGCATCGGCCAAGTTTGCCACCGGTGCAGTAGTGGTGGTGATGACGGTTGTTGGGGCCTCCAGAATTCGTGCCCCTGCCATGGCTTGTACCATGGGTGGATTTCCACAACTGTGGCTGCCACCTGGAGTAGTCGACGTTTTTCCAACCATTTTCCCATGAGTTTTTTGCATTTTATACCTGCTGCCAGGTTTTATACGCTGTGGCCGCTGGCACAAGCGCAGACCACAGTCCTCTTCGTGTCTGAGGGGCCCTGTGGGTTTGTTGGTCCTCTTCTTGTAACCTGAAAAGATTGCTAGTCGGTAACTTAAGACTTACTCTGCCTATAGGGGATTTTGAAAATCGCGCTTCAGCGAGCGCTCAAAAGCACGCAACACTATGGAGGCTAATGTTGTGAGCTTATGTTAAGCCGTCAGCTGGTTTATCGGCTCTGTTATCGATCGACGGATCACAACACTAGTTACCAGCTGATTAATTGCAATCGGCAAGCGCTAAGAAGTCAAACGATAAGGAAAATGCCAAAATTGAAATTATTCGTCTTCAGAGGAAATTCCGGTGACCATGTCGCCGAAAAATCGATAGAATGTCCGAGGCGACATCTGAGAAATCGCCTCGGACATTCAGAGGAATTTGCGGCGACCGGTACTGAAGGGTTGCTTTGAATCAGGGTGAGGCACAAAGAGAGCCAACGCGATGCGTGCGCTTGCTTGTGTGCGTAACCTGCTTTATACTGCAAAAATCGTATGTGAAGAAACGAATAAAAAATTAAAACAAATTACAGTTATGGGCCTTGGGTTCCTTTGACCTAAATGTCATAAAAATGAATGCATATTTTGTATTGGCTATTAGGCATATTTTTCATACTATATACATATGTATCAGAGAGCTGCAACCGGTGTGATTGGGTATGATCGATCACGAAGGAACAAATTTCAATCGAGTCAAATAAGCCTCAACATTAAACAGGCTCGATCCGGTACGATCGCCGAAATGAAACGATCAAATCGTTGATTTTTTGCTTCGTGTATGAATCACGAAATGTGATTGTTGCAACTCTCTGATGTACATACAGGTCGAACACAATCATATCGTTTGCTCATACCGGGTTCGATTCAAGCCAGTGGTGGGCTCTGCCGACGCACGCAATAAACGTTCGGCATGGCACTTCGGCTCTATGCGAACAGCCTCGCTGCTTTCGATGAGGAAAGCCGTTATGCGTTTGCTTATGACACACGCATTCCCCCATACCCCCGTCGTCCACACCTTTTCAGTCGACGACGCCACAAGACAAATACAAACACACAAGCAAAGACCACGTAGCTCACACATACGACACCCTGACATTTACATACATACATACATATGTACATATCAGAAAGCTGCAACAATCACATTTCGTGATTCATACACGAAGCGAAAAATCAACGATTTGATCGTTTCATTTCGGCGATCGTACCGGATCGAGCCCGTTTAATGTTGAGGCTTATTTGACTCGATTGAAATTTGTTCCTTCGTGATCGATCATACCCATCACAATCAGAGAGCTGCAACTGATTGGAACTGAATGTTCGCTGAATGTTCGATCACAAAAAATCTGAGTCAATGATCGGGTATGATTGAAGAAATTGTGGCTTTGGGCTATGGACGCCTCACCCTGCTTTGAATGATGGAAGAAAAATTTGTAGTAAATAGAGAAATAATTTGAATGTTTTGTTTGCGTGTTGATGAATTGAGTTGCAGGGAAAGAAATTTCAAAATGTAAAAAAATTATTGCCAAAGACTGCAAGGGTATATAAACATTGCCGAAGTTAGCTTCTTTGATATTTTAAATAAAATTCATTCGTTTTTTTACCGTCAACGAAATCACAACAATTTATTTATTCTTAGTTATTAGACATCTGCATCAATGGCAGAAAATCGACGTTCGAATGAACAATGCGCAAATTGAGTTGAGTAAATTCGAATGCGACGCGCAATTTATTTGAGTGAGTGAGTTCGCTAGCGTCGTACAATGTCTCATTCAACTCAAACGAAAAGCAATGAATTGAATGAGTGAGAACGCGTAAAAATTAGAGGGTTGGTTTTGAATGTATTCGAATGCAAGACAGATTTTTATACCATACACTCATAGGGTATATTAAAGTCGCCAAAATGTATGTAACAGGCAGAAGGAAGCTTTTCCGACCCCATAAAGTATATATATTCTTGATCAGTATCAACAGCCGAGTCGATCTAGCCATGTCCGTCTGTCCGTCCGACTGTCCGTCCGTATGAACGCCTAGATCTCGGAGACTATAAGAGATAGAGCCACCAAATTTAGAATGTAGGCTCGTGTAGTATGTAGAGTGATCGAGTTTGTTTCAAATTTTTGCCACGCCCCTTTCCGCCCCCGCAATTCAAAAAAAACGTTTATCTCAAAAACTGTTGCAGCTAGAGACACCATATTTGGTATGTATATTTGCTTAGTAAATGCGCTCATTTTGTAATTATAAAGATTTTGCCACGCCCCTTTCCGCCCCCGAAATTTGAAAAACTCGATTATCTCCCGTCATGTTTTACCTTGTGGAATCAAATTTGGCATACTTAAATTTAATACTAATACCCAGCTAAATACCAAATTTGATCAATCGGACTAAAAATAGCCAAGTTATGCATAAAACCGTTTTTCCATAAGGCCGGAGTTGGCCGTTGGCGGGTGGGGCGCTAGGGTGCTTATATGCATGAGTGAGCGAGATACTAAGATATGCTTCTAAAGCATGTGAACAGAAATTTTTTAAAATAGGCAAATGCATTTGTTATTACAAATTTGAAATATTTGTTTTACTGGTGTATGGTATACCTAAGTCGGCGAGACGACTTACTTACTTCATTTTAATATGCGTGTCTCGCAGAGTTTTTCGACAGGGATAATAAAACCGAGTGAAGAGGAAATTTCGTCGGTACACAATTTCCCAAGACCGCATGATAAGAAAGCAGTGCAAAGGTTTCTCGGTTTAGCATCGTATTTCCGAAAATTCATTGAGGGATATGCTTTAATGGCGAAGCCACTTTCCAATATGCTAAGGAAGGATAGTAAATTTGTGTTCATCGAGATCGAGGAGATATCATTTGAACGATTGAAGGCATCATTAACGAGTGAGTCGGTCATGCTGACGCGTCAAAATATGATTATGTCACAATTCTAATGCAGAAAGATACTGAGGATAATTTATTCCATCCAATTCAGTACATGAGTCGAAAAACGAAGGCATATGAGCAGAATTATCATTCATACGAGTTAGAAGTTCTAGCCATTCGGGGGCGGAAAGGGGCGTGTGCGCATTTACTAAGCAAATATACATACCAAACATGGTGTCTCTAGCTACAATAGTTTTTGAGATAAGCGTTTTTTTGAACCACAGTTTAAATGTATAGTAAACTCACCAATACTAAATTATTGAGAAAAGTCTCTATTCCTGATTTTGCCGTTTTGTATGTGAGCTATAGGATACAGTGGTTCGATCCGGCTGAATCCCCCTTGGGTATATTGTGCTCCACAAAAATTCGATGCAGATAAATTAAAGTTTGTTTTCTGGAAGAATTAAAATCTGATGTTGGTGATGCCCAATTCGACTAATTGCTGGACGAAAGTCGTCAGTGTTTACAAGTCTCTTGGTAAGTTAAAAAGAAAATTTATGAATTAATAAATCGCCATAGCAGTATTCTTATTAAGTGTTGTAATTGATGGTATCGACATTTTTGTCCCTTGTGCCGTGAGGTAGGAGATTCGAAGACCATAGCTAACAGCCTCCGTCAAGAGCTGAAAAGATTGGGTCTTAATGTATTGAACTTAATTGGTATTGGTACAGACAATGATAGCGTAATTAGATTATTTCATCATCACATTAAACTCGTTGCATTTCCCCCTTTGGTTGCTCTAACTGGCAGTGTGTACTTGGAATTCCGATCAGATAATTTAATTACTCCAACTTGGCTACTTTTTCGGAGCGTGGAATAGGGCCACCAACATTGTCACCCGATCTGGACCAAATTTGGTACTGTCAATAATAGGTATTTGAAACGGGCAAATATGAATTTTTAAGACAATAGCTTAGAAAATAACAAAGAAATTGAGAAATAACACTGTTCGTGACATGCCGTTTGTATATGGTTTGTGATCCTATCAGTATATAGCTCGCATGTAAAATTTCAGCTCTGTAGCTTCAACAGTCTAGGAGCAGATTGCGTCGATCCAGACGGTCGGACGTACATTGGACTGTGCTTTATGGAAATGGTGGCCAAAATACTTCGCGGGGAAATTCCAATACAGAAGTTTGGATTTAGCTTTACTTAGTGCTTAAAAATTATAAAAGCCATAAATACAGGCTGTGACAACTTTATCACTCTTCTTACACAAAAACTACAATGGATAGTAACAATATTTAAAATGAAGTAAGTAAGTCGTCTCGCCGACTTAGGTATACCATACACCAGCAAAACAAATATTTCAAATTTGTAATAACAAATGCATTTGCCTATTTTAAAAAAATTCTGTTCACATGCTTTTTACAAGCATATCTTAGTATCTCACTCACTCATGCATATGAGCACCCTAGCGCCACCACCCGCCAACGGCCAACTCCGGCCTTATGGAAAAACGTTTATATGCATAACTTGGCTATTTTTAGCCCGATTTTGATCAAATTTGGTATTTTGCTGGGTATTAGTATCAATTTCAAGTGTGCCAAATTTGATTCCACAAGGTAAAAAATTACGGGAGATAATCGAGTTTTTCAAATTTCGGGGGCGGAAAGGGGCGTGGCAAAATTTTTATATATACAAAATGAGCGCATTTACTAAGCAAATATACATACCAAATATGGTGTCTCTAGCTGCAATAGTTTTTGAGATAAACGTTTTTTTGAATTGCGGGGGCGGAAAGGGGCGTGGCAAAAATTTGAAATAAACTTGATCACTCTACATACTACATGAACCTACATACCAAATTTGGTGGCTCTATCTCTTATAGTCTCCGAGATCTAGGCGTTCATACGGACGGACGGACGGACAGACGGACGGACAGACGGACATGGCTAGATCGAAAAATTTCATAGACGTACACGCAGTTTTTGAAATATTCACTTCGTGCATTGTATACGCAAGTCGGCGAGACGACTGACTTCATTTGTTCAGTAAGGTTTAATAATGTTCATCATGTTTAATTTCATATAATATGTACATTTTTATACCATACACCCATAGGGTGAAATGGTATATTAAAGTCGCCAAAATGTATGTAACAGGCAGAAGGAAGCTTTTCCGACCCCATAAAGTATATATATTCTTGATCAGTATCAACAGCCGAGTCGATCTAGCCATGTCCGTCTGTCCGTCTGTCCGTCCGTCCGTCCGTATGAACGCCTAGATCTCGGAGACTATAAGTGATAGAGTCACCAAATTTGGAATGTAGTCTCGTGTAGTATGTAGAGTGATTAAGTTTGTGTCAAATTTTTGCCACGTCCCTTTCCGCCTCCGTAATTAAAAAAAAAACGTTTTTCTTAAAAACTATTGCAGCTAGAGACACCAAATTTGGTATGCATATTTGCTTAGTAAATGCGCACATTTTGTATGTATAAAGATTTTGCCACGCACATTTTCGCCCCCGCAATTCAAAAAAAACCTTTTTCTCAAAAACTATTGCAGCTAGAGACACCATATTTGGTATGTATATTTGCTTAGTAAATGCGCTCATTTTGTATATATAATAATTTTGCCAAGCCCCTTTCCGCCCCCGAAATTTGAAAAACTCGATTATCTCCCGTAATTTTTTACCTTGTGGAATCATATAACAATATTCATGTTTAGCTTTAATTGTAGCTATGTGCTTCGGACTATCTTCGTTCTTTTGAGCCGTCAAGGCCTTATGGCATCGTGAAAACTCTGCCTCGACTTTTGCCCAAAGTGACTTAAGCTGGTCTAAGTGTATTTTGATGGAGACGAGTGGCACATCGTCAGCTAAAGCCTGGGCCTCGCGTGCCTCGAACGCCGTTAATGCCTCGCATACGGCAACAAAGTCGGAAAGAGGCATCGTAGAGTGTTCTCTGAGCTATTACGAATCGAATGGGAACAAATAACTTCGTGGAATTAGAGCGCTCAGGAGAGGAGATCGAAACGAAGCTGTAAGTGGACTGTATAATTTAAGGATAGAGGAGTGAGAAGCACAAGGGTCTCCTCTTTTAGTGAACACAACGAATAATACTAGATAGCATAAATGAAATTATAAGGATTTATAATTTTCCTCGCAGTTGTGTGAATAATTATAAGGATATATAATCACTTGGATATTAAAATTGATACAATGTGGAAATATGTTGAATTTTATAAGAGTATTTAAAGAATGTGGAGAAATTGAGATCAGTAGGATTAGGAGTGCCGATAACTTTTCAATGAAGAAAAAAAAACCCGGAATTAATTTTCATTAAGCGGACTAAGTTAATTTCATGGATCTGTGAGGCAAAAATCAAAATGCACCAAGACAAGACAAAATATTAATTTCATATAAATAAAATAATACTTATATTTATTTAGAAATTATTTTGCGAATTAGATACTGACTGAAATATTTCTTATGGCACAATACGAAAATCACGATGGAAAAACTGGATGTCGTGACCGAGTCACGACTTGGTTCAAGTGTCAGCACTGATGAGACTTGAGTGTCAGCACTGATCGGGAGTCAGCTGTTCTGCCGTTGTTTATGTTTTGTGAATTTAATTAATTTTAAATTTTAAATCGAATATCGCGATTTCCTGCTTTAATTATGTAGGTTTCAAATTTGGTTTGGGTGAAATTGAATTGTATGTGGACATATATATGTATGTACATATGTACGTATGATGGACTAATGATCAGCCTGTGGAGTGTGCTTTACACTTTAAGTAAAGGTAAGTGGTACTTTATAAATTCGCGATTATTAAACACTTTACTTGCAGGTTAAAAACACAGCTGTTTTTACATGTATGTATGTATGTATGTATACATGTGTATATACATACATACAGATGTATTGCTACATATGCAATTGGATTTTTGGACAATCAGAATTTCGAAGAATGGAAAAAAATGCACTTCATAAACACAAAAATGATTGGGAAATACCAGGTAACGTTTGGAACAGGTCAGGTATGTACATAAAAGTATACAAAAGTGTGTAGGTCGCTATGGAAGAGCGGGAAACCTCACACTTTTATAAGTATGTAATCGGATATAATGTGAATGGGATTTTTAATAAGAAATGTTGTACTTATCAGGAATTCCGCCGATGCATGCTGGAAGAGCGGAAGGATATCCGGCTCGAAGGACCAATGTTCGTGGAGGGGCGGAAAGATTTGCTGGGGTACAACCTTGGCGGGTGCCAATTTCTTCGTGGTATGGTGAGCGAGTGATTAATTAAGAACGCGCGAAACCTTCTTTTAAAACTATGCTTTATTCAATTTATTCACAGATAGCCCGACACACACGAAATGTTTCGGGTTGAAGTATATACACAATAGGTTCGAATATATATATGAAGGAAAAAAAGAACGGGTGTTCGAATGCAAGTCTCGTACAGGATTGATGATGGCGATTTACCGGAGAGCGCTTCGTCACCCTCCTCAGTATGACCGCATTCCGTTTTGGGAAAAACCCTACCCCCCACTCTCTGCTGTTCACCCGGTGGCGTGAACATACCGCCCCCTTGCAACAAGTTGCAATTGCCTCGCTGGACATGTCTAAGGATGGGGGATGGCAGCGTTCTGGATCGCCAAGACACGGGTGGAGATGGAGGGGGAACTTTGAATGCAGGTGGAATAGGCGGCACGAGGGCTGATGACCTCTGGATAGAAGTCCGAATGAAAGGCTGGTGCTTTTCGGGTCTTTGCTCTTTGGGTTGGATGTACGCGACTGAGCTGTCGCTGTGTAAGACCGTGTGGTGTTGTTTGCCACAACGATGGCATCCTGCTGTGCTCCTGCAGGAACCATTGGAATGCTCATGAGCCAAACAGTTCGGGCAGTATCCGTTGCTCAAGACTACTCGTAACCTGTCTTCAGCTCGTAGTCCTCGAAACTGTCGGCACTGACGGAGCGCGTGTGCCCCTTGACAAACGCGGCACCTGAAACAATTGGAACTGCATTCTAAATCGGACGGTGCTGCTGTCCTTGGAGACATCTTCGGACTGCCGGAGGAGGTGGACCGAGACCGACTGGATTTATCAGTAACGGATCCACAGAGAACCCATCCGAACATCGTCTCGATTCCCACGAAAGAATCACCAACATTCTTGATGATTCGTTCCCCAAGGATAGTGGGGAGGAGCTCGACTCCAAGCCCTTTGGTAAAATTGCGGATCAGCGAGCGGAAGGTCAAGCACATCCTGCTTAACCTTATCCGGGACGGCGCGGGAGGGAAGTGCCTCTGCTACCCTAGGCAGCACAACGGCGACGGCTTGGAACAGTCGGAGCGGTTCGTCAGTAGGAGAAATCTGTAAGCGGCACACTTTGTCGCCGCTACCAGCATCGCATTGCCCAATGCCGCGAATGCTAGTTGATACTTTGCAGCTTGGAGGATTAATCAATTCAAACATTCTTTGGGAAATAAAGGACGCTTCGGATCCCATATCAGTCAAAGCGCGGATTTGAAACTGCTTGCCACGATGATGAATAGTTACCCTCGCTGTACCCAGGAGGCCAGTGTTGCGAGTGGAGGCGAAGTAACTTCCCACGTTTACATGAGGGCTGCTGGAATAATCGGAGGACGCAGGATTCGGAATTATACAAGCATTAGGTGCTGAGCTCTTTTGCACTTGAGCGGGAAAGGCCTGAGCTCTTACCGTAGGTTTTCGGCTTACGGAAGGAAAGGTCGGACCGCTAGAGCTTGGTTGAAGGACATCTGTGGCCTCTAGTACACGGTGGCGATCAGTTAGGAATCGATTCAGGTCGTCCCAGGATGAGACTGCGGTCTTATTTGGAACGGTCTGTTCCCACAACAGAAGGGTGGATTTGGGCATTTTACTCGTACAGATTGCTATGAGAAGGATATCCCAATTGTCTGTACGAGCCCCGGAACGCTCAAGACCGGTTAAGCAACCTTGAATTGACGTCTGCAGTTCTCTCAACGCTTTGCCAGACTCTTGGGATACAGCTGGGATCTGTAGAAGCTGCTTGGCTTGGCTCATAATCAATAATCGATTATTTTCGTACCGCGCAGTGAGGTTATCCCACGCGGACTGGAATCCTTCATTGGTCAAGGGTGACCTAGAAACAATGGCTCTGGCTTCACTGCGAGTTTTGCAACTTAAGTGGTAAAGTTTCTCCACTTGTGTTAGGCTTGGATTATGGATAAAAACCGCGGTAAACAAATCACGGAATGTAGGCCAAGCCAGGCTGTCTCCGTAGAAGTTTTCGACTTCGCACGGGGGAACTGTGTGGCTTTGATGGGTGGAATCGACGGAGAGCCTGACAGATGGGGGAGCCATTTTTGCGGACAACTGCTCGATTCGCTCTCCAAACGAAGTCCCGCCTCGCACATATACCATATAACAATATTCATGTTTAGCTTTAATTGTAGCTATGTACTTCGGACTATCTTCGTTCTTTTGAGCCGTCAAGGCCTTATGGCATCGTGAAAACTCTGCCTCGACTTTTGCCCAAAGTGACTTAAGCTGGTCTAAGTGTATTTTGATGGAGACGAGTGGCACATCGTCAGCTAAAGCCTGGGCCTCGCGTGCCTCGAACGCCGTTAATGCCTCGCATACGGCAACAAAGTCGGAAAGAGGCATCGTAGAGTGTTCTCTGAGCTATTACGAATCGAATGGGAACAAATAACTTCGTGGAATTAGAGCGCTCAGGAGAGGAGATCGAAACGAAGCTGTAAGTGGACTGTATAATTTAAGGATAGAGGAGTGAGAAGCACAAGGGTCTCCTATTTTAGTGAACACAACGAATAATACTAGATAGCATAAATGAAATTATAAGGATTTATAATTTTCCTCGCAGTTGTGTGAATAATTATAAGGATATATAATCACTTGGATATTAAAATTGATACAATGTGGAAATATGTTGAATTTTATAAGAGTATTTAAAGAATGTGGAGAAATTGAGATCAGTAGGATTAGGAGTGCCGATAACTTTTCAATGAAGAAAAAAAAACCCGGAATTAATTTTCATTAAGCGGACTAGGTTAATTTCATGGATCTGTGAGGCAAAAATCAAAATGCACCGAGACAAGACAAAATATTAATTCCATATAAATAAAATAATACTTATATTTATTTAGAAATTATTTTGCGAATTAGATACTGACTGATTGAAATATTTCTTATGGCACAATACGAAAATCACGATGGAAAAACTGGATGTCGTGACCGAGTCACGACTTGGTTCAAGTGTCAGCACTGATGAGACTTGAGTGTCAGCACTGATCGGGAGTCAGCTGTTCTGCCGTTGTTTATGTTTTGTGAATTTAATTAATTTTAAATTTTAAATCGAATATCGCGATTTCCTGCTTTAATTATGTAGGTTTCAAATTTGGTTTGGGTGAAATTGAATTGTATGTGGACATATATATGTATGTACATATGTACGTATGATGGACTAATGATCAGCCTGTGGAGTGTGCTTTACACTTTAAGTAAAGGTAAGTGGTACTTTATAAATTCGCGATTATTAAACACTTTACTTGCAGGTTAAAAACACAGCTGTTTTTACATGTATGTATGTATGTATGTATACATGTGTATATACATACATACAGATGTATTGCTACATATGCAATTGGATTTTTGGACAATCAGAATTTCGAAGAATGGAAAAAAATGCACTTCATAAACACAAAAATGATTGGGAAATACCAGGTAACGTTTGGAACAGGTCAGGTATGTACATAAAAGTATACAAAAGTGTGTAGGTCGCTATGGAAGAGCGGGAAACCTCACACTTTTATAAGTATGTAATCGGATATAATGTGAATGGGATTTTTAATAAGAAATGTTGTACTTATCAGGAATTCCGCCGATGCATGCTGGAAGAGCGGAAGGATATCCGGCTCGAAGGACCAATGTTCGTGGAGGGGCGGAAAGATTTGCTGGGGTACAACCTTGGCGGGTGCCAATTTCTTCGTGGTATGGTGAGCGAGTGACTAATTAAGAACGCGCGAAACCTTCTTTTAAAAACTATGCTTTATTCAATTTATTCACAGATAGCCCGACACACACGAAATGTTTCGGGTTGAAGTATATATACAATAGGTTCGAATATATATATGAAGGAAAAAAAGAACGGGTGTTCGAATGCAAGTCTCGTACAGGATTGATGATGGCGATTTACCGGAGAGCGCTTCGTCACCCTCCTCAGTATGACCGCATTCCGTTTTGGGAAAAACCCTACCCCCCACTCTCTGCTGTTCACCCGGTGGCGTGAACATACCGCCCCCCTTGCAACAAGTTGCAATTGCCTCGCTGGACATGTCTAAGGATGGGGGATGGCAGCGTTCTGGATCGCCAAGACACGGGTGGAGATGGAGGGGGAACTTTGAATGCAGGTGGAATAGGCGGCACGAGGGCTGATGACCTCTGGATAGAAGTCCGAATGAAAGGCTGGTGCTTTTCGGGTCTTTGCTCTTTGGGTTGGATGTACGCGACTGAGCTGTCGCTGTGTAAGACCGTGTGGTGTTGTTTGCCACAACGATGGCATCCTGCTGTGCTCCTGCAGGAACCATTGGAATGCTCATGAGCCAAACAGTTCGGGCAGTATCCGTTGCTCAAGACTACTCGTAACCTGTCTTCAGCTCGTAGTCCTCGAAACTGTCGGCACTGACGGAGCGCGTGTGCCCCTTGACAAACGCGGCACCTGAAACAATTGGAACTGCATTCTAAATCGGACGGTGCTGCTGTCCTTGGAGACATCTTCGGACTGCCAGAGGAGGTGGACCGAGACCGACTGGATTTATCAGTAACGGATCCACAGAGAACCCATCCGAACATCGTCTCGATTCCCACGAAAGAATCACCAACATTCTTGATGATTCGTTCCCCAAGGATAGTGGGGAGGAGCTCGACTCCAAGCCCTTTGGTAAAATTGCGGATCAGCGAGCGGAAGGTCAAGCACATCCTGCTTAACCTTATCCGGGACGGCGCGGGAGGGAAGTGCCTCTGCTACCCTAGGCAGCACAACGGCGACGGCTTGGAACAGTCGGAGCGGTTCGTCAGTAGGAGAAATCTGTAAGCGGCACACTTTGTCGCCGCTACCAGCATCGCATTGCCCAATGCCGCGAATGCTAGTTGATACTTTGCAGCTTGGAGGATTAATCAA
Source organism: Drosophila paulistorum (assembly GCA_018152135.1). NCBI lineage: Eukaryota > Metazoa > Arthropoda > Insecta > Diptera > Drosophilidae > Drosophila > Drosophila paulistorum. The sequence continues at coordinate 744,859 of JAECXG010000811.1, read as the reverse complement.
TTCAAACATTCTTTGGGAAATAAAGGACGCTTCGGATCCCATATCAGTCAAAGCGCGGATTTGAAACTGCTTGCCACGATGATGAATAGTTACCCTCGCTGTACCCAGGAGGCCAGTGTTGCGAGTGGAGGCGAAGTAACTTCCCACGTTTACATGAGGGCTGCTGGAATAATCGGAGGACGCAGGATTCGGAATTATACAAGCATTAGGTGCTGAGCTCTCTTGCACTTGAGCGGGAAAGGCCTGAGCTCTTACCGTAGGTTTTCGGCTTACGGAAGGAAAGGTCTGACCGCTAGAGCTTGGTTGAAGGACATCTGTGGCCTCTAGTACACGGTGGCGATCAGTTAGGAATCGATTCAGGTCGTCCCAGGATGAGACTGCGGTCTTATTTGGAACGGTCTGTTCCCACAACAGAAGGGTGGATTTGGGCATTTTACTCGTACAGATTGCTATGAGAAGGATATCCCAATTGTCTGTACGAGCCCCGGAACGCTCAAGACCGGTTAAGCAACCTTGAATTGACGTCTGCAGTTCTCTCAACGCTTTGCCAGACTCTTGGGATACAGCTGGGATCTGTAGAAGCTGCTTGGCTTGGCTCATAATCAATAATCGATTATTTTCGTACCGCGCAGTGAGGTTATCCCACGCGGACTGGAATCCTTCATTGGTCAAGGGTGACCTAGAAACAATGGCTCTGGCTTCACTGCGAGTTTTGCAACTTAAGTGGTAAAGTTTCTCCACTTGTGTTAGGCTTGGATTATGGATAAAAACCGCGGTAAACAAATCACGGAATGTAGGCCAAGCCAGGCTGTCTCCGTAGAAGTTTTCGACTTCGCACGGGGGAACTGTGTGGCTTTGATGGGTGGAATCGACGGAGAGCCTGACAGATGGGGGAGCCATTTTTGCGGACAACTGCTCGATTCGCTCTCCAAACGAAGTCCCGCCTCGCACATATACCATATAACAATATTCATGTTTAGCTTTAATTGTAGCTATGTACTTCGGACTATCTTCGTTCTTTTGAGCCGTCAAGGCCTTATGGCATCGTGAAAACTCTGCCTCGACTTTTGCCCAAAGTGACTTAAGCTGGTCTAAGTGTATTTTGATGGAGACGAGTGGCACATCATCAGCTAAAGCCTGGGCCTCGCGTGCCTCGAACGCCGTTAATGCCTCGCATACGGCAACAAAGTCGGAAAGAGGCATCGTAGAGTGTTCTCTGAGCTATTACGAATCGAATGGGAACAAATAACTTCGTGGAATTAGAGCGCTCAGGAGAGGAGATCGAAACGAAGCTGTAAGTGGACTGTATAATTTAAGGATAGAGGAGTGAGAAGCACAAGGGTCTCCTATTTTAGTGAACACAACGAATAATACTAGATAGCATAAATGAAATTATAAGGATTTATAATTTTCCTCGCAGTTGTGTGAATAATTATAAGGATATATAATCACTTGGATATTAAAATTGATACAATGTGGAAATATGTTGAATTTTATAAGAGTATTTAAAGAATGTGGAGAAATTGAGATCAGTAGGATTAGGAGTGCCGATAACTTTTCAATGAAGAAAAAAAACCCGGAATTAATTTTCATTAAGCGGACTAGGTTAATTTCATGGATCTGTGAGGCAAAAATCAAAATGCACCGAGACAAGACAAAATATTAATTCCATATAAATAAAATAATACTTATATTTATTTAGAAATTATTTTGCGAATTAGATACTGACTGATTGAAATATTTCTTATGGCACAATACGAAAATCACGATGGAAAAACTGGATGTCGTGACCGAGTCACGACTTGGTTCAAGTGTCAGCACTGATGAGACTTGAGTGTCTGCACTGATCGGGAGTCAGCTGTTCTGCCGTTGTTTATGTTTTGTGAATTTAATTAATTTTAAATTTTAAATCGAATATCGCGATTTCCTGCTTTAATTATGTAGGTTTCAAATTTGGTTTGGGTGAAATTGAATTGTATGTGGACATATATATGTATGTACATATGTACGTATGATGGACTAATGATCAGCCTGTGGAGTGTGCTTTACACTTTAAGTAAAGGTAAGTGGTACTTTATAAATTCGCGATTATTAAACACTTTACTTGCAGGTTAAAAACACAGCTGTTTTTACATGTATGTATGTATGTATGTATACATGTGTATATACATACATACAGATGTATTGCTACATATGCAATTGGATTTTTGGACAATCAGAATTTCGAAGAATGGAAAAAAATGCACTTCATAAACACAAAAATGATTGGGAAATACCAGGTAACGTTTGGAACAGGTCAGGTATGTACATAAAAGTATACAAAAGTGTGTAGGTCGCTATGGAAGAGCGGGAAACCTCACACTTTTATAAGTATGTAATCGGATATAATGTGAATGGGATTTTTAATAAGAAATGTTGTACTTATCAGGAATTCCGCCGATGCATGCTGGAAGAGCGGAAGGATATCCGGCTCGAAGGACCAATGTTCGTGGAGGGGCGGAAAGATTTGCTGGGGTACAACCTTGGCGGGTGCCAATTTCTTCGTGGTATGGTGAGCGAGTGACTAATTAGTTAATTAATTCTTAATTAAGAACGCGCGAAACCTTCTTTTAAAAACTATGCTTTATTCAATTTATTCACAGATAGCCCGACACACACGAAATGTTTCGGGTTGAAGTATATATACAATAGGTTCGAATATATATATGAAGGAAAAAAAGAACGGGTGTTCGAATGCAAGTCTCGTACAGGATTGATGATGGCGATTTACCGGAGAGCGCTTCGTCACCCTCCTCAGTATGACCGCATTCCGTTTTGGGAAAAACCCTACCCCCCACTCTCTGCTGTTCACCCGGTGGCGTGAACATACCGCCCCCTTGCAACAAGTTGCAATTGCCTCGCTGGACATGTCTAAGGATGGGGGATGGCAGCGTTCTGGATCGCCAAGACACGGGTGGAGATGGAGGGGGAACTTTGAATGCAGGTGGAATAGGCGGCACGAGGGCTGATGACCTCTGGATAGAAGTCCGAATGAAAGGCTGGTGCTTTTCGGGTCTTTGCTCTTTGGGTTGGATGTACGCGACTGAGCTGTCGCTGTGTAAGACCGTGTGGTGTTGTTTGCCACAACGATGGCATCCTGCTGTGCTCCTGCAGGAACCATTGGAATGCTCATGAGCCAAACAGTTCGGGCAGTATCCGTTGCTCAAGACTACTCGTAACCTGTCTTCAGCTCGTAGTCCTCGAAACTGTCGGCACTGACGGAGCGCGTGTGCCCCTTGACAAACGCGGCACCTGAAACAATTGGAACTGCATTCTAAATCGGACGGTGCTGCTGTCCTTGGAGACATCTTCGGACTGCCGGAGGAGGTGGACCGAGACCGACTGGATTTATCAGTAACGGATCCACAGAGAACCCATCCGAACATCGTCTCGATTCCCACGAAAGAATCACCAACATTCTTGATGATTCGTTCCCCAAGGATAGTGGGGAGGAGCTCGACTCCAAGCCCTTTGGTAAAATTGCGGATCAGCGAGCGGAAGGTCAAGCACATCCTGCTTAACCTTATCCGGGACGGCGCGGGAGGGAAGTGCCTCTGCTACCCTAGGCAGCACAACGGCGACGGCTTGGAACAGTCGGAGCGGTTCGTCAGTAGGAGAAATCTGTAAGCGGCACACTTTGTCGCCGCTACCAGCATCGCATTGCCCAATGCCGCGAATGCTAGTTGATACTTTGCAGCTTGGAGGATTAATCAATTCAAACATTCTTTGGGAAATAAAGGACGCTTCGGATCCCATATCAGTCAAAGCGCGGATTTGAAACTGCTTGCCACGATGATGAATAGTTACCCTCGCTGTACCCAGGAGGCCAGTGTTGCGAGTGGAGGCGAAGTAACTTCCCACGTTTACATGAGGGCTGCTGGAATAATCGGAGGACGCAGGATTAGGAATTATACAAGCATTAGGTGCTGAGCTCTCTTGCACTTGAGCGGGAAAGGCCTGAGCTCTTACCGTAGGTTTTCGGCTTACGGAAGGAAAGGTCTGACCGCTAGAGCTTGGTTGAAGGACATCTGTGGCCTCTAGTACACGGTGGCGATCAGTTAGGAATCGATTCAGGTCGTCCCAGGATGAGACTGCGGTCTTATTTGGAACGGTCTGTTCCCACAACAGAAGGGTGGATTTGGGCATTTTACTCGTACAGATTGCTATGAGAAGGATATCCCAATTGTCTGTACGAGCCCCGGAACGCTCAAGACCGGTTAAGCAACCTTGAATTGACGTCTGCAGTTCTCTCAACGCTTTGCCAGACTCTTGGGATACAGCTGGGATCTGTAGAAGCTGCTTGGCTTGGCTCATAATCAATAATCGATTATTTTCGTACCGCGAAGTGAGGTTATCCCACGCGGACTGGAATCCTTCATTGGTCAAGGGTGACCTAGAAACAATGGCTCTGGCTTCACTGCGAGTTTTGCAACTTAAGTGGTAAAGTTTCTCCACTTGTGTTAGGCTTGGATTATGGATAAAAACCGCGGTAAACAAATCACGGAATGTAGGCCAAGCCAGGCTGTCTCCGTAGAAGTTTTCGACTTCGCACGGGGGAACTGTGTGGCTTTGATGGGTGGAATCGACGGAGAGCCTGACAGATGGGGGAGCCATTTTTGCGGACAACTGCTCGATTCGCTCTCCAAACGAAGTCCCGCCTCGCACATATACCATATAACAATATTCATGTTTAGCTTTAATTGTAGCTATGTACTTCGGACTATCTTCGTTCTTTTGAGCCGTCAAGGCTTTATGGCATCGTGAAAACTCTGCCTCGACTTTTGCCCAAAGTGACTTAAGCTGGTCTAAGTGTATTTTGATGGAGACGAGTGGCACATCGTCAGCTAAAGCCTGGGCCTCGCGTGCCTCGAACGCCGTTAATGCCTCGCATACGGCAACAAAGTCGGAAAGAGGCATCGTAGAGTGTTCTCTGAGCTATTACGAATCGAATGGGAACAAATAACTTCGTGGAATTAGAGCGCTCAGGAGAGGAGATCGAAACGAAGCTGTAAGTGGACTGTATAATTTAAGGATAGAGGAGTGAGAAGCACAAGGGTCTCCTCTTTTAGTGAACACAACGAATAATACTAGATAGCATAAATGAAATTATAAGGATTTATAATTTTCCTCGCAGTTGTGTGAATAATTATAAGGATATATAATCACTTGGATATTAAAATTGATACAATGTGGAAATATGTTGAATTTTATAAGAGTATTTAAAGAATGTGGAGAAATTGAGATCAGTAGGATTAGGAGTGCCGATAACTTTTCAATGAAGAAAAAAAAACCCGGAATTAATTTTCATTAAGCGGACTAAGTTAATTTCATGGATCTGTGAGGCAAAAATCAAAATGCACCAAGACAAGACAAAATATTAATTTCATATAAATAAAATAATACTTATATTTATTTAGAAATTATTTTGCGAATTAGATACTGACTGATTGAAATATTTCTTATGGCACAATACGAAAATCACGATGGAAAAACTGGATGTCGTGACCGAGTCACGACTTGGTTCAAGTGTCAGCACTGATGAGACTTGAGTGTCTGCACTGATCGGGAGTCAGCTGTTCTGCCGTTGTTTATGTTTTGTGAATTTAATTAATTTTAAATTTTAAATCGAATATCGCGATTTCCTGCTTTAATTATGTAGGTTTCAAATTTGGTTTGGGTGAAATTGAATTGTATGTGGACATATATATGTATGTACATATGTACGTATGATGGACTAATGATCAGCCTGTGGAGTGTGCTTTACACTTTAAGTAAGGGTAAGTGGTACTTTATAAATTCGCGATTATTAAACACTTTACTTGCAGGTTAAAAACACAGCTGTTTTTACATGTATGTATGTATGTATACATGTGTATATACATACATACAGATGTACTGCTACATATGCAATTGGATTTTTGGACAATCAGAATTTCGAAGAATGGAAAAAAATGCACTTCATAAACACAAAAATGATTGGGAAATACCAGGTAACGTTTGGAACAGGTCAGGTATGTACATAAAAGTATACAAAAGTGTGTAGGTCGCTATGGAAGAGCGGGAAACCTCACACTTTTATAAGTATGTAATCGGATATAATGTGAATGGGATTTTTAATAAGAAATGTTGTACTTATCAGGAATTCCGCCGATGCATGCTGGAAGAGCGGAAGGATATCCGGCTCGAAGGACCAATGTTCGTGGAGGGGCGGAAAGATTTGCTGGGGTACAACCTTGGCGGGTGCCAATTTCTTCGTGGTATGGTGAGCGAGTGACTAATTAAGAACGCGCGAAACCTTCTTTTAAAAACTATGCTTTATTCAATTTATTCACAGATAGCCCGACACACACGAAATGTTTCGGGTTGAAGTATATATTCAACAGGTTCGAATATATATATGAAGGAAAAAAAGAACGGGTGTTCGAATGCAAGTCTCGTACTGGATTGACGATGGCGATTTACCGGAGAGCGCTTCGTCACCCTCCTCAGTATGACCGCATTCCGTTTTGGGAAAAACCCTACCCCCCCTCTCTGCTGTTCACCCGGTGGCGTGAACAGTCATAATGTAGCCAAATGAATTGTCATTTATTTAGTTGCGCAATATATATATTTAAAGAGATTCCTACAGTCCTTATTAAATGGGAAAGAAAAATAAATGTTAGACGTATATGTATATAACTTAAATGAATAAACACGGCGGATTCAACTGTGATTGTCATAATGTAGCCAAATGAATTGTCATTTACTTAGTTGCGCAATATATATATTTAAAAATATTCCTACTGTCCTAATTAATTTTTTTTTTTTTTTTTTTGCGCTTTATTGAGTTTGCAATCTGTCCCATAAGGCCAATGAGCAAATTGTTTAAAATATTGATGGTGACTTACAATTTGCAAATGAGTAAATTTAAGTTTAGAAAATTTAGAAAAAGCTTGTCATCGCCGCTACGGGATCACCAGTGCGGGTCAGTCGTACATGGGAGGTCCAGTGAATGGCATCTCTTAAGTCGCCTTATTTGGTCGCTGTTGTCCAACAGGTTGAGGGCCAATGTATTGCTGTGAGACTCAAGCCTGCAGCAGTGCAGTGTGCTGTACCTCTTTATCTCTCTGTTGACATATGACACGTTTAAATCACTATGGATTACAGAGTTGCGGACATATGGAGGCGCTCCAGTAATTCTGCGGAGCAGCTTACTCTGGCAACGGTGGAGTATCTTGACGTTGGTGTCTGAGGCTGTGCCCCAGAGTTGGATGCCGTAGGTCCACACCGGCTTTAGTATGACTTTATACAGCAGCACCTTGTTGCGGAGGCTGAGCTGGGATCTTCCGTCAATAAGCCATTGCATTTTGGAAAGCTTGAGGTTAAGCTGCGCTCGTTTGGACTTGAGATGCGCTTTCCAGGTTAAACGCCTATCCAGGGTAAGGCCCAGGTATTTAACCGTACCGACGCTTGGCAGAAGCGTCCCATGAAGGCTGACCGTGGGGCAGTCAAGCCTGCGTGTAGCAAATATCATGTGGAGGGACTTCTCAATGTTGACAGCAATGTTTCATCTATTGAGCCAGGGTTAGAGCAGGAGTAATTGATACTGGAGGATTTCCGAGGCATCAGCAGGGTGCGGTGCGCAGGCAATGAAAGCAGTGTCGTCTGCGTAGGAGGCAATCAAGAGTTGCGGATGTTGCGGCACTGGTAAGTCCACAGTGTACAGTGTGTATAAGATTGGGCCCAGCACAATGCCCTGTGGGACGCCTGTTTTGATGAACTCTATCCTCGACAAGGAGCTCTTACACCATAGAAGCTTCTGTCAGCAAGGTATGATTTTAGTACCAAGTAGAACGGGGCAGGAAGTAGCGTCTTTATCTTGTAGAGGAGCCCATCATGCCAGACACGGGCGAAGGCCTGTTTGACATCAAGGAAAACAGCGGAAGAGTACTGCTTATCTTCGAATCCAGAGTACACCTTCTGTATGATGCGATGACATTGCTCGGCAGTGCCGTCATGTTGTCGGAATCCAAACTGGTATTCTGGGATGATACTTCCTTCGTCCAGTAGCGGCAATACTCTAGCCAAAAGTATTTCTTCGAATACCTTGGAGAGCATCGCCAGCAGACTGATCGGACGGTACGAATCTGCCTCATTCTCGGGTTTCCCAATTTTAGGAATCATTATAATCTCTGCGCACTTCCATTGGGTGGGAAGTAGCTGGATGGCTCCCGACGGCAAGCACTTTATGGTGACTGCGTCAATGCCATCGTAGCCAGGGCTTTTGGTTGTCTTCAGGTTGTCATTCTCCGACTTGACTTCCTCAGGGGTTACCCGATCGATGGGGAGAGCCATCTGAAGAGGGGCTTCAAGGAAAGACGCTGTGGCATTGGCATCTTCTGCGCTGCAGGAACTGAAAGGTGTGAACGATTCGGCCAGATGAGTCGCGAACAACTCGGCAATGTCTTCACTGGTTCTGCACCAAAGGCCATTTGGTCCACGAATGGGGACTTTCATCATGGTGGGTCTTTTTAAGTACCTAGTGGCTTGCCATAGATTGCGTTCTGGTTGATTAAGCTCAAGCTCTTCCAGTTATGAGGCAGTTGCTTCGTTGCGGACTTTGAAGTACAGCGCTTTCTGCTCCTTCGTGGCGCGGTTGAAGGCCCTTTTATCAAGAGGATTTCGACTGAGTTCCCAGACACGTCGCAATCGTCTTTTCTCCCGTAAGGCGTTGGTTATCTCGCCAGACCAGGCGAACATGTCTCTCGGTGGCGTTGATCGTTGTCTCGGACTGGTGGGTGGACTGCAGGCACAGGCACCTTCGCAGATTTCACGAGTCAGCTTCTCCACAGTGTCATCAATGTCCTCTCCACAGTTGAGGTAGGCGTTGGGCTCAGTGATCTCGTCGAGCATAGTTTTAAAATAGTCTATGTCGGAGTTTTTCTTGAGCAGCCTGGTAGTGTGTGTGTTCGTCTCAAAAAGGATGTCTAGTCAGAACTTTATAGCACTGTGGTCCGACTGCAGGTCATGGTCTGCATATGCGTGAATACGACTGCTGTTGATGCCTCGGGAGATTGCAAAATCCAGGACGTCAGGGATCTTATTAGGGTCAGTGGGCCTGTATGTAGGTTGGCCTGATGAGTGGGTGGTCAGATTGAGGGTGCGGATACAAGGGAAAAGTGCAAGTCCCTTTGGGTTGTTAAGCCTGGAATCCCACCAGGTGTGCTTTGCGTTAAAGTCACCTCTAACCAGCAACCTTGATCCGAAACTGCTAAGGGCTTGGTGGAACATCAGTGTGTCGACTGCAAGCCTGGGAAGGACATAGCAGGAAGCGATGTTAATATTACCGATGGATGTGGCAATGTTAAGTGAAGCAGCTTGAAGCCACGGGTGACGGAGTGGCGTGTTTTCGGAATAATTTAGTCTGGACCTGATGAGGATGCCAGAGCCTCCTCTGGCATTGCCGCTTGGATGATTGGCATGTAGCAGGTCATATCCGGTGATTTTAAAATACGAGTTGTCCGTGAGGTGGGTTTCTGCAATTAACAATATGTCGACATTGTTCCTTTTCAAGTACAAGACGATCTCTGGCCTACTTTTGCATAAGCCGTTTGCATTCCATAGGACTATTTTAAGCTACTTGCATTGTTTAAGAATGAACATCGTGTTCATCTGAACTGGCTTCACCAAATCAGATGCACTAAAGAAAATACAATACAACTGTAACTTTGTACCAAACAACTAACCTAGCATATGACTAGAAATACAATCTGCCACACGCGGTGTGGGAAAAACACTTGTAATTCTAAACTAACACAAAAGATCACAACGACAGGATGTCAAGTGGCCGACGATGTGCCCAAAATAATAATTTTTCAACCCCCGAATACGTGGGTGTGAGTCTAAAATAAGATCTTCTAAGAACAATTGTTACCTACTAGAGCCTAAGATAATCCTATATAAACTGCGTGACACGTGAGATTTTTTTGCAATTTTCTCGTGACACGAGCTTTTTGTGTAGAGCCGTCGTCATGAACGGCGAGATGAAGCGTTGTGGAAGCGCCATCAGCGTGATTGAAAGCGCTCGCAGCGCTGCGTCGTGCGTCGAATCGGCCGCGGAATCCATGGGAGTCACCGGTAGTGACACCATTGATGAATCGGGCGCAGAGATGACTGTCGTCTTCGGAAAGCGGGAGAAAAAGTCTCGAAAAGCGAAGGCTCGCTCGGCTCTTTCGTCGCATATGGACAGCGTGTCCTTGCCCTGTCGAAAGTCCAGCCGATGGACCAGCTGAGTCGGAGATACCGCGAAGCGGAGCGTGGCGAATCGTCGCCGGTGGCTCGTCTGCGATTTTCGCAGCGATTTGCGCCTCAGGGGAAGCGATCAAGAATGCCATTGCTAGCATGGAGCCATTAGCCGCGATGCAGCTATCGTCTGCTATCAGACGCTTAGAGGAGTTGGCGATATCGTTGACCCTCAGGAACGCTCTGTTGGAGGCGGCAGAGAGCAAGCCTGCTGCACAGCCGCCCACCACCCCCGTTGCTACACCCGTGACTATGCACACTTCTGCATACCACGCTGCCTTCCCCGCGGTCACCGCCAGAGCTGCTGCCGTTGTCCACGTCCCCGGAGTGCCAATCGCCGCACCACGGATCAGCAAGCCAGCTGAGACGTGGTCCGCGGTGGTCACGAGTCGGGACCCAAACGTGTCCAGCAAGCAAGTGGTGGAGCGGGTGATGAACGAGGTCGCACCGACGCTGGGAGTGCGTGTACACGAAGTATGCGAACTCAGGAGCGGAGGCGCGGTCATTCGCACGCCGTCGGTTAGCGAGATAAAGCGGGTGGTAGCGAATAAGAAGTTCGCAGAAGTTGGACTGAATGTTCAGCAGAAGAAGGCGGCAAGACCTTCCCTCAGGGTGATGGACGTGGACAGCAAGCACACCCCGGAGGTCTTCATGCAGCAGCTGTATGAGAATAACTTCAAGGAGATGACAGTAGAGGCCTTTAAGAGGGCAGTACACATGGTGTCAAAGCCATGGGAATCGCAAGAAGGCAAGAGAGTGAACGTCTCCATCGAGGTAGACGACTCAGTTGCTGGAAGGTCGTGAGCGGTTTTACATCCAGTGGTTCAGCTACAGGTTCCGCTGGATCGTAAGGACCCGTGTATGTCACAGATGCGCAGGCTACGACCACAAGGTGGCCCAGTGTGGAGCAAAAGAAGCGACATGCTTCCGATGTGGTCAGAAGGGCCACAAGATCTGGAAGTGCGGGAGTCAGGTTGACTGTCGGAATTGCCGCTTTAATGGAATGCCATCGGGGCATTTAATGCTCTCTATGGACTCTCCAATGTTCGCTGCGAAGGAGGCAAGGTTTGCAGCTAAGCACTAACCATGTTTAGCTTCATCCAAACCAATTGTGGTCGGGGTCGCATTGCGTGCATCGATGTTGGCTGCAGGAGCCCCACACAGACTCTGATGGCCGATTAATTGAATTCCCAGCCGGGATGAAAATTTTCGGTAGTCGAATCTTCGAGGGACACCGAAGGAACTCTGCTGTCATCATCGACGATCCAGATGCCATCTGCCTGCCGGTCGAGTCGCTAATCACCGAGGCTGGAGTATGTGTGAGGGTCACGGGTAAATTTGGCTGTATTTACCTGACCTCTTTATACTGCTATGCACAAGCTGAGTTGACGGGATTTTTCCAGTACATGGATGCCATACTGCTACTGGCGAGCAGTACTCCGGTCATCCTCTGCCTAGATGCGAACGCTGTATCTCCGATGTGGTTCAATAAACGCTACGATAGCTATCGTGGCCAGCTGAACTACAGACGGGGTGAGCAGCTAGAGGATTGGATTCTCACAAGCCGAGCCGGAGTCGTCAACAGATTCAGCGAGGTGTACACGTTCGATAATAGCCGTGGACAAAGCGATATTGACGTAACAATCGTTCGCGAACCAGCGTCTGCGTGGGCCGCGTATGACAGGAATGTGGACGAGTGGGAGATGAGCGACCACAACATTATCACCGTTGTGGTGACGCCTTCCCCAGACACAGTTGAGAGCACATATGCTCCTGTGCCGTCCTGGAAGCTCAGGAATGCTAACTGGCGGTTGTTCGACTCTGAACTGGTAGAGGAAATTCTGGAGTACCTTCCGTTGGAGCACATCAGGATGTCGCCGTTGGACTCCTCGGTGTCTGCGCTACGCCTTGCCGTACAGACTACGTGCGACAGGGTGCTAGGTCGCAGAACGTGGCGATCCGCTGGAAAGGTGAAGTGATGGTCCACTGAACTGAGTACAAAACGTCATAGTCAGGAGACTTAGGCGGAGGCTCCAGGATGCTAGGCGCAGAGGGAACGAAACTGCGCAGTTTCTGGCAACTCATCTGCGGACAGCGGTCCGCGAGTTCAAGAAGCTCATCCTGGAGACGAAGAAGGATCATTGTAGGAACTTCGTTGGAGACCATCGAGATGACCCATGGGGGCATGCATACAGGATTTGCCGAGGACGAAAGCGCTCCACAGAGTTGGGATGCCTTCGCGAGGATGGCAGGCCGGTCGTAACCTGGCACGACTGCGCGAGTCTCCCCCTCCGTAACTTCTTTCCAGTTGCGGCAGCGAGTGACGACATTGCCATTCCGTTGTTATCTCACTGTGTGGCAGAGGGATATTTTCCCCTTGAGTGGAAATGCCCGAAAGTAGTGACGCTCCTCAAGGGCCCCGACAAGGAAAGGAGTGATCCAGCTTCCTATCGGGGCATCTGCCTGCTGCCAGTGTTTGGCAAGGTGCTAGAGGGGATCATGGTGAACCGCATGAAAGAGGTGATTCCGGATGGAAATAGATGGCAATTCGGCTTTCGACCTGGACGCTGTGTTGAGGATGCCTGGCACCATGTAAAGGCCAGCGTTGCCGCCAGCCAGGCGGTATACGTGTTGGGTCTTTTCGTGGATTTCAAGGGTGCCTTCGACAATGTCGAGTGGAGCGCCGTGATGCGCCGCTTGATCGACGCGGGATGCCAAGAAGCCAGCTTATGGAGAAGCTTCGTCAGTGGCAGAAAGCGAGGATGCCCAGCAGATTCGGAGAGGTTGACGTGGAGGTCACTCGAGGATGTCCGCAGGGATCCATCAGTGGACCATTTATTTGGAACACTATGATGGATGTGCTGCTCCAACGCTTGGAGCCCCTGCAGACGATCTGTTGGTCCTCGTCGAGGGAAGGTCGAGAGCCGAGCCGGAACGTCGTGGAAAGGAGCTGATGTCCGTCTTGGGAGCTTGGGGAGCTGAAGTCGTAGTTTCGGTTTCGACCAGCAAGACGGCAATGATGTTGCTATAAGGGAGATTGGCCGCTTCTAGGTCACCCTCTGTAGAGTTTGCAGGAGCATTCCTACAATATGTAACTCAGTACCGATACCTGGGCATCACAGTCGGCATGCGGCTTAATTTTCAGCCGCACATCGGAAGGTTACGCGGTAAGTTGTCTGGAGTCAGCGGTGCACTCAGTCGCGTTCTGAGGGTCGACTGGGATCTCAGTCCCCGATCCAAACGCCCTCTATATGCTGGACTCATGGTGCCTTGTGCGCTATTTGGTGCCTCAGTGTGGTATTCCGCGGTTAAGAGTACGATGGTCGCCAGGAGGCACCTCTGCTCTTGCCAGAGACTCATGCTCTTAGGATGCCTGCCGGTAAGCCGTACAGTGTCCACTGTGGTACTGCAAGTGCTTGCCGGAGCTCTCCCATTGGAGAGGTTGCTTGGCAACCAACTGGCAATTAGGTACAAGGTGAAGCATTCCTACCCGTTGGAGGAAGGCGATTGGCTGTTCGGTCTGGACGTAGCAAATCTGGATCGGTGGCAGATGAAGGCGATGCTGGACGAAGGTATGTGCTGCGAGTGGCAACGCAGGTGGGATGACGATGAGTGCGGTCGACCGACTCATGAGTTTATCCCGGACGCATGCTTCGTCTTCAGCAGGAAGCACTTATGTTTTGGACTTCACGCTGGATTCTTGCTGACTGGCCATGGATCGCTGAACGCATTTCTGTATGAGAGAAGTCTAAGTCGGACGCCCACATGTCAATGTAGCGCGCAGTGCGTAGACTGGCAGCACGTGCTAGTGGCTTGCCCACTCTACACAGACTTGCGAGACCTCGATGGACTTGGTGTTCGAAGGGAGGATACCCGTTGGGACTTTTTCCGGGTCCTGGACACACTGGAGCAGCTCCAGATGTTGGAGTTTTTTGCGCGAGCGGCGTTTACAAGAGCGGTTTAATCTGGCAGATGAACCCCCATCGGGGTGACTCGAGGATGATCCATTCCTTGTTCAGGTGAACAAAAATGGCTAGTAGTCTCTGACTGCGAACAGCCCGCCAAAGGTGCAAATCTGGTAGACGAACTCCCATCGGGGTGACTCGGGGATGATCCATTCCTTGTTCAGGTGAACAAAAATCGCTAGTAGTCTCTGACTGCGAACAGCTCGCCAAAGCTGCAAATCTGGTAGACGAACACCATGAGGGGGGAGTCAAAACGATCCATTCCGTGTTGCCTAGGACACATATGGCTAGTAATTTATTTAGTGACGCAATATATACAGTGAAACCTCGATATAACGAATCTGAGGGGGATCGCAAAATTATTCGTTATATCTATTGATTCGCTATAGGTACTGAAATGTAAAACCTTAGTCCTTTCAAGGGACTTAACAAAAAATTCGTTATATTGGGTTTTTCGTTATAACGAAGTTCGTTATATCGAGGTTTCACTGTATATTTAAAGAGATTCCTACTATTAAAGGGGGGAAGCTGGGCCTGATGAACCCAGAAGGGGCGGACGTACCGTATTTCGTAAATCGTGATTCCTACTGTCCCTATTAAATGGGAGAGAAAAATAAATGTTATATATGTAAGTATATAACTTAAAAGAACGAAAACAGCGGTTTCAACTGTGATCGTCATAATGTAGCCAAATGAATTGTCATTTATTTAGTGACGCAATATATATATTTAAAGAGATTCCTACTCTCCCTATTAAAAGAGTGAAAAAAATTATGTAATATGTGTATATAACTTAAAAGAACGAAAACAGCGGTTTCAACTGTGATCGTCATAATGTAGCCAAATGAATTGTCATTTATTTAGTGACGCAATATATATATTTAAGGAGATTCCTACTGTCCCTATTAAAGGATGGAAGCTGGGCCTGACGGTGCTATTATTCATCAAGTTGATGGCCAGTGGGTTAGTGTGCCCATCAAGCCGCTCCAGATGGGCCTTGGTGATTCTGACAATTTCCTCGTGTACCCAAGGTATCTCCAGCATATCGTGTAGCTCTTTATTTGAAGTAAATAGATGGGCATCAGACAGGATTCTTAAAGTCTTATTTTGGAAAATTTGTATGAGGTTCACGTTGGAACGGCTGGCAGTGCCCCATATAGGAACCGTAGGTCCACATTGACTTTAGAATGGTTTTG
Organism: Drosophila paulistorum; assembly: GCA_018152135.1. Taxonomy (NCBI): domain Eukaryota; kingdom Metazoa; phylum Arthropoda; class Insecta; order Diptera; family Drosophilidae; genus Drosophila; species Drosophila paulistorum. Next base: position 729,378 of record JAECXG010000811.1, on the reverse strand, counting down.
TATATTACAAATTTGACGTGGAGCCGCAGGGTAGACTTCCTTCCAACCAGCCAGAGGTGGCCCTGAGTCTGGCGTTCAATTGGTTGCGTTTGTTGCTAAGATGCGTCCTCCAAGTGAGACGTCTGTCCATGGTGAGGCCCAGGTATTTAGCCGAGTCGCTGAATGGAATGGTACTTCGATCCAGATGTATGGCAGGGCAGTATCTTCTTCGGAGCGCAAAGGTTGTTTGCACAGACTTCTCGGGGCTGACGACAATATTCCAGCGCCGGAGCCAAGTTTTAATGGCGTCTTACTGCACCTGAATCAAACTGCCAGCAGTCTGCAGTGACTCGTCGGAAGCCAAGAAGGCGGTGTCATCCGCATAGGTGGCAGTGAGAACTCGTGGGTCCGGAGATGTCGGCATGTCGGCAGTGTATATGGTATACAGAATAGGACCCAGCACGCTGCCCTGGGGGACTCCTGCTCTCATGCTCTTATTTACAGAGGTGTCATCACCGCATCTCACATAGAACATCCTATGGCAAAGATAGGAGCGCAGCCACATATAAAAGGGCGCTGGGAGAGCGGTCTTCAGCTTGTACAGCAGTCCAGTGTGCCAAACCCTATCGAACGCTTGCTTAATGTCCAGAAAGACTGCGTTGCAGTACTTCTTCTCCTCAAATGCTTCCAGTATTTTACCCGTGATCCTGTGGCACTGCTCCGGTGTGCCATGACACTCCACTGAAGCCAAATTCGTGATCGGGGATCAAACCAGTGTTGGCCGCATTCTACGCAAAAATAGTCTCTCAACTATTTTGGAGAATACTGCCAATAGACTGATCGGACGATATGAGGCGAGATTGGCTGTAGGTTTCCCAGGTTTTTGGATCAGGATGATTTCGGCGCACTTCCACTGGGAGGGAAAGTGTCCTATCAGGAAGCATTTGTTTACAATGTTGAGGAGAAGCTCAACTGCATTTGCTGGGAGGGCTTTGACTGATGATACGTCAATGCCATCATATCCAGGCGATTTGGACGACTTTAGCTTCGCGATCTCAGCGAGCAGTTCATCTGATTCGACGTGCCGGATGGGGAGAGCCATTTGGCAGATGATATCTAGGAACTCTAGCGTTTGGCTAGCTTCGAGTTGTGAGCACCTATTAATCGGAGTGATGGCTTCAGACAAATGGTTGGCGAGGGCTGCTACCCTGTCGCTGTCTGAGCGGCACCAGGTACCGTCTTTCTTTTTAGTAGGCTCCTTCCTCTTGGTGGGCCTCTTGTTGTTGTTTGTCAGCCGCCAAAGATTATGTTGCTGATCTCCAGGCTCGACGTTTTGCAGGAAACTTTCTAAAGAATCTCGACGGAGACTGTATAAGATCCTTTGCCGCTCTGTTAAAGTCGGCCTTGTCCCTGGGGTTCCTAGAGTTCTGCCATACACGACGCAGTCGTCTCTTCTCAGCGACCAGTGTGGAAACTTCCGAGTTCCCGAGATGCGCATCTCTGCGTGGAACGATCCTTGTGTTAGAAGTAGGTGGCGGAGTGGCAAACGAGGCCGCATTGTGTATTGCGATGTTGAGCCGCTCGATAGCATCGTCCAGGTCCTCTTCATCGTTCAGCTGAACCGTTGGATCCAAGTTATTTTGGAGCCATGTCTGGTAGGACTGAATGTTGGTACTTCTCTTGAACAGTCTGCTTCTGACTGTATTCGTGCTGGCTGGCATGTTAATAAACAGCTTGACTGCACAGTGATCTGAACAGAGGTCTAGATCGTTGCTTGCGACAATCCTGTGTCTGTTTACTCCTTTGGACACAGCAAAGTCAAATTAATCTGGGATCTTATTGGGATCAGTAGGCCAGTGTGTTGGCTCTCCAGTGGAGTGGCAGTCAAGCCTGCTGTTCGCCATGCAGTTATAAAGGGCCCTGCCCTTAGGATTTATGATACGGGATCCCCACCATGTGTGTTTGGCATTAAAATCACCTCCAGCAACAAACCGATTACCTAGGCTGTCAAAGAGCTCTTGGAATTGAGTCTGAGCAACCACGTATCTTGGAGGACAGTATATAGCCGCAACAGTGGTGTCTCCAGTCGGGGATATTATTCTCACCTTAGCGCATTGAGCCCAGGGTTCCTGAAACGCAGGGAGTTCCAGATATTTCAAACAGCTTTTAATGATAACTGCCGCTCCTCCACGCGCAGTTCCATTCGGATGGTTGACGTGAATAACGTCGTAGCCGTTGATGTTGAAGAATGACTTGTTAGTGAAATGTGTCTCCGACACGAGAAGGATGTCTACATGTTTGGTGTTGAGGACATGCTCAACCTCTGGCCTGCTCCTGCACAGACCGTTCGCGTTCCATATGAGTATATGGAGACTTAATTGCATAGTTTCGCCATAAGTGACATGATCATTTGCGACATTGCCGCAAACTGGTCGAACATCTTCATCATCATGGCCGCAAGACGATCCACTCTTGGGTCAAGTCTGGTGTCAGTATTGGGTGATTGCTCTTGCTTCTGCACTTGCTGCTGTTCCTGCTGCGGGGGCTGCTGTTGTTGACCTCTCAGAACGATGGCAAAAGAGATGCCAGGCATGACGTTGGTAGCACTTAGTCCTGGGGCGTGAGGTGCGGGGTCTGATGCACGAGGAGAAACCTTGGCTCTAGGTAGGTAGTGCTCCTTGGCTTTTTGGTAGCCTTGCAACCTTTGTAGGAGGCAGTGTGCTCTCCTTGACAATTGGCGCAGCGTGGGGGGGCCTCCTTAGGCTTGGGGCACTTAGCAGTGGCATGCTTATGGCTTCCACATTTCACACAGGCGAAACGAAGTCCGCAGTTGGATTTTGTGTGACCGAAACCTTGGCAACGGTGGCATTGCACGACATCACTGGATTTGAGAGGAGGCTCTATGGTCACTATGCAGCTGCAGAGGCGTTTGATGGTGAAAACATCACGGTTGTTGCTGGCCGGTTCCAGATTGGCAAAGAAGAGCGACATTGGTTTCTTTTTGCCCCGACTGATGCCATTTTTTATTTCCATTCCTCTGATGTGGTGTCCTTGAGAGGCCAGGGCCACCTTGATGTCTTCATAGTCAGTGGAGAAGTGTAATCCCTTAATGACGATTCTGTAGGCCCGTTCATCCTTTGGCTGGAAAGTCTGGTACGGCATGAGTTTGTTCTTGAGGAATTCCTTTAACTTGAAGAATCTCTCCTTGGTATTTGTCATGACCCAGATACGGCCATCCCTTTCAGATTTGTAGGTAAAGTTGTTATTGCCAATGGCTCCTACAATCACATTGAGCAAAGACTTGATATTCTCCACGCCAGAAATGAAGATTGGTGGTGGCTTGATGCGTCTCTCAGGTGCCACAGCTGGGGCATCATCTTGACCTTGATCCTGGTCCATGTCGTCGTCAGCGTCACCATTGTCTGACAGTGGTGCGAATCTATTCTTGCCGAGAAGGTTAACTCCACATTATCAACGTCAGCAGTTGCCTGACACTGCTTAGACTTCCGATTAGGGGCCTTGCGTCGGATCTGACCTGGCTCGATACTAGACGAAGTATAGTCACTCTCACTGCTGCTTATTCCTTATTAATTTTTTTTAAATTTTTGCCCAGCCTGTAGGTATGCCACACTTTTTAATACAAAATTACAGCTTGAAGTTTATTTGGCCTTGGAAACCAAGCAACAGTACTTGCCACTGCCGACAAGCAGAAAGCAAGATTTAAGGCACTTTTAGTGCAGTCTTTGTTTTTGTTTTGTTTTCGTTCACTCTGTCGTTGTTGTTTACTTCAAAGAATAAACACGGCGGATTCAACTGTGATCGTCATTTGGCTACACCAAATGAATTGTCATTTATTTAGATGCGCAATATATATATTTAAAGAGATTCCTACTGTCCTTATTAAATGGGAAAATCCATATCGTATGGATTACCTCATATCATATAAAATTAAATTTATTACATATCGCCCAATTATATAAAAAAAGAAATTTTACTCAATATTCAAAATATTGAGGCAAAATAATTTTGCCCATTTATCGTATGGGATCACACATATCATATGGAAATATGCATACCGTATGAATATTTCATATCATATGAAAATATGCCACAACGTATTTTATATCGCTCATTTATCGTATGGGAAAATCCATATCATATGGAATATATTCAGTATGACTTTATACAGCAGCACCTTGTTGCGGAGGCTGAGCTGGGATCTTCCGCCAATAACCCATTGCATTTTGGACAGCTTGAGGTTAAGCTGCGCTCGTTTGGACTTGAGATGCGCTTTCCAGGTTAAACGCCTATCCAGGGTAAGGCCGTCTCGACGCTTGGCAGAAGCGTCCCATGAAGGCTGACCGTGGGGCAGTCAAGCCTGCGTGTAGCAAATGTCATGTGGAGGGACTTCTCAATGTTGACAGCAATGTTCCATCTATTGAGCCAGGGTTCGAGCAGGAGTAATTGATACTGGAGGATTTTCGAGGCATCAGCAGGGTGCGCACCGCAGGCAATGAAAGCAGTGTCGTCTGCGTAGGAGGCAATCAAGAGTTGCGGGTGTTGCAGCACTGGTAAGTCTGCAGTGCACCATAGGACTATTTTAAGCAACTTGCATAGTGATGATATAAGAGTTTTCATCATCGTTTGCATTTGCTCCATTTAAGCTTGTAAGAGGGCAATAATGCGCTTCAGATGGACCATTGGGGGGAAGACAAACGGCTTTGGGTTTCTGGGTTCGTGGGTAACTGGGGGGCGTGTCAAAGGACGTGCTTGGCGTTGCTCGCGTAGCTTTTTGGCGTGCTTGTATACCTTACAGCCCTTATACGAAGCTGTATGACTCTCGCCGCAATTCACGCATTCAGGGGGCTGCTCCTTGTCCTTGGGACACTTGCCCGGCTCAAGGTCACCCGTGCACTTGACACATCTATGCCGTTTACCGCAGAAATTTTGTGTGTGATTGAATTCCTGGCACTTATAGCATTGGGGCACGTCATTGTTTCTTCTCGGTGGCTCGACGACAATTATTGCGTTGCACAGGCGTTTGACATTGAAAATGTCCTTATTATTTCCAGTTCGCTCAAGGTCAACAAAGAAAAATGACATGGGTGCCTTCCTAGTACGATGCTTGGCATTGGTTATGTGGCGAACTTTATGGCCAAGTTTGTCCAGTTCATCCTGGATGAGTGAAACAGAGGTGCTGTGGTGCAAATTGCGGATTACTGCCCTGTAGGCCCGCTCCTGTTTTAGCTGATAGTTATGGAACTCAATCTTGGATTCCTGGAGGGAATTCAGGAGCTTCCTGTAATCCTCAACGCTGGAAGTCATCACACGGACCTGATTGTCTCTGCCAGCTTTGTAATTGAAGTTGTCGTTTTCAAGGATACTCCTTATGAACTGTAGCATGCCAGTAATGTTCTCTACGTCAGAGATGAATATCGGTGGAGTCTTCGGTGTAGGAGGAGGTGGCGCTGGGGCAGACGTGAATGGAGAAGAGCCGTTGGAAGTGGAAGCCACATTGTCGTTTAATGGTGTCCAGAATTGCAAATCTGTTGCCGCTTAGACGATGGTTCGCCAGGTTCAAACGAGCTCTCCTCAGGATCGGATTCCGCTGACATCGCAGATGATGAAGACGACATGCGCCTGCTGGTGGATGGGTTGGTGGAGCTTTTGCAGCTCTTTTTGCGACTGGCTTCGGGTGAGTCCTTCCTTTCTACAGGAATTTAACGCTTGGCGACCTGCCAATCTGTAGCCCTCACGGCATTGCCGCTCGAGGCTCCCTCGGAGAGCATTCTGCCTGCCAAAAAGTGGCTGGATGTGTCGGTGGAGCTTTTGCGGCTCTTTTTGCGACTGGCTTCAGGTGAGTCCTTCCTTTTTACAGGAATTTTACGCTTGGCGACCTGCCAATCTGTAGCTCTCAAGGCATTGCCGCTCGAGGCTTCCTCGTTGAGCATTCTGCCGGCCAAAAAGTGGCTGGATGGGTCGGTGGAGCTTTTGCGGCTTTTTTTGCGACTGGCTTAGGGTGAGTCCTTCCTTTTTACAGGAATTTTACGCTTGGCGACCTGCCAATCTGTAGACCTCACGGCATTGCCGCTCGAGGCTCCCTCGGAGAGCATTCTGCCTGCCAAAAAGTGGCTGGATGTGTCGGTGGAGCTTTTGCGGCTCTTTTTGCGACTGGCTTCAGGTGAGTCCTTCCTTTTTACAGGAATTTTACGCTTGGCGACCTGCCAATCTGTAGCTCTCACGGCATTGCCGCTCGAGGCTTCCTCGTTGAGCATTCTGCCGGCCAAAAAGTGGCTGGATGGGTCGGTGGAGCTTTTGCGGCTTTTTTTGCGACTGGCTTAGGGTGAGTCCTTCCTTTTTACAGGAATTTTACGCTTGGCGACCTGCCAATCTGTAGCCCTCACGGCACTGCCGCTCGAGGCTCCCCCGTTGAGCATTCTGCCTTCCAAAAAATTGCCCGAAAAATGCCTACTTGCACACTAAGAAGATTGTATTTAAATTCTTAGATGCCTCCAAACTCCAGGTTAACAATGGATTAGTTTGTTTTTTTTTCCTCTTTTTTTATACCCTTGCAAAAAGGGTATATTAATTTTGGTCAGAAGTGTGCAACGCATAGAAGGAAGCATCTCCGACCATATAAAGTATATATATTCTTGATCAGCACGACGAGACGAGTTCAAATAACCATGTCCGTCCGTCCGTCCGTCCGTCCGTCCGTCCGTCCGTCTGGATCGATGCGAACTCCTCCTAGACCGTAAGAGCTACAGAGCTGAAATTTTGCACGTAGGCTTGTATATACTGCAGGGTTTGTATATCTCGGATTCAGTCGGATCGGACCACTATATCATATAGCTCCCATACAAACGGCAAAGTCACGAACAGTGAATTTTTCCAATAACTTCGTTATTTTATAAGCAATTGCCATAAAAGTTGGTATTGGTCAGTTTTGTGTTCTTATTAATAATTGTGCCAAATTTGATCCAGATCGGGTGACTATATCATATAGCTCCCATACAAACGGCAAAGTCACGAACAGTGACTTTTCTCAATAACTTCGTTACTTTTTAAGCTATTGTCGTGAAATTTAATATAAATAAGTTTATTGTAACTAAAAACCACTGTGCCAAATTTGATCAAGATCGGGTGACTATATCATATAGCTCCCATAGGAACGATCCGTCAAAAACAGTGACTTTTGTCAATAACTTCGTTACTTTTGATGCGATTGCTTTCAAATTTAACATTTGTCAGTTTAATATATCTGTTAATGACTGTGCCGAATTTGGTAAAGATCGGGTAACTATATCATATAGCTCCCATAGGAAGGATCGGTGGAAAACAGTGACTTTCATCAGAAAGTTCGTTATATCCTATGCTAAGATTGAAGGCCGTTCTTTCGCAAACATTACCCTTTTAAGATAAAACAATTAGTTTAGATAAAAGAGTTACTACCAAACTTGCAAGGGTATACAAACTTTGACGCGGTCGAAGTTAGCCCCGGCCCTCTGGTTTTTATTAAATTATTGTTGACTTATTTTGCTAAGCGCTCTAGACGTCCGTACACTTCGACAGTCACAACGAGAATTTTAATTTAATAGCGTTCATTTTCGTTTTTCATTAATTGAATGCAGCTTAATTTGAAGGCAAGAAGGATGCAATGGCTTATCGGTCACAAATCGCAGCTCAGTACATCAAACAAGGCATTCAGCTGTGGGGCACGGTGAGTCATTCCAAAGTTGAAATCCTGCAAAGATTTCAAAATTAGATTCTGCGCAAACTGGTGCGTGCGCCGTTCTACGTCCGTAACTCAGTTCTACATAGGGACTTGAAAATCCCAAAAGTCAACAGGGAGATCCCAAGATATGGGGTCCGCCACAACGGCGGATTCAACTGTGATCGTCATAATGTAGCCAAATGAATTGTCATTTATTTAGTTGCGCAATATATATATTTAAAGAGATTCCTACTGTCCTTATTAAATGGGAGATAAAACTAAATGTTACATATGTATATCTAATGGGAAAATCCAAATCGTATGGAATACCTCATATCATATAAAATTAAATTTATTAAATATCGCCCAATTATTTAAAAAAAGAAATTTTACTCAATATTCAAAATATTGAGGCAAAATAATTTTGCCCATTTATCGTATGGGATCACACATATCATATGGAAATATGCATACCGTATGAATATTTCATATCATATGAAAATATGCCACAACGTATTTTATATCGCTCATTTATCGTATGGGAAAATCCATATCATATGGAATATATTCAGTATGACTTTATACAGCAGCACCTTGTTGCGGAGGCTGAGCTGGGATCTTCCGCCAATAACCCATTGCATTTTGGACAGCTTGAGGTTAAGCTGCGCTCGTTTGGACTTGAGATGCGCTTTCCAGGTTAAACGCCTATCCAGGGTAAGGCCGTCTCGACGCTTGGCAGAAGCGTCCCATGAAGGCTGACCGTGGGGCAGTCAAGCCTGCGTGTAGCAAATGTCATGTGGAGGGACTTCTCAATGTTGACAGCAATGTTCCATCTATTGAGCCAGGGTTCGAGCAGGAGTAATTGATACTGGAGGATTTTCGAGGCATCAGCAGGGTGCGCACCGCAGGCAATGAAAGCAGTGTCGTCTGCGTAGGAGGCAATCAAGAGTTGCGGGTGTTGCAGCACTGGTAAGTCTGCAGTGCACCATAGGACTATTTTAAGCAACTTGCATAGTGATGATATAAGAGTTTTCATCATCGTTTGCATTTGCTCCATTTAAGCTTGTAAGAGGGCAATAATGCGCTTCAGATGGACCATTGGGGGAAGACAAACGGCTTTGGGTTTCTGGGTTCGTGGGTAACTGGGGGGCGTGTCAAAGGACGTGCTTGGCGTTGCTCGCGTAGCTTTTTGGCGTGCTTGTATACCTTACAGCCCTTATACGAAGCTGTATGACTCTCGCCGCAATTCACGCATTCAGGGGGCTGCTCCTTGTCCTTGGGACACTTGCCCGGCTCAAGGTCACCCGTGCACTTGACACATCTATGCCGTTTACCGCAGAAATTTTGTGTGTGATTGAATTCCTGGCACTTATAGCATTGGGGCACGTCATTGTTTCTTCTCGGTGGCTCGACGACAATTATTGCGTTGCACAGGCGTTTGACATTGAAAATGTCCTTATTATTTCCAGTTCGCTCAAGGTCAACAAAGAAAAATGACATGGGTGCCTTCCTAGTACGATGCTTGGCATTGGTTATGTGGCGAACTTTATGGCCAAGTTTGTCCAGTTCATCCTGGATGAGTGAAACAGAGGTGCTGTGGTGCAAATTGCGGATTACTGCCCTGTAGGCCCGCTCCTGTTTTAGCTGATAGTTATGGAACTCAATCTTGGATTCCTGGAGGGAATTCAGGAGCTTCCTGTAATCCTCAACGCTGGAAGTCATCACACGGACCTGATTGTCTCTGCCAGCTTTGTAATTGAAGTTGTCGTTTTCAAGGATACTCCTTATGAACTGTAGCATGCCAGTAATGTTCTCTACGTCAGAGATGAATATCGGTGGAGTCTTCGGTGTAGGAGGAGGTGGCGCTGGGGCAGACGTGAATGGAGAAGAGCCGTTGGAAGTGGAAGCCACATTGTCGTTTAATGGTGTCCAGAATTGCAAATCTGTTGCCGCTTAGACGATGGTTCGCCAGGTTCAAACGAGCTCTCCTCAGGATCGGATTCCGCTGACATCGCAGATGATGAAGACGACATGCGCCTGCTGGTGGATGGGTTGGTGGAGCTTTTGCAGCTCTTTTCGCGACTGGCTTCGGGTGAGTCCTTCCTTTCTACAGGAATTTAACGCTTGGCGACCTGCCAATCTGTAGCCCTCACGGCATTGCCGCTCGAGGCTCCCTCGGAGAGCATTCTGCCTGCCAAAAAGTGGCTGGATGTGTCGGTGGAGCTTTTGCGGCTCTTTTTGCGACTGGCTTCAGGTGAGTCCTTCCTTTTTACAGGAATTTTACGCTTGGCGACCTGCCAATCTGTAGCTCTCACGGCATTGCCGCTCGAGGCTTCCTCGTTGAGCATTCTGCCGGCCAAAAAGTGGCTGGATGGGTCGGTGGAGCTTTTGCGGCTTTTTTTGCGACTGGCTTAGGGTGAGTCCTTCCTTTTTACAGGAATTTTACGCTTGGCGACCTGCCAATCTGTAGACCTCACGGCATTGCCGCTCGAGGCTCCCTCGGAGAGCATTCTGCCGGCCAAAAAGTGGCTGGATGGGTCGGTGGAGCTTTTGCGTCTTTTTTTGCGACTGGCTTAGGGTGAGTCCTTCCTTTTTACAGGAATTTTACGCTTGGCGACCTGCCAATCTGTAGCCCTCACGGCACTGCCGCTCGAGGCTCCCCCGTTGAGCATTCTGCCTTCCAAAAAATTGCCCGAAAAATGCCTACTTGCACACTAAGAAGATTGTTTTTAAATTCTTAGATGCCTCCAAACTCCAGGTTAACAATGGATTAGTTTGTTTTTTTTTCCTCTTTTTTTTTTTTATTAAATTATTGTTGACTTATTTTGCTAAGCGCTCTAGACGTCCGTACTTTTCGACAGTCACAACGAGAATTTTAATTTAATAGCGTTCATTTTCGTTTTTCATTAATTGAATGCAGCTTAATTTGAAGGCAAGAAGGATGCAATGGCTTATCGGTCACAAATCGCAGCTCAGTACATCAAACAAGGCATTCAGCTGTGGGGCACGGTGAGTCATTCCAAAGTTGAAATCCTGCAAAGATTTCAAAATTAGATTCTGCGCAAACTGGTGCGTGCGCCGTTCTACGTCCGTAACTCAGTTCTACTTAGGGACTTGAAAATCCCAAAAGTCAACAGGGAGATCCCAAGATATGGGGTCCGCCACAACGGCGGATTCAACTGTGATCGTCATAATGTAGCCAAATGAATTGTCATTTATTTAGTTGCGCAATATATATATTTAAAGAGATTCCTACTGTCCTTATTAAATGGGAGATAAAACTAAATGTTACATATGTATATCTAATGGGAAAATCCAAATCGTATGGAATACCTCATATCATATAAAATTAAATTTATTAAATATCGCCCAATTATTTAAAAAAGAAATTTTACTCAATATTCAAAATAAATTTTGCCCATTTATCGTATGGGATCACACATATCATATGGAAATATGCATACCGTATGAATATTTCATATCATATGAAAATATGCCACAACGTATTTTATATCGCTCATTTATCGTATGGGAAAATCCATATCATATGGAATATATTCAGTATGACTTTATACAGCAGCACCTTGTTGCGGAGGCTGAGCTGGGATCTTCCGCCAATAACCCATTGCATTTTGGACAGCTTGAGGTTAAGCTGCGCTCGTTTGGACTTGAGATGCGCTTTCCAGGTTAAACGCCTATCCAGGGTAAGGCCGTCTCGACGCTTGGCAGAAGCGTCCCATGAAGGCTGACCGTGGGGCAGTCAAGCCTGCGTGTAGCAAATGTCATGTGGAGGGACTTCTCAATGTTGACAGCAATGTTCCATCTATTGAGCCAGGGTTCGAGCAGGAGTAATTGATACTGGAGGATTTTCGAGGCATCAGCAGGGTGCGCACCGCAGGCAATGAAAGCAGTGTCGTCTGCGTAGGAGGCAATCAAGAGTTGCGGGTGTTGCAGCACTGGTAAGTCTGCAGTGCACCATAGGACTATTTTAAGCAACTTGCATAGTGATGATATAAGAGTTTTCATCATCGTTTGCATTTGCTCCATTTAAGCTTGTAAGAGGGCAATAATGCGCTTCAGATGGACCATTGGGTGGAAGACAAACGGCTTTGGGTTTCTGGGTTCGTGGGTAACTGGGGGGCGTGTCAAAGGACGCGCTTGGCGTTGCTCGCGTAGCTTTTTGGCGTGCTTGTATACCTTACAGCCCTTATACGAAGCTGTATGACTCTCGCCGCAATTCACGCATTCAGGGGGCTGCTCCTTGTCCTTGGGACACTTGCCCGGCTCAAGGTCACCCGTGCACTTGACACATCTGTGCCGTTTACCGCAGAAATTTTGTGTGTGATTGAATTCCTGGCACTTATAGCATTGGGGCACGTCATTGTTTCTTCTCGGTGGCTCGACGACAATTATTGCGTTGCACAGGCGTTTGACATTGAAAATGTCCTTATTATTTCCAGTTCGCTCAAGGTCAACAAAGAAAAATGACATGGGTGCCTTCCTAGTACGATGCTTGGCATTGGTTATGTGGCGAACTTTATGGCCAAGTTTGTCCAGTTCATCCTGGATGAGTGAAACAGAGGTGCTGTGGTGCAAATTGCGGATTACTGCCCTGTAGGCCCGCTCCTGTTTTAGCTGATAGCTTTGGAACTCAATCTTGGATTCCTGGAGGGAATTCAGGAGCTTCCTGTAATCCTCAACGCTGGAAGTCATCACACGGACCTGATTGTCTCTGCCAGCTTTGTAATTGAAGTTGTCGTTTTCAAGGATACTCCTTATGAACTGTAGCATGCCAGTAATGTTCTCAACGTCAGAGATGAATATCGGTGGAGTCTTCGGTGTAGGAGGAGGTGGCGCTGGGGCAGACGTGAATGGAGAAGAGCCGTTGGAAGTGGAAGCCACATTGTCGTTTAATGGTGTCCAGAATTGCAAATCTGTTGCCGCTTAGACGATGGTTCGCCAGGTTCAAACGAGCTCTCCTCAGGATCGGATTCCGCTGACATCGCAGATGATGAAGACGACATGCGCCTGCTGGTGGATGGGTTGGTGGAGCTTTTGCAGCTCTTTTTGCGACTGGCTTCAGGTGAGTCCTTCCTTTCTACAGGAATTTAACGCTTGGCGATCTGCCAATCTTTAGACCTCACGGCATTGCCGCTCGAGGCTCCCTCGTAGAGCATTTTGCCTGCCAAAAAGTGGCTGGATGTGTCGGTGGAGCTTTTGCGGCTCTTTTTGCGAAAGGCTTCAGGTGAGTCCTTCCTTTTTACAGGAATTTTACGCTTGGCGACCTGCCAATCTGTAGCCCTCACGGCACTGCCGCTCGAGGCTCCCCCGTTGAGCATTCTGCCTTCCTAAAAGGGGCCCGAAAAATGCCTACTTGCACACTAAGAAGATTGTTTTTAAATTTTTAGATGCCAACAGGCTTGCAGCTGACTTAGTAGATGACCATTGTCTTCGCAGACTGAAGAGGTTGCATAACCTTGACCTCCCCTTCATGACAGATCCCAAAAAAAAAACAAAAAAAATATGTAAAATTATTGTTGGGTGGTACCTTTAAACATAAATGGTAGATTTTGAGAAAGTGTGGCACAAAACCTACTTAGGTGGTGTGATGTCGAGCATGGTCAGACATAGGTTATATCAGTACAAGTCTTAAATACATATGTCTAATGCATGTATAATCGGCAATGTCTATTTATTTATATATTATAATGAAGTCTTATGGTATTTATAAAAATACATATGTAAAATTATTTGTGGGTGGTACCTTCAAACATAAATGGGCGATTTTGAGTGTGGCACAAAACCTACACATGATGAACAGTGGTTGTTCAGTCATGTTGAAGTTTGCTCTAATTCAACGGTAATATGTCAAGTAAAGAAGATAATGAAAAAGCCTACCAAGGTATATTAAGGTGTATGATGAAACGATATTAGGAGCGTTCTCTCTGCTGAAGTTTATTTACTGGTTATATTTGGATTTATCGTTAATATTGGAATAAAATTATGGGCATTAAATTAGTTCATAGTTTAATTGTTCGTAATCTTTGTTCGTCTTTTATATGAGAAGGATTTTTGAATAAGCATTGCATTATAAATCTTGTTTTGTTTGCAACTTAAATAATTTGTCAAGTATTTAGAGCAAAATGTTACTTTTTTAAAATCTATGTATTATTATTATTTTCTTTCGAAATAAACAAAATTAAAACAAATGTGATTATATATTTTGTAAGTGTAAAAATAAAGACATTTTTGAACAAAATTATTAAATATATATATTCAATTAATGAAAAACGAAAATGAACGCTATTAAATTATGGCCGTATTCGTAAAATTTACCAAAAACAATATATATTACTTTATTCAAAAGTATATCATATTGTCAAGTATCTTTTAATAGTATATAAATGTGTTTTGTTAATAATCATATAATTATGTTTTTAATAACACATTAAAGAATAACATTATTCTGGTTGATCCTGCCAGTAGTTATATGCTTGTCTCAAAGATTAAGCCATGCATGTCTAAGTACACACGAACTAAAAGTGAAACCGCAAAAGGCTCATTATATCAGTTATGGTCCCTTAGATCGTTAACAGTTACTTGGATAACTGTGGTAATTCTAGAGCTAATACATGCAATTAAAACACGGACCTTCTGGGACGTGTGCTTTTATTAGACTAAAACCAAGCGATCATTTGATCGTTATATTGGTTGAACTCTAGATAACATGCAGATCGTATGGTCTTGTACCGACGACAGATCTTTCAAATGTCTGCCCTATCAACTTTTGATGGTAGTATCTAGGACTACCATGGTTGCAACGGGTAACGGGGAATCAGGGTTCGATTCTGGAGAGGGAGCCTGAGAAACGGCTACCACATCTAAGGAAGGCAGCAGGCGCGTAAATTACCCACTCCCAGCTCGGGGAGGTAGTGACGAAAAATAACAATACAGGACTCATATCCGAGGCCCTGTAATTGGAATGAGTACACTTTAAATCCTTTAACAAGGACTAATTGCAGTGCAAGTCTGGTGCCAGCAGCCGCGGTAATTCCAGCTCCAATAGCGTATATTAAAGTTATTGCGGTTAAAACATTCGTAGTTGAACTTGTGCTTTATACGGGTAGTACAACATACATTTGTAGTTAGTACTATAAGTTAAGACCAGATATGCTTCACTATCATAATCACACTCACACCACGCCCATAGAGAACATTCAAGAGTTATCATAATGAGCACTGACGTAATGAGCATCGACATAATGAGCATCGGCATAATCATAGAAGGCAACGCCAAGAATGTCACCCGATAACCCTGCAACACACAATCGTCTTCACACAATCGCCAGACTAAACATTCCTAGGGTGATAGTGTCAAATTCGGTACATCAGACGGCATGCCGCCCAATCCCATAAATCAATTCGGCAATAAGCATCATGTTCGGTGCACCAGCCATCACGTCGCCCAAATCAATTTCATGATAAACAGATCCCACGCTCGCGTTGGACCATTGGACTCAACAAGCGTCGCTGTCACCATCGACGCCCAAAATCAGAGGCTTCATTCAAACATAATCGATCTACACAATTCTGTCTTTAATCCTAGTACAAACTTGTCACTTCGTTAGAGCTCCGCGATCTTGGTTCAGTCTAGTAGTCACAAAGTCTTCCAGTAACAAAGATAGATTGTCAAATGTGTACTCAATATTAAATAAACTCAAAATAAAACTTTATTTTTTTATGCGACTAACTAAGATTGTGTTTAATTTATACCTTTATGTATGTAAGCGTATTATCGGTGCTTTTACATTACGGTACATTAGTGCTCTTCATCGAGTGTTTTTGTGGGCCGGTACAATTACTTTGAACACTTTACCTGAATATTCTGTGCATGGGATAATGAAATAAGACCTCTGTTCTGCTTTCATTGGTTTTCAGATCAAGAGGTAATGATTAATAGAAGCAGTTTGGGGGCATTAGTATTACGACGCGAGAGGTGAAATTCTTGGACCGTCATAAGACTAACTTAAGCGAAAGTATTTGCCAAAGATGTTTTCATTAATCAAGAACGAAAGTTAGAGGTTCGAAGGCGATCAGATACCGCCCTAGTTCTAACCATAAACGATGCCAGCTAGCAATTGGGTGTAGCTACTTTTATGGCTCTCTCAGTCGCTTCCCGGGAAACCATAGCTTTTTGGCTCCGGGGGAAGTATGGTTGCAAAGCTGAAACTTAAAGGAATTGACGGAAGGGCACCACCAGGAGTGGAGCCTGCGGTTTAATTTGACTCAACACGGGAAAACTTACCAGGTCCGAACATAAGTGTGTAAGACAGATTGATAGCTCTTTCTCGAATCTATGGGTGGTGGTGCATGGCCGTTCTTAGTTCGTGCAGTGATTTGTCTGGGTAATTCCGATAACGAAGGAGACTCAAATATATTAAATAGATATCTTCAGGAATATGGTGTTGAAGCTTATATTGCCTTCATTCATGGTAGCAGTAAAATGTTTATTGTGTTTGAATGTGTTTATATAAGTGGAGCCGTACCTGTTGGTTTGTACCATTATAAGGACACTAGCTTCTTAAATGGACAAATTGCGTTTAGCAATAATGAGATTGAGCAATAACAGGTCTGTGATGCCCTTAGATGTCTTGGGCTGCACGCGCGCTGCAATGAAAGTATCAACGTGTATTTCCTAGACCGAGAGGTCCGGGTAAACCGCTGAACCACTTTCATGCTTGGGATTGTGAACTGAAACTGTTCACATGAACTTGGAATTCCTAGTAAGTGTGAGTCATTAACTCGCATTGATTACGTCCCTGCCCTTTGTGCACACCGCCCGTCGCTACTACCGATTGAATTATTTAGTGAGGTCTCCGGACGTGATCACTGTGACGCCTTGTGTGTTACGGTTGTTTCGCAAAAGTTGACCGAACTTGATTATTTAGAGAAAGTAAAAGTCGTAAAAAGGTTTCCGTAGGTGAACCTGCGGAAGGATCATTATTGTATTTTCCAACCGTTATTAAAATAAATAGATACCAAATTAATATAAGATATATGAAATAAAAACCAGAGGGCCGGGGTTAACTTCGACCGCGTCGAAGTTTATATACCCTTGCAACTATTTTGGTAGCTCTTTCCTTACCCATAGCCATCAAAGTGTAAAAACGTTTTATCCAAAATTCCCAAAATTTCCACCGATCGATTATATGGGAGCTATATGATATAGTTACCCGATCTTTACAAAATTCGGCACAGTCATTAACAGTTATATTTAACTATCAAATGTTTAATTTGAAAGCAATCGCATTAAAAGTAACAAAGTTATTGACAAATGTCACTGTTTTTGACCGATCGTTCCTATGGGAGGTTATGATATAGTCACCCGATCTTGATCAAATTTGGCACAGTTGTTTATAGGTGCAATAAACTCACCAATATTATTTCATTACGATAGCTTCGAAAATAGCGAAGTTTATCAGAAAAGTCACTGATCGTGACTTTGACGTTTATATGGGAGCTATATGATATAGTGGTCCGATCCGGCTGAATCTGAGATATACAAACCCTGCAGTATATACAAGCCTACATGCAAAATTTCAGCTCTGTAGCTCTAACGGTCTAGGAGGAGTTCGAATCGATCCAGACGGACGGACAGACGGACGGATGGACGGACATGGCTATTTAAACTCGTCTCGTCGTGGTGATCAAGAATATATATACTTTATATGGTCGGAGATGCTTCCTTCTATGCGTTGCACACGACCAAAATTAATATACCCTTTTTGCAAGGGTATAATGAAATTGAAGATGAGAAGCATATTTAATCCAATTATTTATTGTTCGATTTTGCACCAATGGTGGGAAATATAGAAGAAGAAAAAGAGTATAAAATATATAACAATTTTTGACGGTAGAAAGATATTTAGCTCTTTATATGGCTTGGCAACCTATAAATAAAAATTATGTACTCCGATCCGAGTTTGAAATTGATTTTTGTATATCTTTATTTATCTGCGTGTATATGTACCATAATATACAGGCATTGCGTATTGTATTGGCCATTATTGGTTTGGTCATACAATGGTTAAAGCAACATCTCAAATGTACAATGTTGCACCTGCATTTAAGGTTAATGTTTTACGTAAATTTTGATCGCTTACAAAATATGTAAAATTTAATTTTTATTTATAAAGTCAAGTATTCAATCAATTATATTAACACTAAGACATTTCGCAGCATTCGTTTGGGGTTTGATTTTATTGAAGGAATTGATATATGCCAGTAAAATAGTGTATTTTTAATTTCTTTCAATAAAAATATTATTGACGTAATGAAATAAACAAACAATTTATTAATCACTCTAAGCGGTGGATCACTCGGCTCATGGGTCGATGAAGAACGCAGCAAACTGTGCGTCATCGTGTGAACTGCAGGACACATGAACATCGACATTTTGAAAGCATATCGCAGTCCATGCTGTTTGGTACTTTAATTAATTTTAGAGAGCTGCTTCGACTACATATGGTTGAGGGTTGTAAGACTATGCTAAATAAGTTGTTTTAGTATTTTACGAAATATTAAAGCATTTAGTATATTATTGGATATATTTATGTATATTCATAATATTAATAATAATTGAAACACAACGGCTCTCATATGTATGAGAAAAATGAAAATGTATAATTTTCTTTTTCAAATCAAATGATACTGGGGAATGTCCAGCATAAAAAATATATAAAATTTTCATCTAGAATTGCCTCTTACTAATGATATGAAATGAAAAAATAATTATATTAATATTATTCTTCACTAAAAGGAAAAATTTACAATGGTTTTTAATATATTAAATAATATATTTATGTGTATATACAACCTCAACTCATATGGGACTACCGCCTGAATTTAAGCATATTAATTAGGGAAGGAAAAGAAACTAACAAGGATTTTCTTAGTAGCGGCGAGCGAAAAGAAAATAGTTCAGCACTAAGTCACTTTGTCTTTATGGCAAATGTGAGATACAGTGTATGGAGCATCCATATTCTAGTATGAGAAATTAACGATTTAAGTCCTTCTTAAATAAGGCCATTTACCAATAGAGGGTGCCAGGCACGTTAATGATTACTAGATGGTGTTTCCAAAAAGTCGTGTTGCTTGATAGTGCAGCACTAAGTGGGTGGTAAACTCCATCTAAAACTAATATAACCATGAGACCGATAGTAAACAAGTACCGTGAGGGAGAGTTGAAAAGAACTCTGAATAGAGAGTTAAATAGTACGTGAAACTGGTGATGGTGAATATCCATTATGGAAAATTCATCATTAGAGTTGTAATATTTCAATAATATTATAATAATAGTGTGCATTTTTTCCACATAAGGACATTGTAATCTATTAACATGAACCAAATTTATCATAAAATATGACTTATAGTTTATTTAAATTATTTTGCTTGCATTTTAACATAGAACAAATGTCATTAATTTGATAAAGTGTTGATAGATTTATATGAATACAGTGCGTTAATTTTTCTGAATTATATAAAAGCATGATTATCATTGATTTTCTGTGTTTATTATATGCACTTGTACGATTAACAATGCGAAAGATTCAGGATACCTTCGGGACCCGTCTTGAAACACGGACCAAGGAGTTTAACATATGTGCAAGTTATTGGGATATAAACCTAATAGCATAATTAACTTGACTAATAATAGGATTAGTTTTTTAACTATTTATAGTTAATTAACACAATCCCGGGGCGTTCTATATAGTTATGTTATATGATATTTATATTATTTATACCTCTAACTGGAACGTACCTTGAGCATATATGCTGTGACTCGAATGATAGTGAACTATACTTGATCAGGTTGAAGTCAGGGGAAACCGTGAATGAAGACCGAAACAGCTCTGACGTGCAAATCGATTGTCAGAATTGAGTATAGGGGCGACAGACCAATCGAACCATCTAGTAGCTGGTTCCTTCCGAAGTTTCCCTCAGGATAGCTGGTGCATTGAAATGTTATATAAAATAATCCTATCTGGTAAAGCGAATGATTAGAGGCCTTAGGGTCGAAACGAACTTAACCTATTCTCAAACTTTAAATGGGTAAGAACCTTAACTTTCTTGATAAGCAGAACTGGCGCTGTGGGATGAACCAAACGTAATGTTACGGTGCCCAAATTAACAACTCATACAGAAACCATGAAAGGCGTTGGTTGCTGAAAACAGCAGGACGGTGATCATGGAAGTCGAAATCCGCTAAGGAGTGTGTAGCAACTCACCTGCCGAAGCAACTAGCCCTTAAAATGGATGGCGCTTAAGTTGTATACCTATACATTACCGCTAAAGTAGATGATTTATGTTATTTATAATATAAATTTTGAAACTTTAGTGAGTAGGAAGGTACAATGGTGTGCTTGGAAGTGTTTGGCGTAAGCCTGCATGAAGCCGCCATTGGTACAGATCTTGGTGGTAGTAGCAAATAATCGAATGAGACCTTGGAGGACTGAAGTGGAGAAGGGTTTCGTGTGAACAGTGGTTGATCACGAGTTAGTCGGTCCTAAGTTGAAGGCGAAAGCCGGAAATTTTCAAGTTTTAAAAATGTCAAATGAAATAATATATAAATAAAACTCTTGAATAATTTTGAACGAAAGGGAATACGGTTCCAATTCCGTAACCTGTTGAGTATTCGTTTGTTATTAAATATGGGCCCCGTGCTCATCCTGGCAACAGGAACGACCATAAAGAAGCCGTCGAGAGGTATCGAAAGAGTTTTCTTTTCTGTTTTATAGCCGTACTACCATGGAAGTCTTTCGCAGAGAGATATGGTAGATGGGCTAGAAGAGCATGACATATACTGTTGTGACGATATTTTCTCCTCGGACCTTGAAAATTT
The DNA here is from genome assembly GCA_018152135.1 of Drosophila paulistorum. Classification (NCBI taxonomy): domain Eukaryota; kingdom Metazoa; phylum Arthropoda; class Insecta; order Diptera; family Drosophilidae; genus Drosophila; species Drosophila paulistorum. The sequence continues at coordinate 708,784 of JAECXG010000811.1, read as the reverse complement.
ATGGTGGGGATACGCAAACTTCTCAACAGGCCGTACCAATATCCGCAGCTGGTCTCCAAGGTGAAGAGTCTCTAGTCGATAGAATAATGTAGGTAAGGGAAGTCGGCAAATTAGATCCGTAACTTCGGGATAAGGATTGGCTCTGAAGATTGAGATAGTCGGGCTTGATTGGGAAACAATAACATGGTTTATATGCTCCTTCTGGGTAAATAGAATTTCTATCATTTATGATAGTTATTTGTTCCCAGGATCGTTAGTTACGTAGCCAATTGTGGAACTTTGTTGCTAAAATTTTTAAGAATACTAATTAATTCTAATTAGTTCTTTTTATACCATACACCCATAGGGTGAAATGGTATATTAAAGTCGCCAAAATGTATGTAACAGGCAGAAGGAAGCTTTTCCGACCCCATAAAGTATATATATTCTTGATCAGTATCAACAGACGAGTCGATCTAGCCATGTCCGTCCGTCCGTCTGTCCGTCTGTCCGTCCGTATGAACGCCTAGATCTCTGTGTAGGCTCGTGTAGTATGTAGAGTGATCGAGTTTGTTTTAAATTTTTGCCACGCCCCTTTCCGCCCCCGCAATTCAAAAAAAACGTTTATCTCAAAAACTATTTCAGCTAGAGAAACCATATTTGGTATGCATATTTGCTTAGTAAATGCACACATTTTGTATATATAAAGATTTTGCCACGCCCCTTTCCGCCCCCGCAATTTGAAAAACTCGATTATCTCCCGTAATTTTCTACCTTGTGCAATCAAGGCACAGTTAAATTTGATAACTGATAAATTTGATAATTTGATAAAAATAGCCAAGTTATGCATAAAACCGTTTTTCCATAAGGCCGGAGTTGGCCGTTGGCGGGTGGGGCGCTAGGGTGCTCATATGCATGAGTGAGCGAGATACTAACTTATATGCTTACTTACTTATATGCTTGTAAAAAGCATGTGAACAGAACTTTTTTAAAATAGGCAAATGCATTTGTTATTACAAATTTGAAATATTTGTTTTACTGGTGTATGGTATACCTAAGTCGGCGAGACGACTTACTTACTTCATTTTATTAATTATAACGATTATCAATTAACAATCAATTCAGAAGTAGCATGGACTTGTCTAATTAAAACAAAGCATTGTGATGGCCATAGCGGGTGTTGAAACAATGTTATTTCTGCCCAGTGCTCTGAATGTCAAAGTGAAGAAATTCAAGTAAGCGCGGGTCAACGGCGGGAGGACATGGTCCTGGTGAACGCAGAAGGTCAACGCGGCAACGCTATACTTCATAAGTCGGGATCCAGGTCAAGTCGACTCGAAGCCTCCTCGTGGTGTCCTCTGGATGCTATCTAGGCCATTGTCTAGGTGTAGTCCTGACGAATATAAGAAAAACTTTGCAATATGGTTTAGGATTGCGTTGCCTACGATGCCAACGAACCAAGCAGAACTGAACTTTGAATACACTTTTGAGCTGGATAAAAATCTAACACAAATGATATATGATTTGACACTTTCTAAACTTGGGGTTACAAACAGTCTAACCAAAGGGGCTTGCTGCCTCAGCACAACATCTAAAAGAAGGCGTAAAAATCGCACGTGGCATAATGAGGTGGTTTTAGTTCGTAGGCGCTGTGGAACTTTATAGTTCTGATGATGCAGTGAATCGTGCATGCGAGATTGTCCAGTAGTTGGCTGCTCCTATCTTTCGAAGATTTCCTCCCTCTGCGATCAAAAAAAAAAAAAAAAAAAATGTGACAGACGGACATTCCGTAGACCAAGTGCATCAGCGCAAATTCGAAAGGTACGACAGAGCTGACATAAGATCACAAATGCAGCGCAGCGATCTTTCGGAGCGACAGGTGATATCGAGTTTCACACCGTTACACTCAACTGGAGAAGAATCTGAAGTGGTCAGTCGGTGAAACGATTGATTGCAAAAGATCTCCTCATCGCTAGTGATACCAATATCATTAGCGTCAGAGCAGTCACTGGCGGGGTGACGTCTTTTAAATATTTTATGTACTGTGCTGGGTACAATCGAAGCTAGGTGTATTGAACTCTAGCATCTCTATATTTTGCCTGCTACCTTGGCATAACATCTAAAAGGGTACAAAAATCGCACGGAAAAAGAGGTTGTTTTAGTACGTAGACACTGTGGAACTTCATTGTTCCGATAACGCAGTGAATCGTGCATGCAAGATTGTCCAGTAGTTGGTTGCTCGAATCTTTGAATTTTTTTTTTTTTGCGTAAGGGAATTGGCAAGAACATTAGGGTGTACATCCAGTTTCGCAGAATACTTTAGTTGTTGACTACCTATTTCAGATTTTACGCTAGGTATATTTAGATCATTTTGAATGTTGTCGTTCCGTATGTACCACGGAGCCCCAGTGATTGATCTTAAAATCTTCGACTGCGCCCTTTGTATAATGTCGACATTGCGGTACTTGCATTTCCCCATAGTACGGCACCGTAAGTCCAGATGGGTTTCAGTACGGAGTTGTATAGGAGGACTTTATACTCCAGACGTGTCCCCTCTACGAGCATTGATGATCCAATGTAAGCTACTCGCTTTCAGTTTAAGCTGTGACTTTTTAAAGTGAAAACTTCTTTAGAATCGTTGGGAGTGATTTGAGACTCGATGAAACGAACAAGCGACACTCAAAAGAGACATACGTATAGATCTTATAGTATACATATAGCCTGCGAGAGAATGAGATAGAACAGAGTTATTTAGCGTTCCTTATTCTCCGTCTCCTCTTTGTGCGGTGCTTCGTAGCCTCCCCACTCTTGGCTACGAAGCGTTATATGTTGATATACGTATATGTGTGTGCCTGCGTACTGCTGAGCCACGCTAGTAGAGTGAGTATTGTAGTATGTATACTACACTGCCTAATACTTGCTTTAGTGTTAGTTTAAGCGTCATACGTATGTATGTTTGTATGTATGCTAGTACGTATGTGTGCGCGCCTGCGTATTACGGAGCTACGGTGAGCGAGAAGGCATTGTGTATAGCTATACTACACTACCTAATACTTGTTTAGACCAAGCGTCCTACGAATGTTTGTGTGTATGTTAGTACGTCTGTGTAATACACGCGTTACGACGCACAGTGGGGCCTTCTGGCATTTAGCATTGCAAAAATCATAGCGTCTAAACCAATAAAGCGATTTCAAAAATTTAAAAAGCATATGAAAAATACCTTAAGCTTCAAAATGAATGTTTGTCAAAAGTGCTGGGTGTTCGTGGTGCTGTAATATTCAAGGTCAAAGTCAGAAAATATTTCTAAGCATGTTTTTCCTTTAAAAATGGATCGAAACCCTGTTTTTTCAATCACAAATGGAATTTTTCATTGTTTTAGACGACTATGTGACATTTTTTAATGTTTTAATTTAATTTTTTAACACTATTACAAAAAGAAAAAAAAAAATTTTTTTTTAGGTTATTTTTGAAAATTTGCTATTAATGGCTGATTTTCTTCAAAATAATCTTCAATATTTTCATCAATATCTAATAAACTCAACATTTCGGGACTATAGTTGCTATTTTCCAAATCCTTTCGTGATCGCACGTGTCTCAGTGATGCAATAAGTGGGTCCGAAGAGGATGCTAGCATGTTAAAAAGGTCTTCATTTTGTCTAAGACGAGAAGTTTTTAATGTATTAGTGTATCTGAACCTTTTGTAGTCCTTGTTTTTAGATTCCTGTGCTTCTTCGGATAGCTCTCCAATTGGTAAACACTAATATTCTATTAAATCCTTTCCGTGAGCCAAAATCCTATGTACCGTTGGGGTAAGTTTTTTTTGCGGATACAATTCAGTCAAAAGTTGAGCAGTCTTTGAAGTATATTCGGCAAATTTTTCACCATTTAACATTTCCTTGCAATTTATAACATTTAAGATAACAGCCAGCCTTTTAACGATCTCTTGACTAACACCTGTTATAAAAAAATCTCCTTGAAGTATTTCCATCATCCGTACTTTGGGCACTCAACTTTCAGTCCCAGCTTCCGAGAGAATTCTGGTTGTATAATCTCTTTCCTGCTCTGAATATCCTAACGATACTTCACAAGCCAAACTTCATTTTTTTCACGAAATTTGCCTGATTTTTGCCGATATATTGTGTATATTTGATTTTTACCTTAAGCTCCTTATTAGCGTTTTCGAATGAAACGCTCATCTCCATTAGAAATCCCATTTCAAAATCATTTAAGTTTTCACACTCGTGGAAAACTTTCAAAATTCTTTCATTCTTTAACTACCCTTTTTGTATTAATTGGGTAAAAAACTTAATATTTACATCCAATTAGGTAAACGGAAATAAAAACTACCAATCCACAAATAGGACAAACTTTTCATCAACTTAAATAACATTTACCTGTCTTGACATTTTTTCCAAAGCAGGTAATTAGCAATTTATCATTGTAGAAAGGCATATATGTAAACAGGTAGTATTTGCAAAACAACATTACGCAATGTTATCATTTAAATACAAAGAAGCTACAGGCCAATACGCATGCGCTCTTCTTCTTCATTATACCTGCAGCGCATTTTTTAGGCGAGGTTGCCTTAGTTTTATGGCTTACGCATCGCTGTCGCACCTCTCCGCATATTGGGACTATATACATCTGATAGGTAAATATTTCACCTACCTAGTGTATGTAGTCCGGTAGTGATACTCGTTGATCCTTTTTAGTTGTATTCCACCAAAGTTAAAAAAACGCCAATATTTAGAGTATTTTTTAAACGCTTCTAAATCAATAACTATTTAAGTAATTATTAAAATTTATGAAACATGCTATTAACAAAGAACATACTTTTCAGATCGATTGTTGAAATCGCCCAATATTCAGTTTTAAAGTTGCGACTTTTTTTAAAAATTATCATTTTTTCCTTTTCACTAAAAATGTCTCAACTTTGGGCGCTTCTAGCACCCATGAATCTCAACCGATTTCAAAAATTTTTCGGATTCATAATCTCTGAAGTATTTCCTATCGATTGCATATATCATTTTTGCCAAACGCGATCATGAAAAAACGTATTTTTGCAATGCTATCCGAGCAGAGGCCCAACTGTGCGACGCTCATAATAGCAACCGCGTGTGCTGTATTGCGTCCGTATTTTTATATTCGTAAATATTTTCATCTTTAAATATTTACCGCAATTATGCCGAAAAATAATGCAGAAAAGTGTCGTGAATATCGACAGAAAAAAAACAACAATTGACGCGGTAAAGATATGTTGACAACATCGAAACCAAAGCATTTGTATCATATTTTAGCTATCATAAGCCACTCGTATCATTTGTTGAAATTGAAAACATTGAGGATGAATGATAATAAAATGAAGAAAATAAAATATGACCTTTATAGCAATATTATAATGAACCTATAATTATCCCGCTCCTAATGCTGCTTTCGTCTCATTCTCTCTCAGTTTGTTTTACGGAAGGTTTCACTTCTATCGTGTCTAACCGTTAGACGCACTTTTTTTTTTTTTGCCTCGATGTGCTTGCGCCAAGTTAGTCTTCTGTCTAGGTGGATACCAAGGTAAGTGACATCCACGGCTTGAGGAATCGGTACGTTGTTTAGCATTAGAGCTGGACAGTTTCTTCTGTTAAGCGTAAATGTAACATGTTTGCATTTCTGCTCGTTGACCCGGATACGCCAGGTTGCTAGCCATTCCTCTACCACCTTGAGGTGTTCCTCTAATTTTGCAGAGGCTTGTATTGGGCATTCGGATCTGTTGACGATTGACTTGTCATCGACAAAAGTGGACGTTGTAAGTCCTAAACTTGTTGGTAAGTCTGCAGTGTACAGCAGGCAGAGCAATGGCCCGAGTACACTGCCTTGCGGTACACCAGCTTCGATTTCAAAGTCAGCCGAGACGGAGCCATTACATCTTACAGCGAATTTCCTATTGTAAAGGTAAGATTCCATGAGTTTGTGGGTGTATTCTGGGATTTTGCCGGATTTTGAACCCTCCAGCCAGACTCTGTCGAAAGCCTGGGCAACGTCGAGAAAGACAGCCGTACAGTATTCTTTTAGTTCGAATGCTGTTCGTATTTCGGATGTTATACGATTGACTTGTTCAATTGTCCCATGTTTTTCGCGGAAGCCGAACTGGTGTGAAGGGATTGTGTTGTGCAGGACCTTTTCAAAAAGCTTCGAAAGACATGGCAGCAAACTAATTGGCCTATAGGATGATGGTTGGGTTTTGTCCTTTCCCACTTTAGGAATCATGATGATAGTGGACCTTTTCCATGCTCTTGGGAAGTAGCCAATTCTAATTATAGCGTTGAACATTTTGCAGATGTATTGTATGGCGATGGTAAGGAGTTTTAGAATCATTTTCGGTGTGATTAAGTCATGGCCAGGGGCTTTGTTCGGCATTATGTGGTTTTTAATAACTGCAGTGATGGCAAATACTGATGCCCTCTCTTCGTCGCTGCGGGCCCACCGGTTGGACCCCTTATTGGTGAAACTGTCTCTGTAGGAGCGCTTAAAGTTGGTTGGGCTTTCCACAGAGGATGTTTAGTGCTGGATGGACTGAGCCCAGAGCCAGATTGAGCCCAGATTTGCTCTTGTCTTAACTCCTTGGAGAGGTTGCGGCTGGCATGCCTTAGGTGAAGTTTTGCTGCTGGTGATCGAGTAATCTGCCATTCTCTTCTTAGACGTCGTTTTTCCGTTACTAATTGTTCTATCCGCCGGTTCGTAGGCCTGACAGCAGGTTTAGCGTAAGTAGAGGCATGTGGAGTAGATACTCTTGCTGCTGCTCCCAGCATCGACTCAAGTGCAGAGACGCACATGTCAATGTCCTCTGCAGCATCCAGTTTCGGCGAACAGTCAATGTGGGCACTCATGTACATTTTAAATTTAAGCCAATTTGTTTTGTTGTTTGTAAGCATATATGGGCGATCAAGTACTTGAGGTCGTGTTAACAGTGTGAATAGCACTGGAGAGTGATCGGAGGTTAAATCTAGCAGTGTTTCCGCAGTGATCCGATTACGCGGAATCCTCTTGGTTACTGCGAAATCAATCAAGTCAGGCACTTTCTGTTGCTCTGTGGGCCAATAAGTAGGCCTACCCGGTGAGACGCAATCCATCTTATTGAGTGGGTTGACTATTGTGTTGGTCAACTGCTTGCCTTTAGGATTTACCAGGCGAGATCCCCAGTGCGTATGTTTGGCGTTATAGTCCCCTGCTGCAATGAAGCGTTCTCCGAGTGTATTAAAGAAAGCGGTGAATTCCTTTTCAGAGATTGAGAAGCGTGGTGGGCAGTATAGGGCAACCAACTTAGTGTTGCCGCAGCTGGTTTCGACGGTTATAGCAGTTGCTTGTAGGTGCTGTGCTTCGAATCTGTTGAGGAACGAGTGTTTTATACGGTTTTTGATTAGGATACCAGTCCCGCCATGAGCTTTTCCGTCTGGATGGTTTGTTGCGTAGAAGGTATATTTTGGTATTTGAAAATTATTTTTTGATGTTAAATGTGTTTCCGATATCAGCATGACGTCGATTTCACTTGAGTCTAGGAATAGTTGCAGTTCATTTTTGTGCTTGGAGACGCCGTTAGAATTCCAAAGACATAGACGTAGGGAAGCCATTATTTATTCTCGATAAGCTTCTGGATAAGCAGGTTTTGATTCCGCATCTGTTCCTGCATACAGTTTTGCATGAACGTCATAAAAGCGGTCATGTTTTGATTAAGTGAGATCAATAGGATCTCTGAACCACTTGGAGTTTGCTGGCCAAGTTCTGGTGCGCTAGGTTGCGGATTCTGTAGATGGTGGAGTGACGGGGTCTCTTTCGCGGGCTCCGTCTCTCCAGTTCGGAGTACACTAGCGAAGGATACACTAAGATTGGTTGTAGCAGGCATGTTAGATGATCTAACAGCCTTGGCGAAGAATACCTCTGGTGTAGTTTTGGAGGCGTTGAAGGTGATTTTTGCTCCAGCTGGGGGTTTACGCCCGTTTAGGTGCGATTTAAGATCCTTGAAGACAGGACATCCCCTGTAGTTGGCTGTGTGGTTCCCTCCACAGTTACTGCATAGTCTTAGTGCGACGTTGTTTCTGTCCTTGGTGCAAATGCCATCCTTATGATGTTCGCCGCAGCCAACACACACTGACCTAAGATTGCAATTGTTAGAGGTGTGCTTGTATTCCTGGCAGTTTTTACACTAAGATGGTTGTTATCTCTTATGGGGCTCCTCTACGGTGATTCTTCTGTGCAAAAGAAGCTGAAGGTTGTAGATTGGATGCGCTTCATTTGGCTTCGACCGCTTGGCATCTGGTTGGAGCTCGATTTTAAAGAGCGGCTGTGCGACTTTATTCCTGTTGATAATGTTGACAACGGACTTAACCGCAAACCCTTTTTCGGCCAATGCGTCTGCTTTTTCTTGAGGTGGGACCGATGGCTCGATCCCCTTTAACACAACCTGGAGCCCTTTACTGCTTTTTAGTTGGTAGGTATAGAAGTTGATGTTAGCATTACGGAGGTACTTTTCGATGATGCGGAAATTGTCCTCAGTTTGGGTTTGACATTTAATTTCTTTTATGTTACCCCTGTTGAGAGGGGTTACAACAAAGTTATTTGCCCCTACTGTTTCTACTAGCTTCGAAATAAGGATGCTGCAGTTGGCTCTACGGATGTATAAAGGGGGTGGTCTAGTCGATTTAACTTTATCTACAGCTTGATCGTCTTGCTGATCGGCAAGAATTTTGAAACGATTCCCGCTTAGAAGTGCTACTCGTTGATTTGTTTTGGTTATTTTCGGCGTATTGCCACTTTTTTTCTTTTGCGGGCTTAGCTTCCGCTTAGTTATTTTAATATATCTATCCATTCCAGTTTGGACAGAAGGCGTTGGGTTTCTTGTCATGGCTGACTCTGGGCGACTTGTCGTTGACGGCTTGAGGCAGGTCAATACTTCGGCAGACGTTGCAGTAGTTGCTGTCAACGAGCTGACGGTGCTGGTCGGTGCAATCGGTGACCCAGGTATCGATATTGATGGAGAAGCACACTGCTCTCTTTCACTTTCACTTTCGGTGTTACTGCTTACGGTAGCATTCAATAGGGTTGGCGACACCACCGAAAATTACGCGATGTTGCATTGGACCGAGAGGCGACGCTCACGTTGTTGTTGTACAAGTAGTTCTTGTAGCTGTTGCTGGTGGGGATCGAGAGAGATAGGGCCCGAACTGGTGTACATGGCTTTTCCAAAAAAAGTGCTCACTTTTTATTTCTTACACTAAATTTTGCGGAGTGCATTAAAAAACACGTCTGCACGCGGCGGCGGTTGAATTTGGTTTGACGCGCATGAATGGATTAACGAGATTCCTACTGTCCCTATCTACTCGAGTCTTGTGTGGACTGTAGAAGCGTGCGGTTGTGTCAACAAATTTCGAGCGCAAAACAAACAGTAAAAAAGTGCAAAACAGAAACACCGATTGAAACGGTGAAGTGCCCACTTGTAGTAAACAAGTGGATTAGTGCGCTAACCAACGGTAACTTGTTTACCAGTTGTGCCTGTACGTGTGAGTGGCAGTGCGAGTGTGTGTGTGAGCACGTGCTCTAGTACAGTGGACACTCGATAAGAGTGCAAATACTGTGTGTCCTCGCTAAAAGGGCCAAGTGCATTTTTCGGCGTGCGTGATCGGACTCGTGCGTGAGCCGATTGTTCGTGCGTGACACGTGAGAGTTTTGTGGAAGCGCCATCAGCGTGATGAGCGGTTCCAGCGCTGTTGAAAGCGCTCGCAGCGCTGCGTCGTGCGTCGAATCGGCCGCGGAATCCATGGGAGCCACTGGTAGTGACACCATTGATGAATTGGGCGCAGAGATGACTGTCGTCTTCGGAAAGCAAGAGAAGAAGTCGCGAAAAGCGAAGGCTCGCTCGGCTCTTTCATCGCATATGGACAGCGTGTCCATGCCCGCCCCCGCCGTGCTGCCCGTGAAGCCTGCCAAGCGCAAGGCTGCCGTCGTTGCTTCTCCTCAAGCTGTCGAAAGTCCAGCCGATGGACCAGCTGAGTCGGAGATACCGCGAAGCGGAGCGTGGCGAATCGTCGCCGGTGGCTCGTCTGCGATTCTCGCAGAGATTGGGGCCCCAGGGCAAGCAATCAAGAATGCCATTGCTAGCATGGAGCCATTAGCCGCGATGCAGCTATCGTCTGCTATCAGACGCTTAGAGGAGTTGGCGATATCGTTGACCCTCAGGAACGCTCTGTTGGAGGCGGCAGAGAGCAAGCCTGCTGCACAGCCGCCGACCACCCCCGTTGCTACACCCGTGACTATGCACACTACTGCATACCACGCTGCCTTCCCCGCGGTCACCGCCAGAGCTGCTGCCGTTGTCCACGTCCCCGGAGTGCCAATCGCCGCACCACGGATCAGCAAGCCAGCTGAGACGTGATCCGCGGTGGTCACGAGTCGGGACCCAAACGTGTCCAGCAAGCAAGTGGTGGAGCGGGTGATGAACGAGGTCGCACCGACGCTGGGAGTGCGTGTACACGAAGTACGCGAACTCAGGAGCGGAGGCGCGGTCATTCGCACGCCGTCGGTTAGCGAGATAAAGCGGGTGGTAGCGAATAAGAAGTTCGCAGAAGTTGGACTGAATGTTCAGCAGAAGAAGGCGGCAAGACCTTCCCTTAGGGTGATGGACGTGGACAGCAAGCACACCCCGGAGGTCTTCATGCAGCAGCTGTATGAGAATAACTTCAAGGAGATGACAGTAGAGTCCTTTAAGAGGGCAGTACACATGGTGTCAAAGCCATGGGAATCGCAAGAAGGCAAGAGAGTGAACGTCCCCATTGAGGTAGACGACTCAGTTGCGTCCTTGCTGGAAGGTCGTGAGCGGTTTTACATCCAGTGGTTCAGCTACAGGTTCCGCTGGATCGTAAGGAACCATGTATGCCACAGATGCGCAGGCTACGACCACAAGGTGGCCCAGTGTGGAGCATAAGAAGCGACATGCTTCCGATGTGGTCAGAAGGGCCACAAGTTCTGGAAGAGCGAGACCCCGGTGGACTGTCGCAATTGCCGCTTTAATGGAAGGCCATCGGGACATAAAATGCTCTCTATGGACTCTCCAATGTTCGCTGCGAAGAAGGCAAGGTTTGCAGCTATGCACTAATCATGTTTAGCTTCATCCAAGCCAATTGTGGTCGGGGTCGCGTTGCGTGCATCGATGTTGGTGTGCGTATGCGCGGTTTCGGCCACCCCTTTGCGTTGCTGCAGGAGCCCCACACAGACTCTGATGGCCGATTAATTGGATTCCCAGCCGGGATGAAAATTTTCGGTAGTCGAATCTTCGAGGGACACCGAAGGAACTCTGCTGTCATCATCGACGATCCAGATGCCATCTGCCTGCCGGTCGAGTCGCTAATCACCGAGGCTGGAGTATGCGTGAGGGTCATGGGTAAATTTGGCTGTATTTACCTGACCTCTTTATACTGCTATGCACAAGCTGAGTTGACGGGATTTTTCCAGTACATGGATGCCATACTGCTACTGGCGAGCAGTACTCCGGTCATCCTCTGCCTAGATGCGAACGCTGTATCTCCGATGTGGTTCAATAAACGCTACGATAGCTATCGTGGCCAGCTGAACTACAGACGGGGTGAGCAGCTAGAGGATTGGATTCTCACAAGCCGAGCCGGAGTCGTCAACAGATTCAGCGAGGTGTACACGTTCGATAATAGCCGTGGACAAAGCGATATTGACGTAACAATCGTTCGCGAACCAGCGTCTGCGTGGGCCGCGTATGACAGGAATGTGGACGAGTGGGAGATGAGCGACCACAATATTATCACAGTTGTGGTGACGCCTTCCCCAGACACAGTTGAGAGCACATATGCTCCTGTGCCGTCCTGGAAGCTCAGGAATGCTAACTGGCGGTTGTACGACTCTGAACTGGTAGAGGATATTCGAGAGCACCTTCCGTTGGAGCACATCATGATGTCGCCGTTGGACTCCTCGGTGTCTGCGCTACGCCTTGCCGTACAGTCTACGTGCGACAGGGTGCTAGGTCGTAGAACGTCGCGAGCCGCTGGAAAGGTGAAGTGGTGGTCCACTGAACTGAGTACAAAACGTCATGAAGTCAGGAGATTTATGCGGAGGCTCCAGGATGCTAGGCGCAGAGGGAACGAAACTGCGGAGGTTCTGGCAACTCATCTGCGGACGGCGGTCCGCGAGTTCAAGAAACTCATCCTGAAGACGAAGGAGGATCATTGGCGGAACTTCGTTGGAGACCATCGAGATGACCCATGGGGGCATGGATACAAGATTTGCCGAGGACGAAAGCGGTCCACAGAGTTGGGATGCCTTCGCGAGGATGGCAGGCCGGTCGTAATCTGGCACGACTGTGCGAGTCTCCTCCTCCGTAACTTTTTTCCAGTTGCGGCAGCGAGTGACGACATTGACATTCCAAGCGGAGCTGCACCGGTTCTCGACGCCTTCGAGATCGGAGTATGCGTTGCCCGGTTGAAGAGCAGGCGCTCTTCCGGATTGGACGGCATCACAGGTGGTATCTGCAAGGTAGTATCCCCGAGCACATAACAGCGTTGTTATCTCGCTTTGTGGCAGAGGGATATTTTCCCCTTAAGTGGAAATGCCCGAGAGTAGTGGCGCTCCTCAAGGGCCCCGACAAGGAAAGGAGTGATCCAGCTTCCTATCGGGGCATCTGCCTGCTGCCAGTATTTGGCAAGGTGCAAGAGGGGATCATGGTGAACCGCATGAAAGAGGTGATTCCGGATGGAAATATATGGCAATTCGGCTTTCGATCTGGACGCTGTGTTGAGGATGCCTGGCACCACGTAAAGACCAGCGTTGCCGCCAGCCAGGCGGTATACGTGTTGAGTCTTTTCGTGGATTTCAAGGGTGCCTTCGACAACGTCGAGTGGAGCGCCGTGTTGCGCCGCTTGATCGACACGGGATGCCAGGAAGCCAGCTTATAGAGACGCTTCTTCAGTGGCAGAAAAGCGAGGATGACTAGCAGATTCGGAGAGATTGACGTGGAGGTCAATCGAGGATGTCCGCAGGGATCCATCAGTGGACCATTTATTTGGAACACTATGATGGATGTGCTGCTCCAACGCTTGGAGCCCCTGCAGACGATCTGTTGGTCCTCGTCGAGGGAAGGTCGAGAGCCGAGCTGGAACGTCGTGGAAAGGAGCTGATGTCCGTCGTGGGAGCTTCGGGGGCTGAAGTCGGAGTTTCGGTTTCGACCAGAAAGACGGCAATGATGTTGCTATAAGGGAGATTGGCCGCTTCCAGGTCACCCTCTGTAGAGTTTGCAGGAGCATTCCTACAATATGTAACTCAGTACCGATACCTGGGCATCACAGTCGGCGAGCGGCTTAATTTTCAGCCGCACATCGCAAGATTACGCGGTAAGTTGGCTGGAGTCAGTCGCGTTCTGAGGGTAGACTGGGGTCTCAGTCCCCGATCCAGACGCACTGTATATGCTGGACTCATGGTGCCTTGTGCGCTATTTGGTCCCTCAGTGTGGTATTCCGCGGTTAAGAGTACGATGGTTGCCAGGAGGTACCTTTCCTCTTGCCAGAGAGTCAGTGTCCACTGTGGCACTGCAGGTGCTTGCTGTTCGCTTGCTGGAGCCCCCCCATTGGACTTGGTTGCCAAGCAACTAGCAATTAGCGTATGTGCTGCGAGTGGCAACACAGGTGGGATGACCATGAGTGCGGTAGACCGACTCATGAGTTTATTCCGGACGTATGTTTCGCTGACTGGCCATCGTTCGCTGAACGCATTTCTGTATAAGAGAAGTCTAAGTCGGACGCCCACATGTCAATGTGGGGCGCAGTGCGAAGACTGGCAGAACGTGCTAGTGGCTTGCCCACTCTACACAGAATTGCAAGACCTCGATGGACTTGGTGTTAGAAGGGAGGATACCCGTTGGGACTTTTCCCGGGTCCTGGACACACCGGAGCAGCTTCAGATGTTGGAATTGTTTGCGCGAGCGGCGTTTAAAAGGCGGCGAAGAATGACACAGGATCAACCAGTGCCGGGTCGGACGGGCCAAAACTGGTAGCAGTACCTCACACACACTGAGCGCTTTAATCTGGCAGATGAACCCCAATCGCGGTGACTCGGGGATGATCCATTCCTTGTTCAGGTGAACAAAAATGGCTAGTAGTTTCGACTGCGAATAGCCCGCCAAAGCTGCAAATTTGGTAGACGAACCCCAGTTGGGGGGAGTCAAGGACGACCCATTCCGTGTTGCCAAGGACACATATGGCTAGTAGTCGCTGACTGCGAACAGCCGACCGAAGCTGTGATTCGGTACTACGGGATGGGCTAGTGGCCCAAGACTAGCCCAATTAGTGGTTGGCCCCCTTGTGAGAGATCGTAGTGGTTGTGGTTTGCTACGCGGGGAGAGTCATTGACTCAGCGTGGAGTAGCGTTATACAACCGGGTGCTGTACCCAAAGACCAGCATAGGTTTTTGATAGGCCTCGCTCCTTACCCAGGGTGAATGTCATGTCCGGCAGCATGGCATTCAATAGGCACTGACGAGATCCTGCAACAGCAGCATCTCTGAAGGGCGTTGGTTGACGCATTGTTTTGACCCGCTGTACTATATGTCACATATGTGGCATATTAGAGTACCGTGGTTGTAAACGCTATTAATGGGTACACGCCACGTTAAATAAACTCGACTTCATGTCCTTATTAAATGGGAGAGAAAAATAAATGTTATATATGTATGTCTATCTTATGGGAATCCATATCATATGGAATATCTCATATCATTTTTTTTTTTTTTTTTTTGTTGTATTGGGTTGGCAATCTGCATAAGGACAATGAGCAAATGGTTTAAAATATTGACGGTGACTTGCAATGAGTAAATTTAAGTTTTAGGACACAGATTAATGTTACAATTTAGAACGAGGAAGGAGAAAAATTTCAAAAATTTCAAATATTTCATGTTTCGAGGTTCAGCTACATGTAGCTGCAGCTGCTCATCGCCGCTATGGGATCACCAGTCCGGGTCAATCCTATATGGGAGGTCCAGTGGATGGCATCTCTTAAGTCGCCTTATTTGGTCGCTGTTGTCCAATAGGTTGAGGGCCAGTGTGTGAGACTCAAGCCTGGAGCAGTGCCGGATGCTGTACCTTTTTATCTCTCTGCTGACAGATGGCACGTTTAAATCACTATGGAGGACAGAGTTGTGGACATATGGAGGCGCTCAAGTAATTCTGCGGAGCAGCTGACTCTGAAAGCGCTGGAGTATCTTGACGTTGGTGCCTGAGGCTGTGCCCCAGAGCTAGATGCCGTAGTTCCACACCGGCTTCAGTATGACTTTATACAGCAGCACCTTGTTGCGGAGGCTGAGCTTCCTCCAATAAGCTTCCTCCAATAAGCATTTTGCACAGCTTGAGGTTAAGCTGTGCTCGTTTGGACTTCAGATGCGCTTACCCTATGCAGGGTAAGGCCCAGGTATTTAACCGTCTCGACGCTTGGCAGAAACGTCTTATGAAAGCCGACCGTGGAGCAGTCAAGCCTGCGTGTAGCAAATGTCATGTGGAGGGAATTCTCAGTGTTGACAGCAATGTTTCATCTATTGAGCCAGGGTTCGAGCAGGAGTAATTGATCCTGGACGATTTCCGAGGCATCAGCAGGGTGCAGTGCGCAGGCAATGAAAGCAGGGTCATCTGCGTAGGAGGCAATCAAGAGTTGCGGGTTTTGCAGCACTGGTAAGTTTGCAGTGTACAGTGTGTATAAGATTGGGCCCAGCACACTGCCCTGGCGGACGCCTAATTTGATGAACTCTATCCTCGACAAGGAGCTCTTACACCTGACATAGAAGCTTCTGTCAGCAAGGTAGGACTTTAGTACCAGGTATAACGGGGCAGGAAGTAGCGTCTTTATCTTGTAGAGGAGTTCTACTGTCCTTACTAAATGAGAGAGTAAACTAAATGTTATAAATGTATATAACTTAAAAGAACAAAAACGGCAGATTCAACTGTGATCGTCATAATGTAGCCAAATGAATTGTCATTTATTTAGTTTTTTTATTTTTATTTTTTTTTTATTATTGCGGGGAGAGCCCTCTTTCTGCAATCTATCCGAAAAGTGGATAATCAGCAGAAATCAGTGGCAAGCGGGACATTTGGAAGGTTATACATATAAAAACAAAAGGTACATATAACATTTCATAATTTCAAAATGAGGAGAATCGGATTAATAGGGGGGTGGGAGCAAGCTGTGGTTTAGTCCACTCCATGCGGCAGGTCAAGAACGTGAAGTCTGGTGGTTGAACTGTTGTCTAGCAAATTGATGGCCAGAGGATTCAAGTGCCTGTCGAGGCGGTCCAGGTGGGCTCTCGTCAGCCTTGCTATTTCGCATTATTCCACGCCTGGACATGCAGGCTGTGTTCCAGAGTGGGATCCCGTAGGTCTATACTGGCTTTAAGATGGTTTTATATATCAGAATTTTTAAACGTAGCCTTAGGGTAGATTTGCGTCCCATCAGCCAGAGGTATTTCTTCAATCTTTTGTCGAGCATTCTCCTCTTATCCAAGATATGTGGTCGCCAGGTTAATCTCTTATCCAAAAGTAGGCCTAGGTATTTTACTTTATTTGCCTCTGGAATAATGGCGCTGTCCATATGTACTGGAGGACAGATCCCTCGCCTCAGCGTGAATGTAATGTGCGTCGACCTTTCGGGATTCACCATTATATTCCATCTGTAAAGCCAGTGATTGGTTTCGTCAAGCTGTCCTTGAAGTAGACTGCTGGCTACCGTTGGCGACTCATCCGTCGCTAAAAATGCCGTATCATCAGCATAAGTGGCAGCTAGCATTCTGTGATCCGAGCTGACTGGCATGTCAGCGGTATAGATCGTGTACAGAACTGGGCCCAATACGCTACCTTGGGGCACACCCGCTCTGATGGCTTCAATCTCGGACCTCGCGTCGCCACATCTTACATAGAAGCTCCTTCCAAGAAGATAGGACTTAAGGAGTCCATACATAGGTGTCTGGAACAAAGATTTTAGCTTGTATAGCAGGCCTGTGTGCCACACTCTGTCGAATGCCTGTTTTACATCGAGGAAAGCTGCCGTGCAATATTTCCTCTCCTCAAACGTTCCAGAATTTTGTTGGCATTGTTTTGGCGTGCCATGACATTCCCTGAAGCCAAACTGGTGATCGGGGATCAAACCGGCCTCCTCCATTATTGGTCGCAGTCTACGCAAAAGTAGTCTTTCAACTACTTTGGAGAATACGGCCAAAAGACTTATCGGACGATAAGAGGCGAGATTGGCTGCAGGTTTCCCAAGTTTAGAGACTAGTATGATTTCGGCGCACTTCCACTGGGTGGGGAAGTGTCCTAACTGGAAGCATTGGTTTGCAATGGTGAGAAGAAATTGTATGCCTTCTTCAGGTAGCGTTTTAATAGATGATACGTCGATTCCGTCGTATCCCGGGGACTTGGACACCTTCAGTCTGGAGATCTCTTCCAGCAGCTCATCCATTTCAACGGCTTGGATGGAAAGGGCCATTTGGCATGGAACGTCCAGGAACTCCTCTGTTTGCTGGACCTCTGCCTGGGTGCATCTGCTGAACAGGGTAAGCGCCTCAGACAAGGCATTTGCCCTGTCGCTGTCTGATCGGCACCAGGTAGCATCGGCCCTTTTAACAGGCTATTTTCTACTGGTGGGTATTTTTAGTCCATTGGTTAGCCTCCACAGGTTATATTGCTGGTCACCAGGTTCTACATTCTCAAGTAAATTTTCCAGAGACTGTTTGTGGAGAGTGTACAGCAGTTCCTTTAGAGCTTTGGCCAATCTGTTTAGCTCAGTTTTGTCCCTTGGATTGCGCGAGCTCTGCCAGACTCGTCGAAGTCGCCTCTTTTCCGCTACCAGAGCCGCCACTTCCGGAGACCACAGGAAGTCATCTTGACGAGGTGTACTTGAGGGCCTTTGAGGTGGTGTTGCCTGGGTGACGGCATTGTGGATTTCAATGTTAAGCAGTTCAACTGCTTCCTCCAGGTCTTCTTTCGAGGAAATCTCCAGGTTCCTCTGAAGCCAAGATTGGTAGACTTCAACATTGGTGTTCCGCCTGAAAAGTCTTCTTCTCATCGGTTTGGTGCTGGCTGGCATGTTTATAAGGAGCTTGACTCCACAGTGATCTGAAGACAGGTCGAGGTCATTGGAGACTTCAATCCTGCGCCTGTCAATCCCCTTGCATATGGCTATATCCAGGACATCTGGGATTTTGTTCGGATCCGTGGGCCAGTATGTTGGTTCACCTGACGTATGACAGTCAAGTCCCCTGTCGACAACACATTGATATAGGGCCCTACCTTTGGGATTGACGCTTCGGGATCCCCACCAAGTGTGCTTAGCGTTGACATCTCCTCCAATGATGAACCTTCTCCCAAGGCTATCCAGCAGATCTTGAAAAAGACTTTGTCCAACCAGATGGCGTGGTGGACAGTAAGCAGCCGCCAAAATGATGTCTCCAGTTGGGGAGGTAACTCTAACCCGAGCGCACTGGTCCCAGGGCTCCTGAAAGGCGGGTAATTCCACATATTTGATGCCACTCCTGATGATGACAGCGGCACCGCCACGCGCGGTGCCATTGGGATGGTTGGTAGCAATAGTATCGTATCCACTGATGGAGAAGTAGGATAGGGAGGAGAAATGGGTTTCGGAGACTAATAGGACATCCACATATTTAGATTTGAGGTATAGCTCAACCTCAGGTCTGTTCCTGCACAGACCGTTCGCATTCCAAATGACAACATGGAGATTTATTTGCATTGATTGGCCATAAGCTTTGTGATTAACTGGGTCAGAGCTGACATTTGAGCGATAATGCTCTCCATCATTGCCTCAAGCTTATTAATTCTTCCATGTGTCTGGTCTACGATGCCGGGAACTGGGTCTGCTTGCGGCTGGGCAGACTGCTGGTTGCCTCCAACCACACTGGCGAAAGTCATGCCAGGTACAATGGTAGGTCCTTTGTAGACCGGGCGTGGAGTGGGTCTCTGAGTGGGCCGCAGAGCTGGCCTTTGCCTGGGCTGGTGAAACTCCTTGGCCTTTTGGTACACTTTGCACCCTTTATACGATGCTGTGTGATTGCTATTACAATTGACACATTTTGCTGGTTCGTCTTTTGCCTTCGTGCATTCGGCCGAAGAGTGTTCTTGGCTACCACACTTGACGCAGGCATAGTCAAGGTAGCAACCTCCACCTTGGGTGTGTCCGAATCCTTGACAGCGGAAGCACTGGAGAACTTCCATGGACCCGCGAGGACGCTCAATGGCAACAACACAACTGCAAAGTCGTTTAATGTTGAACACGTCTTTGTTGTTGCTGGATGGCTGAAGATTTACAAAAAACATAGCCATCGGCTAATTGGAGTTGCGTCTTAGTCCGTTTTTAACTTGTTCTCCTCGAACATTGTCCTTGAGCACGCATGTCCATGTCCTTGAGCACGCAGAGCTTCCTTTATATCCATCGGATCAGTGGTGTGATGGAGACCCTTGATGACTATCCGATAGGCACGCTCATCCTTTGGCTGGAACGTCGGAAATCTAAGTTGATTATTTATTAGGTAGGATTTTAGCTTGTGGAAGCTTTCCTTCTCCTCAAGGTTGACTCTGACGCGTCCGGCACGACCAGCTTTGTAAATGAATTTGTTACTCCCAATGACAAAGGTGACATCTGTTATAAACGCCTTGATATTCCACCCCAGGAATGAAGATTGGTGGCGGTTTAATCTTTCTCTCTATCGCAGTTGGCGATTGGCCTCGTCTTGGCCGGCCGTTGCCCTTCAGGAGGTTCTGTACCTGATGAGCTGGAGGATTCGTCATCACTTCCATTCTTTCCGTTAGAAGAAACCCTCGCCAGCTTGACAGTGGTCGGTCGCTTCCCCTCTGGGTTCGCCTTTGACTTGGCTCGTTGCCAAGTCGGTCTTTGCTTTAATGTGGATGGCAAGTCCATTTCATCCATTGCGTCAGCCACAGCCCGGAAGTATGCAGCAAGTTTATTCCTAGCACTGCCTAGAAGTATGCACCACTTTTTGAAAAGCTTGGGTAACTCTGATTGGCTGGCCAATCGGAGTAAAGCAACGGGACTTGGCTAGCAGGTAGACAAACTTAACAACCCTTGATGCAGTTTCTGGGGTTTTTGTTTTGATTCGCTTTACACAGCACCGTTATACACAGCAAATGCGCACAATAATTAGTCTTCCGAGGACACGTCCATACGGTCTGACATTCACAATAAGACTGATTTATTTAGTGACGCAATATATATATTTAAAGAGATTCCTACTGTCCTTATTAAATGGGAGAGAAAAATAAATGTTATATATGTATATAACTTCAAAGAATAAACACGGCGGATTCAACTGTGATCGTCATAATGTAGCCAAATGAATTGTCATTTATTTAGTGGCGCAATATATATATTTACAGAGATTCCTACTGTCCTTATTAAATCGGAGAGAAAAATAAATGGTTTATATGTGTATATAACTTAAAAGAATAAAAACGGCGGATTCAACTGTGATCGTCATAATGTAGCCAAATGAATTGTCATTTATTTAGTGTCGCAATATATATATTTAAAGAGATTCCTACTGTCCTTATTGAATAGGAGAGAAAATAAATGTTATATGTGTATATAACTTAAAAGAACAAAAACGGCAGATTCAACTGTGATCATCATAATGTAGCCAATGAATTGTCATTTATTTAGTTTTTTTATTTTTATTTTTTTTTTATAATTGCGGGGAGAGCCCTCTTTCTGCAATCTATCCGAAAAGTGGATAATCAGCAGAAATCAGTGGCAAGCGGGACATTTGGAAGGTTATATATATAAAAACAAAAGGTACATATAACATTTCATAATTTCAAAATGAGGAGAATTGGATTAATAGGGGGGTGGGAGCAAGCTGTGGTTTAGTCCACTCCATGCGGCAGGTCAAGAACGTGAAGCCTTTTCAGACGTCTGGTGGTTGAACTGTTGTCTAGCAAATTGATGGCCAGAGGATTCAAGTGCCTGTCGAGGCGGTCCAGGTGGGCTCTCGTCAGCCTTGCTATTTCGCATTATTCCACGCCTGGACATGCAGGCTGTGTTCCAGAGTGGGATCCCGTAGGTCTATACTGGCTTTAAGATGGTTTTATATATCAGAATTTTTAAACGTAGCCTTAAGGTAGATTTGCGTCCCATCAGCCAGAGGTATTTCTTCAATCTTTTGTCGAGCATTCTCCTCTTATCCAAGATATGTGGTCGCCAGGTTAATCTCTTATCCAAAAGTAGGCCTAGGTATTTTACTTTATTTGCCTCTGGAATAATGGCGCTGTCCATATGTACTGGAGGACAGATCCCTCGCCTCAGCGTGAATGTAATGTGCGTCGACCTTTCGGGATTCACCATTATATTCCATCTGTAAAGCCAGTGATTGGTTTCGTCAAGCTGTCCTTGAAGTAGACTGCTGGCTACCGTTGGCGACTCATCCGTCGCTAAAAATGCCGTATCATCAGCATAAGTGGCAGCTAGCATTCTGTGATCCGAGCTGACTGGCATGTCAGCGGTATAGATCGTGTACAGAACTGGGCCCAATACGCTACCTTGGGGCACACCCGCTCTGATGGCTTCAATCTCGGACCTCGCGTCGCCACATCTTACATAGAAGCTCCTTCCAAGAAGATAGGACTTAAGGAGTCCATACATAGGTGTCTGGAACAAAGATTTTAGCTTGTATAGCAGGCCTGTGTGCCACACTCTGTCGAATGCCTGTTTTACATCGAGGAAAGCTGCCGTGCAATATTTCCCTCTCCTCAAACGTTCCAGAATTTTGTTGGCATTGTTTTGGCGTGCCATGACATTCCCTGAAGCCAAACTGGTGATCGGGGATCAAACCGGCCTCCTCCATTATTGGTCGCAGTCTACGCAAAAGTAGTCTTTCAACTACTTTGGAGAATACGGCCAAAAGACTTATCGGACGATAAGAGGCGAGATTGGCTGCAGGTTTCCCAAGTTTAGAGACTAGTATGATTTCGGCGCACTTCCACTGGGTGGGGAAGTGTCCTAACTGGAAGCATTGGTTTGCAATGGTGAGAAGAAATTGTATGCCTTCTTCAGGTAGCGTTTTAATAGATGATACGTCGATTCCGTCGTATCCCGGGGACTTGGACACCTTCAGTCTGGAGATCTCTTCCAGCAGCTCATCCATTTCAACGGCTTGGATGGAAAGGGCCATTTGGCATGGAACGTCCAGGAACTCCTCTGTTTGCTGGACCTCTGCCTGGGTGCATCTGCTGAACAGGGTAAGCGCCTCAGACAAGGCATTTGCCCTGTCGCTGTCTGATCGGCACCAGGTACCATCGGCCCTTTTGACAGGCTATTTTCTACTGGTGGGTATTTTTAGTCCATTGGTTAGCCTCCACAGGTTATATTGCTGGTCACCAGGTTCTACATTCTCAAGTAAATTTTCCAGAGACTGTTTGCGGAGAGTGTACAGCAGTTCCTTTAGAGCTTTGGCCGATCTGTTTAGCTCAGTTTTGTCCCTTGGATTGCGCGAGCTCTGCCAGACTCGTCGAAGTCGCCTCTTTTCCGCTACCAGAGCCGCCACTTCCGGAGACCACAGGAAGTCATCTTGACGAGGTGTACTTGAGAGCCTTTGAGGTGGTGTTGCCTGGGTGACGGCATTGTGGATTTCAATGTTAAGCAGTTCAACTGCTTCCTCCAGGTCTTCTTTCGAGGAAATCTCCAGGTTCCTCTGAAGCCAAGATTGGTAGACTTCAACATTGGTGTTCCGCCTGAAAAGTCTTCTTCTCATCGGTTTGGTGCTGGCTGGCATGTTTATAAGGAGCTTGACTCCACAGTGATCTGAAGACAGGTCGAGGTCATTGGAGACTTCAATCCTGCGCCTGTCAATTCCCTTGGATATGGCTATATCCAGAACATCTGGGATTTTGTTCGGATCCGTGGGCCAGTATGTTGGTTCACCTGACGTATGACAGTCGAGTCCTCTGTCGACAACACATTGATATAGGGCCCTACCTTTGGGATTGACGCTTCGGGATCCCCACCAAGTGTGCTTAGCGTTGAAATCTCCTCCAATGATGAACCTTCTCCCAAGGCTATCCAGCAGATCTTGGAAAAGACTTTGTCCAACCGGTTGGCGTGGTGGACAGTAAGCAGCCGCCAAAATGATGTCTCTAGTTGGGGAGGTAACTCTAACCCGAGCGCACTGGGCCCAGGGCTCCTGAAAGGCGGGTAATTCCACATATTTGATGCCACTCCTGATGATGACAGAGGCGCCGCCACGCGCGGTGCCATTGGGATGGTTGGTAGCAATAGTATCGTATCCACTGATGAAGAAGTAGGATAGGGAGGAGAAATGGGTTTCGGAGACTAATAGGACATCCACATATTTAGATTTGAGGTATAGCTCAACCTCAGGTCTGTTCCTGCACAGACCGTTCGCATTCCAAATGACAACATGGAGATTTATTTGCATTGATTGGCCATAAGCTTTGTGATTAACTGGGTCAGAGCTGACATTTGAGCGATAATGCTCTCCATCATTGCCTCAAGCTTATTAATTCTTCCATGTGTCTGGTCTACGATGCCGGGAACTGGGTCTGCTTGCGGCTGGGCAGACTGCTGGTTGCCTCCAACCACACTGGCGAAAGTCATGCCAGGTACAATGGTAGGTCCTTTGTAGACCGGGCGTGGAGTGGGTCTCTGAGTGGGCCGCAGAGCTGGCCTTTGCCTGGGCTGGTGAAACTCGGCCTTTTGGTACACTTTGCACCCTTTATACGATGCTGTGTGATTGCTATTACAATTGACACATTTTGCTGGTTCGTCTTTTGCCTTCGTGCATTCGGCCGAAGAGTGTTCTTGGCTACCACACTTGACGCAGGCATAGTCAAGGTAGCAACCTCCACCTTGGGTGTGTCCGAATCCTTGACAGCGGAAGCACTGGAGAACTTCCAACCTCCACCTCCACCTTGGGTGTGTCCAAATCCTTGACAGCGGAAGCACTGGAGAACTTCCATGGACCTGCGAGGACGCTCAATGGCAACAACACAACTGCAAAGTCGTTTAATGTTGAACACGTCTTTGTTGTTGCTGGATGGCTGAAGATTTACAAAAAACATAGCTATCGGCTAATTGGAGTTGCGTCTTAGTCCGTTTTTAACTTGTTCTCCTCGAACATTATGTCCTTGAGCACGCAGAGCTTCCTTTATATCCATCGGATCAGTGGTGTGATGGAGACCCTTGATGACTATCCGATAGGCACGCTCATCCTTTGGCTGGAACGTCGGAAATCTAAGTTGATTATTTATTAGGTAGGATTTTAGCTTGTGGAAGCTTTCCTTCTCCTCAAGGTTGACTCTGACGCGTCCGGCACGACCAGCTTTGTAAATGAATTTGTTACTCCCAATGACAAAGGTGACATCTGTTATAAACGCCTTGATATTCCACCCCAGGAATGAAGATTGGTGGCGGTTTAATCTTTCTCTCTATCGCAGTTGGCGATTGGCCTCGTCTTGGCCGGCCGTTGCCCTTCAGGAGGTTCTGTACCTGATGAGCTGGAGGATTCGTCATCACTTCCATTCTTTCCGTTAGAAGAAACCCTCGCCAGCTTGACAGTGGTCGGTCGCTTCCCCTCTGGGTTCGCCTTTGACTTGGCTCGTTGCCAAGTCGGTCTTTGCTTTAATGTGGATGGCAAGTCCATTTCATCCATTGCGTCAGCCACAGCCCGCAAGTATGCAGCAAGTTTATTCCTAGCACTGCCTAGAAGTATGCACCACTTTTTGAAAAGCTTGGGTAACTCTGATTGGCTGGCCAATCGGAGTAAAGCAACGGGACTTGGCTAGCAGGTAGACAAACTTAACAACCCTTGATGCAGTTTCTGGGGTTTTTGTTTTGATTCGCTTTACACAGCACCGTTATACACAGCAAATGCGCACAATAATTAGTCTTCCGAGGACACGTCCATGCGATCTGACATTCACTATAAGACTGATTTATTTAGTGACGCAATATATATATTTAAAGAGTTTCCTACTGTCCTTATTAAATGGGAGAGAAAAATAAATGTTATATATGTATATAACTTCAAAGAATAAACACGGCGGATTCAACTGTGATCGTCATAATGTAGCCAAATGAATTGTCATTTATTTAGAGGCGCAATATATATATTTAAAGAGATTCCTACTGTCCTTATTAAATCGGAGAGAAAAATAAATGGTTTATATGTGTATATAACTTAAAAGAATAAAAACGGCGGATTCAACTGTGATCGTCATAATGTAGCCAAATGAATTGTCATTTATTTAGTGTCGCAATATATATATTTAAAGAGATTCCTACTGTCCTTATTGAATAGGAGAGAAAATAAATGTTATATGTGTATATAACTTAAAAGAACAAAAACGGCAGATTCAACTGTGATCATCATAATGTAGCCAATGAATTGTCATTTATTTAGTTTTTTTTTTTTATTTTTTTTTTATAATTGCGGGGAGAGCCCTCTTTCTGCAATCTATCCGAAAAGTGGATAATCAGCAGAAATCAGTGGCAAGCGGGACATTTGGAAGGTTATATATATAAAAACAAAAGGTACATATAACATTTCATAATTTCAAAATGAGGAGAATTGGATTAATAGGGGGGTGGGAGCAAGCTGTGGTTTAGTCCACTCCATGCGGCAGGTCAAGAACGTGAAGCCTTTTCAGACGTCTGGTGGTTGAACTGTTGTCTAGCAAATTGATGGCCAGAGGATTCAAGTGCCTGTCGAGGCGGTCCAGGTGGGCTCTCGTCAGCCTTGCTATTTCGCATTATTCCACGCCTGGACATGCAGGCTGTGTTCCAGAGTGGGATCCCGTAGGTCTATACTGGCTTTAAGATGGTTTTATATATCAGAATTTTTAAACGTAGCCTTAAGGTAGATTTGCGTCCCATCAGCCAGAGGTATTTCTTCAATCTTTTGTCGAGCATTCTCCTCTTATCCAAGATATGTGGTCGCCAGGTTAATCTCTTATCCAAAAGTAGGCCTAGGTATTTCACTTCATTTGCCTCTGGAATAATGGCGCTGTCCGTATGTACTGGAGGACATTTCCCTCGCGTCAGCGTGAATGTAATGTGCGTCGACCTTTCGGGATTCACCATTATATTCCATCTGTAAAGCCAGTGATTGGTTTCGTCAAGCTGTCCTTGAAGTAGACTGCTGGCTACCGTTGGCGACTCATCCGTCGCTAAAAATGCCGTATCATCAGCATAAGTGGCAGCTAGCATTCTGTGATCCGAGCTGACTGGCATGTCAGCGGTATAGATCGTATACAGAACTGGGCCCAACACGCTACCTTGGGGCACACCCGCTCTGATGGCTTCAATCTCGGACCTTGCGTCGCCACATCTTACATAGAAGCTCCTTCCAAGAAGATAGGACTTGAGGAGTCCATATATAGGTGCCGGGAACAAAGATTTTAGCTTGTATAGCAGGCCTGTGTGCCACACTCTGTCGAATGCCTGTTATACATCGAGGAAGGCTGCCGTGCAATATTTCCTCTCCTCAAACGTTCCAGAATTTTGTTGGCATTCTTTTGGCGTGCCATGACATTCCCTGAAGCCAAACTGGTGATCGGGGATCAAACCGGCCTCCTCCATTATTGGTCGCAGTCTACGCGAAAGTAGTCTTTCAACTACTTTGGAGAATACGGCCAAAAGACTTATCGGACGATAAGAGGCGAGATTGGCTGCAGGTTTCCCAAGTTTAGAGACTAGTATGATTTCGGCGCACTTCCACTGGGTGGGGAAGTGTCCTAACTGGAAGCATTGGTTTGCAATGGTGAGAAGAAATTGTATGCCTTCTTCAGGTAGCGTTTTAATAGATGATACGTCGATTCCGTCGTATCCCGGGGACTTGGACACCTTCAGTCTGGAGATCTCTTCCAGCAGCTCATCCATTTCAACGGCTTGGATGGAAAGGGCCATTTGGCATGGAACGTCCAGGAACTCCTCTGTTTGCT
The DNA here is from genome assembly GCA_018152135.1 of Drosophila paulistorum. Taxonomy (NCBI): domain Eukaryota; kingdom Metazoa; phylum Arthropoda; class Insecta; order Diptera; family Drosophilidae; genus Drosophila; species Drosophila paulistorum. The sequence goes on along the minus strand of JAECXG010000811.1, from coordinate 681,780 downwards.
GGACCTCTGCCTGGGTGCATCTGCTGAACAGGGTAAGCGCCTCAGACAAGTGGGTGGCGAAGGCATTTGCCCTGTCGCTGTCTGATCGGCACCAGGTACCATCGGCCCTTTTAACAGGCTATTTTCTACTGGTGGGTATTTCTAGTCCATTGGTTAGCCTCCACAGGTTATATTGCTGGTCACCAGGTTCTACATTCTCAAGTAAATTTTCCAGAGACTGTTTGCGGAGAGTGTACAGCAGTTCCTTTAGAGCTTTGGCCGATCTGTTTAGCTCAGTTTTGTCCCTTGGATTGCGCGAGCTCTGCCAGACTCGTCGAAGTCGCCTCTTTTCCGCTACCAGAGCCGCCACTTCCGGAGACCACAGGAAGTCATCTTGACGAGGTGTACTTGAGGGCCTTTGAGGTGGTGTTGCCTGGGTGACGGCATTGTGGATTTCAATGTTAAGCAGTTCAACTGCTTCCTCCAGGTCTTCTTTCGAGGAAATCTCCAGGTTCCTCTGAAACCAAGATTGGTAGACTTCAACATTGGTGTTCCGCCTGAAAAGTCTTCTTCTCATCGGTTTGGTGCTGGCTGGCATGTTTATAAGGAGCTTGACTCCACAGTGATTTGAAGACAGGTCGAGGTCATTGGAGACTTCAATCCTGCGCCTGTCAATTCCCTTGGATATGGCTGACGTATGACAGTCGAGTCCTCTGTCGACAACACATTGATTTAGGGCCCTACCTTTGGGATTGACGCTTCGGGATCCCCACCAAGTGTGCTTAGCGTTGAAATCTCCTCCAATGATGAACCTTCTCCCAAGGCTATCCAGCAGATCTTGGAAAAGACTTTGTCCAACCGGTTGGCGTGGTGGACAGTAAGCAGCCGCCAAAATGATGTCTCTAGTTGGGGAGGTAACTCTAACCCGAGCGCACTGGGCCCAGGGCTCCTGAAAGGCGGGTAATTCCACATATTTGATGCCACTCCTGATGATGACAGAGGCGCCGCCACGCGCGGTGCCATTGGGATGGTTGGTAGCAATAGTGTCGTATCCACTGATGGAGAAGTAGGATAGGGAGGAGAAATGGGTTTCGGAGACTAATAGGACATCCACATATTTAGATTTGAGGTATAGCTCAACCTCAGGTCTGTTCCTGCACAGACCGTTCGCATTCCAAATGACAACATGGAGATTTATTTGCATTGATTGGCCATAAGCTTTGTGATTAACTGAATCAGAGCTGACACTTGAGCGATAATGCTCTCCATCATTGCCTCAAGCTTATTAATTCTTCCATGTGTCTGGTCTACGATGCCGGGAACTGGGTCTGCTTGCGGCTGGGCAGACTGCTGGTTGCCTCCAACCACACTGGCGAAAGTCATGCCAGGTACAATGGTAGGTCCTTTGTAGACCGGGCGTGGAGTGGGTCTCTGAGTGGGCCGCAGAGCTGGCCTTTGCCTGGGCTGGTGAAACTCCTTGGCCTTTTGGTACACTTTGCACCCTTTATACGATGCTGTGTGATTGCTATTACAATTGACACATTTTGCTGGTTCGTCTTTTGCCTTCGTGCATTCGGCCGAAGAGTGTTCTTGGCTACCACACTTGACGCAGGCATAGTCAAGGTAGCAACCTCCACCTTGGGTGTGTCCGAATCCTTGACAGCGGAAGCACTGGAGAACTTCCAACCTCCACCTCCACCTTGGGTGTGTCCGAATCCTTGACAGCGGAAGCACTGGAGAACTTCCATGGACCTGCGAGGACGCTCAATGGCAACAACACAACTGCAAAGTCGTTTAATGTTGAACACGTCTTTGTTGTTGCTGGATGGCTGAAGATTTACAAAAAACATAGCCATCGGCTAATTGGAGTTGCGTCTTAGTCCGTTTTTAACTTGTTCTCCTCGAACATTATGTCCTTGAGCACGCAGAGCTTCCTTTATATCCATCGGATGAGTGGTGTGATGGAGACCCTTGATGACTATCCGATAGGCACGCTCATCCTTTGGCTGGAACGTCGGAAATCTAAGTTGATTATTTATTAGGTAGGATTTTAGCTTGTGGAAGCTTTCCTTCTCCTCAAGGTTGACTCTGACGCGTCCGGCACGACCAGCTTTGTAAATGAATTTGTTACTCCCAATGACAAAGGTGACATCTGTTATAAACGCCTTGATGTTATCCACCCCAGGAATGAAGATTGGTGGCGGTTTAATCTTTCTCTCTATCGCAGTTGGCGCTTGGCCTCGTCTTGGCCGGCCGTCGCCCTTCAGGAGGTTCTGTACCTGATGAGCTGGAGGATTCGTCATCACTTCCATTCTTTCCGTTAGAAGAAACCCTCGCCAGCTTGACAGTGGTCGGTCGCTTCCCCTCTGGGTTCGCCTTTGACTTGGCTCGTTGCCAAGTCGGTCTTTGCTTTAATGTGGATGGCAAGTCCATTTCATCCATTGCGGCAGCCACAGCCCGGAAGTATGCAGCAAGTTTATTCCTAGCACTGCCTAGAAGTATGCACCACTTTTTGAAAAGCTTGGGTAACTCTGATTGGCTGGCCAATCGGAGTAAAGCAACGGGACTTGGCTAGCAGGTAGACAAACTTAACAACCCTTGATGCAGTTTCTGGGGTTTTTGTTTTGATTCGCTTTACACAGCACCGTTATACACAGCAAATGCGCACAATAATTAGTCTTCCGAGGACACGTCCATACGGTCTGACATTCACAATAAGACTGATTTATTTAGTGACGCAATATATATATTTAAAGAGATTCCTACTGTCCTTATTAAATGGGAGAGAAAAATAAATGTTATATATGTATATAACTTCAAAGAATAAACACGGCGGATTCAACTGTGATCGTCATAATGTAGCCAAATGAATTGTCATTTATTTAGTGGCGCAATATATATATTTAAAGAGATTCCTACTGTCCTTATTAAATCGGAGAGAAAAATAAATGGTTTATATGTATATAACTTAAAAGAATAAACACGGCGGATTCAACTGTGATCGTCATAATGTAGTAGAGAATATATATATATATGCAATATATATATTTAAAGAGATTCCTACTTTTCTTATTGTATGGGAGAGGAAAATAAATGTTCTATATGTATATAACTTAAAAAAATAAAAACGGCAGATTCAACTGTGATCGTCATAATGTACCCAAATGAATTGTCATTTATTTAGTGACGCAATATATATATTTAAAGAGATTCCTACTGTCCTTATTAAATGGGAGAGAAAAATAAATGTTATATATATGTATACATAAATCTCGTGTCACAATGTTTGTCCTCAATGGACTCCTAAACCACTTAACCGATTATAATAAAATTCGCCCACCATGTGCATTTCGATCTAACTTGAGAGATAGGAAAGTTTAAATCTTAAATTATAGTCGCAATTGTAATATTTTGCTAATTATTTCTTTGCAATGCAAAACAAACCGATCACCTGTGTGGCGTTGCCACTTAGTTCATTCTTTTTTCATCTGGTTACCTAAATTTCGATTCTCACCACTTTAGCAAATATCGATAACAACAACAAAAATACTAAATAGTCGAAATCAGTTGAATTTTAAAATAACTGAAATTCCTGTACATTACACCATCATACTTTCACTCGTTGCAGACGACGGACGTGTTTTTTTGCGCTTATCAAATATTATTTGTTTCTCGTGATTAATAACTTTTCTTTAACTTTTAAACTCATTATCGGTTTAATTTTAACATTCGAATTGCATTTTCATTCCGTGATTTCTTTCTGTCGCTTTTGTGCTTTTTGTTTCAATATATGTACATAAATTTAACTTACAACAATTACTTGCATTAGCGGTGTTGTTGTTTTGCTAATCTCTTTTGCTTTTGTGTCTTTACCGTTGTAACTAACTATCGCGCTCTTGCGTACAAATTGTTGTTGCATGTGTTCAATTTGACGCGCTCTCCCGCTCTTTCCTATTCTTGTTTGATTTGCGCTCTCGTCTTTTGCCTACCCGCGACTCTGTGATACGTGTTTTTGTTTTTGTGTATTTTGGTAATTTCTTTAGTTGTGAAGGCTTACTCTGCACATTAACCCTTGTGTCAGAACTGGTCAGTATATTCTTATACACAGATTTTTAACCTTTAGAATTTTTATTTTTTGTATTTCCTTTTTTAATTAAATTAATTAATTTTTGATAAAATGGTTGTCTGCTCAAAAAATAATTGCATAGTTGCCACTAATGCGGTTGACTCCCATGATTATATTCTTTGTGGCTGTGTGACAATGCGGTTCACGTTAAGTGTGCAGGTTACACAGGCAGAATCAAGGAGTCTATTGCTAAAGGCGGTGGCTTAAAATATGGATGTGATGCTTGCCGGGAGATCGAGAATGAGATGCGCTCTTTCATGAGGCGGACTAGAGATAGTTTTGACACTTTAAGGGCAGGTTTTAATAAACTCCAAGCGGAGTTTACTGCGGTGGAGACTCAGTTCAGGAGTTTATCGCTTATGAATGAGTCTCCGAAACGTAAAAGGACCAGTCCTTGGGGTGTTTCAGTATCTGTAGATCCGCCAGCGTCTCTTATCGTCCCCGACCGGTCTCATGCACCGTCCACTCCTAATGTACAGCAATTGATATCGTTTAAGAGCCCGGTTGTGAATGCTATTAGTAAGGAATTACCGGTATCACCTGGGAATGATCTCTTAAAATCGATGCCTATTGTAGTGTCCGATGTGTCCGGGCAATTACCCATTCTAATGGAAATTTCCGATAGTTCTAAAAGTATCGAGGGCCCCCTAAACAAGTTGACTGCTGCAGTGGGTGACTCTTCCAACGTTACTGCTACGGCTGACGCTTCGGGACCGCGGCCTCTCGTTGGCATACCACCAAAGAAACATATATTTGTTTCTAGGCTAGACCCTGTTGTCACATCTGATGATGTAATAGCCTATATTCGGAAGAAAGTTAACGTCTCGAATATTGCGGTGGAGAAGTTTAAATTTTCTTATTCTCGGGACATTTCGTCCTTTAAAATTAGTGTTTCTGCTAATATCTTTGACACTATATGTCGAGAAGATTTTTGGCCGAAACATATAATAGTTAAGGAATATACTGTAAAAAGAAAAATCGGCAACCGATTCGCTTGCCAACAACAACAACTAATACTATTCCTGCCACATCAGCATCTGTTGGTGTGTCAAAAAACTAGCTTCGTCCCTTAACCTGGGTTACCAGAACGTTAGAGGACTGAAATCCAAACTTCCTAATCTCTATGTAGATAGTCTTTCTTTTGAGCATAACATTCTAGCTTTTACAGAGACGTGGCTAAAACCTGATATTGCTGATGCATCGGTGTTTTCCACAAACTTTTCCATATTCAGACGTGACCGGATTTCTCGCATCGGTGGTGGCGTTCTGATAGCTGTTGATGCTGCTTTATCATCTGAAATGATTCAATTTTCTAGTAAACATGAGATTGAGTTTGTCGGTGTTAAAGTAAATTTTAAATCTTTTAATGCTTTCATTACTTGTTCCTATATTCCACCATTGTCAGACATGGTGGTATATTTAAATCATTTAGAGGCAATTCAGTTTGTCTCCTCTTTAGTTTCCAGTCAAGACATGCTCATAGTTGTAGGTGATTTTAATTTACCCGCTTTAGCATGGTCACTAACAGATGAATCTACCATGTTGCTGCCCTCTTTGTCACATGACTTTATTGATGGCCTTCTAGGCTTATCTTTATCCCAAGTCAATCCTGTCTTAAATTCTAATGGAAAATCGTTAGATCTTATTTTTGTATTGGATTCTTCTTATTGTGAGGTTTCTAGGATCGAACCATTTGTTCTTCCAGAAGACAAATTTCATCCTACATTAAAATTAAAAATTGATCTGCCCTTGCTTTCACCATTACTTGGTTCAAATCAGTTACCTCTAACTAGGTGCTTTCGTAAGACTGACTTTGTCAGCCTTAATGAAAACATTACTACTACCGATTGGTCTTATCTGTACAATTGTAGAGATATGAACTCAGCTATTCATCATCAGATTATGCTCTTTATACAGTCGCTCGTTCAAAGTTCATGATGCTTAATACACAATGCTATAAGAATTATCTTCAGCGGTGTAAGCTTCAGTTTTCTTCTGACCCTAAGCAATTTTATAATTTTGTCAATTCTAAACGTAAGACCTCTGTGCACCCATCTTTTTTGTCTTTTCAAAATAAAAAAGCGAGCACTGATCAGGCAATTGCCGATATGTTTGCGAGTTTTTTCAAAACAACTTATTCCTCAACGGAATACCGAGCAAGTCCATATCCTTATCATTTAGAAAAGGCTAATTGCATTTTCAATCCAGTGTTTGATGAAAGTTCTATTTTTAGCGAACTTAAATTAGTTAAACCTGTTTATTCTCCGGGGCCAGATGGTCTTCCTGGATGTGTACTCAGGTTCTGTGCAAACGCATTATGTAAACCCATTTTAAAATTGTTTCTACTGTCTGTCGAATTTTCCTCTTTTCCATCTATTTAGAAGGAGTCGTATATCATTCCTCTGCATAAAAATGGCAAAAAGTCCGAAGCCTCTAACTATAGGGGTATCTCAAAATTGTCCGCTATTCCGAAAGCTTTTGAGAAAATTATAACTTCTCAATTGCAACATTTTTGCAGCTCTATTATTTCGCCAGCCCAACATGGGTTTGTGAAACGTAGATCTACAACCACTAGCCTTTTAGAATTTACATCAATAATTATCAAGGGGTTCAAAAATGGTAAACAAACTGATGTCATATACACTGACTTCAGCAAAGCCTTTGATTCCGTTAATCATACCCTATTACTTTCTAAGCTGAGCGACATGGGGTTTCCACCCCTTTTCCTTTCTTGGGTTCGAGAATATTTAACAAATAGAAAACAGAAGGTACTTTTTAAATCTTCTTTTTCAGATTCCATTCCTGTGACTTCTGGTGTACCTCAAGGTAGTCATCTTGGCCCTCTGCTTTTCACGCTGTTCATTAACGATCTTCCCTCAGTCATTGTTCATTCGCGTGTGCTTATGTATGCTGACGATGTCAAGCTTTGTCTTACTTATAAAGATATAGATTCATTTAGTCGGCTACAAGCTGATCTAAAAAACTTTTAATCCTGGTGCCAGTTTAATTTACTAAATCTTAACACTACCAAATGTAAGGTAATGACTTTTTTTCGTAACTCTCCTCAACTGGTCACTTATTTTCTAAACAACAGTCCTTTAGAACGTCTAAATAATATGAATGATTTGGGCGTACTTATGGACCATAAGTTAAATTTTAACACCCATATTTCCACCACGGTCGCAAAGGCCATGAGTGTCCTGGGTTTCATTAAAAGATGGTCAAAAGAATTTGATGACCCCTATACAACTAAAGTTCTTTTTACTTCGCTTGTCCGTCCTATTTTAGAGTATGGATCTTGCATTTGGTCACCTCAATATGAGTCGCACCAGATTCGACTTGAATCCGTTCAAAAGCAGTTCTTGCTATTTGCTCTTCGTGGCTTAAGCTGGGATCGCAATGTCAATTTGCCTTCGTATTCTAGCAGACTTCTCTTGATTAACCTTCCTTCCCTAACTAACCGTAGAATTATGCTTGGTGTTATTTTTATCCACAAGCTCCTAATTGGTGATATCGACTCGCCTGAGTTATTAGCTCAGGTAAATCTGTCGGTACCATGTAGACGGAGTAGACATCCTTTGATTCCTTTATCCCTAAGTCGTTGTTCTTCTAACTATGCCCTGCATGAACCTTTTAGGGTCCTCTGCTCTGATTACAACCTTCTATTCCCTGTAATCGGTTCAAAATTTTCTATTAACATGATTAAAACTTCTATCCTATCCCATTTAGTTAATAGATAGCTATAGTATTATTTAGTTATTTGTTTGTCTGTTTTTTCTATTGTGTATTTGTCCACGCGATTCGTGCCGTGCGTTATACGGCTGCACCCCTCGGTCGGTCGGGTGGGAGGTGGGCAGTCATCTGCTTGGGCTCGCGCGTAACAGGCTTTGTCCTGGTGTCGTAGGGGCCACTTGAACGTACTGCGCATAGTATCGTCAACGTCCGCTATAAAAACACACATATAAACAAATTGATGGATTTATTAACAATTACTCTGGGTGTTTAGTATGTCTGAAAACTTTCAATAGACAAATAGACAAACTCTTAAGCCACTAGGTCAACCAAAATAACCAAAAAAGGACAATCTGACAATATCATAAGTCAAGTTGGCGACCCTTTGACCAGTTTTTTGCAATTATTTTGTCGACATGTTATCCCTCGCAAGCACAAACTTTGGGGGGAAAATATAATAATAATCAATAGATAGCGCTGCTATGGTAAATCTACGAACGTGTTAATAAGCTACACCACATAATCTTCGATTAAAGATTGTTTCCCCTATTATTCTCCTCCGTAATTTGAATCCACCTCAATTATGTAACGGTACGCGTTTGGTCATCAAAAAGATCACCGGAAACATTCTTGAAGCAACCATTTTGGCTGGGAAGTTTAAAGGAAAAGTGGTCCTGCTGCCACGTATTCCGATGATACCATCAGATTCTACCATACCCTTGAAAAGGCTACGGTTTCCAATTCGTTTAGCTTTCGCCATATCTATAAATAGATCTCAAGGTCAAACAATGTCCATTTGTGGTTTACATTTGGAAAATCCATGTTTTTCTCATGGGCAACTATATGTTACGTGTTCACGTGTTGGGAAACCGTCAAATCTATTTGTGTTACCTAAAGACAGGTTAACCAAAAACATTGTGCACCGATTGGTGTTAAATTAAATTGAAATATACATATGTATATACCAACATCAACATTTTCGTCTTTGTTCGTAAATAATTTCATTGTACTGAAGGGTTATAGTAGAATGACAAATAAGGAGATCACCATATTTATACCCTTGTAGAGGGTATTATAAAATTGGTCAGATGTTTGTAACGCACAGAAGGAGACGTTTCCGACCCCATAAAGTATATATATATACTTGATCAGCATGAGAAGCTGAGTCGATATAGCCATGTCCGTCTGACCGTATGTCCGTCCGTCTGTGCGTACGCGTTTTACTCAGCCATCTTAAGAGCTATCGGGTTGACATTTTTTTTGGCTGCTTTTTATTACCCGGGTGAGATAAAGTATGAAAATTGTCAGGATCGGACTACTATATCATATAGCTCTAGAACAAACATTTCTGCAAAAATTGGAGTATCCCCATGAAATTTACCAATATAATAGAATTTTATATAAAATCTCAGATCCCAAAATTTGAATTTGATTGTTACAGTCAATACAAATTGGTTCAAGCGCTGCCGGCAGCGCTGCTTGCTGCCTACTACGTCATCATCAAATCAAACAGATCACATGCATACATACACACAGACGCAGCGCTACACGAACTGTATGAGTATGCGTATTGTGCTTTGCTTACGGAATGATTAAAGAAAAATTTGTAGGAAAAAGAGAAATAATTTGAAGGTTTTGTTTGTGTGTTGATGAATTGAGTTGCAAGGAAAAAAATTTCAAAATGTGAAAAAATTATTGCCAAGAACTACAAGGGTATATAAACTTCGGCATTGCCGAAGTTAGCTTCTTTGATATTTTTTTGCAAATACCATCTGTGTGAAAAAGCATAGTGGACTCCGTGACTGATGCTCTCTTATTGTTCCTCTTAGATTGTTTACTATAATGTAACTAGCTGACCCGGCAAACGTTGTTTTGCCTTTTTCAAATATCTAATATCTAAGTTACTATAAGTGTATGGGGATGAAGTTATAGTCGAAAACGTTATAAACAACTGAAGTACGATTTATTTATTGTTAAAAATGACAGTTAATAAAAATACAGATTATTCGCTAAGCGCAATAGAGTGCACAATATTTTTTGTTAGGCCATCTTTAGCCAATATAAACAAACTTGATGGTTTCCCGACGCGAGAACATGCCACATATAGTTGTCCGTGGGAAAAGCATGGTGTTTCCAAATCTAAACCACATACAGACAATGTTTGGCCTTGCGACTTATTGATTGTCATCGCGAATGCCAATCTAATTGGGAATCATGGGGATTCGTGGCAACAATATATTTTCACCTTGAAACTTGCCATTTAAAATGGTGGCCTCAATCACGTTCTTCATTAATTTTTTAATAACCAATCGTGTGCCATTGCATAGCCGTGGTGGGTTCAAGTTACGGAGCAAAATCACCGGAGATCCTACTTTCAATTGTAAGTGGTGCGGTGGCATGCCTGGCAAATCCAAGGAATTCAAAAATTCTACTGGGTAATTTACAGCTTCGATAGTATTGCAAACTGTATCAACAGATTTGTATGACACAGAGTCTGTTGGCAACAATTGTTGTATCTTGAAATTTAATCCATGAACGTCCACATTTTTCGCTGCTAAAATGGCTCTTTCTGCCAGCCACTCAAGATTTATATATTGTGTGTGTACATCGGGAAATATACAGTCGATGAGAACATCTTGCGAGTGGACGATTGTGCAAAAACCGGTTGGTAATTTTATTGATCCAGTATTTTCATGTACGGCAACTTTCCCATTGCCAATATCTAATAGCTGTTTCGAAAAAGTTTCGGCGGATGGATCCTGAAGCGTTTGAACGCGCATGTTCACCGTCAGTTGTACTCGTTCAACATTACGCCACAGTCGGGACGATTTGAGGCAAGCATTAATTTCATCAGCGTATGTTGATCGTGGAATAACGGGAAGTGTTTGTCTGAAATCACCTGAAAGGAGTAACAAAGTGCCTCCAAATAGTTTGTCGTTGTTTTTTATATCTTTCATTGTCCTATCCAATGCCTCCAGCGAATGCTTATGTGCCATGGTGCATTCATCCCAGATAATAATTTTACACTGTTTCAGCACAGTGGCCATGGATGATTGTTTTTTAATGTTATAAACTGCATCTGGGTTATTTTGAATATTCAGTGGCAGCTTAAATGCCGAATGAGCTGTTCTGCCTCCATCTAATAAAGTAGCTGCAATGCCAGATGATACAACAGTCGTAGATAAAAGCATTCGGTCTGCCTTGGATGGACTGTATATACACGACCCAAATTATTTGACTTAAATAAGCCGGGGCACGCCTCAACTGCTGTGCCTTGCTTGCGGGGCATCCATTTTTTCGATTGAGCCCATGTAAAATATTGAGGTATTTCTGAATACTTCAGTGTTTGTGCGAAGGCACCAAAAGCATCTGCACGATTACACAATGCAAAAAATTCGGTGAGCGTAGTTTTTGGTGGATTTACAGCTTGATGAAGCGCTGTTTCGTTCGTGAAAAATACGCGCTGACCGTTTTCAAGGTGGACGGCTAAATGCATAACTGCTGGATCTCGTTCATGAATCGGGAAACCGAAGATACGCCAGACAACTTCATTGGAGCTGATATACCGGCCAGTTTGGTAATTCGTTATTTCGTCATTTTGATTTAACGGAGGAGCACTTTTATTAGTATTTTCAATTCTAAATACAGCCATATCACTTCCTTTATTTACATACTTGCAAATATACTTAATGCTCTTCACCGAACTGCAGAACTCAACATTTATATGAGCACTGTATGTTTTGCTCAGTAGAGGTGAATATGGCACCACCCACCGATTACACTATGCAACAAATTTAAGGTTATTAAAATCAAACCGAACCGGACCTTATTTTTCTGAATGTACATGTATTGAATAGCAAAACCCTATTTGGGTTTTTCAAAGTTAGCTCGTTTTTTTTTTTTATAGCGAGTTGAAATTTTGCATTTTGGGGGTATTTTTTAGTTAGTCATATGAGCTAAATATGACTTATATATCGATTTCTTCTTCATGTATACGACCTAATTCATCCTCATTTATTATAGAAATATTGTTAATGGTTAAATAAATTCATTTTATGAATGTTATATAACCCAAAATGACTTTTACAGCTACAGTTCTCGAAAAAAATTACAACTAAGCCCTTTTTATACCATACACATAGTGTGAAATGGTATATTAAAGTCGCCAAAATGTATGTAACAGGCAGAAGGAAGCTTTTCCGACCCCATAAAGTATATATATTCTTGATCAGTATCAACAGCCGAGTCGATCTGTCTGTCCGTCTGTCCGTATGAACACCTAGATCTCGGAGACTATAAAAGCTAGAGCCACCAAAGTTAGTATGTAGCCTCATGTAGTATGTAGAGTGATTAAGTTTATTTCAAATTTTATTTCCGCCCCCGCAATCAAAAAAAAAACGTTCATCTCAAAAACTATTGCAGCTAGAGACACCATATTTGGTATGTATATTTTCTTAGTAATTTGTATGTATACAGATTTTGCCACACGCCTTTCCGCCCCCGAAATTTGAAAAACTAGATTATCTCCCCTAATTTTATACCTTGTGGAATCAAATTTGGCACACTTGAATTTGATAGTAGTACCCAGCAAAATACCAAATTTGATCAAAAACTAAAAATAGCCAAGTTATGCATATAAACGTTTTTCCATAAGGCCGGAGTTGGCCGTTGGCTGGTGGGGGCGTTAGGGTGCTCGTATGCTTGAGTGAGAGAGATACTAAGATATGCTTGGAATAAAAAGCATGTGAAAATACATTTGTTTAATAAATTTGAAATATTTGCTTTACAGGTGTATGGTATACCTAAGTCGGCGAGACGACTTACTTACTTCATTTGTTTTAAATTGATATTATTCTCACAAAAAATAGTTATAAATTAAAAATACTTCCAAAACTACTCTAAAAAATATCAAAGAAGCTAACTTCGGCAATGCCGAAGTTTATATTTTGAGTCTATTAGCCGTCATCCTTTATATACCAGCCATTCAAGCTAGTGAAACCATTCTACAGCCGCCATATTGAGTCATATAGCCGCTATCCTCTACAAAACAGCCATTCAAGCGACTGGAACCATTCTACAGCCGCCATTTTGAGTCTATTAGCCACCATTCTTTATATAACAGCCATTCAAGCGGCTGGAACCATTCTACAGCCGCCATTTTGAGTCTATTAGCCGCCATCCTTTATATAACAGCCATTCAAGCGGCTGGAACCATTCTACAGCCGCCATTCTGAGTCTATTAGCCGCCATCCTTTATATAACAGCCATTCAAGCTACTGGAACCATTCTACAGCCGCCATTTTTAGTTTTATAACTGCCATCCTTTCTATACCAGCCATTCAAGCTAGTGAAACCATTCTACAGCCGCCAAATTAAGTCATATAGCCGCTATCCTCTACATAACAGCCATTCAAGCGGCTGGAACCATTCTACAGCCGCCATTTTGAGTCTATTAGCCGCCATCCTTTATATAACAGCCATTCAAGCGGCTGGAACCATTCTACAGCCGCCATTTTGAGTCTATTAGCCGTCATCCTTTATATAACAGCCATTCAAGCTACTGGAACCATTCTACGGCCGCCATTTTGAGTCTTATAGCCGCTATCCTCTACATAACAGCCATTCAAGCGGCTGGAACCATTCTACAGCCGCCATTTTGAGTCTATTAGCCGCCATCCTTTATATAACAGCCATTCAAGCGGCTGGAACCATTCTACAGCCGCCATTTTGAGTCTATTAGCCGCCATCCTTTATATAACAGCCATTCAAGCTACTGGAACCATTCTACAGCCGCCATTTTTAGTTTTATAACTGCCATCCTTTATATACCAGCCATTCAAGCTAGTGAAACCATTCTACAGCCGCCATATTGAGTCATATAGCCGCCATCCTCTACAAAACAGCCATTCAAGCGACTGGAACCATTCTACAGCCGCCATTTTGAGTCTATTAGCCACCATTTTTTATATAGCAGCCATACAAGCTGCTAAAACCATTCTACAAGCGACATTTTGAGTCTCATAGCCGCCATCCTGCACATAACAGCCATTCAAGCTGCTGCAACCATACTACAGCCGCCATTTTGAGTCTATTAGCCGCCATCCTTTATATAACAGCCATTCAAGCGGCTGGAACCATTCTACAACCGCCATTTTGAGTCACTCTTTATAGAACAGCTATTCAAGCTACTGGAACCATTCTACAGCCGCCACGTTGAGTCTCACAGTCTCCATCTTCTACATAACAGCCATTCAAGCGGCGGGAACCATTCTACAGCCGCCATTTTAAGTCATTTCATTCAACATCCATTGAATCTGCTGAAACCATTGTACGCCATTTGGAGTCTATTAGCCGCTATCCTTTATATAACAGTACTACATGCTGCTGGAACCATTCTACAGCCGCCATTGTGGGTCTTATAGCCGCCATCTGGAACTATTCTACAGCCGCCATTATGAGTTTTATAGCTGTCATCTTTTATAGAACGGATATACAAGCAACTGGACCCATTTTACAGCCGCCATTTTGAGACCTATAACCATTTTACAGCCGCCATTTTGAGACCTACAACCATGTTACAGCCGCCATTTTGAGTCTTTGAGCCGTCATCCTTTATATAACAGCCATCCAAGCTGCTGAAACCATTCTACAGCCGCCATTTTGAGTCTATTAGACGCCATCCTTTATATAACAGCAATTCAAGCTACTGGAACCATTCTATAGCCGCCATTTTTATACCATACACCCATAGGGTGAAATGGTATATTAAAGTCGCCAAAATGTATGTAGCAGGCAGAAGGAAGCTTTTCCGACCCCATAAAGTATATATATTCTTGATCAGTATCAACAGCCGAGTCGATCTAGCCATGTCCTTCTGTCCGTCCGTCTGTCCGTCCGTATGAACGCCTAGATCTCGGAGACTATAAGAGATAGAGCCACCAAATTCGGAATGTAGGCTCGTGTAGTATGTAGAGTGAGTTTGTTTCAAATATTTGCCACGCCCCTTTCCGCCCCCGCAATTCAAAAAAAAACGTTTATCTCAAAAACTATTGCAGCTAGAGACACCATATTTGGTATGTATATTTGCTTATCCCTGAAAATTAAAAAACTCGATTATCCCCCGTAATTTTTTACCCTGTGGAATCAAATTTGGCATACTTGAAATTGAGACCAATACCCAGCAAAATACCAAATTTGATCAAAATCGGACAAAAAATAGCCAAGTTATGCATATAAACGTTTTTCCATAAGGCCGGAGTTGGCCGTTGGCGGGCGGTGGCGCTAGGGTGCTCAAATGCATGAGTGAGTGATATACTAAGTATGCTTGTAAAAAGCATGTGAACAGAATTTTTTTGAAAAAGACAAATGCATTTGTTATTACCAACTTGAAATATTTGTTTTGCTGGTGTATGGTATACCTAAGTCGGCGAGACGACTTACTTACTTCATTTTTAGTTTTATAACTGCCATCCTTTATATACCAGCCATTCAAGCTACTGGAACCATTCTACAGCTGCCATTTTGAGTCATATAGCCGCTATCCTTTATATAACAGTACTACATGGTGCTGGAACCATTCTACAGCCGCCATTGTGGGTCTTATAGCCGCCATCTGGAACCATTCTACAGTCGCCATTATGAGTTTTATAGCTGCCATCTTTTATAGAACGGATATACAAGCTACTGGAACCATTCTACAACCGCCATTTTGAGTCATTCTTTATAGAACAGCTATACAAGCTACTGGAACCATTCTACAGCCGCCACTTTGAGTCTCATAGCCTCCATCCTCTACATAACAGCCATTCAAACGGCTGGAACCATTCTACAGCCGCCATTTTGAGTCAATTAGCCGCCATCCTTTATATAACAGCTATTCAAGCTACTGGAACCATTCTACAGCCGCCATTTTGAATTTTATAACTGCCATCCTTTGTATACCAGCCATTCAAGCTGCTGGAACCATTCTACAGCCGCCATTTTGAGTCTATTAGCCGTCATCCTTTATATAACAGTTATACAAGGTGCTGGAACCATTCTAAAGCCGCCATTTTGAGGCTTTTAGCAGGCTATCTTTTACATAACAGCTATACAAACAGCTGAAATCATTCTATAACAGATATTTGAAGTCTTATAGCCACCACCCTTTATATAGCAGCCATCCCAGCTGCTGAAACCATTCTACAGCCGCCATTTAAAATTTTATAGCCGCAATCTTTTATATAATTGCTAAACAAGCTGCTTTAACCATTCTAAAGACGCCATTTTGAGTCATTCTTTATAGAACAGCTATACAAGCTACTGGAACCATTCTACAGCCGCCACGTTGAGTCTCACAGTCTCCATCTTCTACATAACAGCCATTCAAGCGGCGGGAACCATTCTACAGCCGCCATTTTAAGTCATTCCATTCAACATCCAGATGCTGAAACCATTGTACGCCATTTGGAGTCTATTAGCCGCTATCCTTTATATAACAGTACTACATGCTGCTGGAACCATTCTACAGCCGCCATTGTGGGTCTTATAGCCGCCATCTGGAACTATTCTACAGCCGCCAATATGAGTTTTATAGCTGTCATCTTTTATAGAACGGATATACAAGCTACTGGAACCATTTTACAGCCGCCATTTTGAGTCTATTAGCCACCATTCTTTATATAGCAGCCATACAAGCTGCTAAAACTATTCTACAAGCGACATTTTGAGTCTCATAGCCGCCATCCTGCACATAACAGCCATTTAAGCTGCTGGAACCATACTACAGCCGCCATTTTAAGTCTATTAGCCGCCATCCTTTATATAACAGCCATTCAAGCTGCTGGAACCATTCTACAACCGCCATTTTGAGTCACTCTTTATAGAACAGCTATTCAAGCTACTGGAACCATTCTACAGCCGCCACGTTGAGTCTCACAGTCTCCATCTTCTACATAACAGCCATTCAAGCGGCGGGAACCATTCTACAGCCGCCATTTTAAGTCATTTCATTCAACATCCATTGAATCTGCTGAAACCATTGTACGCCATTTGGAGTCTATTAGCCGCTATCCTTTATATAACAGTACTACATGCTGCTGGAACCATTCTACAGCCGCCATTGTGGGTCTTATAGCCGCCGTCTGGAACTATTCTACAGCCGCCATTATGAGTTTTATAGCTGTCATCTTTTATAGAACGGATATACAAGCTACTGGAACCATTTTACAGCCGCCATTTTGAGTCATTCTTTATAGAACAGCTATACAAGCTACTGGAACCATTCTACAGCCGCCACTTTGAGTCTCATAGCCTCCATCCTCTACATAACAGCCATTCAAACGGCTGGAACCATTCTACAGCCGCCATTTTGAGTCTATTAGCCGCCATCCTTTATATAACAGCTATTCAAGCTACTGGAACCATTCTACAGCCGCCATTTTGAATTTTATAACTGCCATCCTTTGTATACCAGCCATTCAAGCTGCTGGAACCATTGTACAGCCGCCATTTTGAGTCTATTAGCCGTCATCCTTTATATAACAGTTATACAAGGTGCTGGAACCATTCTAAAGCCGCCATTTTGAGGCTTATAGCAGGCTATCTTTTACATAACAGCTATACAAACCGCTGAAATCATTCTATAACAGATATTTGAAGTCTTATAGCCACCACCCTTTATATAGCAGCCATCCAAGCTGATGAAACCATTCTACAGCCGCCATTTAAAATTTTATAGCCGCAATCTTTTATATAATTGCTAAACAAGCTGCTGTAACCATTCTAAAGCCGCCATTTTGAGTCATTCTTTATAGAACAGCTATACAAGCTACTGGAACCTTTCTACAGCCGCCACGTTGAGTCTCACAGTCTCCATTCTACAGCCGCCATTTTAAGTCATTCCATTCAACATCCATTGAATCTGCTGAAACCATTGTACGCCATTTGGAGTCTATTAGCCGCTATCCTTTATATAACAGTACTACATGCTGCTGCAACCATTCTACAAGAGATATTTTAAGTCTTATAGCCACAATCTTTTATATAGAAGCCATCCAAGCTGCTGGAACCATTCTACAGCCGCCATTTTGAGTCTTATAGCTGTCTTCTGGAACCATTTTACAGCCGTCATTTTAAGTCTTATAGCCGCCACCCTTTATATAGGAACCATTCAAGCTGCCGGAACCATTCTACAGCCGCCATATTAAGTCATTCTTTATATAACAGCTATACAAGCTGCTAGAGCCATTTTACCGCCGCCATTTTAAGTCTTTTAGCGGACATCCTTTATATAACAGCCACTGAAGCTGCTGGAACCATTCTACAGCCGCCATTTTGAGTCTTATAGCTGTCTTCTGGAACCATTTTACAGCCGTCATTTTGAGTCTTATAGCCGCCACCCTTTATATAGGAACCATTCAAGCTGCCGGAACCATTCTAAAGCCGCCATTTTAAGTCATTTTTTATAGAACAGCAATACAAGCTACTGGAACCATTCTACAGCCGCCATTTTGAGTCTTATAGCCGCTATCCTGTACATAACAGCCATTCAAGCCGCTGGAACCATTCTAAAGCCGCCATTTTGAGTCTATTAGCCGCCATCCTCTACATAACAGCCACTCAAGCGGCTGGAACCATTCTACAGCCGCCATTTCGAGTCTATTAGCCGCCATCCTTTATATAACAGCCATTCAAGCTACTGGAACCATTCTACAGCCGCCATTTTTAGTTTTATAACTGCCATCCTTTATATACAAGCCATTTAAGCTACTGGAACCATTCTACAGCCGCCATATTGAGTCATATAGCCGCTATCCTCTACAAAACAGCCATTCAAGCGACTGGAACCATTCTACAGCCGCCATTTTGAGTCTATTAGCCACCATTCTTTATATAGCAGCCATACAAACTGCTAAAACTATTCTACAAGCGACATTTTGAGTCTCATAGCCGCCATCCTGCACATAACAGCCATTTAAGCTGCTGGAACCATACTACAGCCGCCATTTTAAGTCTATTAGCCGCCATCCTTTATATAACAGCCATTCAAGCTGTTGGAACCATTCTACAACCGCCATTTTGAGTCACTCTTTATAGAACAGCTATTCAAGCTACTGGAACCATTCTACAGCCGCCACGTTGAGTCTCACAGTCTCCATCTTCTACATAACAGCCATTCAAGCGGCGGGAACCATTCTACAGCCGCCATTTTAAGTCATTTCATTCAACATCCATTGAATCTGCTGAAACCATTGTACGCCATTTGGAGTCTATTAGCCGCTATCCTTTATATAACAGTACTACATGCTGCTGGAACCATTCTACAGCCGCCATTGTGGGTCTTATAGCCGCCGTCTGGAACTATTCTACAGCCGCCATTATGAGTTTTATAGCTGTCATCTTTTATAGAACGGATATACAAGCTACTGGAACCATTTTACAGCCGCCATCTTGAGTCATTCTTTATAGAACAGCTATACAAGCTACTGGAACCATTCTACAGCCGCCACTTTGAGTCTCATAGCCTCCATCCTCTACATAACAGCCATTCAAACGGCTGGAACCATTCTACAGCCGCCATTTTGAGTCTATTAGCCGCCATCCTTTATATAACAGCTATTCAAGCTACTGGAACCATTCTACAGCCGCCATTTTGAATTTTATAACTGCCATCCTTTGTATACCAGCCATTCAAGCTGCTGGAACCATTCTACAGCCGCCATTTTGAGTCTATTAGCCGTCATCCTTTATATAACAGTTATACAAGGTGCTGGAACCATTCTAAAGCCGCCATTTTGAGGCTTATAGCAGGCTATCTTTTACATAACAGCTATACAAACAGCTGAAATCATTCTATAACAGATATTTGAAGTCTTATAGCCACCACCCTTTATATAGCAGCCATCCCAGCTGCTGAAACCATTCTACAGCCGCCATTTAAAATTTTATAGCCGCAATCTTTTATATAATTGCTAAACAAGCTGCTTTAACCATTCTAAAGACGCCATTTTGAGTCATTCTTTATAGAACAGCTATACAAGCTACTGGAACCATTCTACAGCCGCCACGTTGAGTCTCACAGTCTCCATCTTCTACATAACAGCCATTTAAGCGGCGGGAACCATTCTACAGCCGCCATTTTAAGTCATTCCATTCAACATCCATTGAATCTGCTGAAACCATTGTACGCCATTTGGAGTCTATTAGCCGCTATCCTTTATATAACAGTACTACATGCTGCTGGAACCATTCTACAGCCGCCATTGTGGGTCTTATAGCCGCCATCTGGAACTATTCTACAGCCGCCATTATGAGTTTTATAGCTGTCATCTTTTATAGAACGGATATACAAGCTACTGGAACCATTTTACAGCCGCCATTTTGAGTCATTCTTTATAGAACAGCTATACAAGCTACTGGAACCATTCTACAGCCGCCACTTTGAGTCTCATAGCCTCCATCCTCTACATAACAGCTATTCAAGCTACTGGAACCATTCTACAGCCGCCATTTTGAATTTTGTAACTGCCATCCTTTGTATACCAGCCATTCAAGCTGCTGGAACAATTCTACAGCCGCCATTTTGAGTCTATTAGCCGTCATCCTTTATATAACAGCCATTCAAGCTACTGGAACCATTCTACAGCCGCCATTTTTAGTTTTATAACTGCCATCCTTTATATACCAGCCATTCAAGCTAGTGAAACCATTCTACAGCCGCCATATTGAGTCATATAGCCGCCATCCTTTATATAACAGCCACTCAAGCGGCTGGAACCATTCTACAGCCGCCATTTTGAGTCTATTAGCCGCCATCCTTTATATAACAGCCATTCAAGCTACTGGAACCATTCTACAGCCGCCATATTGAGTCATATAGCCGCTATCCTCTACAAAACAGCCATTCAAGCGACTGGAACCATTCTACAGCCGCCATTTTTAGTTTTATAACTGCCATCCTTTATATACCAGCCATTCAAGCTAGTGAAACCATTCTACAGCCGCCATATTGAGTCATATAGCCGCTATCCTCTACAAAACAGCCATTCAAGCGACTGGAACCATTCTACAGCCGCCATTTTGAGTCTATTAGCCACCATTCTTTATATAACAGCCATTCAAGCTACTGGAACCATTCTACAGCCGCCATTTTTAGTTTTATAACTGCCATCCTTTATATACCAGCCATTCAAGCTAGTGAAACCATTCTACAGCCGCCATATTGAGTCATATAGCCGCTATCCTCTACAAAACAGCCATTCAAGCGACTGGAACCATTCTACAGCCGCCATTTTGAGTCTATTAGCCACCATTCTTTATATAACAGCCATTCAAGCGGCTGGAACCATTCTACAGCCGCCATTTTGAGTCTATTAGCCGCCATCCTTTATATAACAGCCATTCAAGCGGCTGGAACCATTCTACAGCCGCCATTCTGAGTCTATTAGCCGCCATCCTTTATATAACAGCCATTCAAGCTACTGGAACCATTCTACAGCCGCCATTTTTAGTTTTATAACTGCCATCCTTTCTATACCAGCCATTCAAGCTAGTGAAACCATTCTACAGCCGCCAAATTAAGTCATATAGCCGCTATCCTCTACATAACAGCCATTCAAGCGGCTGGAACCATTCTACAGCCGCCATTTTGAGTCTATTAGCCGCCATCCTTTATATAACAGCCATTCAAGCGGCTGGAACCATTCTACAGCCGCCATTTTGAGTCTATTAGCCGTCATCCTTTATATAACAGCCATTCAAGCTACTGGAACCATTCTACGGCCGCCATTTTGAGTCTTATAGCCGCTATCCTCTACATAACAGCCATTCAAGCGGCTGGAACCATTCTACAGCCGCCATTTTGAGTCTATTAGCCGCCATCCTTTATATAACAGCCATTCAAGCGGCTGGAACCATTCTACAGCCGCCATTTTGAGTCTATTAGCCGCCATCCTTTATATAACAGCCATTCAAGCTACTGGAACCATTCTACAGCCGCCATTTTTAGTTTTATAACTGCCATCCTTTATATACCAGCCATTCAAGCTAGTGAAACCATTCTACAGCCGCCATATTGAGTCATATAGCCGCCATCCTCTACAAAACAGCCATTCAAGCGACTGGAACCATTCTACAGCCGCCATTTTGAGTCTATTAGCCACCATTTTTTATATAGCAGCCATACAAGCTGCTAAAACCATTCTACAAGCGACATTTTGAGTCTCATAGCCGCCATCCTGCACATAACAGCCATTCAAGCTGCTGCAACCATACTACAGCCGCCATTTTGAGTCTATTAGCCGCCATCCTTTATATAACAGCCATTCAAGCGGCTGGAACCATTCTACAACCGCCATTTTGAGTCACTCTTTATAGAACAGCTATTCAAGCTACTGGAACCATTCTACAGCCGCCACGTTGAGTCTCACAGTCTCCATCTTCTACATAACAGCCATTCAAGCGGCGGGAACCATTCTACAGCCGCCATTTTAAGTCATTTCATTCAACATCCATTGAATCTGCTGAAACCATTGTACGCCATTTGGAGTCTATTAGCCGCTATCCTTTATATAACAGTACTACATGCTGCTGGAACCATTCTACAGCCGCCATTGTGGGTCTTATAGCCGCCATCTGGAACTATTCTACAGCCGCCATTATGAGTTTTATAGCTGTCATCTTTTATAGAACGGATATACAAGCAACTGGACCCATTTTACAGCCGCCATTTTGAGACCTATAACCATTTTACAGCCGCCATTTTGAGATCTACAACCATGTTACAGCCGCCATTTTGAGTCTTTGAGCCGTCATCCTTTATATAACAGCCATCCAAGCTGCTGAAACCATTCTACAGCCGCCATTTTGAGTCTATTAGACGCCATCCTTTATATAACAGCAATTCAAGCTACTGGAACCATTCTATAGCCGCCATTTTTATACCATACACCCATAGGGTGAAATGGTATATTAAAGTCTCCAAAATGTATGTAGCAGGCAGAAGGAAGCTTTTCCGACCCCATAAAGTATATATATTCTTGATCAGTATCAACAGCCGAGTCGATCTAGCCATGTCCTTCTGTCCGTCCGTCTGTCCGTCCGTATGAACGCCTAGATCTCGGAGACTATAAGAGGTAGAGCCACCAAATTCGGAATGTAGGCTCGTGTAGTATGTAGAGTGAGTTTGTTTCAAATATTTGCCACGCCCCTTTCCGCCCCCGCAATTCAAAAAAAAACGTTTATCTCAAAAACTATTGCAGCTAGAGACACCATATTTGGTATGTATATTTGCTTATCCCTGAAAATTAAAAAACTCGATTATCCCCCGTAATTTTTTACTCTGTGGAATCAAATTTGGCATACTTGAAATTGAGACCAATACCCAGCAAAATACCAAATTTGATCAAAATCGGACAAAAAATAGCCAAGTTATGCATATAAACGTTTTTCCATAAGGCCGGAGTTGGCCGTTGGCGGGCGGTGGCGCTAGGGTGCTCAAATGCATGAGTGAGTGATATACTAAGTATGCTTGTAAAAAGCATGTGAACAGAATTTTTTTGAAAAAGACAAATGCATTTGTTATTACCAACTTGAAATATTTGTTTTGCTGGTGTATGGTATACCTAAGTCGGCGAGACGACTTACTTACTTCATTTTTAGTTTTATAACTGCCATCCTTTATATACCAGCCATTCAAGCTACTGGAACCATTCTACAGCTGCCATTTTGAGTCATATAGCCGCTATCCTTTATATAACAGTACTACATGGTGCTGGAACCATTCTACAGCCGCCATTGTGGGTCTTATAGCCGCCATCTGGAACCATTCTACAGTCG
The DNA here is from genome assembly GCA_018152135.1 of Drosophila paulistorum. Classification (NCBI taxonomy): domain Eukaryota; kingdom Metazoa; phylum Arthropoda; class Insecta; order Diptera; family Drosophilidae; genus Drosophila; species Drosophila paulistorum. The sequence continues at coordinate 658,127 of JAECXG010000811.1, read as the reverse complement.
CCATTATGAGTTTTATAGCTGCCATCTTTTATAGAACGGATATACAAGCTACTGGAACCATTCTACAACCGCCATTTTGAGTCATTCTTTATAGAACAGCTATACAAGCTACTGGAACCATTCTACAGCCGCCACTTTAAGTCTCATAGCCTCCATCCTCTACATAACAGCCATTCAAGCGGCTGGAACCATTCTATAGCCACCATTTTGAGTCTATTAGCCGCCATCCTTTATATAACAGCTATTCAAGCTACTGGGACCATTCTACAGCCGCCATTTTGAATTTTATAACTGCCATCCTTTATATTGTCTGGACGTTGACGCAGACAATGCGAAGTACGTTCAAGTGGCCCATACGACACCAGGACATAGCCTGTTTCGCGCGAGCCCAAGCAGAGCGCTGTCCACCTCCCGCCCGACCGACCGTGAGGCGCAGCCGTATATCGGACGGCACGATCGCGTGGACAAATACAAGTATAACGGACAAACAATTAAAAATATGATTAACTACAACTAATTACGAGCTAAATGTTCTAAGATAGAGGTTTTAACAAGAGAAAGAGAGGCTTCTGATCTGATTACGGGATACAGAAGATTGTAATCAGAACATAGGACTCGAAAGGGTTCATGCAAAGAATAGTTAGAACTACAATGTTTTAAGGATAGAGGAATAAAATTTCTAGTAGGTCTACAGGGTACAGATAGGTTTAACTGGTTCAATAGCTCAGGAGAGTCTATTTCACCTATTAATATTATGAATAAAGATAGCACCAAGCATTACTCTACGCTTAATTAATGAAGGAAGATTGATTAAAAGAAGCCTACTGGAGTATGATGGCAAATTGACATTGCGATCCCAATTTAGATCACGAAGAGCAAACAGCAGAAATTGCTTCTGCAATTTTACTTTGGTGCGTCTCATATTGAGGTGACCATATGCAAGATCCGTACTCTAAGATAGGACGGATTAATGAAGTATACAGAAGTTTGGTTGTGTACGGATCGTCAAACTCTTTTGACCATCGTTTCACAAACCCAAGAACATTCATAGCTTTACTAACTGTAGCAGAAATATGAGGATTAAAGGTTAATTTATGGTCCATAAGAACACCTAAGTCATTGATAATATCTAACCGCTCTAAGGCAGTGTCGTTAAGATAATAAGTTGCTAAGTATGGAGTGCATCTATAAAAAAACATAACCTTACATTTAGAGCCGTTAAGGTTTAGTAGGTTGGTTTCACACCAATTTCGAAGATCATTAAGATCCGATTGAAGTAGGCAAGAAGACGATATGTCTTTAAAACTGAGGCAAAGCTTAACATCATCCGCGTACATAAGCACCCGAGAATGTGGCACTACCAATGGAAGATCATTTATAAAAAGAGTGAATGGCAATGGACCCAAATGACTACCCTGAGGTACTCCAGAAGTCACTTGGATGGTCCTAGAAAATGAGGACTTAAAGAGGACCTTTTGTGTACGCTTAGAAAGATATTGAAGAATCCAATCTAGCAAAAGGCTGGGGATGCCAAGTGCATTTAACTTATTTAAAAGCAGAGTGTGATTAACAGAGTCAAAGGCCTTGCTGAAGTCAGTATAAATGACATCAGCTTGTACGGCAGTCTTGAACCCTTTGATTGAGTGAGATGTAAATTCTAATAGGTTAGTAGTTGTCGATCTACGTTTTTTAAACCCATGCTGGGATGACGAAATGATTGAGCTACAAAAATGCTGCAATTGAGACGTTATTATTTTCTCAAATGCTTTGGGTATTGGCAGACAATTTAGAAATACCCCTATAATTGGAGGCTTCGGACTTTTTCCCTTTTTTATGAAGAGGAATAATATATGATTCCTTCCAGATGGATGGGAAGGCGGAATAAGTAACGGACAGTGTAAACAACTTAAGTATTGGCTTACATAGGGCCTCAGCGCAAAACCTTAATACGCAGCCTGGTATTCCATCAGGGCCAGGTGCATATATTGGTTTGACGGAACTAAGCACGCTAAGAACCGAACTTTCTTCAAAGACAGGGTCTAAAATGCAATTAGACGATTGCAAGTGATAAGGATAAGGAGGATTTGGTTGATAAATCGAAGAGGAGTAAGTTGTTTTGAAAAAATCAGCAAACATATCCGCAATTGCCTGATCATTGTCAGCTTTATTGTTTTCGAAAGACAAGTAAGACGGGTGCACTGATGTCTTACGTTTTCCATTGACGAATTTATAAAATTGCTTAGGATCGCGAGAAAACCTAAGTTTACATCTCTGAAGATAATCCTTATAGCATTGTGAATTCAGCACCATAAAATTTGATCGAGCAACTACGTATAGGGAAAAATCCGATGCTTTACCGGATTTTTTAAATCTTTTATTCGATTTTACGTTCTTCAAGTTACATAGCTCACGTGAGAACCAAGGAGGTTTATCAGACCATCCTTGAGTCACACGCGGGACACAAACATCAAAGAACGACTCAAGAGTTTTATAGAAGACAGAAATGGCAGAGTCCATATCCGTGCAAGTATACAGATATGTCCAATCATTAGTTAATAGGAGTTTTTTAAGTTTAGTAAAGTTTGTCTTGCGAAAACATCGGGTTGGAGGCATCGAATTATTATATCGAGTCATAACCCCAAAAGGAAGGGGAATGGTTACATCCAGAGTTGGATGAAAGTTGTCTTCAGGGATAACTAAGGGATCAGTCCTGGAAATATCGCAGTCCAACACAAATACCAGATCTAGTGATCTGTTCCGACTATTTCGGACAGGATTTATTTGAGTTAGGGACAACTCAAACAGACCATCAATGAAACAATGTGACGAGCCGCCGTGACGAGCCGCCATCTTTTAAATAATGGCTATACAAGCCATTGTAACCATTCTACAACAGCCTATTTGAGTCTTATAGCCACCATCCTTTATATAACAACCATTCATGCTGCTAGAACCATTCTACAACTGCTTTTTTAGGTCTTATAGCCGCCATCTTGAAAAATTCTACAGCCGCCATGTTTTATATAACCGCTATACAAGCTACTGGAACATTGCTACAGTCGGCGTTTTAAGTTTTATCTCCACCGTCCTTTATATAAAAACCATTCAAGCTGCTGGAACCATTTTACAGCCGCCATTTTGAGTCTTATAGCCTCCATTTTTTGTATCACAGCTAAACAAGCTGATGAAACCATTTAATATCAGCCATTTTGAGTGTATTAGCCGCCATCCTTTACATAACAACCAACCAAGCTGCTGGAACCATTCTACAGCCGCCTATTTGAGCCATATAGCCGCCATCTTTTCAATAACGGCTATACAAGGTACTGGTGACAATCTACAGCCGATATTTTGAGTCTTATAGCCGCTATCTTTTTTATAATGGCTTTACAAGCTCTTGGAACCATTCTACAGACGCCATTTTGAGTCTCATAGCCGCCATCCTTTGCATAACAGCTGTACAATCTGCTGGAACCATTCTACAACACTTTTTTTTAGGTGCTGGGAGTCTTAAAGCCGTCATCATTTATATAATAGCTATACAAGCTGCTGGAACCATTCTACGGCCGCCATTTTGAGTCTTATAGCTGCTATCCTTTATACAACAGCCATTAAAGCTGCTGGAACCATTCTACAACTGCTTTTTTAGGTCTTATAGCCGCCATCTTGAAAAATTCTACAGCCGCCATGTTTTATATAACGGCTATACAAGCTACTGGAACATTGCTACAGTCGGCGTTTTAAGTTTTATCTCCACCGTCCTTTATATAAAAACCATTCAAGCTGCTGGAACCATTTTACAGCCGCCATTTTGAGTCTTATAGCCGCCATATGAAAACATTCTTCTGCCGCTAGTTTGAGTCTTATAGCCGCCATCTTTTATATGACGGCTATGCAAGCTACTGGAACTAATCTATAGCCGCCATTTTGGGTCTTATGTCCGCCATCTTTTTTATAACTACCATTCAAGCTCTTGGAACCATTCTATGGCCGCCTATTTGAGTCTTATAGCCGCCATCGTTTATATAAAAACCATTCAAGCTGCTGGAACCATTCTAAAGCCGTCAATTTGTGTCTATTAGGCGCCATCCATTATATATTAGTTATACAAGCTGCTGGAACCATTCTTACGTACTACATTTTAAGTTTTAAGGCGGGCATCCTTTATATAACAGCTATACAACCTGCTGTTACCGTTTTTCAGGTATCATTTTGAGTCCTATAGCCGCCATCCTTTATATAACACCTATACAATCTGCTGAAACCATTCTACAGAAGCCATTTTGAGTCTTAAAGCCGCCATACGGAACATTTCTACTGTCACCAGTTTGAGTCTTATAGCCGCCATCTTTTATATAACGGCTATACAAACTGCTGGAACCATTTTAAAGCCGCCATTTTGAAACTTATATCCGCCATCTTTTGTATAACAGCTAAACAAGCTGCTGGAACCATTTTGGCGCCACTTTGAGTCTATTAGCCGTCGTCTTTTATATAACATTTATACAAGCTACTAGAACCATTCTGAAGCCGCCATTTTGAGTCCTATAGACGCCATCCTTTATACAGAAGCCACACAACCTGCTGGAACCATTTAACAACCGCCATTTTAAGTCTTATAGCCGTTATCTTTTAAATAACGGCTATAGAAGCTACGGAAACCATTCAACAACCGCCAAGTTGAGTCTTCTAGCCGACGTCAGAAATATAACAACCATTTAAGCTGCTGGAGCCATTTTTCAGACGCCATTTTAAGTCTTATATTCGACACTTTTTATATTACAACCACTCAAGCTGCTGGAACTATTCTATAACCGCCAATTTAAGTCTTATAGCCGCCATCTGGAACCATTCCACAGCCGCCATTTTAATTCTTGTAGTCGCTATCTTTTATATAATAACCATTCAAGATACTCGATCCATTCTACAGCCGCCATTTTGAGTCTTCTAGCCGTCATCATTTATATAATAGCTACAAACTGCTGGAACCATTCTACAGCCGCCATTTTGAGTCTTATAGCCGCCATCCTTTATATAACGCCTAAACAAGATACTGGAACCATTCTGCAGCCGCCATTTTGAGTCTTAGAGTCGACATTTTTTATATGACAACCATTCAAGCTTTCTGGAACCATTCTACAGACGTGATTTTTAGCCTTATAGCCGTTAACTGGAACCATTCTACAGCCGCCATTTGACTCTTATAGCCGGCATCTTTTATATAACGCCTATACAAGATACTGGAACAATTCTGCAGCCGCCATTTTGAGTCTTAGAGTCGACATCCTTTATATAACAACCATTCGAGCTGCTGGAACCATTCTACTTCCGTCATCTTTAGTCTTATTGTCGCCATCCTCTATATAACAGCCATTCAAGCTGCTGGAACCATTCTACAGCCGCCATTTTGAGTCTTGTAGCCGCTATCTTTTATAAAACAACCACTTAAGATACTTGAACCATTCTACAGCTGCCATTTTTAGTCTTATAGCCGCCATCCTTTATATAACAACCATTCAAGCTGCTGGAACCATTCTTCAGCCGCCATTTGGAGTCTTATAGTCGCCATCCTTTACATTACATCTATACCAGTGATTGAAAATGCTATGCTACGTCGGAGTATTTTTTTTTGCTCCCGCTACTGCTCTGATTTCGAAGGGCTACGTAGCATAGCAGAGAGCACAAACCCAATACGGTTGCTCTTCTGCTCTGCTCCATAGCATACATCGTCGGAGCACAGAGCAATAGCAAGAGCAAAAAACTTGTGATATGCTATTTGTAGTTGTAGCAATAGCACAAGTATTACAAGCGAGATGAGAGCGGAGCAAACAAAATACATTTTTGTGAGACTGCTACAGAGCATTTCCTTTTCTGTTGCTCTCGTAGCAACTTCGTAGTTGCTCTCGTAGCAACTTCGTAGTTGCTCTCATAGCAGATCTGTACTAGAGGTGGGCATGGGCCGAAATGTTGCACCCAAACTAACCCAGCCCATGGGAAATAAGGATATCACATCCTGTTATTATAGTAATATAAATAATAAACTAAACTGTGATTCCATAAACTGGGCGCACAACCGGGATAAATCGAACATACAAGTTAACATGGACAAGAGGGTATAGCGGATGCAACTGCAATATTGACAGTGTCCAAGATCGCTGGGTAACATGAGCCGACCAATGCTTATGGTTCTTGGATTTGGCGCCTACATTCACTGTTGCTTGGCGATAGGTATCCATGTGTTTTGCAAGGTGACAGTCTAAGGGTCAACTCTGGAGTGATGCCACTCGGTTGGTTGATGTCGTTGGGTTTGGCTACCCTAGTGAGCTGTCAATTGCCTTTCTTTCCTTTCCTGTCTCTGCCCCATAGACGACGCAAATCACGCAAAAAATATAAAAACTAACTTGGTCTTTTGCATCAACATGAATTCGCGAAAATCATCGTTTAATATTTCTAAATATTTTGAAGACGATGGGTCATCATATGTACAGTGCAAGTCATGTGATCGACTATTAAAGAAGAATCGTACATTTAATTTAAAAAAACATATTATTGGAGTGCACAAAATAAAAATAGATAATCAAGAGAACGAGTCATCTTGTTCAGAAAACATATCTCAACCCAGAAAAGAAACAATCAAAGTTAAAATAAACAAAAAACAGTTGATTCGTTCGTACATAGGACTGGTGACAAAACAAAGTGTCCCCTTCAATGTTCTAAATTCAGAAAATATGAAGAATATAATAGATCCGATTTGTGACGGTGTTTCAGAAAAGAACGGAAAAAGCTTCAAGCTGAATGGCAATAAATGCAAGAACATGCTAAAACATGTGGCGAAAAACATACGCAGCGAAATGCAACAAGAAATGCACGGCCGATTACTGTCTTTAAAAATAGATAGCGCAACTCGGCTCAACCGTAACATTTTTGGAATAAGTGCGCAATTTATTAATGAAAATGAAATCATATCCCGGATATTAGGCTTGTCTGAAATTAAAGGCGCTAGTGGAAGTACATCTAAAAATCTGGCCAAGGAAATAATAGCAACTTTGGATAAGTACAATATCCGATTAAATCAGATTGTTTCAATTACATCAGACAATGGAGCTAACATGATTAAAACAACAAAAATATTATCACAAAGATATATATTTGATGATGATATTGACGGCGCAGAGGAAGTGGAAAAAAACATAGACTATACTGAAAAAATGGATACTTTTGAGACCACAGAGGAAATGCATGTGGGTAATATACAAATATGCCGGTGTGCGGCACATACTGCTCAACTTTGCGCACTTGATGTTCTAAAAAATGCAGAAATTAAAAACTATGTACTTCAATGTCGCAACATGACTAAATATATTCGTAAGTCATCAAACGGATATCGTGAGGTATTTGAGTTTCGTAAACTCAAATTACCTCAATTGGATTGTCCCACAAGGTGGGGATCAACATATGAAATGATCGATCGACTGAATAAAGCTAAGGAAGTTTTGAGCGAAATTGAAGCAATCGAAAATAAAACGGAAGATGAAAATTTTGACGCTAGCTCTATGTTGTGGGAGTTTATAGATTGCTACTCCTGTATTATGAATCCACTGCAAAAAACTATAGTAAAATTCCAAGAAGAGCAATTGCACTATGGCAATTTTTACGCTTTGTGGCTCACATGTAAGCTGACTACTAATCAAATATTACTATCACGATCAGATAGCGAAAATTCTATCAGTTTTAAAATTGGTAAAACCCTTATTGAAAGCATAGATACTCGAACGGAAAAACTTATATCGAATGTTGGATTTGATGCATGCCTATACTTAGATCCGAGGTTTCAACAAATTCTCTCCTGGACTCAGAAAAAAATGCTGTACATTTCTTAAAGGCTTTGTGGGAGAAAATTAAAACAAATATCCCAAAACTGAACTTCTCAACAACTTCAATTAGTTCAATGATTCTTGAAGAAGGACAGGAAAATAATGAGTTTGCATTATTAGACACCTATTTGGGAGCTACAATATCGCCTACAGATGAATGCACGGATGTTTATACAAAAATCGAAACTCTAAAACTTCCTTACATGAAAGCAAATGTTAATGTTCTGAACTTCTGGAGAGAAAGAAAGTCGACTGATCCTAAACTGTATGAACTGAGCAAAGTATGTTTTGCCATTCCGCCAACACAAGTAAGAAGTATTATTTTAGCTGAAAGAAATATGTTCACATCTTCTTATTTTATTTATGTAGGTCACAATAGAACGAGCATTTTCATCATTAAAACTTGTACTGGCCGACAATCGAAATAGGTTAAACCACGATACATTGGAAAATATTTTACTGGTTAAACTAAACTCATCTCATTTGGATGCTGCCATCGACAACTTTCCTTCATTTGAAGACGAAAATCAAAATTAGAATTAGAAATTACTACTTGTTTGAAATTCAATTTTTTATTTTTTAAAATGCTTTATTGGTATATATAGTATTGACAATGCCATGAAAAATAAATTCGTATAATTTGAAATATTTGGTACAGATTAGAGGTGGTCATGGGCTGGGTTTTTGAAGAGTACCCGTGTCTATGGGCTGAAAAAACAAATTTCGCGTTGAATGCGGGCGGGTATGGGGCAGAGACAGGAAAGGAAAGAAAGGCAATTGACAGCTCACTAGGGTAGCCAAACCCAACGACATCAACCAACCGAGTGGCATCACTCCAGAGTTGACCCTTAGACTGTCACCTTGCAAAACACATGGATACCTATCGCCAAGCAACAGTGAATGTAGGCGCCAAATCCAAGAACCATAAGCATTGGTCGGCTCATGTTACCCAGCGATCTTGGACACTGTCAATATTGCAGTTGCATCCGCTATACCCTCTTGTCCATGTTAACTTGTATGTTCGATTTATCCCGGTTGTGCGCCCAGTTTATGGAATCACAGTTTAGTTTATTATTTATATTACTATAATAACAGGATGTGATATCCTTATTTCCCATGGGCTGGGTTAGTTTGGGTGCAACATTTCGGCCCATGCCCACCTCTAGTACAGATCTGCTATGAGAGCAACTACGAAGTTGCTACGAGAGCAACTACGAAGTTGCTACGAGAGCAACAGAAAAGGAAATGCTCTGTAGCAGTAGCACAAAAATGTATTTTGTTTGCTCCGCTCTCATCTCGCTTGTAATGCTTGTGCTATTGCTACAACTACAAATAGCATATCACAAGTTTTTTGCTCTTGCTATTGCTCTGTGCTCCGACGATGTATGCTATGGAGCAGAGCAGAAGAGCAACCGTATTGGGTTTGTGCTCTCTGCTATGCTACGTAGCCCTTCGAAATCAGAGCAGTAGCGGGAGCAGAGCAATATTTTTGTGGAAATTGCTGCTATGTAGCAGCAAATGCAAACACTGATCTATACAAGCTGCTGGAACCGATCTACAACGGATTGTCTAGGCCGCGATCCTTTATATAGCAGCTACAGAAGCTGCTGGAACCATTATGCAGCCGCCCTTTTTAGTCTTATAGCCGCCATCCTTTATATAACAACCATTCAAGTTACTGGAACCATTCTACAGCCGCCATTTTGAGTCTTATAGTCGCCATCCCTTACATAAAAGCTATACAAGCTGCTGGAAACATTCTACAGACGACATTTTGAGTCTCTTAACTGCCATCCTTTATACAACAGCCACTAAAGCTGCTGAAACAATTCTACAGCCGCCATTTTGTGTTTTATAGTCGCCATCCTTTACATAATAGCTATTCAAGCTGCTGGAAACATTCTGCAGCCGACATTTTGAGTCTTTCAGCTGCCATCCTTTAAACAACAGCCATTCAAGCTGCTGAAACCATTCTAGTAGTTAGAATATGTATGTTCTGGCACAGTTTGGGTGCACTTTTTCCATAGAAAATAGTTGTTGTACTGGTTTTAATAGTGTGTTTTTTGTTGTTGTACCAGTATTTGTATGGGAATTGGGTGCACTTTTCTTATCAGTATTTGCCTTGTGTGTTCTGACTCAACCGGTCTGAGACACAGTGCCCCTCCCGCCACATGTTTGAGATGCTGTTACCCCTTGCCACTTTGCCGGTCGTTATCATGGTGTGTAGCTGAATCGGTCTGAGGCACAGTGCCCCTCCCGCCACATGTTTGAGATGCTGTTACCCCTTGCCGACTTGCCGGTCGTTATCATGTTGTGGGAATCGGTCTGGGGCACAGTGCCCCCCCCGTCAAATGATTGAGATGCTGTGACCCCTTGCCACCTTGCCGGTCGTTAATCATGTTGTGTAGCTAAATCGGTCTGAGGCGGTGTTCTCCAAGCCGCCTTGTTGATCGTTTGGTGGGATTGAGTCAGTGTGTGTGTGTGACGTAAGAGATGTCCCCCTCCCCTTGTCGATTGAGTTATGTGTACCCTTCTTGCACGCCGACGATTGGTTGATCGTGCTGTGCACTATCGCTGTATTGTTGTTTGTGTGCGTGTGTGTGTGTGCGTGCGTGGTTTAGGGCGTGGTTTAGGACGTGGCTTAGGGCGTGGTTTAGAGCGTGGTTTAGGCCGTGGTTTAAGCCGTGGTTTAGGCCGTGGTTTAGGCCGTGGTTTAGGCCGTGGTTTAGGCCGTGGTTTAGACCGCGGCCTTGATCGTGGCCATGGACGTGAGCGCAGACTTGAGTGAAGGTATAGGTATGTTAATAAGTCAAAAAAATTAAAAGTTAATAATTTTTATATACAAATATAGTGTTTTATTTTTTATTTCAAATATACTTAATTTTATTTATAGATTCAATTATGGGTAAAAAGGTTGCGCTGTTATTGTTTGCTATTGCTACTGATGCTCATAATTTCACAATTCATCGTAAATATTTTAGGTGACCGTCATATTGGTGCTATAAGTAAAAAAAGAATGAAAATAAATTAATTTTTTAATAAAAAGAATTCATATATATATATACTTACATAAATTCATATGCATTCATGATTTGTTGAGCATTAAATTCACCAGTTAATTTTTCTTGTTGATAATACCAGTCACAGCAGGCATCTGTTTGGGCATTGGCATTTCACCCATAGGGTGAAATGGTATATTAAAGTCGCCAAAATGTATGTAACAGGCAGAAGGAAGCTTTTCCGACCCCATAAAGTATATATATTCTTGATCAGTATCAACAGCCGAGTCGATATAGCCATGTCCGTCTGTCCGTCCGTCTGTCCGTCCGTCCGTCCGTCTGTCCGTCCGTATGAACGCCTAGATCTCAGAGACTATAAGAGATAGAGCCACCAAATTTGGTATGTAGGCTCATGTAGTATGTAGAGTGATCGAGTTTATTTCAAAATTTTGCCACGCCCCTTTCCGCCCCCGCAATTCAAAAAAAACGTTTATCTCAAAAACTATTGCAGCTAGAGGCACCATATTTGGTATGTATATTTGCTTAGTAAATGCGCTCTTTTTGTATTTATAAAGATTTTGCCACGCCCCTTTCCGCCCCCGCAATTATAAAAAGTGTTTATTTCAAAAACTATTGTAGCTAGAGACACCGTATTTAGTATGTATATTTGCTTAGTAAATGCGCACATTTTGTTTGTATAAAGATTTTGCTACGCCCCTTTCGGCCCCCAAAATTTGAAAAACTCGATTATCTCCCGTAATTTTTTACCTTGTGGAATCAAATTTGGCACACTTGAATTTGATACTAATACCCAGCAAAGTACCAAATTTGATCAAAATCGGACAAGTATAGCCAAATAGCCAAGTTATGCATATAAACGTTTTTCCATAAGGCCGGAGTTGGCCGTTGGCGGGTGGTGGCGCTAAGGTGCATGAGTGAGTGAGATACAAAGATATGCTTGTAAAAAGCATGTGAACAGAATTTTTTTGAAATAGGCAAAATGTATTTGTTATTACAAATTTGAAATATTTGTTTTACTGGTGTATGGTATACCTAAGTCGGCGAGACGACTTACTTACTTCATTTTCTTCATCATTTCGCATGTTTCATTATAAAGAATATTTAGTTTTTCAATATTTTCTAAGCGAATATAAATTTGTATAAGTTTATCTTTATCTTCCTTTGTGATTACATCGAAAAAGTTAAGTAGAAATTTAATAATTTTTTTAGCGCCCATTTTTTGTAAGTTTATTGTATATCCATAAACAAAGTTTGTTTATCGTCGTTGATGTTATCACGTTGAGTAACTGATTCAAACTGATTAAAGTTTTCTTCATATAAGTATGATTTCGGTTTATAAATAAGTTGAGATGTTGGTGAATAATAGTTTGGATTATATTCAGTACAACAAATTTTTAAAGTTTTATTTATGTAATCACTCGAATAACTACCTCGAACTCTTATATCAAAAGATGAGTATTTTAAATTGAAATGTCTATATCTCTCTCTTTTTTTATTAAGTTTTGACGGAAAGTTTTAATAGCATTAGCAACGGTTGGAAAATTATTTGGCATGGTTTCATAGTATTGATATTCTTTCTTATTTCGTTGATTGACATTTCATAAACGATTAAATTTAAGGTTCACTTTGATAATTGTTGAATCATTTGTAATTACATCAAAACTTGAAATTCGAATATTTGCTTTGTAGGTTATTACATTATTATATACACTTTTACGATTGAAATTATTATAAATATTGAAAGGATACTTGTTTTCATTTTTTTTTATTTTGTTGATGTTAATTAACCGTCTTTTTACAACTGTAGTATTATTTTCAAATGATTGTCATTTTATAGGTTTGCGTATAGTTATTTATATCTGTTTCACCGATTATAATATCTTCAGGTTTTCCTGCACTTGTGTTTTCTATTACTATTTGTTCAACTTCACCGTTTGATAGAATTCGATCAACTGTTGTAGTTTCAACATATTGATAACAATTAAGTTTTAATTTTTTTTTTACATAATTGCTAATGTATGTACAATGAATAGGTAATGACATATTTTTATATCTCAAATTAAAAAGTCGATAAAATGGTTCTGTTGCATTTATAATACCTCCTATATCTATTTCTTTTTTTAAAAGGGTTGTACGAAATGAATTTATTGCATCATTAATTGTAAATTGATTTAATTTTTCTTATATATTATTTGTTGTTGTTGTTGATGCTTCAGTTGTTGTTGATGTTGTTGTTGTTGTTTCTGTTGGAGATGTTGTTGTTGACAAGTTGGCAATATTCTCGAAAAAGTCATCATCATCATTAGAATAATCATTATTGCTTGGATTTGTAGGTTCCGTTTTGTTAGACATCAATTGAAGTAATACATTAATTTTTATTACATCATCATTAGGTAGGGTTACATTGAATTCTATACTTTCATAAAAATTATTTAATATATTTAAAACTGGATAAGAGTTTCCATAATTTAAACACAATAAACTAATCAGAAAAACAAATATTTGCGTCATTTTTTTCCCTCATTTCCTTTTCTCCGTAGATAAATGTTAACTAGTTGAGTACTAGTTCATTACTAATTACAATAGTTTTCGAACTTCGTTTGTTAAGGGAGTGTACCTACTCAAATAATTTAACATGAATGATTAAACAATAAGCTGACGTATCACTTGGAATATTTTTCAATGTTTTAATATCGATTCGTATATCAATGGGTCCATTTTTGATTAATTCGTTTTGATGTGATACATCTAAAACGACAATGAGTGCTTTATTTTTAAATTCTTTTCGCGATAGTAATGGCATTGATTCAAATCCATAATAGCTTTGTTGAAATTTTGAATACATATCATATAATAAAGCAAATTTATTTGTTTCAAACTTTTGATTTAGTCCATCATATGGATATACTTCTAAATTTAAAAATACCTTAATGTCATCCAAATTACAATGAGTATATTCTTTCTTATTTTTAAATACAATCAAAATAAATCGAGGTCGCAGCTAATTTAACATTCTAAATGTATGATGTACTCTGCGGTAGCGTTGGATTATAGTACATATCCCAATTTCTAAAGGACATAATTAATGGTGTTTGTTTGTCGATAAGTTTAAGCATATGTAATTTATAGGTATCAGCTAATTGTACATGAGGCATTTTCCAAACAATACTAGAAATTAAAGCAAATTGATTCTCTGTCGCATCGATTTGTACAACATTGTCATAATTCTTATCACACAATAAAATGAGTTCATGTTTTCCGTTGAGTATTATCTTATTGTAGTCTTCAGCAAATCCAAGTAAAAGATTTAACGGTACACAAAAATTGAATTGTCCATTCACAATGTCAAATGTATCATCTATTCCCCAACCAGCGTTCAGATATTTTTCGTTGTGCGATTTTTTAATCGATACATAATTTTTAATGTCAGTTGTTGTACCTACATGACGTGTTCGATCGATTTCTATTTCATTTAATTCATAACGTATTTCACTAAACAAGTATGCCATACAATTATTTAAAAATTTTGCAACAGTTGCAGGTGTCTGTTCATTTTTTGCAATCACCCCCTGAATATGTAAGAAACTTTCACTTGGCAAGACATATAAATCTTGATTTTGGATTGCAATTCGAATTTCATCATTATTTTTATATGCTTGTAAGTAGGGTATTCAGCTATTCAGCTGTGATACTCTTTTTTAATTATTGAATTATCAATAATAGGTTTTTCCAAAACATTAAGTATATGAGTCATTTTAAATTCTAAAACCTATATCTCTTAAAAATTTTTTATTATTCTCCGTTAAAGGTTTTAGATTTTTTTCTTTTCCTGTTTTTTTATTGGTTTTTGAAGAGCAACTATCCTTTGTTGTGTTTGACTGCAAGTCGATGAATGATGAAGGATTGAATGTTTGCTGTTTATTATATATTATCATTGTTTTATTTGCTTTAAATGTAATCTTATAGTTATTTTTTCACCACGAAAATTTATAGACTCTCCGTTCTGATCAACAACTTTTAGTATAACTGAATTAATTTATGATGTATTTACTGGTAAATGTATAACATTTTGTGGTGTTTCGTTCATTTTGTATCCTGGACTAACACCAATTGAAAACTGATGTAATATGTGTGCTTGGTCATCATTTATATATGATCTATTTATAATGTTGCATTGAATGCATATACTATTAATTTGTGTTATATCAATTGGCTTATCTGAAACATGTTTTATATTTTCATCCAATATTTTTGTACTAAATCCCAAAAGCGGACCGATTGTACACTCTTTATCTAAATATATTTTATCTTTTTCACTATATATTACCGTTTGTAGAGTATTATAATTAGGTTTTATATAAAAATTTGGAACTTTGATTTTTCAACATCATTCTCTTGAGTTATAGTTGTCTTTGTTTTGACTTCGTATTCAGCGGTGAGAAATTCATTAATATCTGAATAGGGAATTAGAACCACAACTAAAAAACCCAATCTTCATTCGTTGAATTCAAAATATGAACTGATTTTATTTAAAAACTCTTAAACTCTAAGACGCAACAATCGTTCTTAAAAATACTTATTCTAATGCCCCCACGTTCGGGGTTGAAAATTGTTTATATTTCATGCTCAGCGTTGGTTACTTGATACCGCGCCGCTGTTATAATCTTAAGTGTTTTCCACAGAGTGTGGATGCATGTTTTGTATGGTTTTAAGCAATAATTGTCATATGAATCTTTATGACTTATTTTTGGTTTATGTTTTTGTTTCGAGTTGTTTATTTCATTGGTACATCTGATTTGGTGAAGCCAGTTCAGATGAACACGATGTTTATTCTTAAACATTCTGCAAAGGGGGGCCAAATGTGGTGTTTTGGACTTTGTGTTTAATCTTAGGTTGTCTTATACAAATTATTATTAATACTAAGATTAGTAAGATAATTAATATTAGGGAAGCATGACCGGTTGCATGATGGAAGTTTAACCCTAGTAGTTCAATATGATGTTCCTTTAATGATTGTAATTGGCTTCTTATTTTCCCCAACTCTGCCGAATGGTTTACTATGTTTGCTTCTACTGGTTTTAATAATATTTGACATATTACTTAACGATTTCTGTTTCGGGATATCTACGCACTCCTGATGTGTATTACTGTGCTGACTTCTAACCTTTTTTATAAGATGGAGAATTTAAAAAATAACTACCTTCACTTTTTGAATTGTTCCAATGTGATCTTCGCTCCACCGTTTTTAAATGTCGCTGATTGCTAAAATATGATTGGTTATTCTGTTTATTATTAAATTTTGTTCTTTTATAATTATTTTGCCAAATCTGCCTTTTTGGTACTATAGTTTCGGACAATCTGTTACCGGAATCTATTTTGATATTATTTTTTAGATAATCATTATCTAATTGACCCATTGCCTTCTGAATATTCTCATTTTGTACTGGCTCTGGGATATATACTTTTTCTTCCCCAATTTTCACTTTACCTCCAATGTGAGGTCCTGCCGGGGGCCATAAATTAATTTTTTGGGTTTTGCTGTTGCATTTCTTTGGAATTGTGTTGTTTTTATTTCGAAATTTACCTTTCCTCTCCCAACTTTGTTCAAAACCTGTGACATCTATTGTTGCTGCCACTACAGATTTATTCTGATTTGATTTGGTGCATCCCGAGACGATCCAACCAAATTGAGTATTTTGGCCCAGCAGGCCATCAATCTTTGTAATTCCCCTTGTTAAGATTTGGGTATATACGTTTACTCCCATTATTATATCAACCCTACCAGGTTTATTGAAGGTAGGATCAGCTAGCACGTAAGTTTGCCATTTTGACATATCCACGTTTGCAATTTTTAATGGAAGAGCTTTCATTAACTTTGGCAACACAATTGCCTCAACCTTTAGATGTCCTTTCCAAGGATTTCGCGTCTTTACATCTATTTTTACCTTATATTTTGATTTTTTGGATTTTATTGAGGACACGCCACTTATTTCTGTATATTGTTTAATTTTAGGTAGTTTTAATATATGAGCGGCCTCTTCAGACAAAATGGTGCTCTGTGACCCACAATCAATAAGGGCTCTTAGAGTCTTATATCCTCCATTTATATTTTTTACTTGTATTAAAGCTGTGGCCAACAGTGTTGGTTGTGCGGTTACACAAGTATTAACTCCCTCATGTGTTTCTTCAAAATGGAGTAAGGTATGGTGTTCCTTACTGCACAATGAAGAGACCATTTCATTAGTGCACACCTTATTGCTTGAATGGTTCAAGCATCTTATGCAAAGCTGCACTTTTTTGGCTGTCTCATACCGTTCAATAGGTGTCAAACCTTTAAACTTATAGCATTTATATGCTTTGTGCCCGGCAATTTTGCAAATCGGACATTTATCTTCGACTTCCGCATAATTTAAAACAGTTTGTTGCGGTTTTTTCTCTTCTTTGCTCATGGCACTTAAAGTTAAGTAGAAATTTAATAATTTTTTTAGCGCCCATTTTTTGTAAGTTTATTGTATATCCATAAACAAAGTTTGTTTATCGTCGTTGATGTTATCACGTTGAGTAACTGATTCAAACTGATTAAAGTTTTCTTCATATAAGTATGATTTCGGTTTATAAATAAGTTGAGATGTTGGTGAATAATAGTTTGGATTATATTCAGTACAACAAATTTTTAAAGTTTTATTTATGTAATCACTCGAATAACTACCTCGAACTCTTATATCAAAAGATGAGTATTTTAAATTGAAATGTCTATATCTCTCTCTTTTTTTATTAAGTTTTGACGGAAAGTTTTAATAGCATTAGCAACGGTTGGAAAATTATTTGGCATGGTTTCATAGTATTGATATTCTTTCTTATTTCGTTGATTGACATTTCATAAACGATTAAATTTAAGGTTCACTTTGATAATTGTTGAATCATTTGTAATTACATCAAAACTTGAAATTCGAATATTTGCTTTGTAGGTTATTACATTATTATATACACTTTTTACGATTGAAATTATTATAAATATTGAAAGGATACTTGTTTTCATTTTTTTTATTTTGTTGATGTTAATTAACCGTCTTTTTACAACTGTAGTATTATTTTCAAATGATTGTCATTTTATAGGTTTGCGTATAGTTATTTATATCTGTTTCACCGATTATAATATCTTCAGGTTTTCCTGCACTTGTGTTTTCTATTACTATTTGTTCAACTTCACCGTTTGATAGAATTCGATCAACTGTTGTAGTTTCAACATATTGATAACAATTAAGTTTTAATTTTTTTTACATAATTGCTAATGTATGTACAATGAATAGGTAATGACATATTTTTATATCTCAAATTAAAAAGTCGATAAAATGGTTCTGTTGCATTTATAATACCTCCTATATCTATTTCTTTTTTAAAAGGGTTGTACGAAATGAATTTATTGCATCATTAATTGTAAATTGATTTAATTTTTCTTATATATTATTTGTTGTTGTTGTTGATGCTTCAGTTGTTGTTGATGTTGTTGTTGTTGTTTCTGTTGGAGATGTTGTTGTTGACAAGTTGGCAATATTCTCGAAAAAGTCATCATCATCATTAGAATAATCATTATTGCTTGGATTTGTAGGTTCCGTTTTGTTAGACATCAATTGAAGTAATACATTAATTTTTATTACATCATCATTAGGTAGGGTTACATTGAATTCTATACTTTCATAAAAATTATTTAATATATTTAAAACTGGATAAGAGTTTCCATAATTTAAACACAATAAACTAATCAGAAAAACAAATATTTGCGTCATTTTTTTCCCTCATTTCCTTTTCTCCGTAGAAAAATGTTAACTAGTTGAGTACTAGTTCATTACTAATTACAATAGTTTTCGAACTTCGTTTGTTAAGGGAGTGTACCTACTCAAATAATTTAACATGAATGATTAAACAATAAGCTGACGTATCACTTGGAATATTTTTCAATGTTTTAATATCGATTCGTATATCAATGGGTCCATTTTTGATTGTTTCGTTTTGATGTGATACATCTAAAACGACAATGAGTGCTTTATTTTTAAATTCTTTTCGCGATAGTAATGGCATTGATTCAAATCCATAATAGCTTTGTTGAAATTTTGAATACATATCATATAATAAAGCAAATTTATTTGTTTCAAACTTTTGATTTAGTCCATCATATGGATATACTTCTAAATTTAAAAATACCTTAATGTCATCCAAATTACAATGAGTATATTCTTTCTTATTTTTAAATACAATCAAAATAAATCGAGGTCGCAGCTAATTTAACATTCTAAATGTATGATGTACTCTGCGGTAGCGTTGGATTATAGTACATATCCCAATTTCTAAAGGACATAATTAATGGTGTTTGTTTGTCGATAAGTTTAAGCATATGTAATTTATAGGTATCAGCTAATTGTACATGAGGCATTTTCCAAACAATACTAGAAATTAAAGCAAATTGATTCTCTGTCGCATCGATTTGTACAACATTGTCATAATTCTTATCACACAATAAAATGAGTTCATGTTTTCCGTTGAGTATTATCTTATTGTAGTCTTCAGCAAATCCAAGTAAAAGATTTAACGGTACACAAAAATTGAATTGTCCATTCACAATGTCAAATGTATCATCTATTCCCCAACCAGCGTTCAGATATTTTTCGTTGTGCGATTTTTTAATCGATACATAATTTTTAATGTCAGTTGTTGTACCTACATGACGTGTTCGATCGATTTCTATTTCATTTAATTCATAACGTATTTCACTAAACAAGTATGCCATACAATTATTTAAAAATTTTGCAACAGTTGCAGGTGTCTGTTCATTTTTTGCAATCACCCCCTGAATATGTAAGAAACTTTCACTTGGCAAGACATATAAATCTTGATTTTGGATTGCAATTCGAATTTCATCATTATTTTTATATGCTTGTAAGTAGGGTATTCAGCTATTCAGCTGTGATACTCTTTTTTAATTATTGAATTATCAATAATAGGTTTTTCCAAAACATTAAGTATATGAGTCATTTTAAATTCTAAAACCTATATCTCTTAAAAATTTTTTATTATTCTCCGTTAAAGGTTTTAGATTTTTTTCTTTTCCTGTTTTTTTATTGGTTTTTGAAGAGCAACTATCCTTTGTTGTGTTTGACTGCAAGTCGATGAATGATGAAGGATTGAATGTTTGCTGTTTATTATATATTATCATTGTTTTATTTGCTTTAAATGTAATCTTATAGTTATTTTTCACCACGAAAATTTATAGACTCTCCGTTCTGATCAACAACTTTTAGTATAACTGAATTAATTTATGATGTATTTACTGGTAAATGTATAACATTTTGTGGTGTTTCGTTCATTTTGTATCCTGGACTAACACCAATTGAAAACTGATGTAATATGTGTGCTTGGTCATCATTTATATATGATCCATTTATAATGTTGCATTGAATGCATATACTATTAATTTGTGTTATATCAATTGGCTTATCTGAAACATGTTTTATATTTTCATCCAATATTTTTGTACTAAATCCCAAAAGCGGACCGATTGTACACTCTTTATCTAAATATATTTTATCTTTTTCACTATATATTACCGTTTGTAGAGTATTATAATTAGGTTTTATATAAAAATTTGGAACTTTGATTTTTTCAACATCATTCTCTTGAGTTATAGTTGTCTTTGTTTTGACTTCGTATTCAGCGGTGAGAAATTCATTAATATCTGAATAGGGAATTAGAACCACAACTAAAAAACCCAATCTTCATTCGTTGAATTCAAAATATGAACTGATTTTATTTAAAAACTCTTAAACTCTAAGACGCAACAATCGTTCTTAAAAATACTTATTCTAATGCCCCCCACGTTCGGGGGTTGAAAATTGTTTATATTTCATGCTCAGCGTTGGTTACTTGATACCGCGCCGCTGTTATAATCTTAAGTGTTTTCCCCAGAGTGTGGATGCATGTTTTGTATGGTTTTAAGCAATAATTGTCATATGAATCTTTATGACTTATTTTTGGTTTATGTTTTTGTTTCGAGTTGTTTATTTCATTGGTACATCTGATTTGGTGAAGCCAGTTCAGATGAACACGATGTTTATTCTTAAACATTCTGCAAAGGGGGGCCAAATGTGGTGTTTTGGACTTTGTGTTTAATCTTAGGTTGTCTTATACAAATTATTATTAATACTAAGATTAGTAAGATAATTAATATTAGGGAAGCATGACCGGTTGCATGATGGAAGTTTAACCCTAGTAATTCAATATGATGTTCCTTTAATGATTGTAATTGGCTTCTTATTTTCCCCAACTCTGCCGAATGGTTTACTATGTTTGCTTCTACTGGTTTTAATAATATTTGACATATTACTTAACGATTTCTGTTTCGGGATATCTACGCACTCCTGATGTGTATTACTGTGCTGACTTCTAACCTTTTTATAAGATGGAGAATTTAAAAAATAACTACCTTCACTTTTTGAATTGTTCCAATGTGATCTTCGCTCCACCGTTTTTAAATGTCGCTGATTGCTAAAATATGATTGGTTATTCTGTTTATTATTAAATTTTGTTCTTTTATAATTATTTTGCCAAATCTGCCTTTTTGGTACTATAGTTTCGGACAATCTGTTACCGGAATCTATTTTGATATTATTTTTTAGATAATCATTATCTAATTGACCCATTGCCTTCTGAATATTCTCATTTTGTACTGGCTCTGGGATATATACTTTTTCTTCCCCAATTTTCACTTTACCTCCAATGTGAGGTCCTGCCGGGGGCCATAAATTAATTTTTGGGTTTTGCTGTTGCATTTCTTTGGAATTGTGTTGTTTTTATTTCGAAATTTACCTTTCCTCTCCCAACTTTGTTCAAAACCTGTGACATCTATTGTTGCTGCCACTACAGATTTATTCTGATTTGATTTGGTGCATCCCGAGACGATCCAACCAAATTGAGTATTTTGGCCCAGCAGGCCATCAATCTTTGTAATTCCCCTTGTTAAGATTTGGGTATATACGTTTACTCCCATTATTATATCAACCCTACCAGGTTTATTGAAGGTAGGATCAGCTAGCACGTAAGTTTGCCATTTTGACATATCCACGTTTGCAATTTTTAATGGAAGAGCTTTCATTAACTTTGGCAACACAATTGCCTCAACCTTTAGATGTCCTTTCCAAGGATTTCGCGTCTTTACATCTATTTTTACCTTATATTTTGATTTTTTGGATTTTATTGAGGACACGCCACTTATTTCTGTATATTGTTTAATTTTAGGTAGTTTTAATATATGAGCGGCCTCTTCAGACAAAATGGTGCTCTGTGACCCAGAATCAATAAGGGCTCTTAGAGTCTTATATCCTCCATTTACATTTTTTACTTGTATTAAAGCTGTGGCCAACAGTGTTGGTTGTGCGGTTACACAAGTATTAACTCCCTCAAGTGTTTCTTCAAAATGGAGTAAGGTATGGTGTTCCTTACTGCACAATGAAGAGACCATTTCATTAGTGCACACCTTATTGCTTGAATGGTTCAAGCATCTTATGCAAAGCTGCACTTTTTTGGCTGTCTCATACCGTTCAATAGGTGTCAAACCTTTAAACTTATAGCATTTATATGCTTTGTGCCCGGCAATTTTGCAAATCGGACATTTATCTTCGACTTCCGCATAAT
This sequence comes from Drosophila paulistorum, assembly GCA_018152135.1. NCBI lineage: Eukaryota > Metazoa > Arthropoda > Insecta > Diptera > Drosophilidae > Drosophila > Drosophila paulistorum. The sequence goes on along the minus strand of JAECXG010000811.1, from coordinate 635,548 downwards.
TTAAAACAGTTTGTTGGGGTTTTTTCTCTTCTTTGCTCATGGCACTTAGCGAGCAATATCTTTGCTCCAAGTATTCCATGACATCAGATAGCATTTGAATTTGCCTTGTTTTTCGAATCTGACTCTCATACAATTGCAGAGCCTCTCTGTCAAATTTCTTTAGTAGGAGTTGTGCGAATATTACGTCAACTACATCGGACAAATTTGCTTTAATTTTAATAAAGTAAACTGACTCATTAACTATGTCAATCACTCCTTTAACCCTTTTTGCGGAATTATTGTTGATCATCGGTAATTCAACGATCCGACTTAATTGTTCGGAAAATACCCTCCGATTATTTTCATACCGCTTGGTTAACAGTTCCCAAGCGGCACTATAATTGTCAGCTGAACCTGACAATAGATGGGCTACCATGCTCCTTGCTTCGCCCTTTAACGCGGATTTTAAATAATTGAATTTAAGAGCAGGACTTATATCCTCACTTTTTTCAATCAGTTCCGCGAATAATTCCACAAACAGGTCCCATTCTCTAGGATCTCCAGAAAATGTGGGTACCTGTATTTTCGGCAACACCGGTAGTTCGCCTCTCACGGTTACATTCTCAATCTTACTTTCCTTATTGTTCATTTTCATTTCTAGCATTGACAATGCATTTTGGACGTCGAATTCCAAATCCTCCATAAATTTTGCATCACTTGTTTTTTCTTGGCATGCCCGTACCTTCTCCCATAAATAATTTATTTTATTAATATACATTATCCATGTCCCATTGCCTGTTGATTTCAACTCTACTACCTCCAAATATTCCTGAAGCTGTCGGACTCTATCCATAAATATCTCCTGTTTATCACTACCGGTTTTATGACTGGAGGTCGCATTGACGCGCGACTCTCCTTTGCTATCATCAAACATTTCTGACATATTTGCCTCTGCTTCAACTAACACTGACTTACTAGTGCCTGGTTTTTCTGACTCTCCTGTAGCTATTATTTTGGCAACTATCTTTAAAACCTCTTCATGTACTTTATCTCTGTAGTACTGATGATCGAAAAGCCCCTGCTGGAGCAATTTCTCATGGTTAGGCATCCATCGGCTACTAATCACTTTTACTTCCTCAATCTCCTTGTTAGTAATGTTTCTGGGATCTAGTGCTTCCAACTGCCTTAACCTGGTATGCAACTCTACCTGCTTCTCTAACAATTTCGCAGTCTTATTAGTGAACATTTTATCTTGTGCGAATATTAGGATATCGAGATAGATGTACTTATAACTGTCTTAATTTATATCTTATCTGATGATCCTGTTGACACCGTTCGCCGCTGTTGTCCGCCAAGTAGAGTTTGCCAAGTATGTTTTCCGATAGTCTGCTGCTGCTTGTCCAGGGCCTATGGGCTCAGGCGGTACCGGTGCCGGTCATCGCACCAGATTTTCTCCTATTAGCAGCCTCTTCTCTGCAACTATCTTGTTGCTCTGCTGCTGTTTGCAGTTGCCGACTTGCAACTACATATACACTTTTAACTTTAACTTTTTTTTCGATATTAGGGCTTCGAATACGCCACACATCAATTCTGTAATTATTTTTTTTTACCGCCGCCGAAATTATTGCAGTTGCTCGACTAGCCAAACTGCCTTTATTTAACTCGGTCGCACGCACTTTTTATATATTAAGCAATATTTTGCTTTTTGTTTTTATACTCTGTCTTTTACCACTGGTGGGGGAAAACAAGAGTTATTTTTTTTTTTGAAACCTTTAGCTGATCTTAGCATTTACACTTGCATAAGAATTCAGACTTACAGGCGCTGATTCACTCTCTGAGTCTCTTACCACTGGTGGGGGAAAACTGCAGAGTTCCTTTTTCTCGAAGGACCAAAATGAATCCGGCTCGAAGGACCAAAATGAATCCGGCTCGAAGGACCAAAAATGAATCCGGCTCGAAGGACCAAAAATCAATAGGGATTCCCGGAGAGAAGGAAAAAACCCAATCTTCATTCGTTGAATTCAAAATATGAACTGATTTTATTTAAAAACTCTAAAACGCAACAATCGTTCTTAAAAATACTTATTCTAATGCCCCCCACGTTCGGGGGTTGAAAATTGTTTATATTTCATGCTCAGCGTTGGTTACTTGATACCGCGCCGCTGTTATAATCTTAAGTGTTTTCCACAGAGTGTGGATGCATGTTTTGTATGGTTTTAAGCAATAATTGTCATATGAATCTTTATGACTTATTTTTGGTTTATGTTTTTGTTTCGAGTTGTTTATTTCATTGGTACATCTGATTTGGTGAAGCCAGTTCAGATGAACACGATGTTTATTCTTAAACATTCTGCAAAGGGGGGCCAAATGTGGTGTTTTGGACTTTGTGTTTAATCTTAGGTTGTCTTATACAAATTATTATTAATACTAAGATTAGTAAGATAATTAATATTAGGGAAGCATGACCGGTTGCATGATGAAAGTTTAACCCTAGTAATTCAATATGATGTTCCTTTAATGATTGTAACTGGCTTCCTATTTTCTCCAACTCTGCCGAATGGTTTACTATGTTTGCTTCTACTGGTTTTTATAACATTTGGCATATTACCTAATGATTTCTGTTTCGGGATATCTACCCATTCCTGATGTGTATTACTGTGCTGACTTCTAACCTTTTTATAAGCTGGAGAATTTAAAAAAGAACTAACTTTCTTTTTTGAATTGTACCAATGTGATCTTCGCTCCACCTGATATCGCTGACTGCTAAAACTTGAGTGGTTATTCTGGCTATCATTAAATGTTGTCTTTTTATAAATATTTTGCCGTATCTGCCTTTTTGGTACTATAGTTTCGGACAATTTGTTACCGAAATCTATTTTGATATTATTTTTTAGATAATCATTATCTAATTGACCCATTGCCTTCTGAATATTCTCATTTTGTACTGGCTCTGGGATATATACTTTTTCTTCCCCAATTTTCACTTTACCTCCAATGTGAGGTCCTGCCGGGGGCCATAAATTTATTTTTTGAGTTTTGCTGTTGCATTTCTTTGGAATTGTGTTGTTTTTCTCTTGAAATTTATCTTTCTTCTCCCAACGTTGTTCAAAACCTGTGACATCTATTGTTGTTGCCACTACAGATTTATTCTGATTTGATTTGGTGCATACCGAGACGATCCAACCAAATTGAGTATTTTGACCTAACAGGCCATCAATCTTTGTAATTCCCCTTTTTAAGATTTGGGTATATGCGTTTACCCCCATTATTATATCAACCCCACCAGGTTTATTGAAGGTAGGATCAGCTAGCACGTAAGTTTGCCATTTTGACATATCCACGTTTGCAATTTTTAATGGAAGAGCTTTCATTAACTTTGGCAACACAATTGCCTCAACCTTTAGATGTCCTTTCCAAGGATTTCTCGTCTTTACATCTATTTTCACCTTATATTTTGACTTATTAGATTTTATTGAGGACACGCCACTTATTTCTGTATACTGTTTAATTTTAGGTAGTTTTAATATTTGAGCGGCCTCTTCAGACAAAAGACCACAATCAATAAGGGCTCTTAGAGTCTTATATCCTCCATTTACATTTTTGACTTGTATTACAGCTGTGGCCAACAGTGTTGGTTGTGCGGTTACACAAGTATTTACTTTCTCCTGTTCTTCGTCAAAATGAAGTAAAGTATGGTGTTCCTTACTGCACAATGAACAGACCATTTCATTAGTGCACACCTTATTGCTTGAATGGTTCAAGCATCTTATGCATAGCTGCACTTTTTTGGCTATTTCATACCTTTCAGTAGGTGTCAATCCTTTAAACTTATAGCATTTATATGCTTTGTGCCCGGCAATTTTGCAAATCGGACATTTATCTTCGACTTCCGCATAATTTAAAACAGTTTGTTGCGGTTTTTTCTCTTCTTTGCTCATGGCACTTAGCGAGCAATATCTTTGCTCCAAGTATTCCATGACATCAGATAGCATTTGAATTTGCCTTGTTTTTCGAATCTGACTCTCATACAATTGCAGAGCCTCTCTGTCAAATTTCTTTAGTAGGAGTTGTGCGAATATTACGTCAACTTCATCGGACAAATTTGCTTTAATTTTAATGAAGTAAACTGACTCATTAACTATGTCAATCACTCCTTTAACCCTTTTTGCGGAATTATTGTTGATCATCGGTAATTCAACGATCCGACTTAATTGTTCGGAAAATACCCTCCGATTATTTTCATACCGCTTGGTTAACAGTTCCCAAGCGGCACTATAATTGTCAGCTGAACCTGACAATAGATGGGCTACCATGCTCCTTGCTTCGCCCTTTAACGCGGATTTTAAATAATTGAATTTAAGAGCAGGACTTATATCCTCACTTTTTCAATCAGTTCCGCGAATAATTCCACAAACAGGTCCCATTCTCTAGGATCTCCAGAAAATGTGGGTACCTGTATTTTCGGCAACACCGGTAGTTCGCCTCTCACGGTTACATTCTCAATCTTACTTTCCTTATTGTTCATTTTCATTTCTAGCATTGACAATGCATTTTGGACGTCGAATTCCAAATCCTTCAAATTACTTTATCTCTGTAGTACTGATGATCGAAAAGCCCCTGCTGGAGCAATTTCTCATGGTTAGGCATCCATCGGCTACTAATCACTTTTACTTCCTCAATCTCCTTGTTAGTAATGTTTCTGGGATCTAGTGCTTCCAACTGCCTTAACCTGGTATGCAACTCTACCTGCTTCTCTAACAATTTCGCAGTCTTATTAGTGAACATTTTATCTTGTGCGAATATTAGGATATCGAGATAGATGTACTTATAACTGTCTTAATTTATATCTTATCTGATGATCCTGTTGACACCGTTCGCCACTGTTGTCCGCCAAGTAGAGTTTGCCAAGTATGTTTTCCGATAGTCTGCTGCTGCTTGTCCAGGGCCTATGGGCTCAGGCGGTACCGGTGCCGGTCATCGCACCAGATTTTCTCCTATTAGCAGCCTCTTCTCTGCAACTATCTTGTTGCTCTGCTGCTGTTTGCAGTTGCCGACTTGCAACTACATATACACTTTTAACTTTAACTTTTTTTTCGATATTAGGGCTTCGAATACGCCACACATCAATTCTGTAATTATTTTTTTTTACCGCCGCCGAAATTATTGCAGTTGCTCGACTAGCCAAACTGCCTTTATTTAACTCGGTCGCACGCACTTTTTATATATTAAGCAATATTTTGCTTTTTGTTTTTATACTCTGTCTCTTACCACTGGTGGGGGAAAACAAGAGTTATTTTATTTTTGAAACCTTTAGCTGATCTTAGCATTTACACTTGCATAAGAATTCAGACTTACAGGCGCTGATTCACTCTCTGAGTCTCTTACCACTGGTGGGGGAAAACTGCAGAGTTCCTTTTTCTCGAAGGACCAAAATGAATCCGGCTCGAAGGACCAAAATGAATCCGGCTCGAAGGACCAAAAATGAATCCGGCTCGAAGGACCAAAAATCAATAGGGATTCCCGGAGAGAAAGAAAAAACCCATCTTCATTCGTTGAATTCAAAATATGAACTGATTTTATTTAAAAACTCTAAAACGCAACAATCGTTCTTAAAAATACTTATTCTAATGCCCCCCACGTTCGGGGGTTGAAAATTGTTTATATTTCATGCTCAGCGTTGGTTACATGATACCGCGCCGCTGTTATAATCTTAAGTGTTTTCCACAGAGAGTGGATGCATGTTTTGTATGGTTTTAAGCAATAATTGTCATATGAATCTGTTTAGATTACGACCTATTGAAATTTAAATCAAACCTTGCAGTTTAGCCGGCTCGAGGTCAATCTTCCAAAAGAAGATTATTTCAAAGGCAACACAAAAAGGTGAGCAGGTTGTCTGTATAGCTTTTTCAAGAACTACCAAGTTCTATCATCAGCAGACTTTGCTAAAGAACTCCGGAATTGCCAAACGATAGCAAATTGGTTGGAAATTGTAACAACAAATGAAGCGAAAAAAGTTGGTAAAGCCTACAAAACCGAAGAACACCCTTTTGTGCATACCCTTAGGCGCTATGAAAAATTAGTGTAAGAGCTTCGCCTTACCAAACTAATATCACGACCTGTTATTTCATATACGGTATATTGTACCACATAGAAAAAGGGTTTTTTTTTTTGAAATAAAAATTACAAAGTAACGGCGTGCCTTCCGTTGGTGTTATCTGGTAAGATTACGACCTATTGAAATTTAAATCAAACCTTGCAGTTTAGCCGGCTCGAGGTCAATCTTCTAAAAGAAGATTATTTCAAAGGCAACACAAAAAGGTGAGCAGGTTGTCTGTATAGCTAGCTGTATAGCTGTATATGCTCACCTTTTTGTGTTGCCTTTGAAATAATCTTCTTTTGGAAGATTGACCTCGAGCCGGCTAAACTGCAAGGTTTGATTTAAATTTCAATAGGTCGTAATCTAACCAGATAACACCAACGGAAGGCACGCCGTTACTTTGTAATTTTTATTTCAAAAAAAAAAACCCTTTTTCTATGTGGTACAATATACCGTATATGAAATAACAGGTCGTGATATTAGTTTGGTAAGGCGAAGCTCTTACTCTAATTTTTCATAGCGCCTAAGGGGTATGCACAAAAAGGTGGTCTTCGGTTTTGTAGGCTTTACCAACTTTTTTCGCTTCATTTGGTTGTTACAATTCCCAACCAATTCTAGCGTTAAAGACATGGTATGGCTATTGCAATTCCGGAGTTCTTTAGCAAAGTCTGCTGATGATATAACTTGGTAGTTCTTGAAATAGCTATACAGACAACCTGCTCACCTTTTTGTGTTGCCTTTGAAATAATCTTCTTTTGGAAGATTGACCTCGAGCCGGCTAAACTGCAAGGTTTGATTTAAATTTCAATAGGTCGTAATCTAACCAGATAGCACCAACGGAAGGCACGCCGTTACTTTGGAATTTTTATTTCAAAAAAAAAAAAAAAAACCCTTTTTCTATGTGGTACAATATACCGTATATGAAATAACAGGTCGTGATATTAGTTTGGTAAGGCGAAGCTCTTACTCTAATTTTTCATAGCGCCTAAGGGTATGCACAAAAAGGTGGTCTTCGGTTTTGTAGGCTTTACCAACTTTTTTCGCTTCATTTGGTTGTTACAATTCCCACCCAATTCTAGCGTTGAAGACATGGTATGGCTATTGCAATTCCGGAGTTCTTTAGCAAAGTCTGCTGATGATAGAACTTGGTAGTTCTTGAAATAGCTATACAGACAACCTGCTCACCTTTTTGTGTTGCCTTTGAAATAATCTTCTTTTGGAAGATTGACCCCGAGCCGGCTAAACTGCAAGGTTTGATTTAAATTTCAATAGGTCGTAATCTAACCAGATAACACCAACGGAAAGCGCGCCGTTACTTTGGAATTTTTATTCCAAAAAAAAAAACCCTTTTTCTATGTGATACAATATGCCGTATATGAAATAACAGGTCGTGATATTAGTTTGGTAATGCGAAGCTCTTACACTAATTTTTCATAGCGCCTAAGGGTATGCACAAAAAGGTGGTCTTCGGTTTTGTAGGCTTTACCAACTTTTTTCGCTTCATTTGGTTGTTACAATTCCCAACCAATTCTAGCGTTGAAGACATGGTATGGCTATTGCAATTCCGGAGTTCTTTAGCAAAGTCTGCTGATGATAGAACTTGGTAGTTCTTGAAATAGCTATACAGACAACCTGCTCACCTTTTTGTGTTGCCTTTGAAATAATCTTCTTTTGGAAGATTGACCTCGAGCCGGCTAAACTGCAAAGTTTGATTTAAATTTCAATAGGTCGTAATCTAACCAGATAACACCAACGGAAGGCACGCCGTTACTTTGGAATTTTTATTCCAAAAAAACCCTTTTTCTATGTGGTACAATATACCGTATATGAAATAACAGGTCGTGATATTAGTTTGGTAAGGCGAAGCTCTTACACTAATTTTTCATAGCGCCTAAGGGTATGCACAAAAGGGTGTTCTTCGGTTTTGTAGGCTTTACCAACTTTTTTCGCTTCATTTGGTTGTTACAATTCCCAACCAATTCTAGCGTTGAAGACATGGTATGGCTATTGCAATTCCGGAGTTCTTTAGCAAAGTCTGCTGATGATAGAACTTGGTAGTTCTTGAAATAGCTATACAGACAACCTGCTCACCTTTTTGTGTTGCCTTTGAAATAATCTTCTTTTGGAAGATTGACCTCGAGCCGGCTAAACTGCAAGGTTTGATTTAAATTTCAATAGGTCGTAATCTAACCAGATAACACCAACGGAAGGCACGCCGTTACTTTGGAATTTTTATTCGAAAAAAAACCCTTTTTCTATGTGGTACAATATACCGTATATGAAATAACAGGTCGTGATATTAGTTTGGTAAGGCGAAGCTCTTACACTAATTTTTCATAGCGCCTAAGGGTATGCACAAAAGGGTGTTCTTCGGTTTTGTAGGCTTTACCAACTTTTTTCGCTTCATTTGGTTGTTACAATTCCCAACCAATTCTAGCGTTAAAGACATGGTATGGCTATTGCAATTCCGGAGTTCTTTAGCAAAGTCTGCTGATGATATAACTTGGTAGTTCTTGAAATAGCTATACAGACAACCTGCTCACCTTTTTGTGTTGCCTTTGAAATAATCTTCTTTTGGAAGATTGACCTCGAGCCGGCTAAACTGCAAGGTTTGATTTAAATTTCAATAGGTCGTAATCTAACCAGATAGCACCAACGGAAGGCACGCCGTTACTTTGGAATTTTTATTTCAAAAAAAAAAAAAACCCTTTTTCTATGTGGTACAATATACCGTATATGAAATAACAGGTCGTGATATTAGTTTGGTAAGGCGAAGCTCTTACACTAATTTTTCATAGCGCCTAAGGGTATGCACAAAAGGGTGGTCTTCGGTTTTGTAGGCTTTACCAACTTTTTTCGCTTCATTTGGTTGTTACAATTCCCAACCAATTCTAGCGTTGAAGACATGGTATGGCTATTGCAATTCCGGAGTTCTTTAGCAAAGTCTGCTGATGATAGAACTTGGTAGTTCTTGAAATAGCTATACAGACAACCTGCTCACCTTTTTGTGTTGCCTTTGAAATAATCTTCTTTTGGAAGATTGACCTCGAGCCGACCAAACTGAAAGGTTTGATTTAAATTTCAATAGGTCGTAATCTAACCAGATTTACAAATTTAACTGAATTTTAGTACGTAATTCAATAAATTCTTTAACAATTTTTCCCTTAAATTCATCTTTCATAATACCCAATTTTTCTTTATTTACCAAAGGTTAATTATAAGCATTATCTTAAGCATATTCTGATGTATCGAAATGTTGTTCAATTTCTGAACGAATATCATCATAAAAATCATTAGTTTTAATATCATAAAGATAGGAATCAGTATCCATATAATTTATATTGACTCTGTCTTGATATTTTGTTTTCATATAATCGTAATGAAAACTATTCATTTTATGTTTTGATAATTCTAAGACAGTAAAACAAATATAAATAGGTTTATTATAAACAGTATGAACATTATTCATTTGTATTGCAAAAAGTGAATCACTAAATTTCAAACAGCTGTGAAAATTAAATTTTGAAATGAGAGCTCTAGCACCAAGTTTTCTTCCAGTGCTATTCCAATCACTTACTAATTTAAACTAATTCTTCATTTATCCTTTGAAAAAATTCTTTTATATTTAAATTGTTATTATTAGAGTTTTTTATTAAATATGACTCAATACGATTTTTAAAGTCACTTCGTATACAAGTCACATTTTCATTTATTTTTACACCGGCTAATTGTTTATGAGTGTTAGTACGCTCATGAAACAACCATTTGTCTATTGTTATATTTTTATTGCACACGTCACAAAACCGCACATTTCCATCATTGTCTTAAGATGGTACTGATTGTCCATTATTTTCACTATGTTTGTTTAGCATATGTCGTCGCAAAGCAAAACGACTTTTTACGCTTAACCCGCAAAATTCACACAAAAACAAACTCATTTTTTAAATTTTAATAATCGTTCGGAAGACACTTGTTTATTCATTCAATGAATATAGCGCTCTGGTTCTAGAACAAAAAAAATTCTGAAAGCAAGATGCGCTCTCCCAATCAGTACTGTTCATGTACTGATAATTCAATTAAATAATCATGACGCAGAACATCCAGACTAATTAGTAGGAAAGTGAAAGATGTGGGTAAGAAAAAGTTGGTTTGATCACCAACAATGTTCCAATCTCGAATAAGCTGGTTGCGAGACATGTTTAGTTCTTAACAAATGGACTCTTAATAACATAAACAACGAAGACATTCAATATATATACATACCAAATTCTGAATGCTGGAAACATCATTAATCAAAAATATTGACATGTTTCTTATCATTTTAACGCATGATGTAAAATGAAAATAATAAATCTCATGTGATGGGATTGACTTGAAGGGCGCTAAGGGAATTCCAAGAAAGTAAGTAGATACTTTAGTCATTCATAATACATTGTATATGACAAGCAAATGATAACTTAATAAGTACTTAGTCCTTATCATTATTGAATCCAAATACGATGTAAAATGAAAATAATAATCTTATGTGATGGGATTAATGTATGACTGGACAGGGAATAAGCGAATTGCAAGAAAATAAGCGGATACTTCAATCATTCACAATACATTGTATCTGACAAGCAAATGACAGCTTAATAAGTAACTAGTCTTTATCATTATTGATGCATTCAACATAATTAATGTTATAAAAAACTATAAAACATTAAACAAATCATTTTCATCGTTTAGTAATATTTTTATTTTAAAAAAAGTGGAAAAATGCTGGAACAAACAAAAAGTCATGAACGGTTATCCTGGAATGAGGATAATGGAGACATTAATAACAATGAAGAAAATGATGATAATGAACTAAGAATTCATATTGTTTCGTACGGTGCAGTCATACCATAGAAGAACTGTAGCACTGACGGTAGGATTAGAGATCTTATGCGCAAATTCAACCTTCAAAATGGGAAGCCTCTAATCGAAATGGAAGAGCTAAGGTTGTACGGTGAATATAAAATTATAAATTTTAGACGGTACTTTTCATTTGAATTAAATGAAAATATTTTAGAACTGGAATTGGAAAATAATCTTTTCAATCTCCCTTTTCAATACCACGGACTTACGGATGATGATTTCCTAACCGCTTTGAAATATGGTTTAAGTATTTGTAAAAAGAAAAGACTTGATGGTCAAGCCATTTTAGAAATGGTTGACTATAATGTTATTTATTCTAATCAACAATAAAAACACAGTTTTGTACAACAATTATATTTTTATTTGTATTTTCGTTTTTTTTAACATTTATATTTTTATTTTTATTTTCGTTTTTTTTGTAATAAAACAATATTTTAAAAAAAAAATTTCAAGGAATTACTTTTTATTAAAACAATTTTGGGGTATATTTTTTTCTCTGTTTATTAGTCGGTTATAACGATGAATTATATCTAAGGATTCGGTACACAATTTTCCTAGATAGTTCCTAATCTGTAAAACGCCGTTTATAGTGATGACTTCCTGAAAGGTCATATCTTCGAAAACCTTGATTGAATATATAAGAGCAAGGGTCCGACAAAGATGTATGAGATCATTGTCGAAAATTATAGATCCATTTTGATTTAAAAATTGTACTATTATTTGCGCTACAAAGTCTGTCATCGTGTACTCCAAGTTTAGAACTAAAAAATTCAATTGCAATTGGGAAAGCCTTGATGCTTTTATATACTTTACCTTATCATGATAAAAACAATTTCTGAGTTTTTTTTTCTTTTTTGTTAAAACATTAACATTTATTTTTTAAAATAATATCTAAAAACATTATTAAGGGAAATTGAAATAATGGCAAATTTATCATTACTGCTCGTATCACGCACATTGTAAATTAAAAATTTAGCTACCATATTGACTCTGTCAAATTCTAGTACTCGATAAAAAAGTTGAAAGTTTTCCAATTTTTCATTAAATTTTTTCATAAACTCCTCATTTAAGTAATACATAATTAGTCGATCAATAAACCGAGACATTCCAGCATTTCTTTGTTGAAACGCCACTCCACCTTCATTTGTTCAAACTGCTCGTCCCAATAGCTCCAGACCATATTGTTATAAAATTCAGCGTTGTCTATAACCACTCGCTTTGCATCCTTATCGTAGACCAGATACAATGAACCGTCGTGTGGAGTTCTGTCAGATTCCACAGTCGTATAACATCGCTTATACATGTTGCAGTAATTTTTTACAACTGTTATTGAGTTGCATTTTCTCAGGGGCTTTTTATTCAAAAATTGCAAGGCGCAACAACGCAACATGTCCACATATACATATATACATACACTATTCCAGTTAAGCCTTGTAAGGCTGACCCGTGAGTCTTATCACTGTTGTCATACAGCATACATATACACGCGCACACACTATGCCTTCAAGTCTGAGATCTCATGACCGCACTCAAGGCTGCGCTCACGCCCATAGCCACGATCAAGACCGCGGCCTACACCACCTAAACATTTATTTTTTATAATATATATAAATGGAAATATGAATAATGACAAATTTTTTTATATTTTTTTTTTGTTAAAACATTAACATTTATTTTTTATAATATATATATAAACCTTATTAATGGAAATATCAATAATGACAAATTTTTTTTGTTAAAACATTAACATTTATCTTCGAAAATTATTTTCACTTGATTGGTGTATACATCAACAATGGCAACATTTTTATTGTAGACTGTATCACGGACATTGTAAACTATATATTTAGCAAACATTCTATCTATGTCAAACTCTACTTCTCGATGGCGAAGTTCAAAGTTTTCAAAAAATACATTAAATTTGTCCATAAAAATATCATTAAAGTTATCCATAATTAGTCCATTAATAGAAACATCCATCCATTCACGAAATTGGGGGTTGAAACACCACTCCACCTTCATTTGTTCCAACTGCTCGTACAAATATCCATTGTCAATATTATGACAGAAATCAGAGTTTTCTATAGCCATTATTTCTAGAACCGGATCATAGACCAGTTGTAATGAACCGAGTGGAATTCTATTGGCTTCTACATCTTTGACTGAATAAATGTGTCCGGACATCTTGGAGCGATTTTGCAACTGTTATGGAGTTGTATTTTCTGTAGGGCTTTTTATTCAAAAAATTGTGAGACGCCGCAACGCAACATGTAAACATTTTCTCTGCAAGCGTTCGCTATACACATGCCTACACATACATACATACACTACTCCAGTTCAGCCTTGTAAGGCTGACTCGAGAGTCTTATCACTGTTGCCATACAGCATACATATACACACGCACACACTATACCTTCAAGTCTGCGCTCACGTCCATGGCCACGATCAAGGCCGCGGTCTAAACCACGGCCTAAACCACGGCCTAAACCACGACCTAAACCACGGCCTAAACCACAGCCTAAACCACGGCCTAAACCACGGCCTAAACCACGTCCTAAACCACGCTCTAAATCACGGCCTAAACCACGTCCTAAACCACGCCCTAAACCACGCACGCACACACACACACGCACACAAACACAGTAAGCGTCCCAGCATTGACAGCCAAGGAAATCCTCAAAGTCAGCAAAATAAATGTTCGCTGGAACGTTTGCCCAATTAGCATCAATAACGCTCCAAAAAGATGCCTCAGATGCCTAGAGTACGGCCATATTGCATCGAAATGCTCCAGCAAAATCGACAGAACGGGACTCTGCCTGAAGTGCGGCAAAAGCGGGCACAAAATAAGTGAGTGCGTCAACAACCCCTCATGCTGTCTATGTATCGCCAGCGGCGAGCAGAACATCGGCCACATAGCAGGCAGCCAGAAATGTGTTCATAGCCCAAGAGGAGGGATTTCGTCTCGCCATTATTAGATTAATTCAAATAAACCTAAATCACTGCGAGGTGGCGCAGGACTTACTAGTCCAAACCGTCAGAGACCTACGCACAGACATTGCCATTATAAGCAAGCCTTATAGAAACTTATCGTCTTCCCAATGGGTCCAAAACAACTCTGGAAAGTCTGCGATTTGGTCGTGCGGGCCTACACCGGCAGAAGTACAATCCCCAGAGTCTTTCAATGGTTTTGTGATAGCCAAAGTATCCAATTACTGGATCTTCAGCTGCTATCTCCCTCCCTCTTATAGCCTCGGAGAGTTTAGCGCCGTGATAGACGAATTGGCAGACCAGATTCGCAGCCACAGGCCGGCAATTGTTGCCGGAGATTTTAACGCCTGGGCATCAGAATGGGGTAGTGCATCAACCAATGCAAGAGGCCAAACTCTACTAGAAGCTTTTGCCACACTTGATCTGGCACTTCTAAACACAGGCGAGGAATACACATTTCAACGGGGCAATATCGGCTCGACGATTGACCTTACTTTTGTAAGCAATGCACTATGCCCTTACGCACGGTGGGAAGTGAGCGATGCCTACATGGCCAGTGATCACAAGGCAATTCTATGCACTATCGAGGGCCGGCGGAGATACAACAGACCAACAGCGAGAACCCAGCGGTACAACACAAAACGCATGGACATGCAAAACTTCACCAGCACACTAGTTCAGAATGTCAACACCGCCACATCGGCAAGAGGACTATTCCAATGGCTGCGTAACGCATGCGAGTCCAGCATGCCGCGTAAAAATACCAGCCCAAGGGAACACATACCGACATACTGGTGGAATGATGAGATCGTCAACCTTCGCAAGGAATGTCATATAGCCAGAAGGAGACACCAACGGAAACGAGTTAGCGATGATTGCAAAACTCTCCGCATAGAATTCGAGCAGAAGCGCAGGGACCTCAAACTGGCAATTCGCCGCAGCAAAAGGAGATGCTTCAATGACCTTCTTGGACCGTACAAAATCGTGATGAAGAGGCTAAAAACCAACCAAAGGACAGAGCCCCACTCTGTTGATGACATGGACCACATAGTAGGAGAACTTTCCCCCCCCAGCCAGCCAACAATAGTTCCGGAGCACCAATGGATGTGGAAACTATACCTCCAATAAGTGTACGGGAGATACTGGCAGCTGTTGCGCGAACCAGAGTCAGGTCGTCCCCGGGCCTCGATTGCATCCCCAACGAAGCTCTAAAAATTGCGGCGTACCAGCACCCGGATATATTCGCGTCTGTATTCAAAAAATGCATTAATGACGGAGTCTTCCCAGATCTGTACAAGAGACAAAAGCTTGTGCTGCTACCAAAGCCAAGAAAGCAAGCCGGCGAAGCCATAGCATACAGACCTATATGCCTTCTGGACACGACAGGCAAAGTGCTTGAAAGAATCCTAGCGGATAGACTAGATGAGGCACTACATTCCGCCAACGCACTGTCGGATAATCAATTTGGCTTCCGAAAGGGGCGATCTACTATCGACGCTATCCAAAAAAAGGGTGAGCATAGCACGCAATGCAATAGCCGGTGATCGATGGAAAGGAGGTGCCAAGAAGTATTGCATCATAGCCACTTTAGATGTGAAAAATGCATTTAATTCGGCAAGGTGGCCTTGGATTCTAGATGCCCTGCGAAATTTCGGCATACCACACTATCTATGGAAGGTAATAAGTAGTTACTTTTCCAATAGAAGTCTACACGCAGACACACTTGAAGGAGAGAAAATATACAACATCACTGGAGGTGTCCCACAGGGTTCGGTTCTGGGACCCTTGCTTTGGAATGCCATGTATAACGGCGTCCTAAATTTGGAATTGCCTGCTGGGGTCGAGATTGTAGGCTTTGCTGATGACGTAGCCGTAGTAAGTGCGGCAAAAAATCTGAGCGAAGTAGAGACAATGTGCTCGAACGGGATCGCTCGAGTGCAACAATGGCTGGCTACAACGGGCCTTCTTCTGGCCGAAAATAAAACAGAAGCTGTTCTTGTAAGCAGTAGGAAAAAGGTGGAGACAGCAAGTATACAGGTCGGCGGCACGCAGATTAAAACAAAAAAGGCAATAAAGTACCTTGGAGTACTCATCGATACAAGGCTCAATTTCAAAGATCACCTCTCGGCAACGGCCAAAAAGGCCAGAATAACTTGCTCTGCCTTATCACGCTTGATGCCCAACACAAGAGGACCAAGCCAGAGCCGAAAAACGCTGTGGCATGGCGTAATCAAGGCAACCATGCTTTACGGCGCGCCCCTTTGGGCAGAAGCAATGTCCACAAAATCATACGCCCGAGAATTGGACTCGATATTTAGAATCAGCGCACTAAGGGTCTGCTGTGGATTTCGTACGATTTCAGGTATCGCAGCCATGGTACTAGCAAGCGCAATCCCAGTCGGAATCCAAAAGACTCTTTTGGGCACTAAAAGAGCCAAACTTAGTGCCAACCGAAAAAGAATTGCTACGGGTCCAGGCGCGCGAAATAAGTATATCGAGGTGGCAATCGCTATGGGATATGTCGCAAAAAGGCAGATGGACCCATCGGCTAATCCCAAGTCTAAAAGACTGGTTGGCCAGGGCCCATGGAGAAGTCAACTTCTTCTCGACGCAACTTCTGAGCGGTCACGGCTGCTTCCGTGGCTACCTACACCGGGTCAGACACGCATCAAGCCCAGAGTGCGCATGGTGCGCCAACGGAGAAGACGAGACGGCTGAACATGTCCTCTTCAAGTGCGGACGCTTCGAAACCGAGAGAGAACACCTCGAGGCGGAACTCGGGGAGCAAATCTCAGTATCCAACTTGGTCCCAATGATGATTCATCGCAGGGAAAACTGGGAGGCATTCAACAAGTTCGCGGCTATCGCCATGACCGAGCTCCGCAGAGTGGAGCAGCTGAGTCGAGTCGAATGACCTGAGAGCAGGAAGCGGGTGGAAGCACGCCTGTGTGAAGCAATACCCTCGCTGGCAGTACCACACAAGCTACTTCCCCTCGCAAACTTTTTTCCAAATTTTCTATCCTTCTTTGTATATATTTCTATTACTAAATAAATGAATTTAAAAAAAAAAAAAAAAAAATACAGCGATAGTGCACAGCACGATCAACCAATCGTCGGCCTGCAAGAAGGGTACACATAACTCAATCGACAAGTGGAGGGGGACATCTCTTACGTCACACACAGATTCAGCTACACAACATGATAACGACCGGCAAAGTGGCAAGGGGTAACAGCATCTCAAACATGTGGCGGGAGGGGCACTGTGTCTCAGACCGGTTGAGTCAAAACACACAAGGCAAATACTGATAAGGAAAGTGCACCCAATTCCCATACAAATACTGGTACAACAACAAAAAACACAATATCAAAACCAGTACAAACACTATTTTCTATGGAAAAAAGTGCACCCAAACTGTGCCAGAACATACATATCCTAACTACTCATTCTACAGTCGCCATTTTGAGTCTTATAGTCTCCATCCTTTACATAACAGCTATACAAGCTGCTGGAAACATTCTACAGCCGACATTTTGAGTCTCATAGCTGCCATCCTTTATACAACAGCCATTCAAGTTGCTGGATTCATTCTACAGCCGCCATTTGGAGTCTTATAGTCGCCATCCTTTACATTACATCTATACGAGCTGCTGGAACCGATCTACAACCGCTTGTCTGGGCCACGATCCTTTATATACGAGCTATACAAGCTGCTGAAAACATTCTACTGCCGCCGTTTTTAGTCCTATAGGCGCCATCCTTTCTATAACAGCTACACAAGCCGCTGGAACCATTCTGCAGCCGCCATTTTGAGTCTTGTAGCCGCTATCTTTTATATAACAACCATTCAACATATTGGAACCATTCTACAGCCGCCATTTTGAGTCTTATAGCCGTGATCTGGATCCATTCTACAGCCGCCATTATAACTCTTATAGCCGGCATCTTTTATATAACGCCTATACAAGATACTGGAACAATTCTGCAGCCGCCATTTTGAGTCTTAGAGTCGACATCTTTTATGTAACAACCATTCAAGCTTTCTGGAACCATTCTAAAGCCGCCATTTTGACTCATATAGCCGGCATCTTTTATATAACGCCTATACAAGATACTGGAACCACTCCACATCCGCCATTTTGAGTCTTATAGTCGCCATCCCTTACATAACAGCTATACAAGCTGCTGGAAACATTCTACAGCCGACATTTTGAGTGTTTTAGCTGCCATCCTTTATAAAACAACCATTCAACGTGGTGAAATCACTCTATATCCGCCATTTTGAGTCTTAAATTCGCCATCCTTTACATAACAACGATTTAAGCTGCTGGAACCACTCTACAACCGCCATTTTGAGTCCGATTGACGCCATCCTTTATATAACAACCGTTCAAGCTGCTGGAACCATTCTACTTCCGCCATCTTTAGTCTTATTGTCGCCATCCTTTATATAACAGCCATTCAAGCTGCTAGAACCATTCTACAGCCACCATTTTGAGTCTTGTAGCCGCTATCTTTTATAAAACAACCACTTAAGATACTGGAACCATTCTACAGCTGCCATTTTTAGTCTTATAGCCGCTATCCTTTATATAACAACCATTCAAGCTGCTGGAACCATTCCACAGCCGCCATTTGGAGTCTTATAGTCGCTATCCTCTACATTACATCTATACAAGCTGCTAGAACCGACCTACAACCGATTGTCTAGTCCGCGATCCTTTATCCAACAGCTACAGAAGCTGCTGGAACCATTCTGCAGCCGCCATTTTGAGTCTTGTAGCCGCTATCTTTTATAAAACAACCACTTAAGATACTGGAACCATTCTACAGCCGCCATTTTTAGTCTTATAGCCGCCAAATTTACATTACATCTATACAAGCTGCTGGAACCGATCTACAACCGATTGTCTAGGCCGCGATCCTTTATATAACAGCTACACAAGCTGCTGGAACCATACTGCAGCCGCCGTTTTAGGTCTTGTAGCCGCTATCTTTTAAAAATTAACCACTTACCATACTGGAACCATTCTACAGTCGATATTTTGAGTCTTTTAGCTGCCATCCTTTATACTGCAGCCGCCATCTTTAGTCTTATTGTCGCCATCCTTTATATAACAGCCATTCAAGCTACTGGAACCATTCTACAGCCGCCATTTTGAGTCTTGTAGCAGCTATCTTTTATTAAACAACCACTTAAGATACTGGAACCATTCTACAGCCGCCATTTTTAATCTTATAGCCGCCATCCTTTATATAACAACCATTCAAGCTGCTGGAGCCATTCTACAGCCGCCATTTTTAGTCTTATAGCCGCCATCCTTTATATAACAACCATTCAAGCTGCTGGAACCATTCTACAACCGCCATTTTGAGTCCTATTGCCGCCATCCTTTATATAACAACCATTCAAGCTGCTGGAACCATTCTACTTCCGCCATCTTCAGTCTTATTGTCGCCATCCTTTATATAACAGCCATTCAAGCTACTGGAACCATTTGACAGCCGCCATTTTAAGTTTATAGCCCCCATCTTTTATATATATGCTATTCAAGCTGCGTTAAGCTTTCTACACCCGCCATTTTTAGTCTATTAGCCGCCATCCTAAATATAACAGATATTCAAGGTGCTGGAACCATTCTACTTCCGCTATCTTTAGTCTTATAATGGCCATCCTTTATATAACAGCCTTTCAAGCTGCTGGATCAATTCTACAGCAGCTATTATATAGCAACAATCCTTTATGTAACAGCTATACAAGATGCTGGAACCATTTCACAGCCGCCATGGTAAGTCTTATAGCCGCCATCCCTTACATAACAGCTAAAAAACTATTGGAACCATTCTACAACAGCCAATTTAAATTTTATAGCCGCTATTCTTTATATAACAGCAATACATGTTGCTGGAACCGTTCTTAAACCCCTTTTTTAGGCTGCCATTTTTTATATAACAGCTATACAAGCTGCTTGAACCATTCTACAGCCGCCATTTTGAGTCTTTTAGCTGCCACCCTTTAAATAACAGCCATTCAAGCTGCTGAAACCATTCTACAACCGCCATTTTGAGTCTTATAGTCGCCATCCTTTACATAACAGCTATACAAGCTGCTGGAAACATTCTACAGCCGACATTTTGAGTCTCTTTGCTGCCATCCTTTATACAACAGCCATTCAAGCTGCTGAAACCATTCTACAGCCACCATTTTTAGTCTTATAGTCGCCATTCTTTACATAACAGCTACACAAGCTGCTGGAAACATTCTGCAGCCGACATTTTGAGTCTTTTAGCTGCTATCCTTTGTTAAACAGCCATTCAAGCTGCTGAAACCATTCTACAACTGCCATTTTGAGTCTTATAGTCGCCATCCTTTACATAACAGCTATACAAGCTGCTGGAAACATTCTACAGCCGACATTTTGAGTCTCTTACCTGCCATCCTTTATACAACAGCCATTCAAGCTGCTGAAACCATTCTACAGCCGCCATTATGAGTCTTATAGCCGTGATCTGGAACCATTCTACAGCCGCCATTATAACTCTTATAGCCGGCATCTTCTATATAACGCCTATACAAGATACTGGAACCATTCTGCAGCCGCCATTTTGAGTCTTAGAGTCGACATCTTTTATGTAACAACCATTCAAGCTTTCTGGAACCATTCTACAGCCGCCATTTTGACTCATATAGCCGGCATCTTTTATATAACGCCTATACAAGATACTGGAACTATTCTTCAGCAGCCATTTTGAGTCTTATAGTCGCCATCCTTTACATAACAGCTATACAAGCTGCTGGAAACATTCTAAAGCCGACAATTTGAGTCTTTTAGCTGCCATCCTTTATACAACAGCCATTCAAGCTGTTGAAACCATTCTACAGCCGCCATTATAACTCTTATAGCCGGCATCTTTAATATAACGCCTATACAAGATACTGGAACCATTCTGCGGCCCCCATTTTGAATCTTAGAGTCGACATCCTTTATATAGCAACCATTCAACGTGGTGAAATCATTCCACATCCGCCATTTTGAGTCTTATAGTCGCCATCCTTTACATAACAGCTATACAAGCTGCTGACACCATTCTACAGCCGCCATTTTGAGTCTTATAGTAGCCATCCTTTACATAACAGCTATACAAGCTGCTGGAAACATTCTACAGCCGACATTTTGAGTCTCTTAGCTGCCATCCTTTATACAACAGCCATTCAAGCTGCTGAAACCATTCTACAGCCGCCATTATAACTCTTATAGCCGGCATCTTTAATATAACGCCTATACAAGATACTGGAACCATTCTGCGGCCCCCATTTTGAATCTTAGAGTCGACATCCTTTATATAACAACCATTCAACGTGGTGAAATCATTCCACATCCGCCATTTTGAGTCTTATAGTCGCCATCCCTTACATAACAGCTATACAAGCTGCTGGAAACATTCTACAGCCGACATTTTGAGTGTTTTAGCTGCCATCCTTTATAAAACAACCATTCAAGCTGCTGAAACCATTCTACAGCCGCCATTATGAGTCTTATAGCCGTGATCTGGAACCATTCTACAGCCGCCATTATAACTCTTATAGCCGGCATCTTTTATATAACGCCTATACAAGATACTGGAACCATTCTGCAGCCGCCATTTTGAGTCTTAGAGTCGACATCTTTTATGTAACAACCATTCAAGCTTTCTGGAACCATTCTACAGCCGCCATTTTGACTCATATAGCCGGCATCTTTTATATAACGCCTATACAAGATACTGGAACTATTCTTCAGCCGCCATTTTGAGTCTTATAGTCGCCATCCTTTACATAACAGCTATACAAGCTGCTGGAAACATTCTAAAGCCGACATTTTGAGTCTTTTAGCTGCCATTCTTTATACAACAGCCATTCAAGCTGATGACACCATTCTACAGCCACCATTTTGAGTCTTATAGTCGCCATCCTTTACATAACAGCTAAACAAGCTGCTGGAAACATTCTACAGCCGACATTTTGAGTCTCTTAGCTGCCATCCTTTATACAACAGCCATTCAAGCTGCTGAAACCATTCTACAGCCGCCATTATGAGTCTTATAGCCGTGATCTGGAACCATTCTACAGCCGCCATTATAACTCTTATAGCCGGCATCTTTTATATAACGCCTATACAAGATACTGGAACCATTCTGCAGCCGCCATTTTGAGTCTTAGAGTCGACATCTTTTATGTAACAACCATTCAAGCTTTCTGGAACCATTCTACAGCCGCCATTTTGACTCATATAGCCGGCATCTTTTATATAACGCCTATACAAGATACTGGTACCATTCTGAAGCCGCCATTTTGAGTCTTGGAGTCGACATCCTTTATATAACAACCATTCAACGTGGTGAAATCATTCCACATCCGCCATTTTGAGTCTTATAGTCGCCATCCCTTACATAAAAGCTATACAAGCTGCTGGAAACATTCTACAGCCGACATTTTGAGTGTTTTAGCTGCCATCCTTTATAAAACAACCATTCAACGTGGTGAAATCACTCTACATCCGCCATTTTGAGTCTTATAGTCGCCATCCTTTACATAACAGCTATACAAGCTGCTGGAAACATTCTACTGCCGCCGTTTTTAGTCCTATAGCCGCCATGCTTTATATAACAACCATTCAAGCTGCTGGAACCACTCTACAACCGCCATTTTGAGTCCTATTGCCGCCATCCTTTATATAACAACCGTTCAAGCTGCTGGAACCATTCTACTTCCGCCATCTTTAGTCTTATTGTCGCCATCCTTTATATAACAGCCATTCAAGCTGCTAGAACCATTCTACAGCCACCATTTTGAGTCTTGTAGCCGCTATCTTTTATAAAACAACCACTTAAGATACTGGAACCATTCTACAGCCGCCATTTTTAGTCTTATAGCCGCTATCCTTTATATAACAACCATTCAAGCTGCTGGAACCATTCCACAGCCGCCATTTGGAGTCTTATAGTCGCTATCCTTTACAATACATCTATACAAGCTGCTGGAACCGATCTACAACCGATTGTCTAGTCCGCGATCCTTTTTATAACAGCTACAGAAGCTGCTGGAACCATTCTGCAGCCGCCATTTTGAGTCTTGTAGCCGCTATCTTTTATAAAACAACCACTTAAGATACTGAAACCATTCTACAGCCGCCATTTTTAGTCTTATAGCCGCCAACCTTTACATTACATCTATACAAGCTGCTGGAACCGATCTACAACCGATTGTCTAGGCCGCGATCCTTTATATAACAGCTACAGAAGCTGCTGGAACCATTCTGCAGCCGCCATTTTGAGTCTTGTAGCCGCCATCCTTTATATATAGCCTATACAGGATACTGGAACCATTCTGCAGCCGCCATTTTGAGTCTTAGAGTCGCCATCCTTTATATAACAACCATTCAACGTGGTGAAATCACTCTACATCCGCCATTTTGAGTTATATAGTCGCCATCCTTTACATAACAGCTATACAATCTGCTGGAACCGATCTACAACCGATTGTCTGGGCCGCGATCCTTTATATAAGAGCTATACAAGCTGCTGAAAACATTCTACTGCCGCCGTTTTTAGTCCTATAGCCGCCATCCTTTATATAACAGCTACACAAGCTGCTGGAACAATTCTACAGCCGCCATTTTGAGTCTTGTAGCCGGTATCTATACATTTTGAGTGTTTTAGCTGCCATTCTTTATAAAACAACCATTCAACGTGGTGAAATCACTCTACATCCGCCATTTGGAGTCTTATATTCGCCATCCTTTACATAACAGCTATACAAGCTGCTGGAAACATTCTTCTGCCGCCGTTTTTAGTCCTATAGCCGCCATGCTTTATATAACAACCATTCAAGCTGCTGGAACCACTCTACAACCGCCATTTTGCCGCCATCCTTTATATAACAACCGTTCAAGCTGCTGGAACCATTCTACTTCCGCCATCTTTAGTCTTATTGTCGCCATCCCTTATATAACAGCCATTTAAGCTGCTAGAACCATTCTACAGCCACCATTTTGAGTCTTATAGTCGCTATCCTTTACAATACATCTATACAAGCTGCTGGAACCGATCTACAACCGATTGTCTAGTCCGCGATCCTTTTTATAACAGCTACAGAAGCTGCTGGAACCATTCTGCAGCCGCCATTTTGAGTCTTGTAGCCGCTATCTTTTATAAAACAACCACTTAAGATACTGGAACCATTCTACAGCCGCCATTTTTATACCATACACCCATAGGGTGAAATGGTATATTAAAGTCGCCAAAATGTATGTAACAGGCAGAAGGAAGCTTTTCCGACCCCATAAAGTATATATATTCTTGATCAGTATCAACAGCCGAGTCGATCTAGCCATGTCCGTCTGTCCGTCCGTCTGTCCGTCCGTCCGTCCGTCCGTCCGTCCGTCCGTCTGTCCGTCCGTATGAACGCCTAGATCTCGGAGACTATAAGAGATAGAGCCACCAAATTTAGAATGTAGGCTCGTGTAGTATGTAGAGTGATCGAGTTTGTTTCAAATTTTTGCCACGCCCCTTTCCGCCCCCGCAATTAAAAAAAAACGTTTATCTCAAAAACTATTGCAGCTAGAGACACCATATTTAGTATGTGTATTTGCTTAGTAAATGCGCTCATTTTGTAATTATACAGATTTTGCCACGCCCCTTTCCGCCTCCGCAATTTAAAAAAAACGTTTTTCTCAAAAACTATTGCAGCTAGAGACACCATATTTAGTATGTATATTTGCTTAGTAAATGCGCTCATTTTGTAATTCTACAGATTTAGCCACGCCCCTATCCGCCCCCGAAATTTTAAAAACTCGATTATCTCCCGTAATTTTTCACCTTGTGGAATCAAATTTGGCACACTTGAAATTGATACTAATATCCAGCAAAATACCAAATTTGATCAAAATCGGACAAAAAATAGCCAAGTTATGCATAAAACCGTTTTTCCATAAGGCCGGAGTTGGCCGTTGCCGGGTGGGGCGCTAGGGTGCTCAAATGCATGAGTGAGTGAGATACTAAGATATGCTTGTAAAAAGCATGTGAACAGAACTTTTTTAAAATAGGCAAATGCATTTGTTATAACAAATTTGAAATATTTGTTTTACTGGTGTATGGTATACCTAAGTCGGCGAGACGACTTACTTACTTCATTAGTCTTATAGCCGCTATCCTTTATATAACAACCACTCAAGCTGCTGGAACCATTCCACAGCCGCCATTTGGAGTCTTATAGTCGCTATCCTTTACATTACATCTATACAAGCTGCTGGAACCGATCTACAACCGATTGTCTAGTCCGCGATCCTTTATATAACAGCTACAGAAGCTGCTGGAACCATTCTGCAGCCGCCATTTTGAGTCTTGTAGCCGCTATCTTTTATAAAACAACCACTTAAGATACTGGAACCATTCTACAGCCGCCATTTTGAGTCTTATAGCCGCCAAATTTACATTACATCTATACAAGCTGCTGGAACCGATCTACAACCGATTGTCTAGGCCGCGGTCCTTTATATAACAGCTACACAAGCTGCTGGAACCATACTGCAGCCGCCATTTTAGGTCTTGTAGCCGCTATCTTTTAAAAAATAACCACTTACGATACTGGAACTATTCTACAGTCGACATTTTGAGTCTTTTAGCTGCCATCCTTTATACTGCAGCCGCTATCTTTAGTCTTATTGTCGCCATCCTTTATATAACAGCCATTCAAGCTGCTGGAACCATTCTACAGCCGCCATTTTGAGTCTTGTAGCCGCTATCTTTTATTAAACAACCACTTAAGATACTGGAACCATTCTACAGCCGCCATTTTTAATCTTATAGCCGCCATCCTTTATATAACAACCATTCAAGCTGCTGGAGCCATTCTACAGCCGCCATTTTTAGTCTTATAGCCGCCATCCTTTATATAACAACCATTCAAGCTGCTGGAACCATTCTACAACCGCCATTTTGAGTCCTATTGCCGCCATCCTTTATATAACAACCATTCAAGCTGCTGGAACCATTCTACTTCCGCCATCTTTAGCCTTATTGTCGCCATCCTTTATATAACAGCCATTCAAGTTACTGGAACCATTTGACAGCCGCCATTTTAAGTCTTATAGCCCCCATCTTTTATATATATGCTAACCAAGCTGCGTTAACCTTTCTACATCCGCCATTTTTAGTCTATTAGCCGCCATCCTTAATATAACTGCTATTCAAGGTGCTGGAACCATTCTACTTTCGCTATCTTTAGTCTTATAATGGCCATCCTTTATATAACAGCCATTCAAGCTGCTGGATCAATTCTACAGCAGCTATTATATAGAAACAATCCTTTATGTAACAGCTATACAAGATGCTGGAACCATTTCACAGCCGCCATGGTAAGTCTTATAGCCGCCATCCCTTACATAACAGATAAAAAACTATTGGAACCATTCTACAACAGCCAATTTAAATTTTATAGCCGCTATTCTTTATATAACAGCAATACATGTTGCTGGAACCGTTCTTAAACCCCTTATTTAGGCTGCCATTCTTTATATAACAGCTATACAAGCTGCTTGAACCATTCTACAGCCGCCATTTTGAGTCTTTTAGCTGCTACCCTTTATACAACAGCCATTCAAGCTGCTGAAACCATTCTACAACCGCCATTTTGAGTCTTATAGTCGCCATCCTTTACATAACAGCTATACAAGCTGCTGGAAACATTCTAAAGCCGACATTTTGAGTATTTTAGCTGCCATTCTTTATACAACAGCCATTCAAGCTGCTGAAACCATTCTACAGCCGCCATTTTGAGTCTTATAGTAGCCATCCTTTACATAACAGCTATACAAGCTGCTGGAAACATTCTACAGCCGACATTTTGAGTCTCTTAGCTGCCATCCTTTATACAACAGCCATTCAAGCTGCTGAAACCATTCTACAGCCGCCATTATAACTCTTATAGCCGGCATCTTTTATATAACGCCTATACAAGATACTGGAACCATTCTGCAGCCGCCATTTTGAGTCTTAGAGTCGACATCTTTTATGTAACAACCATTCAAGCTTTCTGGAACCATTCTACAGCCGCCATTTTGACTCATATAGCCGGCATCTTTTATATAACGCCTATACAAGATACTGGAACCATTCTGCGGCCCCCATTTTGAGTCTTAGAGTCGACATCCTTTATATAACAACCATTCAACGTGGTGAAATTATTCCACATCCGCCATTTTGAGTCTTATAGTCGCCATCCCTTACATAACAGCTATACAAGCTGCTGGAAACATTCTACAGCCGACATTTTGAGTGTTTTAGCTGCCATCCTTTATAAAACAACCATTCAACGTGGTGAAATCACTCTACATTCGCCATTTTGAGTCTTGTAGTCGCCATCCTTTACATAACAGCTATACAAGCTGCTGGAAACATTCTACTGCCGCCGTTTTTAGTCCTATAGCCGTCATGCTTTATATAACAACCATTCAAGCTGCTGGAACCACTCTACAACCGCCATTTTGAGTCCTATTGCCGCCATCCTTTATATAACAACCGTTCAAGCTGCTGGAACCATTCTACTTCCGCCATCTTTAGTCTTATTGTCGCCATCCTTTATATAACAGCCATTCAAGCTGCTAGAACCATTCTACAGCCACCATTTTGAGTCTTGTAGCCGCTATCTTTTATAAAACAACCACTTAAGATACTGGAACCATTCTACAGCCGCCATTTTTAGTCTTATAGCCGCTATCCTTTATATAACAACCATTCAAGCTGCTGGAACCATTCCACAGCCGCCATTTGG
Source organism: Drosophila paulistorum (assembly GCA_018152135.1). Classification (NCBI taxonomy): domain Eukaryota; kingdom Metazoa; phylum Arthropoda; class Insecta; order Diptera; family Drosophilidae; genus Drosophila; species Drosophila paulistorum. The sequence goes on along the minus strand of JAECXG010000811.1, from coordinate 607,777 downwards.
AGTCTTATAGTCGCTATCCTTTACATTACATCTATACAAGCTGCTGGAACCGATCTACAACCGATTGTCTAGTCCGCGATCCTTTATATAACAGCTACAGAAGCTGCTGGAACCATTCTGCAGCCGCCATTTTGAGTTTTGTAGACGCTATCTTTTATAAAACAACCACTTAAGATACTGGAACCATTCTACAGCCGCAATTTTTAGTCTTATAGCCGCCAACCTTTACATTACATCTATACAAGCTGCTGGAACCGATCTACAACCGATTGTCTAGTCCGCGATCCTTTATATAAGAGCTATACAAGCTGCTGAAAACATTCTACTGCCGCCGTTTTTAGTCCTATAGCCGCTATCCTTTATATAACAACCATTCAAGCTGCTGGAACCATTCCACAGCCGCCATTTGGAGTCTTATAGTCGCTATCCTTTACATTACATCTATACAAGCTGCTGGAACCGATCTACAACCGATTGTCTAGTCCGCGATCCTTTATATAACAGCTACAGAAGCTGCTGGAACCATTCTGCAGCCGCCATTTTGAGTCTTGTAGCCGCCATCCTTTATATAAAGCCTATACAAGATACTGGAACCATTCTGCAGCCGCCATTTTGAGTCTTAGAGTCGCCAACCTTTATATAACAACCATTCAACGTGGTGAAATCACTCTACATCCGCCATTTTGAGTCTTATAGTCGCCATCCTTTACATAACAGCTATACAAGCTGGAACCGATCTACCACCGATTGTCTGGGCCGCGATCCTTTATATAAGAGCTATACAAGCTGCTGAAAACATTCTACTGCCGCCGTTTTTAGTCCTATAGCCGCCATCCTTTATATAACAGCTACACAAGCTGCTGGAACAATTCTGCAGCCGACATTTTGAGTCTTGTAGCCGGTATCTATTATAAAACAAACATTTAAGATACTGGAACCATTCTGCAGCCGCTATTTTGAGTCTTAGAGTCGACATCCTTTATATAACAACCATTCAACGTGGTGAAATCATTCCACATCCTCCATTTTGAGTCTTATAGTCGCCATCCCTTACATAACAGCTATACAAGCTGCTGGAAACATTCTACAGCCGACATTTTGAGTGTTTTAGCTGCCATCCTTTATAAAACAACCATTCAACGTGGTGAAATCACTCTACATCCGCCATTTTGAGTCTTATAGTCGCCATCCTTTACATAACAGCTATACAAGCTACTGGAAACATTCTACTGCCGCCGTTTTTAGTCCTATAGCCGCCATGCTTTATATAACAACCATTCAAGCTGCTGGAACCACTCTACAACCGCCATTTTGAGTCCTATTGCCGCCATCCTTTATATAACAACCGTTCAAGCTGCTGGAACCATTCTACTTCCGCCATCTTTAGTCTAGTAGCCGCTATCTTTTATAAAACAACCACTTAAGATACTGGAACCATTCTACAGCCGCCATTTTTACACCATACACCCATAGGGTGAAATAGTATATTAAAGTCGCCAAAATGTATGTAACAGGCAGAAGGAAGCTTTTCCGACCCCATAAAGTATATATATTCTTGATCAGTATCAACAGCCGAGTCGATATAGACATGTCCGTCTGTCCGTCCGTCCGTCCGTCCGTCCGTCCGTCCGTCTGTCTGTCCGTATGAACACGTAGATCTCAGAGACTATAAGAGCTAGAGTCACCAAATTTGGTACGTAGACTCGTGTATTACCTACGGTGGTCAAGTTTATTTCAAATTTTTGCCACGCCCCCCTCCGCCCACGAAATTTAAACAAATTTGATTTTCTTAAAGACTATAATAGCTAAAGACATCAAATTTAGTACGATTAATCCTTTAGTAAGCGCGCACAAATTTGTTGCAAAAAAAATTTGCCACGCCCCCCTCCGCCCACGAAATTTAAACAAATTTGATTTTCTTAAAGACTATAATAGCTAGAGGCACCAAATTTGGTATGTGTATTTGTTTAATAAATGCGCATATATTGTATATGCAACGATTTTGCCACGCCCCTTTCCGCCCCCGTAATTTGGAAAAACTCGATTATCTCACGTAATTTTGTATCTTTTGTAATCAAATTTGGCACACTTGAATTTGATACTAATACCCAGCAAAACATTAAATTTAATCAAAATCGGACGAAAAACAACCAAGTTATGCATATAAACGTTATTCCATAAGGCCGTAGTTGGTCGTTGGCTGGTGGGGTCGCTAGGGTGCTCGTATACTTGAGTGAGGGAGATTCTAAGATATGTTTGTAATAAAAAGCATGTGAAAATGCATTTGTTTAATAAATTTAAAATATTTGCTTTACTGGTGTATGGTATACCTAAGTCGGCGAGACGACTTACTTACTTCATTAGTCTTATAGCCGCCATCCTTTATATAACAGCCATTCAAGCTGCTAGAACCATTCCACAGCCACCATTTTGAGTCTTGTAGCCGCTATCTTTTATAAAACAACCACTTAAGATACTGGAACCATTCTACAGCCGCCATTTTTAGTCTTATAGCCGCTATCCTTTATATAACAACCATTCAAGCTGCTGGAACCATTCCACAGCCGCCATTTGGAGTCTTATAGTCGCTATCCTTTACATTACATCTATACAAGCTGCTGGAACCGATCTACAACCGATTGTCTAGTCCGCGATCCTTTATATAACAGCTACAGAAGCTGCTGGAACCATTCTGCAGCCGCCATTTTGAGTCTTGTAGCCGCTATCTTTTATAAAACAACCACTTAAGATACTGGAACCATTCTACAGCCGCCATTTTGAGTCTTATAGCCGCCAAATTTACATTACATCTATACAAGCTGCTGGAACCGATCTACAACCGATTGTCTAGGCCGCGGTCCTTTATATAACAGCTACACAAGCTGCTGGAACCATACTGCAGCCGCAATTTTAGGTCTTGTAGCCGCTATCTTTTAAAAAATAACCACTTGCGATACTGGAACCATTCTACAGTCGACATTTTGAGTCTTTTAGCTGCCATCCTTTATACTGCAGCCGCTATCTTTAGTCTTATTGTCGCCATCCTTTATATAACAGCCATTCAACCTGCTGGAACCATTCTACAGCCGCCATTTTGAGTCTTGTAGCCGCTATCTTTTATTAAACAACCACTTAAGATACTGGAACCATTCTACAGCCGCCATTTTTAATCTTATAGCCGCCATCCTTTATATAACAACCATTCAAGCTGCTGGAGCCATTCTACAGCCGCCATTTTTAGTCTTATAGCCGCCATCCTTTATATAACAACCATTCAAGCTGCTGGAACCATTCTACAACCGCCATTTTGAGTCCTATTGCCGCCATCCTTTATATAACAACCATTCAAGCTGCTGGAACCATTCTACTTCCGCCATCTTTAGTCTTATTGTCGCCATCCTTTATTATAGCAACAATCCTTTATGTAACAGCTATACAAGATGCTGGAACCATTTCACAGCCGCCATGGTAAGTCTTATAGCCGCCATCCCTTACATAACAGCTAAAAAACTATTGGAACCATTCTACAACAGCCAATTTGAATTTTATAGCCGCTATTCTTTATATAACAGCAATACATGTTGCTGGAACCGTTCTTAAACCCCTTTTTTAGGCTGCCATTCTTTATATAACAGCTACACATGCTGCTTGAACCATTCTACAGCCGCCATTTTGAGTCTTTTAGCTGCCACCCTTTATACAACAGCCATTCAAGCTGCTGAAACCATTCTACAACCGCCATTTTGAGTCTTATAGTCGCCATCCTTTACATAACAGCTATACAAGCTGCTGGAAACATTCTACAGCCGACATTTTGAGTCTCTTTATACAACAGCCATTCAAGCTGCTGAAACCATTCTACAGCCGCCATTTTTAGTCTTATAGTCGCCATTCTTTACATAACAGCTATACAAGCTGCTGGAAACATTCTACAGCCGACATTTTGAGTGTTTTAGCTGCCATCCTTTATAAAACAACCATTCAACGTGGTGAAATCACTCTACATCCGCCATTTTGAGTCTTATAGTCGCCATCCTTTACATAACAGCTATACAAGCTACTGGAAACATTCTACTGCCGCCGTTTTTAGTCCTATAGCCGCCATGCTTTATATAACAACCATTCAAGCTGCTGGAACCACTCTACAACCGCCATTTTGAGTCCTATTGCCGCCATCCTTTATATAACAACCGTTCAAGCTGCTGGAACCATTCTACTTCCGCCATCTTTAGTCTAGTAGCCGCTATCTTTTATAAAACAACCACTTAAGATACTGGAACCATTCTACAGCCGCCATTTTTACACCATACACCCATAGGGTGAAATAGTATATTAAAGTCGCCAAAATGTATGTAACAGGCAGAAGGAAGCTTTTCCGACCCCATAAAGTATATATATTCTTGATCAGTATCAACAGCCGAGTCGATATAGACATGTCCGTCTGTCCGTCCGTCCGTCCGTCCGTCCGTCCGTCCGTCTGTCTGTCCGTATGAACACGTAGATCTCAGAGACTATAAGAGCTAGAGTCACCAAATTTGGTACGTAGACTCGTGTATTACCTACGGTGGTCAAGTTTATTTCAAATTTTTGCCACGCCCCCCTCCGCCCACGAAATTTAAACAAATTTGATTTTCTTAAAGACTATAATAGCTAAAGACATCAAATTTAGTACGATTAATCCTTTAGTAAGCGCGCACAAATTTGTTGCAAAAAAAATTTGCCACGCCCCCCTCCGCCCACGAAATTTAAACAAATTTGATTTTCTTAAAGACTATAATAGCTAGAGGCACCAAATTTGGTATGTGTATTTGTTTAATAAATGCGCATATATTGTATATGCAACGATTTTGCCACGCCCCTTTCCGCCCCCGTAATTTGGAAAAACTCGATTATCTCACGTAATTTTCTATCTTTTGTAATCAAATTTGGCACACTTGAATTTGATACTAATACCCAGCAAAACATTAAATTTAATCAAAATCGGACGAAAAACAACCAAGTTATGCATATAAACGTTATTCCATAAGGCCGTAGTTGGTCGTTGGCTGGTGGGGTCGCTAGGGTGCTCGTATACTTGAGTGAGGGAGATTCTAAGATATGTTTGTAATAAAAAGCATGTGAAAATGCATTTGTTTAATAAATTTAAAATATTTGCTTTACTGGTGTATGGTATACCTAAGTCGGCGAGACGACTTACTTACTTCATTAGTCTTATAGCCGCCATCCTTTATATAACAGCCATTCAAGCTGCTAGAACCATTCCACAGCCACCATTTTGAGTCTTGTAGCCGCTATCTTTTATAAAACAACCACTTAAGATACTGGAACCATTCTACAGCCGCCATTTTTAGTCTTATAGCTGCTATCCTTTATATAACAACCATTCAAGCTGCTGGAACCATTCCACAGCCGCCATTTGGAGTCTTATAGTCGCTATCCTTTACATTACATCTATACAAGCTGCTGGAACCGATCTACAACCGATTGTCTAGTCCGCGATCCTTTATATAACAGCTACAGAAGCTGCTGGAACCATTCTGCAGCCGCCATTTTGAGTCTTGTAGCCGCTATCTTTTATAAAACAACCACTTAAGATACTGGAACCATTCTACAGCCGCCATTTTGAGTCTTATAGCCGCCAAATTTACATTACATCTATACAAGCTGCTGGAACCGATCTACAACCGATTGTCTAGGCCGCGGTCCTTTATATAACAGCTACACAAGCTGCTGGAACCATACTGCAGCCGCAATTTTAGGTCTTGTAGCCGCTATCTTTTAAAAAATAACCACTTACGATACTGGAACCATTCTACAGTCGACATTTTGAGTCTTTTAGCTGCCATCCTTTATACTGCAGCCGCTATCTTTAGTCTTATTGTCGCCATCCTTTATATAACAGCCATTCAACCTGCTGGAACCATTCTACAGCCGCCATTTTGAGTCTTGTAGCCGCTATCTTTTATTAAACAACCACTTAAGATACTGGAACCATTCTACAGCCGCCATTTTTAATCTTATAGCCGCCATCCTTTATATAACAACCATTCAAGCTGCTGGAGCCATTCTACAGCCGCCATTTTTAGTCTTATAGCCGCCATCCTTTATATAACAACCATTCAAGCTGCTGGAACCATTCTACAACCGCCATTTTGAGTCCTATTGCCGCCATCCTTTATATAACAACCATTCAAGCTGCTGGAACCATTCTACTTCCGCCATCTTTAGTCTTATTGTCGCCATCCTTTATTATAGCAACAATCCTTTATGTAACAGCTATACAAGATGCTGGAACCATTTCACAGCCGCCATGGTAAGTCTTATAGCCGCCATCCCTTACATAACAGCTAAAAAACTATTGGAACCATTCTACAACAGCCAATTTGAATTTTATAGCCGCTATTCTTTATATAACAGCAATACATGTTGCTGGAACCGTTCTTAAACCCCTTTTTTAGGCTGCCATTCTTTATATAACAGCTACACATGCTGCTTGAACCATTCTACAGCCGCCATTTTGAGTCTTTTAGCTGCCACCCTTTATACAACAGCCATTCAAGCTGCTGAAACCATTCTACAACCGCCATTTTGAGTCTTATAGTCGCCATCCTTTACATAACAGCTATACAAGCTGCTGGAAACATTCTACAGCCGACATTTTGAGTCTCTTTATACAACAGCCATTCAAGCTGCTGAAACCATTCTACAGCCGCCATTTTTAGTCTTATAGTCGCCATTCTTTACATAACAGCTACACAAGCTGCTGGAAACATTCTACAGCCGACATTTTGAGTCTTTTAGCTGCTATCCTTTTTACAACAGCCATTCAAGCTGCTGAAACCATTCTACAGCCGCCATTTTGAGTCTTATAGTCGCCATCCTTTATATAACAACCATTTAAGCTGCTGGAACCATTCTACTTTCGCCATTTTGAGTCTTAGAGTCGACATCTTTTATATAACAACCATTCAAGTTTTCTGGAACCATTCTACAGACGTCATTTTTAGTCTTATAGCCGTTAAATGGAACCATTCTACAGCCGCCATATTGACTCTTATAGCCGGCATCTGGAACTATTGTACAGCCGCCATTTTGAGTCTTATAGCCGCCAACTGGAATTATTCTACAGCCGCCATTTTAAGTCTCGTATCCGCTATCTTTTATATAACAACCATTCTTATAGCCGCCAACTGGAACTATTCTACAACCGCTATTTTGAGTTTTATAGCCGCCATCCTTTATATAACAACCATTCAAGTTACTGGAACCATTCTACAGCCGCCATTTTGAGCCTTATAAACGCCATCTTCTATATAACAACCATTCAAGCTTTCTGGAACCATTCTACAGACGTCATTTTTAGTCTTATAGCCGTTAACTGGAACCATTCTACAGCCGCTATTTTGACTCTTAAAGCCGGCATCTTTGATATAACGCCTATACAAGCTGCTGGAAACATTCTACAGCCGACATTTTGAGTCTCTTAGCTGCCATCCTTTATACAACAGCCATTCAAGCTGCTGAAACCATTCTACAGCCGCCATTTTTAGTCTTATAGTCGCCATTCTTTACATAACAGCTACACAAGCTGCTGGAAACATTCTACAGCCGACATTTTGAGTCTTTTAGCTGCTATCCTTTGTACAACAGCCATTCAAGCTGCTGGAACCATTCCACAGCCGCCATTTGGAGTCTTATAGTCGCTATCCTTTACACTACATCTATACAAGCTGCTGGAACCGATCTACAACCGATTGTCTAGTCCGCGATCCTTTATATAACAGCTACAGAAGCTGCTGGAACCATTCTGCAGCGGCCATTTTGAGTCTTGTAGACGCTATCTTTTATAAAACAACCACTTAAGTTACTGGAACCATTCTACAGCCGCAATTTTTAGTCTTATAGCCGCCAACCTTTACATTACATCTATACAAGCTGCTGGAACCGATCTACAACCGATTGTCTAGTCCGCGATCCTTTATATAACAGCTACAGAAGCTGCTGGAACCATTCTGCAGCCGCCATTTTGAGTCTTGTAGCCGCCATCCTTTATATAAAGCCTATACAAGATACTGGAACCATTCTGCAGCCGCCATTTTGAGTCTTAGAGTCGCCATCCTTTATATAACAACCATTCAACGTGGTGAAATCACTCTACATCCGCCATTTTGAGTCTTATAGTCGCCTTCCTTTACATAACAGCTATACAAGCTGCTGGAATCGAACTACAACCGATTGTCTGGGCCGCGATCCTTTATATAAGAGCTATACAAGCTGCTGAAAACATTCTACTGCCGCCGTTTTTAGTCCTATAGCCGCCATCTTTTATATAACAGCTACACAAGCTGCTGGAACAATTCTGCAGCCGACATTTTGAGTCTTGTAGCCGCTATCTTTTATAAAACAACCACTTAAGATACTGGAACCATTCTGCAGCCGCTATTTTGAGTCTTAGAGTCGACATCCTTTATATAACAACCATTCAACGTGGTGAAATCATTCCACATCCGCCATTTTGAGTCTTATAGTCGCCATCCCTTACATAACAGCTATACAAGCTGCTGGAAACATTCTACAGCCGACATTTTGAGTGTTTTAGCTGCCATCCTTTATAAAACAACCATTCAACGTGGTGAAATCACTCTACATCCGCCATTTTGGGTCTTATAGTCGCCATCCCTTACATAACAGCAACACAAGCTGCTGGAAACATTCTACAGCCGCCATTTTGAGTCTTTTAGCTGCTATCCTTTGTACAACAGCCATTCAAGCTGCTGGAACCATTCCACAGCCGCCATTTGGAGTCTTATAGTCGCTATCCTTTACATTACATCTATACAAGCTGCTGGAACCGATCTACAACCGATTGTCTAGTCCGCGATCCTTTATATAACAGCTACAGAAGCTGCTGGAACCATTCTGCAGCCGCCATTTTGAGTCTTGTAGCCGCTATCTTTTATAAAACAACCACTTAAGATACTGGAACCATTCTACAGCCGCCATTTTGAGTCTTATAGCCGCCAAATTTACATTACATCTATACAAACTGCTGGAACCGATCTACAACCGATTGTCTAGGCCGCGGTCCTTTATATAACAGCTACACAACCTGCTGGAACCATACTGCAGCCGCCATTTTAGGTCTTGTAGCCGCTATTTTTTAAAAAATAACCACTTACGATACTGGAACCATTCTACAGTCGACATTTTGAGTCTTTTAGCTGCCATCCTTTATACTGCAGCCGCTATCTTTAGTCTTATTGTCGCCATCCTTTATATAACAGCCATTCAAGCTGCTGGAACCATTCTACAGCCGCCATTTTGAGTCTTGTAGCCGCTATCTTTTATTAAACAACCACTTAAGATACTGGAACCATTCTACAGCCGCCATTTTTAATCTTATAGCCGCCATCCTTTATATAACAACCATTCAAGCTGCTGGTGCCATTCTACAGCCGCCATTTTTAGTCTTATAGCCGCCATCCTTTATATAACAACCATTCAAGCTGCTGGAACCATTCTACAACCGCCATTTTGAGTCCTATTGCCGCCATCCTTTATATAACAACCATTCAAGCTGCGGGAACCATTCTACTTCCGCCATCTTTAGTCTTATTGTCGCCATCCTTTATATACCAGCCATTCAAGCTACTGGAACCATTTGACAGCCGCCATTTTAAGTCTTATAGCCCCCATCTTTTATATATATGCTAACCAAGCTGCGTTAACCTTTAACCAAGCTGCGTTAACCCGCCATTTTCAGTCTATTAGCCGCCATCCTTAATATAACAGCTATTCAAGGTGCTGGAACCATTCTACTTCCGCTATCTTTAGTCTTATAATGGCCATCCTTTATTTTAGCAACAATCCTTTATGTAACAGCTATACAAGATGCTGGAACCATTTCACAGCCGCCATGGTAAGTCTTATAGCCGCCATCCCTTACATAACAGCTAAAAAACTATTGGAACCATTCTACAACAGCCAATTTGAATTTTATAGCCGCTATTCTTTATATAACAGCAATACATGTTGCTGGAACCGTTCTTAAACCCCTTTTTTAGGCTGCCATTCTTTATATAACAGCTACACATGCTGCTTGAACCATTCTACAGCCGCCATTTTGAGTCTTTTAGCTGCCACCCTTTATACAACAGCCATTCAAGCTGCTGAAACCATTCTACAATTGCCATTTTGAGTCTTATAGTCGCCATCCTTTTCATAACAACCATTTAAGCTGCTGGAACCATTCTACTTTCGCCATTTTGAGTCTTAGAGTCGACATCTTTTATATAACAACCATTCAAGTTTTCTGGAACCATTCTACAGACGTCATTTTTAGTCTTATAGCCGTTAAATGGAACCATTCTACAGCCGCCATTTTGACTCTTATAGCCGGCATCTGGAACTATTGTACAGCCGCCATTTTGAGTCTTATAGCCGCCAACTGGAATTATTCTACAGCCGCCATTTTGAGTCTCGTATCCGCTATCTTTTATATAACAACCATTCTTATAGCCGCCAACTGGAACTATTCTACAACCGCTATTTTAAGTTTTATAGCCGCCATCCTTTATATAACAACCATTCAAGTTACTGGAACCATTCTACAGCCGCCATTTTGAGCCTTATAAACGCCATCTTCTATATAACAACCATTCAAGCTTTCTGGAACCACTCTACAGACGTCATTTTTAGTCTTATAGCCGTTAACTGGAACCATTCTACAGCCGCTATTTTGACTCTTAAAGTCGGCATCTTTTATATAACGCCTATACAAGCTGCTGGAAACATTCTACAGCCGACATTTTGAGTCTCTTAGATGCCATCCTTTATACAACAGCCATTCAAGCTGCTGAAACCATTCTACAGCCGCCATTTTTAGTCTTATAGTCGCCATTCTTTACATAACAGCTACACAAGCTGCTGGACACATTCTACAGCCGACATTTTGAGTCTTTTAGCTGCTATCCTTTGTACAACAGCCATTCAAGCTGCTGGAACCATTCCACAGCCGCCATTTGGAGTCTTATAGTCGCTATCCTTTACATTACATCTATACAAGCTGCTGGAACCGATCTACAACCGATTGTCTAGTCCGCGATCCTTTATATAACAGCTACAGAAGCTGCTGGAACCATTCTGCAGCCGCCATTTTGAGTCTTGTAGCCGCCATCCTTTATATAAAGACTATACAAGATACTGGAACCATTCTGCAGCCGCCATTTTGAGTCTTAGAGTCGCCATCCTTTATATAACAACCATTCAACGTGGTGAAATCACTCTACATCCGCCATTTTGAGTCTTATAGTCGCCATCCTTTACATAACAGCTATACAAGCTGCTGGAATCGAACTACAACCGATTGTGTGGGCCGCGATCCTTTATATAAGAGCTATACAAGCTGCTGAAAACATTCTACTGCCGCCGTTTTTAGTCCTATAGCCGCCATCCTTTATATAACAGCTATACAAGCTGCTGGAAACATTCTACTGCCGCCGTTTTTAGTCCTATAGCCGCCATGCTTTATATAACAACCATTCAAGCTGCTGGAACCACTCTACAACCGCCATTTTGAGTCCTATTGCCGCCATCCTTTATATAACAGCTATACAAGCTGCTGAAAACATTCTACTGCCGCCGTTTTTAGTCCTATAGCCGCCATCCATTATATAACAGCTATACAAGCTGCTGGAAACATTCTACTGCCGCCGTTTTTAGTCCTATAGCCGCCATGCTTTATATAACAACCATTCAAGCTGCTGGAACCGATCTACAACCGATTGTCTAGTCCGCGATCCTTTATATAACAGCTACAGAAGCTGCTGGAACCATTCTGCAGCCGCCGTTTTTAGTCCTATAGCCGCCATCCTTTATATAACAGCTATACAAGCTGCTGAAAACATTCTACTGCCGCCGTTTTTAGTCCTATAGCCGCCATCCTTTATATAACAGCTATACAAGCTGCTGGAAACATTCTACTGCCGCCGTTTTTAGTCCTATAGACGCCATGCTTTATATAACAACCATTCAAGCTGCTGGAACCGATCTACAACCGATTGTCTAGTCCGCGATCCTTTATATAATAGCTACAGAAGCTGCTGGAACCATTCTGCAGCCGCCATTTTGAGTCTAGTAGACGCTATCTTTTATAAAACAACCACTTAAGATACTGGAACCATTCTACAGCCGCAATTTTTAGTCTTATAGCCGCCAACCTTTACATTACATCTATACAAGCTGCTGGAACCGATCTACAACCGATTGTCTAGTCCGCGATCCTTTATATAACAGCTACACAAGCTGCTGGAACAATTCTGCAGCCGACATTTTGAGTCTTGTAGCCGCTATCTTTTATAAAACAACCACTTAAGATACTGGAACCATTCTGCAGCCGCTATTTTGAGTCTTAGAGTCGACATCCTTTATATAACATTCATTCAACGTGGTGAAATCATTCCACATCCGCCATTTTGAGTCTTATAGTCGCCATCCCTTACATAACAGCTAGACAAGCTGCTGGAAACATTCTACAGCCGACATTTTGAGTGTTTTAGCTGCCATCCTTTATAAAACAACCATTCAACGTGGTGAAATCACTCTACATCCGCCATTTTGAGTCTTATAGTCGCCATCCTTTACATAACAGCTATACAAGCTGCTGGAAACATTCTACTGCCGCCGTTTTTAGTCCTATAGCCGCCATGCTTTATATAACAACCATTCAAGCTGCTGCAACCACTCTACAACCGCCATTTTGAGTCCTATTGCCGCCATCCTTTATGTAACAACCGTTCAAGCTGCTGGAACCATTCTACTTCCGCCATCTTTAGTCTTGTATCCGCTATCTTTTATAAAACAACCACTTAAGATACTGGAACCATTCTACAGCCGCCATTTTTAGTCTTATAGCCGCCATCCTTTATATAACAGCCATTCAAGCTGCTAGAACCATTCTACAGCCACCATTTGGAGTCTTATAGTCGCTATCCTTTACATTACATCTATACAAGCTGCTGGAACCGATCTACAACCGATTGTCTAGTCCGCGATCCTTTATATAACAGCTACAGAAGCTGCTGGAACCATTCTGCAGCCGCCATTTTGAGTCTTCTTTTATAAAACAACCACTTAAGATACTGGAACCATTCTACAGCCGCCATTTTGAGTCTTATAGCCGCCAAATTTACATTACATCTATACAAGCTGCTGGAACCAATCTACAACCGATTGTCTAGGCCGCGGTCCTTTATATAACAGCTACACAAGCTGCTGGAACCATACTGCAGCCGCCATTTTAGGTCTTGTAGTCGCTATCTTTTAAAAAATAACCACTTACGATACTGGAACCATTCTACAGTCGACATTTTGAGTCTTTTAGCTGCCATCCTTTATACTGCAGCCGCTATCTTTAGTCTTATTGTCGCCATCCTTTATATAACAGCCATTCAAGCTGCTGGAACCATTCTACAGCCGCCATTTTGAGTCTTGTAGCCGCTATCTTTTATTAAACAACCACTTAAGATACTGGAACCATTCTACAGCCGCCATTTTTAATCTTATAGCCGCCATCCTTTATATAACAACCATTCAAGCTGCTGGAGCCATTCTACAGCCGCCATTTTTAGTCTTATAGCCGCCATCCTTTATATAACAACCATTCAAGCTGCTGGAACCATTCTACAACCGCCATTTTGAGTCCTATTGCCGCCATCCTTTATATAACAACCATTCAAGCTGCTGGAACCATTCTACTTCCGCCATCTTAAGTCTTATTGTCGCCATCCTTTGTATAACAGCAATTCAAGCTACTGGAACCATTTGACAGCCGCCATTTTAAGTCTTATAGCCCCCATCTTTTATATATATGCTAACCAAGCTGCGTTAACCTTTAACCAAGCTGCGTTAACCCGCCATTTTTAGTCTATTAGCCGCCATCCTTAATATAACAGCTATTCAAGGTGCTGGAACCATTCTACTTCCGCTATCTTTAGTCTTATAATGGCCATCCTTTATTATAGCAACAATCCTTTATGTAACAGCTATACAAGATGCTGGAACCATTTCACAGCCGCCATGGTAAGTCTTATAGCCGCCATCCCTTACATAACAGCTAAAAAACTATTGGAACCATTCTACAACAGCCAATTTGAATTTTATAGCCGCTATTCTTTATATAACAGCAATACATGTTGCTGGAACCGTTCTTAAACCCCTTTTTTAGGCTGCCATTCTTTATATAACAGCTACACATGCTGCTTGAACCATTCTACAGCCGCCATTTTGAGTCTTTTAGCTGCCACCCTTTATACAACAGCCATTCAAGCTGCTGAAACCATTCTACAACCGCCATTTTGAGTCTTATAGTCGCCATCCTTTACATAACAGCTATACAAGCTGCTGGAAACATTCTACAGCCGACATTTTGAGTCTCTTAGCTGCCATCCTTTATACAACAGCCATTCAAGCTGCTGAAACCATTCTACAGCCGCCATTTTTAGTCTTATAGTCGCCATTCTTTACATAACAGCTACACAAGCTGCTGGAAACATTCTACAGCCGACATTTTGAGTCTTTTAGCTGCTATCCTTTGTACAACAGCCATTCAAGCTGCTGAAACCATTCTACAGCCGCCATTTTGAGTCTTATAGTCGCCATCCTTTATATAACAACCATTTAAGCTGCTGGAACCATTCTACTATCGCCATTTTGAGTCTTAGAGTCGACATCTTTTATATAACAACCATTCAAATTTTCTGGAACCATTCTACAGACGTCATTTTTAGTCTTATAGCCGTTAAATGGAACCATTCTACAGCCGCCATTTTGACTCTTATAGCCGGCATCTGGAACTATTGTACAGCCGCCATTTTGAGTCTTATAGCCGCCAACTGGAATTATTCTACAGCCGCCATTTTGAGTCTCGTATCCGCTATCTTTTATATAACAACCATTCTTATAGCCGCCAACTGGAACTATTCTACAACCGCTATTTTGAGTTTTATAGCCGCCATCCATTATATAACAACCATTCAAGTTACTGGAACCATTCTACAGCCGCCATTTTGAGCCTTATAAACGCCATCTTCTATATAACAACCATTCAAGCTTTCTGGAACCATTCTACAGACGTCATTTTTAGTCTTATAGCCGTTAACTGAAACCATTCTACAGCCGCTATTTTGACTCTTAAAGCCGGCATCTTTTATATAACGGCTATACAAGATACTGGAAATATTCTGCAGCCGCCATTTTGAGTCTTATAGTCGCCATCCTTTACATAACAGCTATACAAGCTGCTGGAACCATTCTACTTCCGCCATCTTTAGTTTTATTGTCGACATCATTTACACAACAGCCATTCAAGCTGCTAGAACCATTCTACAGCCACCATTTTGAGTCTTGTAGCCGCTATCTTTTATAAAACAACCACTTAAGATACTGGAACCATTCTACAGCCGCCATTTTTAGTCTTATAGCCGCTATCCTTTATATAACAACCATTCAAGCTGCTGGAACCATTCCATAGCCGCCATTTGGAATCTTATAGTCGCTATCCTTTACATTACATCTATACAAGCTGCTGGAACCGATCTACAACCGATTGCCTAGTCCGCGATCCTTTATATAACAGCTACAGAAGCTGCTGGAACCATTCTGCAGCCGCCATTTTGAGTCTTGTAGCCGCCATCCTTTATATAAAGCCTATATAAGATACTGGAACCATTCTGCAGCCGCCATTTTGAGTCTTAGAGTCGCCATCCTTTATATAACAACCATTCAACGTGGTGATATCAATCTACATCCGCCATTTTTAGTCTTATAGTCGCCATCCTTTACATAACAGCTATACAAGCTGCTGGAACCGATCTACAACCGATTGTCTGGGCCGCGATCCTTTATATAAGAGCTATACAAGCTGCTGAAAACATTCTACTGCCGCCGTTTTTAGTCCTATAGCCGCCATCCTTTATATAACAGCTACACAAGCTGCTGGAACAATTCTGCAGCCGCCATTTTGAGTCTTGTAGCCGGTATCTATTATAAAACAACCATTTAAGATACTGGAACCATTCTGCAGCCGCCATTTTGAGTCTTAGAGTCGACATCCTTTATATAACAACCATTCAACGTGGTGAAATCATTCCACATCCGCCATTTTGAGTCTTATAGTCGCCATCCCTTACATAACAGCTATACAAGCTGCTGGAAACATTCTACAGCTGACATTTTGAGTGTTTTAGATGCCATCCTTTATAAAACAACCATTCAACGTGGTGAAATCACTCTACATCCGCCATTTTGAGTCTTATAGTCGCCATCCTTTACATAACAGCTATACAAGCTGCTGAAAACATTCTACTGCCGCCGTTTTTAGTCCTATAGCCGCCATCCTTTACATAACAGCTATACAAGCTGCTGGAACAATTCTGCAGCCGCCATTTTGAGTCTTGTAGCCGGTATCTATTACAAAAACAACCATTTAAGATACTGGAACCATTCTGCAGCCGCCATTTTGAGTCTTAGAGTCGACATCCTTTATATAACAACCATTCAACGTGGTGAAATCATTCCACATCCGCCATTTTGAGTCTTATAGTCGCCATCCCTTACATAACAGCTACAGAAGCTGCTGGAACCATTCTGCAGCCGCCATTTTGAGTCTTGTAGCCGCCATCCTTTATATAAAGCCTATATAAGATACTGGAACCATTCAAGCCCCCATTTTAGGTCTTATAGCCGCTATCTTTTATTGGACAACCACTTAAGACACTGGAACCATTCTACAGCCGCCATTTTAATACCCTTGCAAAAAGGGTATGTTAATTTTGGTCAGAAGTGTGCAACGCATAGAAGGAAGCATCTCCGACCATATAAAGTATATATATTCTTGATCAGCACGACGAGACGAGTTCAAATAACCATGTCCGTCCGTCCGTCCATCCGTCCGTCCGTCCGTCCGTCCGTCCGTCTGGATCGATGCGAACTCCTCCTAGACCGTAAGAGCTACAGAGCTGAAATTTTGCACGTAGGCTTGTATATACTGCAGGGTTTGTATATCTCGGATTCACCCGGATCGGACCACTATATCATATAGCTCCCATACAAACGGCAAAGTCACGAACAGTGACTTTTCTCCAATAACTTCGTTATTTTATCAGCAATTGCCATAAAAGTTTGTATTGGTCAGTTTTGTGTTCTTATTAATAATTGTGCCAAATTTGATCAAGATCAGGTGACTATATCATATAGCTCCCACAAAACGGCAAAGTCACGAACAGTGACTTTTCTCAATAACTTCGTTACTTTTTAAGCTATTGTCGTGATTTAATTTAATTTAATTTAATATAAGTAAGTTTATTGTAACTATAAACCACTGTGCCAAATTTGATCAAGAGCGGGTGACTATATCATATAGCTCCCATAGGAACGATCGGTCAAAAACAGTGACTTTGTCAATAACTTCGTTACTTTTGATGCGATTGGTTTCAAATTTAACATTTGTCAGTTTAATATATCTGTTAATGACTATGCCGAATTTGATGATCGGGTGACTATACATATAGCTCCCATAGGAACGATCGGTGGAAAACAGTGATCTTTAGTCTTATTGTTATATCCTATCTCAAGATTAAAGGCCGTTCTTTCTGCAACCATTCCTTTTAGATAAAACAGTTGAGTTTAGATAAAGAGTTACTAACAAACTTGCAAGGGTATACAACCACTTTGACGCGGTCGAAGTTAGCCGCCCTTTGGTTAATCTTATAGCCGCCATCCTTTATATAACAACCATTCAAACTGCTGGAGCCATTCTACAGCCGCCATTTTTAGTCTTATAGCCGCCATCCTTTATATAACAACCATTCAAGCTGCTGGAACCATTCTACAACCGCCATTTTGAGTCCTATTGCCGCCATCCTTTATATAACAACCATTCAAGCTGCTGGAACCATTCTACTTCCGCCATCTTAAGTCTTATTGTCGCCATCCTTTATATAACAGCCATTCAAGCTACTGGAACCATTTGACAGCCGCCATTTTAAGTCTTATAGCCCCCATCTTTTATATATATGCTAACCAAGCTGCGTTAACCTTTAAAACTACACCCGCCATTTTTAGTCTATTAGCCGCCATCCTTAATATAACAGCTATTCAAGGTGCTGGAACCATTCTACTTCCGCTATCTTTAGTCTTATATTGGCCATCCTTTATATATAGCAACAATCCTTTATGTAACAGCTATACAAGATGCTGGAACCATTTCACAGCCGCCATGGTAAGTCTTATAGCCGCCATCCCTTACATAACAGCTAAAAAACTATTGGAACCATTCTACAACAGCCAATTTGAATTTTATAGCCGCTATTCTTTATATAACAGCAATACATGTTGCTGGAACCGTTCTTAAACCCCTTTTTTAGGCTGCCATTCTTTATATAACAGCTACACATGCTGCTTGAACCATTCTACAGCCGCCATTTTGAGTCTTTTAGCTGCCACCCTTTATACAACAGCCATTCAAGCTGCTGAAACCATTCTACAACCGCCATTTTGAGTCTTATAGTCGCCATCCTTTACATAACAGCTATACAAGCTGCTGGAAACATTCTACAGCCGACATTTTGAGTCTCTTAGCTGCCATCCTTTATACAACAGCCATTCAAGCTGCTGAAACCATTCTACAGCCGCCATTTTTAGTCTTATAGTCGCCATTCTTTACATAACAGCTACACAAGCTGCTGGAAACATTCTACAGCCGACATTTTGAGTCTTTTAGCTGCTATCCTTTGTACAACAGCCATTCAAGCTGCTGAAACCATTCTACAGCCGCCATTTTGAGTCTTATAGTCGCCATCCTTTATATAACAACCATTTAAGCTGCTGGAACCATTCTACTATCGCCATTTTGAGTCTTAGAGTCGACATCTTTTATATAACAACCATTCAAATTTTCTGGAACCATTCTACAGACGTCATTTTTAGTCTTATAGCCGTTAAATGGAACCATTCTACAGCCGCCATTTTGACTCTTATAGCCGGCATCTGGAACTATTATACAGCCGCCATTTTGAGTCTTATAGCCGCCAACTGGAATTATTCTACAGCCGCCATTTTGAGTCTCGTATCCGCTATCTTTTATATAACAACCATTCTTATAGCCGCCAACTGGAACTATTCTACAACCGCTATTTTGAGTTTTATAGCCGCCATCCATTATATAACAACCATTCAAGTTACTGGAACCATTCTACAGCCGCCATTTTGAGCCTTATAAACGCCATCTTCTATATAACAACCATTCAAGCTTTCTGAACCATTCTACAGACGTCATTTTTAGTCTTATAGCCGTTAACTGAAACCATTCTACAGCCGCTATTTTGACTCTTAAAGCCGGCATCTTTTATATAACGGCTATACAAGATACTGGAAATATTCTGCAGCCGCCATTTTGAGTCTTATAGTCGCCATCCTTTACATAACAGCTATACAAGCTGCTGGAACCATTCTACTTCTGCCATCTTTAGTTTTATTGTCGACATCATTTACACAACAGCCATTCAAGCTGCTAGAACCATTCTACAGCCACCATTTTGAGTCTTGTAGCCGCTATCTTTTATAAAACAACCACTTAAGATACTGGAACCATTCTACAGCCGCCATTTTTAGTCTTATAGCCGCTATCCTTTATATAACAACCATTCAAGCTGCTGGAACCATTCCATAGCCGCCATTTGGAATCTTATAGTCGCTATCCTTTACATTACATCTATACAAGCTGCTGGAACCGATCTACAACCGATTGCCTAGTCCGCGATCCTTTATATAACAGCTACAGAAGCTGCTGGAACCATTCTGCAGCCGCCATTTTGAGTCTTGTAGCCGCCATCCTTTATATAAAGCCTATATAAGATACTGGAACCATTCTGCAGCCGCCATTTTGAGTCTTAGAGTCGCCATCCTTTATATAACAACCATTCAACGTGGTGATATCAATCTACATCCGCCATTTTTAGTCTTATAGTCGCCATCCTTTACATAACAGCTATACAAGCTGCTGGAACCGATCTACAACCGATTGTCTGGGCCGCGATCCTTTATATAAGAGCTATACAAGCTGCTGAAAACATTCTACTGCCGCCGTTTTTAGTCCTATAGCCGCCATCCTTTACATAACAGCTATACAAGCTGCTGGAACAATTCTGCAGCCGCCATTTTGAGTCTTGTAGCCGGTATCTATTATAAAACAACCATTTAAGATACTGGAACCATTCTGCAGCCGCCATTTTGAGTCTTAGAGTCGACATCCTTTATATAACAACCATTCAACGTGGTGAAATCATTCCACATCCGCCATTTTGAGTCTTATAGTCGCCATCCCTTACATAACAGCTATACAAGCTGCTGGAAACATTCTACAGCTGACATTTTGAGTGTTTTAGATGCCATCCTTTATAAAACAACCATTCAACGTGGTGAAATCACTCTACATCCGCCATTTTGAGTCTTATAGTCGCCATCCTTTACATAACAGCTATACAAGCTGCTGAAAACATTCTACTGCCGCCGTTTTTAGTCCTATAGCCGCCATCCTTTACATAACAGCTATACAAGCTGCTGGAACAATTCTGCAGCCGCCATTTTGAGTCTTGTAGCCGGTATCTATTACAAAACAACCATTTAAGATACTGGAACCATTCTGCAGCCGCCATTTTGAGTCTTAGAGTCGACATCCTTTATATAACAACCATTCAACGTGGTGAAATCATTCCACATCCGCCATTTTGAGTCTTATAGTCGCCATCCCTTACATAACAGCTACAGAAGCTGCTGGAACCATTCTGCAGCCGCCATTTTGAGTCTTGTAGCCGCCATCCTTTATATAAAGCCTATATAAGATACTGGAACCATACTGCAGCCGCCATTTTAGGTCTTATAGCCGCTATCTTTTATTGGACAACCACTTAAGACACTGGAACCATTCTACAGCCGCCATTTTAATACCCTTGCAAAAAGGGTATGTTAATTTTGGTCAGAAGTGTGCAACGCATAGAAGGAAGCATCTCCGACCATATAAAGTATATATATTCTTGATCAGCACGACGAGACGAGTTCAAATAACCATGTCCGTCCGTCCGTCCATCCGTCCGTCCGTCCGTCCGTCCGTCCGTCTGGATCGATGCGAACTCCTCCTAGACCGTAAGAGCTACAGAGCTGAAATTTTGCACGTAGGCTTGTATATACTGCAGGGTTTGTATATCTCGGATTCACCCGGATCGGACCACTATATCATATAGCTCCCATACAAACGGCAAAGTCACGAACAGTGACTTTTCTCAATAACTTCGTTATTTTATCAGCAATTGCCATAAAAGTTTGTATTGGTCAGTTTTGTGTTCTTATTAATAATTGTGCCAAATTTGATCAAGATCAGGTGACTATATCATATAGCTCCCACACAAACGGCAAAGTCACGAACAGTGACTTTTCTCAATAACTTCGTTACTTTTTAAGCTATTGTCGTGATTTAATTTAATTTAATTTAATATAAGTAAGTTTATTGTAACTATAAACCACTGTGCCAAATTTGATCAAGAGCGGGTGACTATATCATATAGCTCCCATAGGAACGATCGGTCAAAAACAGTGACTTTTGTCAATAACTTCGTTACTTTTGATGCGATTGGTTTCAAATTTAACATTTGTCAGTTTAATATATCTGTTAATGACTATGCCGAATTTGATGATCGGGTGACTATATCATATAGCTCCCATAGGAACGATCGGTGGAAAACAGTGACTTTCATCAGAAAGTTCGTTATATCCTATGCTAAGATTGAAGGCCGTTCTTTCGCAAACATTACCCTTTTTAGATAAAACAGTTAGTTTAGATAAAAGAGTTACTAACAAACTTGCAAGGGTATACAAACTTTGACGCGGTCGAAGTTAGCTCCGGCCCTCTGGTTAATCTTATAGCCGCCATCCTTTATATAACAACCATTCAAACTGCTGGAGCCATTCTACAGCAGCCATTTTTAGTCTTATAGCCGCCATCCTTTATATAACAACCATTCAAGCTGCTGGAACCATTCTACAACCGCCATTTTGAGTCCTATTGCCGCCATCCTTTATATAACAACCATTCAAGCTGCTGGAACCATTCTACTTCCGCCATCTTTAGTCTTATTGTCGCCATCCTTTATATAACAGCCATTCAAGCTACTGGAACCATTTGACAGCCGCCATTTTAAGTCTTATAGCCCCCATCTTTTATATATATGCTAACCAAGCTGCGTTAACCTTTCTACACCCGCAATTTTTAGTCTATTAGCCGCCATCCTTAATATAACAGCTATTCAAGGTGCTGGAACCATTCTACTTCCGCTATCTTTAGTCTTAGATTGGCCATCCTTTATATAACAGCCATTCAAGCTGCTGGATCAATTCTACAGCAGCTATTATATAGCAACAATCCTTTATGTAACAGCTATACAAGATGCTGAAACCATTTCACAGCCGCCATGGTAAGTCTAATAGCCGCCATCCCTTACATAACAGCTAAAAAACTATTGGAACCATTCTACAACAGCCAATTTAAATTTTATAGCCGCTATTCTTTATATAACAGCAATACATGTTGCTGGAACCGTTCTTAAACCCCTTATTTAGGCTGCCATTCTTTATATAACAGCTATACAAGCTGCTTGAACCATTCTACAGCCGCCATTTTGAGTCTTTTAGCTGCCACCCTTTATACAACAGCCATTCAAGCTGCTGAAACCATTCTACAACCGCCATTTTGAGTCTTATAGTCGCCATCCTTTACATAACAGCTATACAAGCTGCTGGAAACATTCTACAGCCGACATTTTGAGTCTCTTAGCTGCCATCCTTTATACAACAGCCATTCAAGCTGCTGAAACCATTCTACAGCCGCCATTTTTAGTCATATAGTCGCCATTCTTTACATAACAGCTACACAAGCTGCTGGAAACATTCTACAGCCGACATTTTGAGTCTATTAGCTGCTATCCTTTGTACAGCAGCCATTCAAGCTGCTGAAACCATTCTACAGCCGCCATTTTGAGTCTTATAGTCGCCATCCTTTATATAACAACCATTTAAGCTGCTGGAACCATTCTACTTCCGCCATTTTGAGTCTTAGAGTCGACATATTTTATATAACAACCATTCAAGTTTTCTGGAACCATTCTACATACGTCATTTTTAGTCTTATAGCCGTTAAATGGAACCATTCTACAGCCGCCATTTTGACTGTTATAGCCGGCATCTGGAACTATTATACAGCCGCCATTTTGAGTCTTATAGCCGCCAACTGGAATTATTCTACAGCCGCCATTTGGAGTCTCGTATCCGCTATCTTTTATATAACAACCATTCAAGCTACTGGAACCATTCTACAGCCGCCATTTTGAGCCTTGTAAACTCCATTTTCTATATAACAACCATTCAAGCTTTCTGGAACCATTCTACAGACGTCATTTTTATACCATACACCCATAGGGTGAAATGGTATATTAAAGTCACCAAAATGTATGTAACAGGCAGAAGGAAGCTTTTCCGACCCCATAAAGTATATATATTCTTGATCAGTATCAACAGCCGAGTCGATCTAGCCATGTCCGTCTGTCCGTCCGTCCGTCCGTCTGTCCGTCCGTATGAACGCCTAGATCTCGGAGACTATCTATCTCTTGATAGAGCCACCAAATTTGGAATGTAGGCTCGTGTAGTATGTAGAGTGATCGAGTTTGTTTAAAATTATTGCCACGCCCCTTTCCGCCCCCGCAATTAAAAAAAAAAACGTTTATCTCAAAAACTATTACAGCTAGAGACACCATATTTGGTATGTATATTTGCTTAGTAAATGCGCACATTTTTTATGTATAAAGGTTTTGCCACGCCCCTTTCCGCCCCCGCAATTCAAAAAAAACGTTTTTCTCAAAAACTATTGCAGCTAGAGACACCGTATTTAGTATGTATATTTGCTTAGTAAATGCGCACATTTTGTTTGTATAAAGATTTTGCCACGCCCCTTCCGCCCCCAAAATTTGAAAAACTCGATTATCTCCCGTAATTTTTTACCTTGTGGAATCAAATTTGGCACACTTGAATTTGATACTAATACCCAGCAAAGTACCAAATTTGATCAAAATCGGACAAGTATAGCCAAATAGCCAAGTTATGCATATAAACGTTTTTCCATAAGGCCGGAGTTGGCCGTTGGCGGGTGGTGGCGCTAAGATGCATGAGTGAGTGAGATACTAAGACATGCTTGTAAAAAGCATGTGAACAGAATTTTTTTGAAATAGGCAAAATGTATTTGTTATTACAAATTTGAAATATTTGTTTTACTGGTGTATGGTATACCTAAGTCGGCGAGACGACTTACTTACTTCATTAGTCTTATAGCCGTTAACTGGAACCATTCTACAGCCGCTATTTTGACTCTTGAAGCCGGCATCTTTTACATAACGCCTATACAAGATACTGGAACTATTCTGCAGCCGCCATTTTGAGTCTTATAGTCGCCATCCTTTACATAACTGCTATACAAGCTGCTGGAAAGATTCTAAAGCCGACATTTTGAGTCTTTTAGCTGCCATTCTTTATACAACAGCCATTCAAGCTGCTGACACCATTCTACAGCCGCCATTTTGAGTCTTATAGTCGCCATCCTTTACATAACAGCTATACAAGCTGCTGGAAACATTCTACAGTCAACATTTTGAGTCTCTTAGCTGCCATCCTTTATACAACAGCCATTCAAGCTGCTGAAACCATTCTACAGCCGCCATTATGAGTCTTATAGTCGACATCCTTTACATAACAGCTATACAAGCTGCTGGAAACATTCTACAGCCGACACTTTAAGTCTCTCAACTGCCATCCTTTATACAACAGCCACTCAAACTACTGAAACCATTCTAAAGTCGCCATTTTGAGTCTTATAGTCGCCATCCTTTACATACCAGCTATACAAGCTGCTGGAAACATTCTACAGCCGACATTTTGAGTCTTTTAGCTGCCATCCTTTATACAACAGCCATTCAAGCTCCTGAAACCATTCTACATCCGCCATTTTGAGTCTTATAGTCGCCATTCTTTACATAACAGCTATACAAGCTGCTGGAAACATTCTACAGCCGACATTTTGAGTCTCTTAGCTGCCATCCTTTATACAACAGGCATTCAAGCTCCTGAAACCATTCCACAGCCGCCATTTTGAGTCTTATATTCGCCATCTATTACATAACAGCTATACAAGCTGCTGGAAACACTCTACAGCCGACATTTTGAGTCTTTTAGCTGCCATCCTTTATACAACAGCTATACAAGCTGCTGGAAACATTCTACAGCCGACATTTTGAGTCTTAGAGTCGCCATCCTTTATATATCAACCATTCAACGTGGTAAAATCACTCTACGTCCGCCATTTTGAGTCTTATAGTCGCCATCCTTTACATAACAGCTATACAAGCTGCTGGAAACATTCTACTGCCGCCGTTTTTAGTCCTTTATCCGCCATGCTTTATATAACAACAATTCAAGCTGCTGAAACCATTCTACAACCGCCATTTTGAGTCCTATTGCCGCCATCCTTTATATAACAACCATTCGAGCTGTTGGAACCATTCTACTTCCGCCATCTTTAGTCTTATTGTCGACATCCTTTATATAACAGCCATTCAAGCTGCTGGAACCATTCTACAGCCGCCATTTTGAGTTTTGTAACCGCTATCTTTTATAAAACAACCACTTAAGATACTGGAACCATTCTACAGCCGCCATTTTTAGTCTTATAGCCGCCATCCTTTATATAACAACCATTCAAGCTGCTGGAACCATTCTTCAGCCGCCATTTGGAATCTTATAGTCGCCATGCTTTACATTACATCTATACAAGCTGCAGGAACCGATCTACAACCGATTGTCTAGGCCGCAATCCTTTATATAACAGCTACAGAAGCTGCTGGAACCATTCTGCAGCCGCCATTTTGAGTCTTGTAGCCGCTATCTTTTATAAAACAACCACTTAAGATAATGGAATCATTCTATAGCCGCCACTATTAGTCTTATAGACGCCATCTTCTATATAACAACCATTCAAGCTGCTGGAACCATTCTACAGCCGCCATTTGGAGTTTTATAGCTGCCATCCTTTACATTACATCTATACAAGCTGCTGGAACAGATCTACAACCGATTGTCTATGCCGCGATCCTTTATATAACAGCAACAGAAGCTGCTGGAACCATTCTGCAGCCGCCATTTTGAGTCTTGTAGCCGCTATCTTTTATAAAACAACCATTCAAGCTGCTGGAACCATTCTACAACCGCCATTTTGAGTCCTATAGCCGCCATCCTTTATATAACAACCATTCAAGCTGCTAAAACCATTCTATTTCCGCCATCTTTAGTCTTATTGTCGCCAACCTTTATATAACACCCATTCAAGCTGCTGGAACCATTCTACAGCCGCCATATTGAGTCTTGTAGCCGCTATGATTTATAAAACAACCACTTAAGATACTGGAACCATTCTACAGCCGCCATTTTAAGTCTTATAGCCGCCATCCTTTATATGTGGAGTTTCAACTTTGTCCTGGAATTTCCTTAACGAGTCCCCGAGATGAAGAGATTCGATTTGCACACACTGGGTTTTTATTTTTATCAGCTTTATTATACGTATTTTGTTAGTTTATTAGCTTTTGATCAGCTTATTAATTACTTCACAATATTTCTCTTGCACTGCACACACTTCGAGACGCAACTTTACCGGCTCACTCCATTTCACTGACTCTGCTCTTCGGACTGACTCTTCTCGAATGTACTGCACACACTTCTCATGCATCGTATATCGTTGCTTATCGATATTCTATCGATACCGATTCTCACTCGAAGTCAACTCTACCATACCGCGATCCTACATTCGACCATCCGACCTCCACATTCGCCCCGAATGATGGAAACCATTTTTTCATATATTCTGCCACGGTGGTAGTACATTTCGGACCTTCTCCATCTCCTACTTTCTCAACCGCATAGCGACCATGCCTCATTTTCCGAACAACCCGATAAGGTCCCAAATATTTTCCCTTAAGCTTAAGGCCAGAACTAAACTGCGTCCGCTCGTCAACCTCATATTCTTTTGCAGATTTTCGATATTTATCAAACGTTTTACGGTTTTCTTCTTGCATCTTGCTTATGTTCCTTTTCGCTGCGTCACGTATTTCGGACTTATTGTTTTGTAACTCGATTAATAACTCTTCTTCCAACATATCCTTTAGTTCTAAATCGTAGCTAGTCCTCATCTCAGCCCTAGTTAATATTTTAAAGGGTGATATCTTCGTGCTTCTAGGTGGTGACGAGTTTATAAACTGTAGCACCCTACGTACGTGTTTATACCATGCTCCGGGATCATTGACACACAGTTTCGTCAATAAGGCTATGACAATCCGATTAACTCGCTCTACTTGCCCGTTTCCTCTCGGAACTCCTGTCGCAATCACTAAGTGTTGTATCTTCTGCGACTCGCAGTACTCTTTAAAAATGTGAGACGTAAAAGCGCTACCTCGATCACTAACGATCCTCTTTGGATTTCCAAACAACTCAGACTGTTTCTGCAATCTCTCAACAACATCTTCCGAACCTGTACTTTTCGTCGGATATAACCGTACGTATTTCGAAAAATCATCGACTACTACCAATATGTGGTTATATCGTTTCGTAGTCAACTCCATCGGCCCGACATGGTCCACGTAAAAAGTTACCAAAGGCTCATCTTCTTTATCAATAACATTCAAGAAACCTTCCTTTCGACCCTGTTTCGACTCGCTCACGATACATTCCATACACGACCTCACCACTACTTCTACTTTGCTCAACAGACCAGGAATATAATACTCTCTTTCTACTAGATCAATCGCTTTTTAACTCCAAAGTGCCCTTGTGGCCCATCGGGCCACCCTTAGCGGAACGTCACGTTTCTTTATCGCCATCGCAAAAGCATTACAATCGGTTACTATCTTTATCTTTATCTTTATCTTTGTTAATGGCCTAGCTATAGTAGCGAAATCCTTCATAAACCTACGAAAATATGAAGTGAGACCCAAATAACGTTGGACTCCTTTCACATCCCGAGGAACTGGAAAATTCTCCACGGCACTTGTCTTCTCTTTTGACGGTTTGATGGTGCCATTTTCTATGATGTATCCTAAGAAATTTACCTTACGCTGAAGAAATTGACATTTTTTCCATTTTATCTTTAATCCCGACTCTTCTGCTAAATTTATAACTCTTTTCAATCTCTCAATATCCTCAAACTCATTTTTTGCTGGAATGATATCATCCATGTACAACATCAATATGCCTTCATTAATCAACGGTCTCAACATTGCAAAAATATATCTAGTAAACACAGCTGCTGAATTATTAATGCCGAACGGTACAAAATTGAATTCAAATTGCCCATTTTGAGTAACAAACGAAGTAAGTTTCTTTGAGTTTTCTTCGACTGGCACATGGAAATAGCCATTACACAAATCAAGAGTTGTAAAGACTCTTCCTTCTTGTAACGTATGTAATACATCATCAATCACTCGCAACATAATCTCTTTTCCCCATCTTTCTTCGGTACTAAGACAATTGGAGAAGAATACTCAGATACACTGTGACGAATTATTCCTTCTTCTAACCACTCTTTGACCTGTTGATCGACTCTTTTCTGATCTTTGTACGATAAGCGTCTTGGTTTCTGATATACCGGTATTTCATCAGTAAGTATAATCTTCATTTCCACTAAGCAGTTAGCTGGTTTGATCGGACTATAATTTGAAATGATCTCTAGGACTTTAGACTTCAACTCAATGCTCAAATGGGAAAGCTCTAATTCTGACGAAAAGATTTCGACTCTCATAGTCAATATCTGCCCAAAAGTGTTTTGCAACTCTTCTATGGGACTTACATTTCGTACTGGGGGTGGATCTTGTGGATTACCATAACGAGTAATAACCTGATATTCCCCAACCGATTGATTATTCCCGTAAAACACTAATCCTTGTTTTCCTATTGTAGCATTTACGACCTCAAATATGTCATTTCCGATTACACCATCACATAATGTATCTCTATCTCTCACAACATGGAAGCACATCTTAATAGGAACACCATCTAAAGCCGTATCCATCTCAAAAGATCCTTTGGTGTAGATTTTCTTACTTCGTATTCCCAATAACTCTTTCACATCTGAACTCAAGGGAACTTGGTAAACTCGTTTATACGCGCTCTCACTTATAGTCGAGACATCACTACCTGAATCGAAAAACGCTGATATAACATCATTGCCAAAACGAACATCTTTGAAGACGCGATTATATAATTTCTGAGTAAGTTGCTGCACTTTACTACTACTTTACTACTATCTTTTTTGAACATTTTTCCCTGCATGCTGCACTCATTCGCCTTATGACCTGGCTGGTTACATTTAAAACACTTCAACTCGCTCTCTTTACAGTTTTTCGCTATGTGATTTCTTCCTCCGCACTTGTAGCATCTTCGCTCATTCATAGCAATATTCTCTTGCTTCTTCTCGAATTTGAAAACTTTAGAACACTTTGACTCTTTCTCAGTAGAGATTTTCTCATACATTTTCATGTTTTCTCGTAATTCTCTAAAATTCTTGGCTTGATACAGCACAGTCTTGTTCGGCTTCGAATCTGGTATACCCTCTTTTATATACTCTATAACACTTTCTTCATCTAATGTGCTCTTTTTCGCCAAACTCTTCATTTCATAAAAATATTCGATCAAACTCTCACTCTGTTTTTATACCCTTGCAGAGGGTATTATAAAATTGATCAGATGTTTGTAACGCACAGAAGGAGACGTTTCCGACCCCATAAAGTATATATATTCTTGATCAGCTTGAGAAGCTGAGTCGATATAGCCATGTCCGTCTGTCCGTCTGTCCGTCTGTCCGTCCGTCTGTGCGTATGCGTTTTACTCAGCCATCTTAAGAGATATCGGGTTGAAATTTTTTTTGGAGACTCTTTATTACCTGTGTGAGATAAAGTATGAAAATCATCGGGATCGGACTACTATATCATATATTGTTAAATAATCATTAAATGTGTTTTGAAAATGCGTTTTACTCAGCCATCTTAAGAGATATCGGGTTGAAATTTTTTTTGGAGACTCTTTATTACCTGTGTGAGATAAAGTATGAAAATCATCGGGATCGGACTACTATATCATATATTGTTTAATAATCATTAAATGTGTTTTGAATTCAGTAGTTTGAAGTATGCGTTTTACTCAGCCATCTTAAGAGATATCGGGTTGAAATTTTTTTTGGAGACTCTTTATTACCTGTGTGAGATAAAGTATGAAAATCATCGGGATCGGACTACTATATCATATATTGTTAAATAATCATTAAATGTGTTTTGAAAATGCGTTTTACTCAGCCGGATCGGACTACTATATCATACTATATCATAGAATTAATTGACAGTGTGAATTTCGACGAATTTTCTTTTTTTTACCCTTGCAGAGGGTATTATAAAATTGATCAGATGTTTGTAACGCACAGAAGGAGACGTTTCCGACCCCATAAAGTATATATATTCTTGATCAGCTTGAGAAGCTGAGTCGATATAGCCATGTCCGTCTGTCCGTCTGTCCGTCTGTCCGTCCGTCTGTGCGTATGCGTTTTACTCAGCCATCTTAAGAGATATCGGGTTGAAATTTTTTTGGAGACTCTTTATTACCTGTGTGAGATAAAGTATGAAAATCATCGGGATCGGACTACTATATCATATATTGTTAAATAATCATTAAATGTGTTTTGAAAATGCGTTTTACTCAGCCATCTTAAGAGATATCGGGTTGAAATTTTTTTTTGAGACTCTTTATTACCTGTGTGAGATAAAGTATGAAAATCATCGGGATCGGACTACTATATCATATATTGTTAAATAATCATTAAATGTGTTTTGAATTCAGTAGTTTGAAAAATATTTGAGCATATTCATAATACGACAACTAATGCTGTTGATGTATGAAATTTCACTTTTCTTATCGAATTAAATATAATAAAGAACTGCAAGGGTATATAAACTTCGGCAAGGCCGAAGTTAACTTCCATAGCTCGTTTCTTTCTATTCTCGAGTAGCTTATGTACTTGTTTTGCGGACAACTTCTCTGAAAATTCTCTCTCTAAAGCTGATTTTAGACTAATCCAATCGGTAAGATTGTCTTCGCTACTGACAAACAATTTCGCAGCCCCTTTTAACAATTGTCTACTATAAATGAATTTCTGTAAATCGTTCCATTTGACTGTCTCTGCACAGTTCTCAAAATCTGCAAGCCAATTGTCGACATCTTGCTGCTGGCTGCCATCGAATACAGTTAACGAATCTTGGATATCTCTTAGTGTAAACGCCATTATACTCTGTACCTCTTGTTGATCGTTTACTACTTGTAAGCTACGCTCTAGTGAGTCCTCGTAGAAGGATGCTTCTTCAACTCCTGACTCGAAAAAGGATATTAGTCTTCCTTGTAACTCTGCCTTGTTTCCCTTAATACTCAAATTATTTTCTTTCAACTTTTCTTTAAGCTCTGCTACTGTGAGTTGCAAGATTTCGTCGTGTGGCATAATTTAAATTCAAACAAATTATATAACAAATTTTGAATATGTATCTTAAGCTAACGTTAGTGGGTAAAGTTAATTGATATCAATCTACAATGTTATACCAATATTTTACTCTTCGGTTATGGCCCTTTCTTGCTCAGTTAATACTTGCTCTTGTATCTCGACTCTGTTGCCGTCCCTCTCGTAAGCCAAAATCACACACACTTTTGGGGTTGATGCCGCCGTCGGAGTGAGTGTTGCTCTCTGGAAACTTTTTGTCGTCGTTTGTGTGAATGCTGCTCTCTGGAAACTCTTTGTCGTCGTTTGTGTAAATGCTGCTCTCTGGATACTCTTTGTGTGTTGTCGGCCTCAATAACGCACTCTACGTTTTACTACTCCCACTTGCGATGGTTGATGCCGTCGTCTGTGTGAGTGCTTCTCGTCTCGGTTTTGCACTCTCTGTACCTCGATGTTCCCACTCTCTGTGCCTCGTTGCCTCCTCTCTTTGTCTTGTCGCTATCTCGTTTTGCTGCTCTTCTCGTCATGTCACGCACACTTCTGGGGATGATGCCACCGTCAGTGCGAATGTTGCTCTTTCGTCTCGTTCGCACACTCAGTACCTCGTATTTGCACACTCAGTGCCTCGTTGCCTGCTCTCTTAGGTCTTCGTCTTGTTGCTGCCTCGTTCAGCTTCGAACGATCATGTCGTTTTCTCCGTGGTTTGCTGCCGTGTTGCTGTCTCTGTCGCTCTTGTGGATTTTGTTTATTTTTTTTTCTTACGACATGGCGCCAAAAATTTTCAGTGGACGCTCGGTGTGCTTTTTTTTTCCGTTTGTCAAGAATCTCTGTTGCTGTCTCACTCTTACTTGTGTGCGACTTATTCCAAGAATTGGTTGAATTTCACAATTTTTCCCATGGATTTAACGTTTTTTGTACAACAATTTGATGACTGATGTATAGTAACGGATTTCAGACTGCAACAATTTGATGATTGATGGATAGTCCTACCGTCTAACGATCTCGGACGAGCCCCCAAGTTGTGGAGTTTCAACTTTGTCCTGGAATTTCCTTAACGAGTCCCCGAGATGAAGAGATTCGATTTGCACACACTGGGTTTTTATTTTTATCAGCTTTATTATACGTATTTTGTTAGTTTATTAGCTTTTGATCAACTTATTAAATACTTCACAATATTTCTCTTGCACTGCACACACTTCGAGACGCAACTTTACCGGCTCACTCTATTCCACTGACTCTGCTCTTCGGACTGACTCTTCTCGACTGTACTGCACACACTTCTCATGCATCGTATATCGTTGCTTATCGATATTCTATCGATACCGATTCTCACTCGAAGTCAACTCTACCATACCGCGATCCTACATATATAACAACCTGTAGTATACTTTTAGGGATAGGATTAGGCCACATACTTTTAGGGATAGATTATAAGTAATTAGAACTTAAGCATAATGTCTAGCTTTAAGTACCCTTAAGGACACTAGCCATAAGACCAATGTAAATGTTCCCCTATAAATACCGGGCTTGCGGCCCCAATAAATCACTTCAAGTCAAACCTTGCCTTCGCCTGTTTCATGGTGATCCTGCCTAATATTGGCAACAAATAAAAAGGCAATAAAAAAAAAAATCCTTGCCATACATAGAAAAAAAAAGGCAAAGTGAAAAAAGGACTCAAATACCGATGACCAGGACCATTACCCAAATAAAGCGGCGAGGTGGCCTTCTCGTCAGACTTAGGAGGCAGCGAGCGGCCCTGCTGGCCCAAGTAAACAGCGACCCACCACCACCATAGGCAGAGGCATGCCAAATTTGGATTAGGATATGCCGACTTGAGGAACAGCAGCAACAACAAAAAGAGGCAAAGCAGCACAACCAACAGCAGCAGAACCGACCAAAAAATAAATGAAAAATCTTAATAATCAATTTAATAAAAAAGAGTGCTCATAATAGCACCTTTGTGGTAAGAGGCGATTTTTGCGCTGCCACTATTAATGTTAATACACAAAACACAAAAAAAAAACAAGAAAAAAAATGGAAAAATATTAATATATTTTGTTTATAAATTTTTTTTTTTGAATAAGTCTATCATTGCCAAAATACCCTAGAAACAAAAGAAAAGAGAAAACAAAAAAAAAAATCACATATTTTCAACTATACACTAAAATGAAAACTACACAAAAACAGAAAAAAAAAACAAATATATACATAGATAATTAAATAATAAATTACAATCAGACTAATATACCCCAACATACCCTAAAGAAGAGCACATGTCAAACATGTGCAGTCAAAAGTGCACAAACTACAAAAGCACACTTATAAGGCTTGCCGCGATCAAAGCAAGCTTTTGAAAAAGCTCAAGTAAAATTCACAAAGCTTGCAAGCACAAATAAAGCTTTCTGATCGCAGCAAACTCCACAAGATCAAATTTTCCCAATAACGAAGTCTAAATACCCTATAAGAAAAATTATAAAATTTTTTTTGGAAACAATATAATATATATAATATTATAAAATCTTAAACAAATTGAAAAAAAAAAACAGAAGAATCAAAATTTTTTTTTATATTACAATATAAAGATGAGAAAAATGAAATACTAAGAAAACAAAATTATTTTAAGAGAATTAAATATGCCGTAAAGTAACAAAATTTCGAAGGACCAGAACATAGAAATATTGAAAGAAAAATTTCAGAAAGCATACAAGTGCCTAAATAAAACAATTTACATACAACCCCAAACCATTAATAAGCACTTTGAAACTATCTTCGAGCGTTACAATAAAATAAAGAGTAGCAGTATAGACATATGCAATGAATCAAGCAGTAAAATCTTCACTGAACTAATATACAGTTTAAATAAACAACTAATAAGTATAGCAACAAAACATAATATAAAAATCACAATACCGGTAGATTCGAATCTAGAAGCAACTTTTGAACCTCTAGTAGCAAAAGACACAGAAGAACCAGCTGTAAAAGATAACCCAGAAGACATTCAAGATATATCAGGTGTGAAAGATAACCCAGAAGACATTCAAGATTGTACAAAACCAAAGATGGTGCAAACAAAGATTGAATTTCTTAATACAGCTTCTAAGCTGATCCAGGAGTATGATGGTGGAGTAGAAACAATTCAAAGTTTCATAGATTCACTGGAATTAATCAATGAAATAAAAGCAGAACATGAAGAAACAGCTATTAAAGTCATAAAAACAAAACTAAAGGGGGACATTAAAGAAAGAAATTAAGGGTGAAACAGTTCAGGTAGCAGAGGCAAGATTAATGAATTTAAAACAAAATGGCAAGAACGCAAGTTTATTTATGTCAGAAATAGAAAATCTCACTAAAACATTGAAACGCGCATTCATAACAGACAACGTAAACCCTGAAACAGCAAAGAAATATGCAACTCAAACAGCAGTGAAATCAATCATAAAAAACTGCGATAACGAAAAGGTCAGAACAATAATAGAAGCAGGCAATTTTACTAAAATGAATGATGTTGTAGCTAAATTTGTAAATACATCTACAAATATGGAACAGGATCACAGCGTGTTTTATACTAAAAGAAACAATTACACAAATAGGAACTCGTACAATAATAATAGAAATTATAATAATAATTACCAAAATAGAAACCCAAATGATAATACTAAGTATAACAATACTAGGAATTATAATAACTATAATAATAATTATAATCGAAGAAATTATAACAATAGAAATACAAAAGCTAATTATCCTCCTAAAACACAACAAAATAATAATGTCAGATTTACAAACGTAGAAGAAAATTCGGAAAACTCCGAAAGTCCTCTGGTGTAAAAAATCGAACAAATAAAATATATAGTTTAAATTGCAACCTTAATAGCTATATAACTTTAAACTTTGACGATGTAGGGACAATAAAATTACTATTATATACAAATACACAGGAGCTGATGTATCATTAATAAAACAAAAAATCTTAAGAAAAAACAATACAGTTGGCATACAAAGACGGACAAAACTTAGTGGAATAGGCAAAGACGTCCTATTTACAATAGGTGAAACCAAACTAAAGATCAGCAACCTCTCAACGGTACACACCTTCCAAGTAATAGAAAATGATTTCCCCATCCCATGTGACGGAATCCTGGGCCTTGACTTTATAAAAAAGTTCAATTGCACACTCAATTATTCCACCAACAAATTGATAATAGATCCATATAAATCAAGATATAAAATTATAATCAATATAGGGATCAGTCAAAACACACATGTATTCCATATCCCACCTAGAACAGAAAAAATTGTACGCATTACAATATCCTCAAACAATAATAACATCTTCATCCCTAATCAAGAATTACACCCGGGGGTATTCGTCGCAAACACTATTGCTTCTAAGACTAACCCATATGTCCGCATATTAAATTCTAACAACACAGATGTTTAAATTGCAAATATAAACCTATTATATGAAAAACTGTCCGATTATGAAATCTTAAAAATAGACAAACAACATGATTCAAAAAATAAATCCACAATAATGTACAAACTAGCACCCCATTTTCCCGACTTCGTGAAAGAACCTCTACAAAAATTATGCTCAGAATTTGATGATGTATTCGCAATAGAATCTGAACAAATATCGTCCAACAATTTCTATAAACAAAAATTAAGACTCAAAGACACAACACCAGTCTACACCAAAAACTACAAAATAGCACATCCTTAATATAACAGCTATTCTAGGTACTGGAACCATTTTACAGCCGCCATTTTGAGTCTTATAGCCGTGATCTGGAACCATTCTACAACCGCAATTTTGAGACGTATAGTCGCCATCCTATATATAACAACCATTCATGCTGCTGGAACCGTTCTATAGCCGCTATAGCCTATTTTAAGTCTTATAGCCGCCAACATTTATATTACAACCGTTCAAGCTGCTGGAACAATTCAACAGCCGCCAATTTTAGTCTTATAGCCGCCATCTGGAACCATTCTACAGCCGCCAATTTGAGTCTTATAGCCGCCATCTGGAATTATTCTACAGCCGGCATTTTGAGTCTCGTAGCCGCCATCCCTTATATATTAACCATTCAAGTTGCTTGAACCACTCTACAGCCGCCATTTTGACACTTATAGCCACTATCTTTTACATAACATCTATACAAGCTACTGGAACCATTCTGCAGCCGGCATTTTGAGTCTTATAGTCGCAATCTTTTATATAACAACCATTCAATATGCTGGAACCATTCTACAGCCGCCATTTTGAGACTTGTAGCCGCCATCTTTGACATAACGGCTATACAAGCTACTGGAACCATTCTGCAGCCGGCATTTTGAGTCTTATAGTCGCCATCTTTTATATAACAACCATTCAATATGCTGGAACCATTCTACAGCCGCCATTTTGAGACTTGTAGCCGCCATCTTTTACATAACGGCTATACAAGCTACTGGAACCATTCTGCAGCCGCCATTTTTAGTCTTATAGTCGCCAGCTTTTATATAAAAACCATTCAACGTGGAGGAATCATTCTACAACCGCAATTTTGAGTCTTATAACTGCCATCCTTTATATAGCAGACATTCAAGCTGCTGGAACCATTCTACAACCGCCATTTTTATTCTTATAGCCGCCATCTTTTAAATAACGTCTATAAAAGCTACTGGAACCATTCTACAGCCGCCATTATATATCAAACATCCTTTATTCAACAGCTATACAAGCTGCTGGAACCATTCTACAGCCGTCTATTTGAGTCTTATAGCCGCCATCTTTTATACAACAACCATTCAGGCTGCTGGAACCATTCTACAGCCGCCATTATACAGCAGCCATCTTATATATAACAGCTATACAAGCTGCTGGAACCATTCCACAGCAGCTTATTTGAGTCTTATAGCCGCCATCCTTTATATAACAGCGACCCAAGCTGCTTTAACCATTCTACAGCCGCCATTTTGAGTCTTATAGCCGTGATCTGGAACCATTCTACAGCCGCCATTTTGAGTCTTGTAGGCGCCATCTTCTATATAACATCCATTACAGCTACTGGAACCATTCTACAACCGCCAGTTTGACTCTTATAGCCGATATTCTTTATATTGCAACCATTCAAGCGGCTGAAACAGCCGACATTTTTAGTCTTTTAGCCGCCATCTTTTATATACGAGCTATACAAGCTGCTGGAACCATTCAACAGCCGCCAATTTGAGTCTCATAGCCGCCATCTGGAATTATTCTACAGCCGCCATTTTGAGTCTCGTAGCCGCTATCTTTTATATAATAACCATTCTAGATACTGAAACCATTTTGCAGCCGCCATTTTGAGTCTTATAGCCGTGATCTGGAACCATTCTTCAGCCGCAATTTGGAGTCTTATAGTGGTCATCCTTTATATAACAACCGTTCAAGCTGCTGGAACCATTCAACAGCCGCCAATTTGAGTCTTGTAACCGATATCTTTCATACAATAACCATTATAGATACTGGAACCATTCTACAGCCGCCATTTTGAGTCTTATAGCCGTGATCTGGAACCATTCTACAACCGCAATTTTAAGTCTTATAGCCGCCAACATTTATATTACAAGCTGCTGGAACAATTCAACAGCCGCGAATTTGAGTCTTATAGCCGCCATCTGGAACCATTCTACAGCCGCCATTTTGTGTCTTATAGCCGCCATCTGGAATTATTCTACAGCGGCCATTTTGAGTCTTTTAGCTACCATCCTTTAAACAACAGCCATTCAAGATGCTGAAACCATTCTACAGCCGCCATTTTGAGTCTTATAGTCGCCATCCTTTACATAACAGCTATACAAGCTGCTGGAAACATTCTACAGCCGATATTTTGAGTCTTTTAGCTGCCATCCTTAATACGACAGACATTCAAGCTGCTGAAACCATTCTACAGCCGTCATTTTGAGTCTTATAGTCGCCATCCTTTACATAACAGCTATACAAGCTGCTGGAAACATTCTAGAGCCGACATTTTGAGTCTTTAGCTGCCATCCTTTATACAACAGTCCTTCAAGCTGATGAAACATTCTACAGCCGTCATTTTGAGTCTTATAGTCGCCATTACATAACAGCTATACAAGCTGCTGGAAACATTCTAGAGCCGACATTTTGAGTCTTAAGCCGCCATCCTTTATACAACAGCCCTTCAAGCTGCTGGAATTATTCTACAGCTGCCATTTGGAGTCCTTTAGTCGCCATCCTTTACATAACAGCTATACAAGCTGCTGGAACCGATCTACAACCGCTTGTCTGGGCCGCGATCCTTTATATACGAGCTATACAAGCTACTGAAAACATTCTACTACCGCTGTTTTTAGTCCTATCGCCGCCATCCTTTATATAGCAGCTACACACGCTGCTGGAACCGTTCTGCAGCCGTCATTTTGAGTCTTGTAGCCGCTATCTTTTGTATAACAACCATTCAACATACTGGAACCATTCTACAGCCGTTATTTTGAGTCTTAAAGCCGCCATCCTTTATATAACGCCTATAAGATACTGGAACCATTCTGCAGCCGCCATTTTGAGTCTTAAAATCGACATCTTTTATATAACAACCATTCAAGCTTTCTGGAACCATTCTACAGACGTCATTTTTAGTCCTTTAGCCGATAACTGGAACCATTCCACAGCCGCCATTTTGATTCTTATAGCCGCCATTCTGTACATAACAGCTATACAAGCTGCTGGAACCCATCTACAACCGCATGTCTGGGCCGCGATCCTTTACATTCGAGCTAAAAAAGCTGCTTAAAACATTCTACTGCAGCCGTTTTTAGTCCTTTAGCCGCCATTCTTTATATAACAGCTGCACAAGCTGCTGGAACCATTCTGCAGCCGCCATTTTGAGTCTTGTAGCCGCTATCTTTTATACAACAACCATTCAACATACTGGAACCATTCTACAGCCGCCATTTTGAGTCTTATAGCCGTGATCTGGAACCATTCTACAGCCGACATTTTGAGTCTTTTAGCTGCCATTATTTATTCAACAGCCATTCAAACTGCCAAAACCATTCTACAGCCACCATTTTGAGTCTTATAGTCGCCATCCTTTACATAACAGTTATACAAACTGCTGGAACCGATTTACAACCGCTTGTCTGGGCCTCGATCCTTTATATACGAGCTATACAAGCTGCTAAAAACATTCTACTGCCGCCGTTTTTAGTCCTATAGCCGCCATTCTTAAAATAACAGCTACACAAGCTGCTGGAACCATTCTGCAGCCGCCATTTTGAGTCTTGTAGCCGCTATATTTTATATAACGGCTATACAAGCTACTGGAACCATTCTGCAGACGCCATTTTGAGTCTTATAGCCGCCATTCTGTACATAACAGCTATACAAGCTGCTGGAACCCATCTACAACCGCATGTCTGGGCCGCGATCCTTTACATTCGAGCTAAACAAGCTGCTTAAAACATTCTACTGCAGCCGTTTTTAGTCCTTTAGCCGCCATTCTTTATATAACAGCTACACAAGCTGCTGGAACCATTCTGCAGACGCCATTTTGAGTCTTATAGCCGCCATTCTGTACATAACAGCTATACAAGCTGCTGGAACCCATCTACAACCGCTTGTCTGGGCCGCGGTCCTTTATATTCGAGATAAACAAGCTGCTTAAAACATTCTAATGCAGCCGTTTTTAGTCCTTTAGCCGCCATTCTTTATATAACAGCTACACAAGCTGCTGGAACCATTCTGCAGCCGCCATTTTGAGTCTTGTAGCCGCTATCTTTTATATAACAACCATTCAACATACTGGAACAATTCTGCAGACGCCATTTTGAGTCTTATAGCCGCCATTCTGTACATAACAGCTATACAAGCTGCTGGAACCCATCTACAACCGCTTGTCTGGGCCGCGGTCCTTTATATTCGATATAAACAAGCTGCTTAAAACATTCTACTGCCGCCGTTTTTAGTCCTATAGCCGCTGTTCTTAAAATAACAGCTACACAAGCTGCTGGAACCATTCTGCAGC
Source organism: Drosophila paulistorum (assembly GCA_018152135.1). NCBI lineage: Eukaryota > Metazoa > Arthropoda > Insecta > Diptera > Drosophilidae > Drosophila > Drosophila paulistorum. Next base: position 567,097 of record JAECXG010000811.1, on the reverse strand, counting down.
CGCCATTTTGAGTCTTGTAGCCGCTATATTTTATATAACGGCTATACAAGCTGCTAAAACCATTCTACAGCCACCATTTTGAGTCTTATAGTCGCCATCCTTTACATAACAGCTATACAAACTGCTGGAACCGATTTACAACCGCTTGTCTGGGCCTCGATCCTTTTTAAACGAGCTATACAAGCTGCTAAAAACATTCTACTGCCGCCTTTTTTAGTCCTATAGCCGCCATTCTTAAAATAACAGCTACACAAGCTGCTGGAACCATTCTGCAGCCGCCATTTTGAGTCTTGTAGCCGCTATATTTTATATAACGGCTATACAAGATACTGGAACCATTTTACAGCCGCCATTTTGAGTCTTATAGCCGTGATCTGGAACCATTCTGCATCCGCAATTTTGAGTCTTATAGTCGCCATCCTTTATTTAACAACCATTCATGCTGCTGGAACCATTCTATAGCCGCCATTTTAAGTCTTATAGCCGCCAACATTTATGTTACAACCGTTCAAGCTGCTGGAACAATTCAACAGCCGCCAATTTGAGTCTTATAGCCGCCATCTGGAACCATTCTACAGCTGCCAATTTGAGTCTTATAGCCGCCATCTGGAATTATTCTACAGCCGCCATTTTGAGTCTCGTAGCCGCCATCCCTTATATATTAACCATTCAAGTTGCTTGAACCACTCTACAGCCGCCTTTTTGACACTTATAGACACTATCTTTTACATAACATCTATACAAGCTACTGGAACCATTCTGCATCCGGCATTTTGAGTCTTATAGTCGCCATCTTTTATATAACAACCATTCAATATGCTGGAACCATTCTACAGCCGCCATTTTGAGACTTGTAGCCGCCATCTTTTACATAACGGCTATACAAGCTACTGGAACCATTCTGCAGCCGCAATTTTTAGTCTTATAGTCGCCAGCCTTTATATAAAAACCATTCAACGTGGAGGAATCATTCTACAACCGCAATTTTGAGTCTTTTAAATGCCATCCCTTATATAGCAGACATTCAAGCTGCTGGAACCATTCTACAACCGCCATTTTGATTCTTATAGCCGCCATCTTTTAAATAACGGCTATAAAAGCTACTGGAACCATTCTACAGCCGCCATTATATATCAAACATCCTTTATTCAACAGCTATACAAGATGCTGGAACCATTCTACAGCCGCCATTATACAGCAGCCATCTTTTATATAACAGCTATACAAGCTGCTGGAACCATTCTACAGCAGATTATTTGAGTCTTATAGCCGCCATCCTTTATATAACAGCGACACAAGCTGCTTTAACCATTCTATAGCCGCCATTTTGAGTCTTATAGCCGTGATCTGGAACCATTCTACAGCCGCCATTTTGAGTTTTGTAGGCGCCATCTTCTATGTAACATCCATTACAGCTACTGGAACTATTCTACAACCGCCAGTTTGACTCTTATATCCGATAGTCTTTATATTACAACCATTCAAGCGTCTGAAACAGCCGCTATTTTTAGTCTTTTAGCCGCCATCTTTTATATACGAGCTATACAAGCTGCTGGAACCATTCAACAGCAGATTATTTGAGTCTTATAGCCGCCATCCTTTATATAACAGCGACACAAGCTGCTTTAACCATTCTATAGCCGCCATTTTGAGTCTTATAGCCGTGATCTGGAACCATTCTACAGCCGCAATTTTGAGTCTTATAGTGGCCATCCTTTATATAACAACCGTTCAAACTGCTGGAACCATTCAACAGCCGCCAATTTGAGTCTTGTAACCGATATCTTTCATATAATAACCATTTACAGCCGCCATTTTGAGTCTTATAGCCGTGATCTGGAACCATTCTGCATCCGCAATTTTGAGTCTTATAGTCGCCATCCTTTATTTAACAACCATTCATGCTGCTGGAACCATTCTATAGCCGCCATTTTAAGTCTTATAGCCGCCAACATTTATGTTACAACCGTTCAAGCTGCTGGAACAATTCAACAGCCGCCAATTTGAGTCTTATAGCCGCCATCTGGAACCATTCTACAGCTGCCAATTTGAGTCTTATAGCCGCCATCTGGAATTATTCTACAGCCGCCATTTTGAGTCTCGTAGCCGCCATCCCTTATATATTAACCATTCAAGTTGCTTGAACCACTCTACAGCCGCCTTTTTGACACTTATAGACACTATCTTTTACATAACATCTATACAAGCTACTGGAACCATTCTGCATCCGGCATTTTGAGTCTTATAGTCGCCATCTTTTATATAACAACCATTCAATATGCTGGAACCATTCTACAGCCGCCATTTTGAGACTTGTAGCCGCCATCTTTTACATAACGGCTATACAAGCTACTGGAACCATTCTGCAGCCGCAATTTTTAGTCTTATAGTCGCCAGCCTTTATATAAAAACCATTCAACGTGGAGGAATCATTCTACAACCGCAATTTTGAGTCTTTTAAATGCCATCCCTTATATAGCAGACATTCAAGCTGCTGGAACCATTCTACAACCGCCATTTTGATTCTTATAGCCGCCATCTTTTAAATAACGGCTATAAAAGCTACTGGAACCATTCTACAGCCGCCATTATATATCAAACATCCTTTATTCAACAGCTATACAAGATGCTGGAACCATTCTACAGCCGCCATTATACAGCAGCCATCTTTTATATAACAGCTATACAAGCTGCTGGAACCATTCTACAGCAGATTATTTGAGTCTTATAGCCGCCATCCTTTATATAACAGCGACACAAGCTGCTTTAACCATTCTATAGCCGCCATTTTGAGTCTTATAGCCGTGATCTGGAACCATTCTACAGCCGCCATTTTGAGTTTTGTAGGCGCCATCTTCTATGTAACATCCATTACAGCTACTGGAACTATTCTACAACCGCCAGTTTGACTCTTATATCCGATAGTCTTTATATTACAACCATTCAAGCGTCTGAAACAGCCGCCATTTTTAGTCTTTTAGCCGCCATCTTTTATATACGAGCTATACAAGCTGCTGGAACCATTCAACAGCCGCCAATTTGAGTCTCATAGCCGCCATCTGGAATTATTCTACAGCCGCCATTTTGAGTCTCGTAGCCGCTATCTTTTATATAATAACCATTCTAGATACGGGAACCATTTTGCAGCCGCCATTTTGAGCCTTATAGCAATGATCTGGAACCATTCTACAGCCGCAATTTTGAGTCTTATAGTGGCCATCCTTTATATAACAACCGTTCAAGCTGCTGGAACCATTCAGCAGCCGCCAATTTGAGTCTTGTAACCGATATCTTTCATATAATAACCATTATAGATACTGGAACCATTCTACAGCTGCCATTTTGAGTCTTATAGCCGTGATCTGGAACCATTCTACAACCGCAATTTTAAGTCTTATAGCCGCCAACATTTATATAGCAACCGTTCAAGCTGCTGGAACAATTCAACAGCCGCGAATTTGAGTCTTATAGCCGCCATCTGGAACCATTCTACAGCCGCCATTTTGTGTCTTATAGCCGCCATCTGGAATTATCCTACAGCCGCCATTTTGAGTCTTTTAGCTACCATCCTTTATACAACAGCCATTCAAGATGCTGAAACCATTCTACAGCCGTTATTTTGAGTCTTATAGTCGCCATCCTTTACATAACAGCTATACAAGCTGCTGGAAACATTCTACAGCCGACATTTTGAGTCTTTTAGCTGCCATCCTTAATACGACAGCCATTCAAGCTGCTGAAACCATTCTACAGCCGTCTTTTAGAGTCTTATAGTCGCCATCCTTTACATAACAGCTATACAAGCTGCTGGAAACATTCTAGAGCCGACATTTTGAGTCTTTAGCTGCCATCCTTTATACAACAGTCCTTCAAGCTGCTGGAACATTCTACAGCCGTCATTTTGAGTCTTATAGTCGCCATCCTTTACATAACAGCTATACAAGCTGCTGGAAACATTCTAGAGCCGACATTTTGAGTCTTAAGCTGCCATCCTTTATACAACAGCCCTCAAGCTGCTGGAATCATTCTACAGCTGCCATTTGGAGTCCTTTAGTCGCCATCCTTTACATAACAGCTATACAAGCTGCTGGAACCGATCTACAACCGCTTGTCTGGGCCGCGATCCTTTATATACGAGCTATACAAGCTACTGAAAACATTCTACTACCGCTGTTTTTAGTCCTATCGCCGCCATCCTTTATATAACAGCTACACACGCTGGTGGAACCGTTCTGCAGCCGCCATTCAACATACTGGAACCATTCTACAGCCGCCATTTTGAGTCTTAAAACCGCCATCTTTTAAATAACGCCTATACAAGATACTGGAACCATTCTGCAGCCGCCATTTTGAGTCTTAAAATCGACATCTTTTATATAACAACCATTCAAGCTTTCTGGAACCATTCTACAGACGTAATTTTTAGTCCTTTAGCCGATAACTGGAACCATTCCACAGCCGCCATTTTGATTCTTATAGCCGCCATTCTGTACATAACAGCTATACAAGCTGCTGGAACCCATCTACAACCGCATGTCTGGGCCGCGATCCTTTACATTCGAGCTAAACAAGCTGCTTAAAACATTCTACTGCAGCCGTTTTTAGTCCTTTAGCCGCCATTCTTTATATAACAGCTACACAAGCTGCTGGAACCATTCTGCAGACGCCATTTTGAGTCTTATAGCCGCCATTCTGTACATAACAGCTATACAAGCTGCTGGAACCCATCTACAACCGCTTGTCTGGGCCGCGGTCCTTTATATTCGAGATAAACAAGCTGCTTAAAACATTCTAATGCAGCCGTTTTTAGTCCTTTAGCCGCCATTCTTTATATAACAGCTACACAAGCTGCTGGAACCATTCTGCAGCCGCCATTTTGAGTCTTGTAGCCGCTATCTTTTATATAACAACCATTCAACATACTGGAACCATTCTACAGCCGCCATTTTGAGTCTTATAGCCGTGATCTGGAACCATTCTACAGCCGACATTTTGAGACTTTTAGCTGCCATTCTTTATACAACAGCCTTTCAAGCTGCTAAAACCATTCTACAGCCACCATTTTAAGTCTTATAGTCACCATCCTTTACATAACAGTTATACAAACTGCTGGAACCGATTCGCAACCGCTTGTCTGGGCCTCGATCCTTTATATACGAGCTATACAAGCTGCTGAAAACATTCTACTGCAGCCGTTTTTAGTCCTATAGCCGCCATTCTTTAAATAACAGCTACACAAGCTGCTGGAACCATTCTGCAGACGCCAATTTGAGTCTTATAGCCGCCATTCTGTACATAACAGCTATACAAGCTGCTTGAACCCATCTACAACCGCTTGTCTGGGCCGCGGTCCTTTATATTCGAGATAAACAAGCTGCTTAAAACATTCTAATGCAGCCGTTTTTAGTCCTTTAGCCGCCATTCTTTATATAACAGCTACACAAGCTGCTGGAACCATTCTGCAGCCGCCATTTTGAGTCTTGTAGCCGCTATCTTTTATATAACAACCATTCAAAATACTGGAACCATTCTACAGTCGCCATTTTGAGTCTTATAGCCGTGATCTGGAACAATTCTTCAGCCGCCATTTTGAGTCTTATAGCCGCCATCCTTTATATAATAACCATTCAAGATGCTTCAACCATTCTATAGCTGCCATTTTGAGTCTTATAGCCACCATCCTTTATATAACAACGATTCATGCTGGTGGAACCATTCTATAGCCACCATTTTGAGTCTTAGAGCCGCCATCCTTTATATAACAGCGACCCAAGCTGCTTTAACCATTCTACAGCCGCCATTTTGAGTCTTATAGCCGTGATCTGGAACCATTCTACAGCCGCCATTTTGAGTCTTGTAGGCGCCATCTTCTATATAACAACCATTACAGCTACTGGAACCATTCTACAACCGCCATTTTGACTCTTATAGCCGATATTCTTTATAGTACAACCATTCGAGTGGCTGAAACAGCCGCCATTTTTAGTCTTTTAGCCAATATCTTTTATATACGAGCTATACAAGCTGCTGGAAGCATTCAACAGCCGCCAATTTGAGTCTCATAGCCGCCTTCTGGAATTATTCTACAGCCGCCATTTTGAGTCTTAGAGCCGCCATCCTTTATATAACAGCGACCCAAGCTGCTTTAACCATTCTACAGCCGCCATTTTGAGTCTTATAGCCGTGATCTGGAACCATTCTACAGCCGCCATTTTGAGTCTTGTAGGCGCCATCTTCTATATAACAACCATTACAGCTACTGGAACCATTCTACAACCGCCATTTTGACTCTTATAGCCGATATTCTTTATAGTACAACCATTCGAGTGGCTGAAACAGCCGCCATTTTTAGTCTTTTAGCCAATATCTTTTATATACGAGCTATACAAGCTGCAGGAAGCATTCAACAGCCGCCATTTTGAGTCTTATAGCCACCATCCTTTATATAACAACGATTCATGCTGGTGGAACCATTCTATAGCCGCCATTTTGAGTCTTAGAGCCGCCATCCTTTATATAACAGCGACCCAAGCTGCTTTAACCATTCTACAGCCGCCATTTTGAGTCTTACAGCCGTGATCTGGAACCATTCTACAGCCGCAATTTTGAATCTTATAGTCGCCATCCTTTATATAACAACCGTTCAAGCTGCTGGAACCATTCAACAGCCGCCAATTTGAGTCTTGTAACCGATATCTTTTAAATTATATAATAACCATTCTAGATACTGGAACCATTCTACAGCCGCCATTTTGAGTCTTATAGCCGTGATCTGGAACCATTCTACAACCGCAATTTTGAGACGTATAGTCGCCATCCTATATATAACAACCATTCTGCTGCTGGAACCATTCCATAGCCGCCATTTTATGTCTTAGAGCCGCCAACATTTATATAACAACCGTTCAAGCTGCTGGAACAATTCAACAGCCGCCAATTTGAGTATTATAGCCGCCATCTGGAACCATTCTACAGCCGCCATTTTGAGACTCGTAGCCGCCATCCCTTATATAACAACCATTCAAGTTGCTGGAACCATTCTACAGGCGCCATTTTGACACTTATAGCTGCCATCTTTTAAATAACAACCAATCAAGCTTTATGGAGTTATTCTACAGCCGTCATTTTGAGTCTTATAGGCGTTAACTTGAACAACTCTACAGCCGCCATTTTGACACTTATAGCCACCATCATTTACATAACATCTATACAAGCTACTGAAACCATTCTGCAGCCGCCATTTTCAGTCTTATAGTCGCCATCCTTTATATAACAACCATTCAACGTGGAGGAATCATTCTACAACCGCCATTTTGAGTCTTGTAACTGTCATCCTTTATATAGCAGACATTCGAGCTGCTGGAACCATTCTACAACCGCTATTTTGATTCTTATATCCGCCATCTTTTTAATAACGGCTATAAAAGCTACTGGAACCATTCTACAGCCGCCTATTTGAGTCTTAAAGCCGCCATCTTTTATATAACAACCATTCAATATGCTGGTCGCATTTTACAGCCGCCATTATACAGCAGCCATCTTTTATATAACAGCTATACAAGCTGCTGGAACCATTCTACAGCAGCCTATTGGAGTCTTATAGCCGCCATATTTTATATAACAACCATTCAATATGCTGGAACCATTCTACAGCCGCCATTTTGAGACTTTTAGCCGCCATCTTTTACATAACGGCTATACAAGCTACTGGAACCATTCTGCAGCCGCCATTTTCAGTCTTATAGTCGCCATCCTTTATATAAAAACCATTCAACGTGGAGGAATCATTCTACAACCGCCATTTTGAGTCTTATAACTGCCATCCTTTATATAGCAAACATTCAAGCTGCTGGAACCATTCTACAGCCGCCATTTTGAGTCTCGTAGCCGCCATCCCTTATATGACAACCGTTCCAGTTACAGAACCTTTCTACAGCCTCCATTTTGAGACTTGTAGCTGCCATCCTTTAAATAACAACCAATCAAGCTTTCTGGAGTTATTCTGCAGCCGTCATTTTGAGTCGTAAAGCCGTTATCCGGAACTATTCTACAGCCGCCATTTTGATTCTTATAGCCGCCATCTTTTATATAACGGCTATACAAGCTACTGGAACCATTCTACAGCCGCCATTCTACATCAGACTTCCTTTATATAAGCGCTAAACAAGCTGCTGGAACCATTCTACAGCCGCCTATTTGAGTCTTATAGCCGCCATCTTTTATATTACAGCTATACAAGGTACAGGGATCATTCTGCAGCCGTCATTTTGAGGCTTAAAGCCGTTATCTGGAACTATTCTACAGCCGCCATTATACATCAGACATCCTTTATATAACAGTTATACAAGCTGCTGGAACCATTCTACAACCGCCATTTTGATTCTTATAGCCGCCATTTTTGAAATAACGGCTATTAAAGCTACTGGAACCATTTTACAGCCGCCATTCTATATCAGACATCCTCTATGTAAGCGCTAAACATGCTGCTGGAACCATTCTACAACCGCCATTTTGATTCTTATATCCGCCATCTTTTTAATAACGGCTATAAAAGCTACTGGAACCATTTTACAGCCGCCATTCTATATCAGACATCCTTTATGTAAACAAGCTGCTGGAACCATTCTACAGCCGCCTATTTGAGTCTGAAAGCCGCCATCTTTTATATAATAACCATTCAATATGCTGGTCGCATTTTACAGCCGCCATTATACAGCAGCCATCTTTTATATAACAGCTATACAAGCTGCTGGAACCCATCTACAACCGCTTGTCTGGGCCGCGGTCCTTTATATTCGAGATAAACAAGCTGCTTAAAACATTCTAATGCAGCCGTTTTTAGTCCTTTAGCCGCCATTCTTTATATAACAGCTACACAAGCTGCTGGAACCATTCTGCAGCCGCCATTTTGAGTCTTGTAGCCGCTATCTATTATATAACAACCATTCAAAATACTGGAACCATTCTACAGCCGCCAATTTGAGTATTATAGCCGCCATCTGGAACCATTCTACAGCCGCCATTTTGAGTCTTATAGCCGCCATTCTGTACATAACAGCTATACAAGCTGCTGGAACCCATCCACAACCGCTTGTCTGGGCCGCGGTCCTTTATATTCGAGATAAACAAGCTGCTTAAAACATTCTAATGCAGCCGTTTTTAGTCCTTTAGCCGCCATTCTTTATATAACAGCTACACAAGCTGCTGGAACCATTCTGCAGCCGCCATTTTGAGTCTTGTAGCCGCTATCTTTTATATAACAACCATTCAAAATACTGGAACCATTCTACAGCCGCCATTTTGAGTCTTATAGCCGTGATCTGGAACTATTCTTCAGCCGCCATTTTGAGTCTTATAGCCGCCATCCTTTATATAACAACGATTCATGCTGGCGGAACCATTCTATAGCCGCCATTTTGAGTCTTAGATCCGCCATCCTTTATATAACAGCGACCCAAGCTGCTTTAACCATTCTACAGCCGCCATTTTGAGTCTTATAGCCGTGATCTGGAACCATTCTACAGCCGCCATTTTGAGTCTTGTAGGCGCCATCTTCTATATAACAACCATTACAGCTACTGGAACCATTCTACAACCGCCATTTTGACTCTTATAGCCGATATTCTTTATAGTACAACCATTCGAGTGGCTGAAACAGCCGCCATTTTTAGTCTTTTAGCCAATATCTTTTATATACGAGCTATACAAGCTGCTGGAAGCATTCAACAGCCGCCAATTTGAGTCTCATAGCCGCCATCTGGAATTATTCTACAGCCGCCATTTTGAGTCTCGTAGCCGCTATCTTTTATATAATAACCATTCTAGATACTGGAACCATTCTACAGCCGCCATTTTGAGTCTTACAGCCGTGATCTGGAACCATTCTACAGCCGCAATTTTGAGTCTTATAGTCGCCATCCTTTATATAACAACCGTTCAAGCTACTGGAACCATTCAACAGCCGCCAATTTGAGTCTTGTAACCGATATCTTTTAAATTATATAACAACCATTCATGCTGCTGGAACCATTCCATAGCCGCCATTTTTATACCCTTGCAAAAAGGGTATATTAATTTTGGTCAGAAGTGTGCAACGCATAGAAGGAAGCATCTCCGACCATATAAAGTATATATATTCTTGATCAGCACGACGAGACGAGTTCAAATAACCATGTCCGTCCGTCCGTCCGTCTGGATCGATGCGAACTCCTCCTAGAACGTAAGAGCTACAGAGCTGAAATTTTGCACGTAGGCTTGTATATATTGCAGGGCTTGTATATCTCGGATTCAGCCGGATCGGACCACTATATCATATAGCTCCCATACAAACAGCAAAGTCACGAACAGTGACTTTTCTCAATAACTTCGTTATTTTATCAGCAATTACCATAAAAGTTGGTATTGATCAGTTTTGTGTTCTTATTAATAATTGTGCCAAATTTGATCAAGATCGTGTGACTATATCATATAGTTCCCATACAAACGGCAAAGTCACGAACAGTGACTTTTCTCAATAACTTCGTTACTTTTAAGCTATTGTCGTGAAATTTAATATAAGTAAGTTTATTGTAACTATAAACCATTGTGCCAAATTTGATCAAGATCGGGTGACTATATCATATAGCTCCCATAGGAACGATCGGTCAAAAACAGTGACTTTTGTCAATAACTTCGTTACTTGCGATTGCTTTCAAATTTAACATTTCTCAGTTTAATATATCTGTTAATGACTGTGCCGAATTTGGTAAAGATCGGGCAACTATATCATATAGCTCCCATAGGAAGGATCGGTGGAAAACAGTGACTTTCATCAGAAAGTTCGTTATATCCTATGCTAAGATTGAAGGCCGTTCTTTCGCAAACATTACCCTTTTTAGATAAAACAGTTAGTTTAGATAAAAGAGTTACTAACAAACTTGCAAGGGTATACAAACTTTGACGCGGTCGAAGTTAGCCCCGGCCCTCTGGTATGTCTTATAGCCGCCAACATTTATATAACAACCGTTCAAGCTGCTGGAACAATTCAACAGCCGCCAATTTGAGTATTATAGCCGCCATCTGGAACCATTCTACAGCCGCCATTTTGAGACTCGTAGCCGCCATCCCTTATATAACAACCATTCAAGTTGCTGGAACCATTCTACAGGCGCCATTTTGAGACTTATAGCTGCCATCCTTTAAATAACAACCAATCAAGCTTTCTGGGTTATTCTACAGCCGTCATTTTGAGTCTTATAGGCGTTAACTTGAACAACTCTACAGCCGCCATTTTGACACTTATAGCCACCATCTTTTACATAACATCTATACAAGCTACTGGAACCATTCTGCAGCCGCCATTTTCAGTCTTATAGTCGCCATCCTTTATATAACAACCATTCAACGTGGAGGAATCATTCTACAACCGCCATTTTGATTCTTATATCCGCCATCTTTTTAATAACGGCTGTAAAAGCTACTGGAACCATTTTACAGCCGCCATTCTATATCAGACATCCTTTATGTAAGCAAGCTGCTGGAACCATTCTACAGCCGCCTATTTGAGTCTTAAAGCCGCCATCTTTTATATAACAACCATTCAATATGCTGGAACCTTTCTACAGCCGCCATTTTGAGACTTTTAGCCGCCATCTTTTACATTACGGCTATACAAGCTACTGGAACCATTCTGCAGCCGCCATTTTCAGTCTTATAGTCGCCATCCTTTATATAAAAACCATTCAACGTGGAGGATTCATTCTACAACCGCCATTTTGAGTCTTATAACTGCCATCCTTTATATAGCAAACATTCAAGCTGCTGGAACCATTCTACAACCGCCATTTTGATTCTTATAACCGCCATCTTTTAAATAACGGCTGTAAAAGCTACTGGAACCATTTTACAGCCGCCGTTCTATATCAGACATCCTTTATGTAAGCGCTAAACAAGCTGCTGGAACCATTCTACAGCCGCCATTTTGAGTCTCGTAGCCGCCATCCCTTATATGACAACCATTCCAGTTACAGAACCTTTCTACAGCCTCCATTTTGAGACTTGTAGCTGCTATCCTTTAAATAACAACCAATCAAGCTTTCTGGAGTTATTCTGCAGCCGTCATTTTAAGTCGTAAAGCCGTTATCCGGAACTATTCTACAGCCGCCATTTTGATTCTTATAGCCGCCATCTTTTATATAACGGCTATACAAGCTACTGGAACCATTCTACAGCTGCCATTCTACATCAGACTTCCTTTATATAAGCGCTAAACAAGCTGCTGGAACCATTCTACAGCCGCCTATTTGAGTCTTATAGCCGCCATCTTTTATATTACAGCTATACAAGCTACAGGGATCATTCTGCAGCCGTCATTTTGAGGCTTAAAGCCGTTATCTGTAACTATTCTACAGCCGCCATTATACATCAGACATCCTTTATATAACAGTTATACAAGCTGCTGAAACCATTCTACAACCGCCATTTTGATTCTTATAGCCGCCATTTTTTAAATAACGGCTATAAAAGCTACTGGAACCATTTTACAGCCGCCATTCTATAGCAGACATCCTTTATGTAAGCGCTAAACAAGCTGCCATTCTACAGCCGCCATTTTGAGTCTCGTAGCCGCCATCCCTTATATGACAACCATTCAAGTTACAGAACCTTTCTACAGCCTCCATTTTGAGACTTGTAGCTGCTATCCTTTAAATAACAACCAATCAAGCTTTCTGGAGTTATTCTGCAGCCGTCATTTTGAGTCGTAAAGCCGTTATCCGGAACTATTCTACAGCCGCCATTTTCATTTTTATAGCCGCCATCTTTTATATAACGGCTATACATCCATTCTACAGCCGCCATTCTACATCAGACTTCCTTTATATAAGCTCTAAACAAGCTGCTGGAACCATTCTACAGCCGCCTATTTGATTCTTATAGCCGCCATCTTTTAAATAACGGCTATACAAGCTACTGGAACCATTCTACAGCCGCCTATTTAAGTTTTATAGCCGCCATCTTTTATATAACAACCATTCAAATTGCTGGAACCATTCTACAGCCGCCATTTTGAGACTTATTGTCGCCATCCTTTACATAACAGCTATACAAGCTGCTGGAAACATTCTACAGCCGACATTTTGAGTCTTTAGCTGCCATCCTTTATACAACAGCCATTCAAGCTTCTGGAATCATTCTACAGCCGCCATTTGGAGTCTTATAGTCGCCATCCTTTACATAACAGCTATACAAGCTGCTAGAACCATTCTACAGCAGCCTATTTGAATCTTATAGCCGCCATATTTTATACAACAACCATTCAATATGCTGGAACCATTCTACAGCCGCCATTTTGAGACTTGTAGCCGCCATCTTTTACATAACGGCCATACAAGCTACTGGAACCATTCTACAGCCGCCATTTTCAGTCTTATTGTCGCCATCCTTTACATAACAGCTATACAAGCAGCTGAAAACATTCGACAGCCGACATTTTGAGTCTTTAGCTGCCATCCTTTATACAACATCCATTCAAGCTGCTGGAATCATTCTACAGCCGCCATTTGGAGTCTTATAGTCGCCATCCTTTACATAACAACTATACAAGCTGCTGGAATTATTCTACAACAGCCTATTTGAATCTTATAGCCGCCATATTTTATATAACAACCATTCAATATGCTGGAACCATTCTACAGCCGCCATTTTGAGACTTGTAGCCGCCATCTTTTACATAACGGCCATACAAGCTACTGGAACCATTCTACAGCCGCCATTATACAGCAGCAATCCTTTATGTAACAGCTATACAAGCTGCTGGAACCATTTCACAGCCGCCATTTTGAGTCTTTTAGCTGCCATCCTTTATAAAACAGCCATTCCAGCTGCTGAAACCATTCTACAGCCGCCATTTTGAGTCTTATAGTCGCCATCCTTTACATAACAGCTATACAAGCTGCTAGAACCATTCTACAGCAGCCTATTTGAATCTTATAGCCGCCATATTTTATACAACAACCATTCAATATGCTGGAACCGTTCTACAGCCGCCATTTTGAGACTTGTAGCCGCCATCTTTTACATAACGGCCATACAAGCTACTGGAACCATTCTGCAGCCGCCATTTTCAGTCTTATAGTCGCCATCCTTTACATAACAGATATACAAGCTGCTGGAAACATTTTACAGCCGACATTTTGAGTCTTTAGCTGCCATCCTTTATACAACAGCCTTTCAAGCTGCTGGAATTAATCTACAGCCGCCATTTGGAGTCTTATAGTCGCCATCCTTTACATAACAGCTATACAAGCTGCTGGAACCATTCTACAACAGCCTATTTGAATCTTATAGCCGCCATCTTTTATATAACAACCATTCAATATGCTGGAACCATTCTACAGCCGCCATTTTGAGACTTTTAGCCGCCATCTTTTACATAACGGCTATACAAGCTACTGGAACCATTCTGCAGCCGCCATTTTCAGTCTTATAGTCGCCATCCTTTATATAAAAACCATTCAACGTGGAGGAATCATTCTACAACCGCCATTTTGAGTCTTATAACTGCCATCCTTTATATAGCAAACATTCAAGCTGCTGGAACCATTCTACAGCCGCCATTTTGAGTCTCGTAGCCGCCATCCCTTATATGACAACCGTTCCAGTTACAGAACCTTTCTACAGCCTCCATTTTGAGACTTGTAGCTGCCATCCTTTAAATAACAACCAATCAAGCTTTCTGGAGTTATTCTGCAGCCGTCATTTTGAGTCGTAAAGCCGTTATCCGGAACTATTCTACAGCCGCCATTTTGATTCTTATAGCCGCCATCTTTTATATAACGGCTATACAAGCTACTGGAACCATTCTACAGCCGCCATTCTACATCAGACTTCCTTTATATAAGCGCTAAACAAGCTGCTGGAACCATTCTACAGCCGCCTATTTGAGTCTTATAGCCGCCATCTTTTATATTACAGCTATACAAGGTACAGGGATCATTCTGCAGCCGTCATTTTGAGGCTTAAAGCCGTTATCTGGAACTATTCTACAGCCGCCATTATACATCAGACATCCTTTATATAACAGTTATACAAGCTGCTGGAACCATTCTACAACCGCCATTTTGATTCTTATAGCCGCCATTTTTGAAATAACGGCTATTAAAGCTACTGGAACCATTTTACAGCCGCCATTCTATATCAGACATCCTTTATGTAAGCGCTAAACAAGCTGCTGGAACCATTCTACAACCGCCATTTTGATTCTTATATCCGCCATCTTTTTAATAACGGCTATAAAAGCTACTGGAACCATTTTACAGCCGCCATTCTATATCAGACATCCTTTATGTAAACAAGCTGCTGGAACCATTCTACAGCCGCCTATTTGAGTCTGAAAGCCGCCATCTTTTATATAATAACCATTCAATATGCTGGTCGCATTTTACAGCCGCCATTATACAGCAGCCATCTTTTATATAACAGCTATACAAGCTGCTGGAACCCATCTACAACCGCTTGTCTGGGCCGCGGTCCTTTATATTCGAGATAAACAAGCTGCTTAAAACATTCTAATGCAGCCGTTTTTAGTCCTTTAGCCGCCATTCTTTATATAACAGCTACACAAGCTGCTGGAACCATTCTGCAGTCGCCATTTTGAGTCTTGTAGCCGCTATCTATTATATAACAACCATTCAAAATACTGGAACCATTCTACAGCCGCCAATTTGAGTATTATAGCCGCCATCTGGAACCATTCTACAGCCGCCATTTTGAGTCTTATAGCCGCCATTCTGTACATAACAGCTATACAAGCTGCTGGAACCCATCTACAACCGCTTGTCTGGGCCGCGGTCCTTTATATTCGAGATAAACAAGCTGCTTAAAACATTCTAATGCAGCCGTTTTTAGTCCTTTAGCCGCCATTCTTTATATAACAGCTACACAAGCTGCTGGAACCATTCTGCAGCCGCCATTTTGAGTCTTGTAGCCGCTATCTTTTATATAACAACCATTCAAAATACTGGAACCATTCTACAGCCGCCATTTTGAGTCTTATAGCCGTGATCTGGAACTATTCTTCAGCCGCCATTTTGAGTCTTATAGCCGCCATCCTTTAAATAATAACCATTCAAGATGCTGGAACCATTCTATAGCTGCCATTTTGAGTCTTATAGCCACCATCCTTTATATAACAACGATTCATGCTGGCGGAACCATTCTATAGCCGCCATTTTGAGTCTTAGATCCGCCATCCTTTATATAACAGCGACCCAAGCTGCTTGTAAGGGCGCGCTGTTTCAAACATTAAGTTTTATAAATCTGCTAGCTAGACGAATATATTTGACATACACTATTTATACGGCGAATTGACCTTGAGCTTTTTTTTTGGAACCGAGCTTACACGATCCACTTCCGTAGAAAAGCTCATACAAGAAAGTGCCCAAAAAAAAATTGAGCTTGGATAGTGTGAGGAGAGTCTAGAATGGTCTGAGCGAGAGTGCGGTTGTGCGAATAAGAGGAGGGAGAAAGCGAAAGAAAAATCGCAAGTGCAAGAAATGCACGTGGAGTTACGTAACACTCCATACCCCTCGTGGACATTACCTAAGTCCACGCCTCTTTCTCAAGTTCCAGCTATAATGAAGGAACAATAAAATTAATTCGCCACTGCCATCGCGGTCTTGCCATCATTAAATGCAAGCGCGTACCCATGGTGTTAGCCACTATAAGGCAAAGAGACCAGTGCCAGACGACGACCCCATCCATGGTTTCAAGTCGAACTTTTGGGAATGCGACCAAATAAATGTCGACCCGGTTCTTGACTTGACCAGCGGATAAAGTTTTGGAGAGCTATTTGGCCATAAGTGCTCACACATATAGTTGTGGGGAGCGTAGCCAGCCAGCCTAATTCCTAGGCGAACCCTCGTTGGAGTGGATGATTCACCTTAGGACACGGGATAGCTCCGCCCACCATCACTGGAGATTTCTAGTGGAAGACGTTGTCGCAGACTCCAAACCCATCGTTGAGGAACCCTAACCTCGCCCCAGCCCGTAGTTGGCCGTCAACCAGCCGTTCTCTTTTTTTTCATTTAAGTATCGTACAAACATGTGTTAAAATTTATAAGCTTGCAATTTATAATTAACTTTCTATATAGCAGGTGGTAAAAGTGATTCTTGTTGGTAATGAGAAGCAAGTTATATTTCGGTGCCACCACTATTAATATTTTTAACAGCATCTAGTGCTCCGCCCGTCTTCAGGCCTGCTGACTGGATTGGACCATGCAACTGTAAGTACGGCATAGCCGCAGAAAATCTATTGGGCAAAATATAACCGCTTGCCGTGACCGCAGAATTAGTTGGTTTTTTTTTGTAATTGTTAAAAAGTGAAAAAATACGTAACGTAAAATTTAGTTCAAATCCAATTCAGACTTATAAATCTGCCCACACATTTTTGTACGTTACTCCTTACCGAATTAATTAGGAATTAAATATAATTGAGATTTTGTTAATACTATGAATATAAGTTGGATATGAAATCCGATGTTAACTTCCTATCTTAAAGGCATATGCCATTTTTCCATTGAATTGAATATATGTATGAAACAATGAATTGCTGATTTATTTCATTTGGGCACCTGATGTAAGAGATTTAACAGCCACAATATGGGTAATACTGAGATCCGAAGGTATTACAAGGTTGGGTGGGTATAGAGAAGGCCATGACATCTAGGTCCTTCGAATAACAACCATTCCCTCTGCACAAAGATCCCTATTTAGGTGTAGTCCTTTTTTCCTTATCTCTGTCTTCATTTTATTTATGTAGCGCATGTTTTGGGAGAGCACAAGAACCACCCCATTTTCCCTGAGCTCAGCCGAGCCACTTGTTAGTAAGACAGAGAGTGCACTCCGACACCCGCGTGTTCGTTACATAGTAAATGGCGCCCAACGTGGGGCCCGAAGAAGCAAGGATTTTTTTTGCCCTACGTGTCCTTAAACCCCTCCTTTAATCCCACAACACCTTATACCTTGCAATATGATTGTAATATATATCACTTTGGAGAGGCCAGCCTATGAGTATTAGATTATAACTGGACCAAGTGAAATTATATACCTTTTCAATAATGTTTTCTTAATTTTCAACCAATCATTTTAAATAAATAGAAGTATGGGAAATTATGTAGCTTAGGAATAGGTTTCTGGATACAGTTCGGATACCTACCAGGCGCATACAGTTTCCTAGATATCAAATAAAATTGTGGTAGTGAGTTGAAATTGAGAATTGTTCTTGTTGGAATCGTTACTGGCAAGTCCCTCTTTCAACGAATTGCACATTCAAATACAGCTGATATAAATAAAGTGCAGAGTGGTGGGTGTATTACTGCTGTTAAACTCTTATTGAAGGAGAAGTCCCAAATTTGTAAGGAAATTATTTTGATATTTAGAAGTTGAATCCAGAATTCGTGTTTACGAAATAGAATCATCAAATTATCTTCAATTGTCTTGTATTTTTCGTGTTTACGAAATATATTTACCTTTTTGTTTTCTTGTTTTTCAAATATGGCCGTTAGACGAAGCCTAGAAAACTTGGCTTCTGCTAGGGCCAAGTGAAAATGCACTTGTATGCGCAATTTGCAATGATACCAGCGGACAGACAGATATCGTAGAGACCCTATGTCGGCACACGTTTCATAAACACTGTCTCAAGAGTTGGCTCGAGAGCAATGAATCCTGTCCAAACTGTAGGCAACCTTGTTCGAAAAGTATAGTAGGTAGCAACGATAGATTGACTACAAATGTTCAACCTCCAAGAGCTTCTCTGGGAGCAGAAAATTCTACCGCCTCAGGAGCAATACCAAAAGACCCAATACAAGAGCAAATACTCGTGCAAACCCAAATCAGAATTCAAGAATGATGGGACTACCTCGACGTGAACAATCACGGAATCCAAGTACAAACCAGCCCCCAGTAGTGTCAGAAGAACGCATTCAACAACTTATTGCAAACTCATTAGAGACTTATCGAGTTAATATGGCATCGGTAATTACCGACGAAATTCGTAACGCTATGAGAAATTTAAGCATCACAGGAGTTCAGGCGAAATCCAATGATGAACCTCAACTAGAGTGGGACTTTCCAGCACCCTCAGTTGCTCCTCGAAGAAATCTTGAGTATAGTATTAGGACTCGACCTTTCAATATTCGGAGTAATCCAACTGCAACGGACCAAGAGATAGTACCAGAAAGACCCGATCGAGTATCCAGTATAATTTTTAACTGGAATATACGATTCACGGGGTCTTCAAAAGATATAACTGTAGAAGATTTTATTTATCGAGTAAATTGTTTAACAACTCAAAGTTTAAATGGAGACCTTAACTTGCTTTATAAATTCGCTAATCTGCTCTTCTCGGGACCAGCCCTAACATTTTTCTGGCGATGTCATCGAACTTCGAATGAAATGAACTGGTTCGATCTATGCCATCGTTTAAGAGATAGGTATAAAGACCAAAGATCAGACAGAGACATTATGGATGCCCTTCGCAGACGGAAGCAGGCCTCCAACGAAAATTTTGATGAATTCCTTCGCTCGATGTTGGCTATTACAGATGCATTGCGAGAACCTTTAAATGATTCAGAATTTATAGCCGAAGTGCGAAACAATTTAAGACCCGACTTATTTCATGAAATTTTGCATGTAGAGACCCCAAACCTAGCTGCCTTGCGTAGGGAATGTCATAAGCATGAAGAATTTTTCCGTAGCTTTCGGTCAAGACAGGTAACGCGTCAAATAGGCGGTAAACGTATGGTGAATGCGATATTGCATGATGAACCAGTAGTTGATCAGCTAGATGACGAATCAGATGATCTTATTGATGTGTGTGCATTGCGTGCACCAGAGAAAATAAAATGCTGGAATTGTGACGAATTAGGACATGGTTATCAGAACTGTTTGCAACAACGCCGCATATTTTGTTATGGGTGTGGGCTAGTAGATGTGTATAAACCCAATTGTTTAAAATGTAATCCGCGTACGGGAAACCAGGCGCAGGATATCCGCCGATTGGTGAAGGGGGATGTCCGCCCGTAGTCTTGGATAAACCAAAGAATTTAATAATCAACTCAGCCGTGACCATAACTAAAAACTCTGACTTACATAATACTAAACAATTCAAACCATATCATGTGCGCTTGCAAGAGTATACGAAGCGAAGATCTGAAATATTTAAGGATACTGTGCAGCACTCGCGATCTAATCAACGACTGCGAACGTTTTGGAAGAATAGACACAAGCTAAAGAAAATTACCATATCAGCCATAATTAACCCGGAGAACGATTTACGACCTTTCATTGATTTATCAATATGTGGACAAATTTACACTGCTTTACTAGACAGTGGTGCTAACAAAAGTGTAGTAGGAGGAAAATTAGCAACAAAACTTATGACCACCAAGCAATATTGTCCCAAAACGCGAGGTAACGTTAGGACAGCCGATGGACAATCGCAACAGGTTGTTGGTACGATTACGAGCAATCTCACTTATAACTCGAAAAACGCCAACTTAGAATTTCTCATAGTACCGACTATTACTCAAAGTATAATTTGTGGTATGGACTTCTGGAGAACATTTGGTCTTTCCATTTCTCACGTCCAATCAGACCCTGAAATTGCCGAAGTTTCGTTTGAAGAGGATCATTTTCCATTGACAGCTAGTCAACATGGTCAATTACAAACTGTTATAACTGGATTTCCAACTTTTGAAAGAGATGGCTTAGGCTTTACGACCCTGTTAGAACATGTTATTGATACCGAAAACGCAAAGCCAATTAAACAAAAATTTTACCCTATATCACCAGCGAAAGAAAACTTATTATGTCTGGAGATAGACAAAATGTTAGAGCTAGGAGTGATAGAAGAAGCGCCCGCGTCCTCCTGGTCTTCCCCTTGCGTCTTGCTAGTCAAACCAGGTAAGGTAAGATTCTGCCTTGATTCTCGTAAATTAAATGATGTTACAGTAAAAGACGCATATCCAATACCTAATCTAGAAGGACTGTTAAGTAGACTACCCCCTGTGCATTGTATTTCCAAGATAGACCTTAAAGATGCCTTTTGGCAAATCGGTCTAGAAGAATCATCGAAAGGAAAGACAGCATTTACAGTTCCCAACCGCCCATTGTACCAATTTAGGAGAATGCCATTCGGACTGTGTAATGCCCCTCAAACGATGTGTCGTCTAATGGATCAAGTTATTCCGTATCAGCTCAAAACTCAAGTATCAGTCTACCTTGATGACCTATTGATATTATCAAATCATTTCGATGAACATCTCGTGCATCTTAATGAAATATCTGCTCGTCTGAAACAGGCGGGGCTAACCATTAATATCCAAAAGAGTCAATTTTGTCTGCGAAAAGTAGAATACCTAGGATATATAGTCGGAGAGGGCACATTGAGAGTTAACCCAGACAAGGTCAAAGCCATATCCGAGTTTCCAGTCCCAAATACCAAGCGACAGCTTAAGAGATTTTTAGGAATGACAGGATGGTACCAGCGATTTATCTCACAATATGCAACTATCACCTTTGCATTAACAGAATTATTACGTGGCAATTCTTTTTCTTGGAACGAAGAAGCACAATATGCTTTTGAGAACATCAAGTCTAAACTTAGCACTGCTCCGTTTTTAGCACATCCAAATTATAAGAAACCGTTTATAGTGCAATGTGATGCATGTATGCTTGGAATAGGTGCGGTTTTAGCCCAAGTCGATGAGTACGGATTCGAACGACCAATCACGTTTATGTCTAAAAAACTTAATAAAGCGCAACGTAACTATTCGGTTACCGAACTCGAATGTCTTGCGGTAGTGTTGGCCATTAAAAGATTTCGGATGTATATCGAAGGCCATGAGTTTAAAGTCGTAACTGATCACGCTAGTTTGCGGTGGCTAATCAATCAACAAGAACTAAGCGGTAGATTAGCACGCTGGTCAATGAAACTGCAGGGGTATAACTTTCAGATAGAACACCGGAAAGGTAGTGAAAATGTTGTTGCGGACGCTTTGTCGCGATCGTTTGAAAACGAAATAGCTTCCCTAGAAATTGAATTACTTCCCGAGATTGACTTGTCCTCGTCGGCATTTCAATCCGAAGAATATAGAACTCTGAGAGACAAATATGTGAAGGCAAATCTTCCGGATTTCCAAGTAATTGATCAATATATATATCATCGCACTGACTTTATGACTGGGAATTCAGCGGATAATGATAGATTGTGGAAGTTGCTAGTGCCTGAAGAACTCCGTGATAGTGTCATTAGAGCAGCCCACGATCCTCCCAACTCAGCCCATTGCGGCGTAGCAAAATGTTTAGAGCGTATTCGACGTAACTTTTTCTGGCCACGATTAGTTGTAGACGTTAGGAAGTACATTCAACAGTGTGAGATATGCCAAACTTGCAAATACCCAACATGTAAACTAAAACCGCCTATGGGGAACCAAACCATAAGCGAACGTCCATTCCAAAGACTGTATGTGGATTTTATCGGTCCCTTCCCTCGCACAAAACAGGGAAATATCGGAATTTTTATCATTCTAGATCACTTTAGTAAATTTACCTTCTTAAAACCGGTAAAGAAATTTAACTCTAATGTAATAATATCTATCTTAAGAGATGATATCTTTAGCTGCTTTGGAGTGCCACAGTATATAGTCAGTGATAATGGCACTCAGTTTAAAAGCCAGGAATTTACAACATTTCTTAGGGATTATGGAGTGCAGCACGTATTTACCGCTGCTTACTCTCCACAGGCAAATGCGGCTGAACGAGTAAATCGATCAATTAATGCGGCCTTACGGTCCTATCTCCGTTCAGATCAACGTCACTGGGATAAGTTTCTCAGCAGTATAAACAGTGCCTTACGAAATCACATTCATCAATCCATTGGGATTTCACCCTATGTGGCGGTGTTTGGTCAGAACATGATAACCCATGGAAAAGACTACAAATTACTGACCAACCTCAATCTACTGAATGAAGCTACGGTTCGGCTAGATAGACTCGACAATTTCGTACGAGTAAGATCTGATATTCAAAAATATTTAGACAAAGCTTATAATACTAATCAACGGACATATAACTTGAGAAGTAAAATACGCAACTTCGAAGTGGGCCAAACAGTCACTAAGCGTAACTTCAAACTCAGCAACCTCGCCAATAATTTTAATGCGAAGTTAGCACCAGTCGGAGTTAAAGTCAAGATCAAGAAAAAACTCGGAAATCATTTGTATGTAGTTGAAAACCTTTCAGGAAAAGATCTTGGAACATTCCATGCCAAGGACCTTTGGTAAACAGCTCAGCACCCTTTGATTTTTTTTCAGCTTTGAGCCTCCACTTAGTAGGGCGTGTCATTCAAATCTGTGGTGTAAGGGCGCGCTGTTTCAAACATTAAGTTTTATAAATCTGCTAGCTAGACGAATATATTTGACATACACTATTTATACGGCGAACTGACCTTGAGCTTTTTTTTTGGAACCGAGCTTACACGATCCACTTCCGTAGAAAAGCTCATACAAGAAAGTGCCCAAAAAAAAATTGAGCTTGGATAGTGTGAGGAGAGTCTAGAATGGTCTGAGCGAGAGTGCGGTTGTGCGAATAAGAGGAGGGAGAAAGCGAAAGAAAATCGCAAGTGCAAGAAATGCACGTGGAGTTACGTAACACTCCATACCCCTCGTGGACATTACCTAAGTCCACGCCTCTTTCTCAAGTTCCAGCTATAATGAAGGAACAATAAAATTAATTCGCCACTGCCATCGCGGTCTTGCCATCATTAAATGCAAGCGCGTACCCATGGTGTTAGCCACTATAAGGCAAAGAGACCAGTGCCAGACGACGACCCCATCCATGGTTTCAAGTCGAACTTTTGGGAATGCGACCAAATAAATGTCGACCCGGTTCTTGACTTGACCAGCGGATAAAGTTTTGGAGAGCTATTTGGCCATAAGTGCTCACACATATAGTTGTGGGGAGCGTAGCCAGCCAGCCTAATTCCTAGGCGAACCCTCGTTGGAGTGGATGATTCACCTTAGGACACGGGATAGCTCCGCCCACCATCACTGGAGATTTCTAGTGGAAGACGTTGTCGCAGACTCCAAACCCATCGTTGAGGAACCCTAACCTCGCCCCAGCCGTAGTTGGCCGTCAACCAGCCGTTCTCTTTTTTTTTCATTTAAGTATCGTACAAACATGTGTTAAAATTTATAAGCTTGCAATTTATAATTAACTTTCTATATAGCAGGTGGTAAAAGTGATTCTTGTTGGTAATGAGAAGCAAGTTATATTTCGGTGCCACCACTATTAATATTTTTAACAGCATCTAGTGCTCCGCCCGTCTTCAGGCCTGCTGACTGGATTGGACCATGCAACTGTAAGTACGGCATAGCCGCAGAAAATCTATTGGGCAAAATATAACCGCTTGCCGTGACCGCAGAATTAGTTGGTTTTTTTTTGTAATTGTTAAAAAGTGAAAAAATACGTAACGTAAAATTTAGTTAAAATCCAATTCAGACTTATAAATCTGCCCACACATTTTTGTACGTTACTCCTTACCGAATTAATTAGGAATTAAATATAATTGAGATTTTGTTAATACTATGAATATAAGTTGGATATGAAATCCGATGTTAACTTCCTATCTTAAAGGCATATGCCATTTTTCCATTGAATTGAATATATGTATGAAACAATGAATTGCTGATTTAGTTCATTTGGGCACCTGATGTAAGAGATTTAACAGCCACAATATGGGTAATACTGAGATCCGAAGGTATTACAAGGTTGGGTGGGTATAGAGAAGGCCATGACATCTAGGTCCTTCGAATAACAACCATTCCCTCTGCACAAAGATCCCTATTTAGGTGTAGTCCTTTTTCCTTATCTCTGTCTTCATTTTATTTATGTAGCGCATGTTTTGGGAGAGCACAAGAACCACCCCATTTTCCCTGAGCTCAGCCGAGCCACTTGTTAGTAAGACAGAGAGTGCACTCCGACACCCGCGTGTTCGTTACATGCTTTAACCATTCTACAGCCGCCATTTTGAGTCTTATAGCCGCCATCTGGAACCATTCTACAGCCGCCATTTTGAGAATCGTAGCCGCCATCCCTTACATAACAACCATTCAAGTTGCTGGAACCATTCTACAGGCGCCATTTTGAGACTTATAGCTGCCATCCTTTAAATAACAACCAATCAAGCTTTCTGGAGTTATTCTACAGCCGTCATTTTGAGTCTTATAGGCGTTAACTTGAACAACTCTACAGCCGCCATTTTGAGTCTTGTAGGCGCCATCTTCTATATAACAACCATTACAGCTACTGGAACCATTCTACAACCGCCATTTTGACTCTTATAGCCGATATTCTTTATAGTACAACCATTCGAGTGGCTGAAACAGCCGCCATTTTTAGTCTTTTAGCCAATGTCTTTTATATACGAGCTATACAAGCTGCTGGAAGCATTCAACAGCCGCCAATTTGAGTCTCATAGCCGCCATCTGGAATTATTCTACAGCCGCCATTTTGAGTCTCGTAGCCGCTATCTTTTATATAATAACCATTCTAGATACTGGAACCATTCTACAGCCGCCATTTTGAGTCTTACAGCCGTGATCTGGAACCATTCTACAGCCGCAATTTTGAGTCTTATAGTCGCCATCCTTTATATAACAACCGTTCAAGCTACAGGAACCATTCAACAGCCGCCAATTTGAGTCTTGTAACCGATATCTTTTAAATTATATAACAACCATTCATGCTGCTGGAACCATTCCATAGCCGCCATTTTTATACCCTTGCAAAAAGGGTATATTAATTTTGGTCAGAAGTGTGCAACGCATAGAAGGAAGCATCTCCGACCATATAAAGTATATATATTCTTGATCAGCACGACGAGACGAGTTCAAATAACCATGTCCGTCCGTCCGTCCGTCTGGATCGATGCGAACTCCTCCTAGAACGTAAGAGCTCCAAAGCTGAAATTTTGCACGTAGGCTTGTATATATTGCAGGGCTTGTATATCTCGGATTCAGCCGGATCGGACCACTATATCATATAGCTCCCATACAAACAGCAAAGTCACGAACAGTGACTTTTCTCAATAACTTCGTTATTTTATCAGCAATTACCATAAAAGTTGGTATTGATCAGTTTTGTGTTCTTATTAATAATTGTGCCAAATTTGATCAAGATCGTGTGACTATATCATATAGTTCCCATACAAACGGCAAAGTCACGAACAGTGACTTTTCTCAATAACTTCGTTACTTTTTAAGCTATTGTCGTGAAATTTAATATAAGTAAGTTTATTGTAACTATAAACCATTGTGCCAAATTTGATCAAGATCGGGTGACTATATCATATAGCTCCCATAGGAACGATCGGTCAAAAACAGTGACTTTTGTCAATAACTTCGTTACTTGCGATTGCTTTCAAATTTAACATTTCTCAGTTTAATATATCTGTTAATGACTGTGCCGAATTTGGTAAAGATCGGGCAACTATATCATATAGCTCCCATAGGAAGGATCGGTGGAAAACAGTGACTTTCATCAGAAAGTTCGTTATATCCTATGCTAAGATTGAAGGCCGTTCTTTCGCAAACATTACCCTTTTTAGATAAAACAGTTAGTTTAGATAAAAGAGTTACTAACAAACTTGCAAGGGTATACAAACTTTGACGCGGTCGAAGTTAGCCCCGGCCCTCTGGTATGTCTTATAGCCGCCAACATTTATATAACAACCGTTCAAGCTGCTGGAACAATTCAACAGCCGCCAATTTGAGTATTATAGCCGCCATCTGGAACCATTCTACAGCCGCCATTTTGAGACTCGTAGCCGCCATCCCTTATATAACAACCATTCAAGTTGCTGGAACCATTCTACAGGCGCCATTTTGAGACTTATAGCTGCCATCCTTTAAATAACAACCAATCAAGCTTTCTGGAGTTATTCTACAGCCGTCATTTTGAGTCTTATAGGCGTTAACTTGAACAACTCTACAGCCGCCATTTTGACACTTATAGCCACCATCTTTTACATAACATCTATACAAGCTACTGGAACCATTCTGCAGCCGCCATTTTCAGTCTTATATTCGCCATCCTTTATATAACAACCATTCAACGTGGAGGAATCATTCTACAACCGCCATTTTGATTCTTATATCCGCCATCTTTTTAATAACGGCTGTAAAAGCTACTGGAACCATTTTACAGCCGCCATTCTATATCAGACATCCTTTATGTAAGCAAGCTGCTGGAACCATTCTACAGCCGCCTATTTGAGTCTTAAAGCCGCCATCTTTTATATAACAACCATTCAATATGCTGGTCGCATTTTACAGCCGCCATTATACAGCAGCCATCTTTTATATAACAGCTATACAAGCTGCTGGAACCATTCTACAGCAGCCTATTGGAGTCTTATAGCCGCCATCTTTTATATAACAACCATTCAATATGCTGGAACCTTTCTACAGCCGCCATTTTGAGACTTTTAGCCGCCATCTTTTACATTACGGCTATACAAGCTACTGGAACCATTCTGCAGCCGCCATTTTCAGTCTTATAGTCGCCATCCTTTATATAAAAACCATTCAACGTGGAGGATTCATTCTACAACCGCCATTTTGAGTCTTATAACTGCCATCTTTTATATAGCAAACATTCAAGCTGCTGGAACCATTCTACAACCGCCATTTTGATTCTTATAACCGCCATCTTTTAAATAACGGCTGTAAAAGCTACTGGAACCATTTTACAGCCGCCGTTCTATATCAGACATCCTTTATGTAAGCGCTAAACAAGCTGCTGGAACCATTCTACAGCCGCCATTTTGAGTCTCGTAGCCGCCATCCCTTATATGACAACCATTCCAGTTACAGAACCTTTCTACAGCCTCCATTTTGAGACTTGTAGCTGCCATCCTTTAAATAACAACCAATCAAGCTTTCTGGAGTTATTCTGCAGCCGTCATTTTAAGTCGTAAAGCCGTTATCCCGAACTATTCTACAGCCGCCATTTTGATTCTTATAGCCGCCATCTTTTATATAACGGCTATACAAGCTACTGGAACCATTCTACAGCTGCCATTCTACATCAGACTTCCTTTATATAAGCGCTAAACAAGCTGCTGGAACCATTCTACAGCCGCCTATTTGAGTCTTATAGCCGCCACCTTTTATATTACAGCTATACAAGCTACAGGGATCATTCTGCAGCCGTCATTTTGAGGCTTAAAGCCGTTATCTGTAACTATTCTACAGCCGCCATTATACATCAGACATCCTTTATATAACAGTTATACAAGCTGCTGAAACCATTCTACAACCGCCATTTTGATTCTTATAGCCGCCATTTTTTAAATAACGGCTATAAAAGCTACTGGAACCATTTTACAGCCGCCATTCTATATCAGACATCCTTTATGTAAGCGCTAAACAAGCTGCCATTCTACAGCCGCCATTTTGAGTCTCGTAGCCGCCATCCCTTATATGACAACCATTCAAGTTACAGAACCTTTCTACAGCCTCCATTTTGAGACTTGTAGCTGCTATCCTTTAAATAACAACCAATCAAGCTTTCTGGAGTTATTCTGCAGCCGTCATTTTGAGTCGTAAAGTCGTTATCCGGAACTATTCTACAGCCGCCATTTTCATTTTTATAGCCGCCATCTTTTATATAACGGCTATACATCCATTCTACAGCCGCCATTCTACATCAGACTTCCTTTATATAAGCTCTAAACAAGCTGCTGGAACCATTCTACAGCCGCCTATTTGATTCTTATAGCCGCCATCTTTTATATAACGGCTATACAAGCTACTGGAACCATTCTACAGCCGCCTATTTAAGTTTTATAGCCGCCATCTTTTATATAACAACCATTCAAATTGCTGGAACCATTATACAGCCGCCATTTTGAGACTTATTGTCGCCATCCTTTACATAACAGCTATACAAGCTGCTGGAAACATTCTACAGCCGACATTTTGAGTCTTTAGCTGCCATCCTTTATACAACAGCCATTCAAGCTTCTGGAATCATTCTACAGCCGCCATTTGGAGTCTTATAGTCGCCATCCTTTACATAACAGCTATACAAGCTGCTAGAACCATTCTACAGCAGCCTATTTGAATCTTATAGCCGCCATATTTTATACAACAACCATTCAATATGCTGGAACCATTCTACAGCCGCCATTTTGAGACTTGTAGCCGCCATCTTTTACATAACGGCCATACAAGCTACTGGAACCATTCTACAGCCGCCATTTTCAGTCTTATTGTCGCCATCCTTTACATAACAGCTATACAAGCAGCTGAAAACATTCTACAGCCGACATTTTGAGTCTTTAGCTGCCATCCTTTATACAACATCCATTCAAGCTGCTGGAATCATTCTACAGCCGCCATTTGGAGTCTTATAGTCGCCATCCTTTACATAACAACTATACAAGCTGCTGGAATTATTCTACAACAGCCTATTTGAATCTTATAGCCGCCATATTTTATATAACAACCATTCAATATGCTGGAACCATTCTACAGCCGCCATTTTGAGACTTGTAGCCGCCATCTTTTACATAACGGCCATACAAGCTACTGGAACCATTCTACAGCCGCCATTATACAGCAGCAATCCTTTATGTAACAGCTATACAAGCTGCTGGAACCATTTCACAGCCGCCATTTTGAGTCTTTTAGCTGCCATCCTTTATAAAACAGCCATTCCAGCTGCTGAAACCATTCTACAGCCGCCATTTTGAGTCTTATAGTCGCCATCCTTTACATAACAGCTATACAAGCTGCTAGAACCATTCTACAGCAGCCTATTTAAATCTTATAGCCGCCATCTTTTATATAACAACCATTCAATATGCTGGAACCATTCTACAGCCGCCATTTTGAGACTTGTAGCCGCAATCTTTTACATAACGGCCATACAAGCTACTGGACCCATTCTACAACTGCCATTTTGAGTCTTATAATTGCCATCCTTTGTATAGCAGACATTCAAGCTGCTGGAACAATTCTACAGCCGCCATTATACAGCAGCAATCCTTTATGTAACAGCTATACAAGCTGCTGGAACCATTTCACAGCCGCCATTTTGAGTCTTTTTAGCTGCCATCCTTTATAAAACAGCCATTCCAGCTGCTGAAACCATTCTACAGCCGCCATTTTGAGTCTTATAGTCGCCATCCTTTACATAACAGCTATACAAGCTGCTAGAACCATTCTACAGCAGCCTATTTGAATCTTATAGCCGCCATCTTTTATATAACAACCATTCAATATGCTGGAACCATTCTACAGCCGCCATTTTGAGACTTGTAGCCGCAATCTTTTACATAACGGCCATACAAGCTACTGGACCCATTCTACAACTGCCATTTTGAGTCTTATAATTGCCATCCTTTGTATAGCAGACATTCAAGCTGCTGGAACAATTCTACAGCCGCCATTATACAGCAGCAATCCTTTATGTAACAGCTATACAAGCTGCTGGAACCATTTCACAGCCGCCATTTTGAGTCTTTTAGCTGCCATCCTTTATAAAACAGC
Organism: Drosophila paulistorum; assembly: GCA_018152135.1. Classification (NCBI taxonomy): domain Eukaryota; kingdom Metazoa; phylum Arthropoda; class Insecta; order Diptera; family Drosophilidae; genus Drosophila; species Drosophila paulistorum. The sequence goes on along the minus strand of JAECXG010000811.1, from coordinate 536,504 downwards.
CATTCCAGCTGCTGAAACCATTCTACAGCCGCCATTTTGAGTCTTATAGTCGCCATCCTTTACATAACAGCTATACAAGCTGCTAGAACCATTCTACAGCAGCCTATTTGAATCTTATAGCCGCCATCTCTTATATAACAACCATTCAATATGCTGGAACCATTCTACAGCCGCCATTTTGAGACTTGTAGCCGCAATCTTTTACATAACGGCCATACAAGCTACTGGACCCATTCTACAACTGCCATTTTGAGTCTTATAATTGCCATCCTTTGTATAGCAGACATTCAAGCTGCTGGAACCATTCTACAACCGCCATTTTGATTTTTATAGCCGCCATCTTTTAAATAACGGCTATAAAAGCTACTGGAACCATTCTACAGCCGCCATTATATATCAAACATCCTTTATTCAACAGCTATACAAGCTGCTGGAACCATTCTACAGCCGCCTATTTGAGTCTTAATACCGCCATCTTTTATATAACAACCATTCAAGCTCCTGGAACCATTCTACAGCTGCCATTATACAGCAGCCATCTTTCATATAACAGCTATACAAGCTGCTGGAACCATTCTACAGCAGCCTATTTGAGTCTTATAGCCGCCATCTTTTATATAACAACCATTCAATATGCTGGAACCATTCTGCAGCCGCCATTTTCAGTCTTATAGTCGCCATCCTTTATATAAAAACCATTCAACGTAGAGGAATCATGCTACAACCGCCATTTTGAGTCTTATAACTGCCATCCTTTATATAGCACACATTTAAGATGCTGCAACCATTCTACAACCGCCATTTTGATTCTTATAGCCGCCATCTTTTAAATAACGGCTATAAAAGCTACTGGAACGATTCTACAGCCACCATTATATATCAAACATCCTTCATTCAACAGCTATACAAGCTGCTGGAACCATTCTACAGCCGCCTATTTGAGTCTTATATCCGCCATCTTTTATATAACAACCATTCAAGTTGCTGGAACCATTCTACAGCCACCATTATACAGCAGCCGTATTTTATATAACAGCTATACAAGCTGCTGGAACCATTCTACAGCAGCTTATTTGAGTCTTATAGCCGCCATCTTTTATATAACAACCATTCAATATGCTGGAACCATTCTACAGCCGCCATTTTGAGACTTGTAGCCGCCATCTTTTATATATCAACTATTCAAGCTTTCTGGAGTTATTCTACAGCCGTCATTTTGAGTCTTATAGCCGTTAACTGGAACCACTCTACAGCCGCCATTTTGAGACTTGTAGCCGCCATCTTTTACATAACGGCTATACAAACTACTGGAACCATTCTGCAGCCGCCATTTTGAGTCTTATAGTCGCCATCCTTTATATAACAACCATTCAATATGCTGGAATCATTATGCAGCCGCCATTTAGAGGCTTATAGTCGCCATCCTTTATATAACAACCATTCAATATGCTGGAACCATTCTACAGCCGCCATCTTGAGACTTGTAGCCGCCATCCTTTATATAACAACTATTCAAGCTTTCTGGAGTTATTCTACAGCCGTCATTCTGAGTCTTATAGCCGTTAACTGGAACCACTCTACAGCCGCCATTTTGAGACTTGTAGCCGACATCTTTTACATAACGGCCATACAAGCTACTGGAACCATTCTACAGCCGCCTATTTAAGTCTTATAGCCCCCATCTTTTATATAATAGCTAAACAAGCTGCGTTAACCATTCTACACCCGCCATTTTTAGTCTATTAGCCGCTATCCTTAATATAACAGCTATTCAAGGTGCTGGAACCATTCTACAGCCGCCATTATACAGCAGCCATCTTTTACATAACAGCTATACAAGCTGCTGCAACCATTCTACAGCAGCTTATTTGAGTCTTATAGCCGCCATCTTTTATATAACAACCATTCAAGCTACTGGAACCATTCTACAGCCGCCATTTTGAGACTTGTAGCCGCCATCCTTTATATAACAACTATTCAAGATTTCTGGAGTTATTCTACAGCCGCCATTTTTAGTCTTATAGTCGCCATCCTTTATATAACAACCATTCAATATGCTGAAACCATTCTACAGCCGCCATTTTGAGACTTGTAGCCGCCATCTTTTACATAACGGCCATACAAGCTACTGGAACCATTCTGCAGCCGCCATTTACAGTCTTATAGTCGCCATCCTTTACATAACAGATATACAAGCTGCAGGAAACATTATACAGCCGACATTTTGAATCTTTAGCTGCCATCCTTTATTCAACAGCCTTTCAAGCTGCTGGAATTAATCTACAGCCGCCATTTGGAGTCTTATAGTCGCCATCCTTTACATAACAGCTATACAAGCTGCTGGAACCATTCTACAACAGCCTATTTGAATCTTATAGCCGCCATCTTTTATATAACAACCATTCAATATGCTGGAACCATTCTACAGCCGCCATTTTGAGACTTGTAGCCGCCATCTTTTACATAACGGCCATACAAGTTACTAGAACCATTCTACAGCCGCCTGTTTAAGTCTTATAGCCCCCATCTTTTATATAATAGCTAAACAAGCTGCGTTAACCATTCTACACCCGCCATTTTTGGTCTATTAGCCGCCATCCTTTATATAACAACTATTCAAGCTTCCTGGAGTTATTCTACAGCCGCCATTTTCAGTCTTATAGTCGCCATCCTTTACATAACAGCTATACAAGCTGCTGAAAACATTCTACAGCCGACATTTTGAGTCTTTAGCTGCCATCCTTTATACAACAGCCATTCAAGCTGCTAGATTCATTCTACAGCCGCCATTTGGAGTCTTATAGTCGCCATCCTTTACATAACAGCTATACAAGCTGCTGGAACCATTCTACAACAGCCTATTTGAATCTTATAGCCGCCATCTTTTATATAACAACCATTCCATATGCTGGAACCATTCTACAGCCGCCATTTTGTGACTTGTAGCCGCCATCTTTTACATAACAGCTATACAAGCTACTGGAACCATTCTACAGCCGCCTATTTAAGTCTTATAGCCCCCATCTTTAATATAATAGCTAAACAAGCTGCGTTAACCATTCTACACCCGCCATTTTTAGTCTATTAGCCGCCATCCTTAATATAACAGCTATTCAAAGTGCTGGAACCATTCTACTTCAGCCATCTTTAGTCTTATAATTGCCATCCTTTATATAACAGCCATTCAAGCTGCTGGAACAATTCTACAGCCGCCATTATACAGCAGCAATCCTTTATGTAACAGCTATACAAGCTGCTGGAACCATTTCACAGCCGACATTTTGAGTCTTTTAGCTGCCATCCTTTATAAAACAGCCATTCAAGCTGCTGAAACCATTCTACAGCCGCCATTTTGAGTCTTATAGTCGCCATCCTTTACATAACAGCTATACAAGCTGCTGGAACCATTCTACAGCAGCCTATTTGAATCTTATAGCCGCCATCTTTTATATAACAACTATTCAATATGCTGGAACCATTCTACAGCCGTCATTTTGAGACTTGTAGCCGCAATCTTTTACATAACGGCCATACAAGCTACTGGACCTATTCTACAACTGCCATTTTGAGTCTTATAATTGCCATCCTTTATATAGCAGACATTCAAGCTGCTGGAACCATTCTACAACCGCCATTTTGATTCTTATAGCCGCCATCTTTTAAATAACGGCTATAAAAGCTACTGGAACCATTCTACAGCCGCCATCCTTTATTCAACAGCTATACAAGCTGCTGGAACCATTCTACAGCCGCCTATTTGAGTCTTATAGCTGCCATCTTTTATATAACAACCATTCAATATGCTGGAACCATTCTGCAGCCGCCATTTTCAGTCTTATAGTCGCCATCCTTTATATAAAAACCATTCAACGTAGAGGAATCATGCTACAACCGCCATTTTGAGTCTTATAACTGCCATCCTTTATATAGCACACATTTAAGATGCTGCGACCATTCTACAACCGCCATTTTGATTCTTATAGCCGCCATCTTTTAAATAACGGCTATAAAAGCTACTGGAACGATTCTACAGCCGCCATTATATATCAAACATCCTTCATTCAACAGCTATACAAGCTGCTGGAACCATTCTACAGCCGCCTATTTGAGTCTTATATCCGCCATCTTTTATATAACAACCATTCAAGCTGCTGGAACCATTCTACAGCCGCCATTACACAGCAGCCATCTTTCATATAACAGCTTTACAAGTTGCTGGAACCATTCTACAGCAGCTTATTTGAGTCTTATAGCCGCCATCTTTTATATAACAACCATTCAATATGCTGGAACCATTCTGCAGCCGCCATTTTCAGTCTTATAGTCGCCATCCTTTATATAAAAACCATTCAACGTAGAGGAATCATTCTACAACCGCCATTTTGAGTCTTATAACTGTAATCCTTTATATAGCAGACATTCAAGATGCTGGAACCATTCTACAACCGCCATTTTGATTCTTATAGCCGCCATCTTTTAAATAACGGCTATAAAAGCAACTGGAACCATTCTACAGCCGCCATTATATATCAAACATCCTTTATTCAACAGCTATACAAGCTGCTGCAACCATTCTACAGCCGCCTATTTGAGTCTTATATCCATCATCTTTTATATAACAACCATTCAAGCTGCTGGAACCATTCTACAGCCGCCATTATACAGCAGCCATCTTTTATATAACAGCTATACAAGCTGCTGGAACCATTCTACAGCAGCTTATTTGAGTCTTATAGCCGCCATCTTTTATATAACAATAATTCAATATGCTGGAACCACTCTACAGCCGCCATTTTGAAACTTGTAGCCACCATCTTTTATATAACGGCTATACAAGCTACTGGAACCATTCTGCAGCCGCCATTTCGAGTCTTATAGTCGCCAAACTTTATATAGCAACCATTCAATATGCTGGAACCATTCTACAGCCGCCATTTTGAGACTTGTAGCCGCCATCCTTTACATAACAGCTATACAAGCTGCTGGAACCATTCTACAGCAGCCTATTTGAATCTTATAGTCGCCATCCTTTATATAACAACCATTCAATTTGCTGGAACCATTCTGCAGCCGCCATTTTGAGTCTTATAGTCGCCATTCTTTATATAACAACCATTCAATATGCTGGAACCATTCAACAGCCGCCATTTTGACACTTGTAGCCGCCATCCTTTATATAACAACTATTCAAGCTTTCTGGAGTTATTCTACAGCCGTCATTTTGAGTCTTATAGCCGTTAACTGGAACCACTCTACGGCGGCCATTTTGAGACTTGTAGCCGCCATCCTTTACATAACAGCTATACAAGTTGCTGGAACCATTCTACAGCAGCCTATTTGAGTTTTATAGCCGCCATCTTTTATATAACAACCATTCAATATGCTGGAACCATTCTGCAGCCGCCATTTTCAGTCTTATAGTCGCCATCCTTTATATAAAAACCATTCAACGTAGAGGAATAATTCTACAACCGCCATTTTGAGTCTTATAACTGTAATCCTTTATATAGCAGACATTCAAGATGCTAGAACCATTCTACAACCGCCATTTTGATTCTTATAGCCGCCATCTTTTAAATAACGGCTATAAAAGCTACTGGAACCATTCTACAGCCGCCATTATATATCAAACATCCTTTATTCAACAGCTATACAAGCTGCTGCAACCATTCTACAACCGCCTATTTGAGTCTTATATCCGCCATCTTTTATATAACAACCATTCAAGCTGCTGGAACCATTCTACAGCCGCCATTATACAGCAGCCATCTTTTATATAACAGCTATACAAGCTGCTGGAACCATTCTACAGCAGCTTATTTGAGTCTTATAGCCGCCATCTTTTATATAACAACCATTCAATATACTGGAACCACTCTACAGCTGCCATTTTGAGACTTGTAGCCGCCATCCTTTACATAACAGCTATACAAGCTGCTGGAACCATTCTACAGCAGCCTATTTGAGTCTTATAGCCGCCATCTTTTATATAACAACCATTCAATATGCTGGAACCATTCTACAGCCGCCATTTTGAGACTTGTAGCCGCAATCTTTTACATAACGGCCATACAAGCTACTGGACCCATTCTACAACTGCCATTTTGAGTCTTATAACTGCCATCCTTTGTATAGCAGACATTCAAGCTGCTGAAACCATTCTACAACCGCCATTTTGATTCTTATAGCCGCCATCTTTTAAATAACGGCTATAAAAGCTACTGGAACCATTCTACAGCCGCCATTATATATCAAACATCCTTTATTCAACAGCTATACAAGCTGCTGGAACCATTCTACAGCCGCCATTATACAGCAGCCATCTTTTATATAACAGCTATACAAGCTGCTGGAACCATTCTACAGCAGCTTATTTGAGTCTTATAGCTGCCATCTTTTATATAACAACCATTCAATATACTGGAACCACTCTACAGCCGCCATTTTGAGACTTGTAGCCGCCATCCTTTACATAACAGCTATACAAGCTGCTGGAACCATTCTACAACAGCCTATTTGAATCTTATAGCCGCCATCTTTTATATAACAACCATTCAATATGCTGGAACCATTCTACAGCCGCCATTTTGAGACTTGTAGCCGCCATCTTTTACATAACGGCCATACAAGCTACTAGAACCATTCTACAGCCGCCTATTTAAGTCTTATAGCCCCCATCTTTTATATAATAGCTAAACAAGCTGCGTTAACCATTCTACACCCGCCATTTTTAGTCTATTAGCCGCCATCCTTTATATAACAACTATTCAAGCTTCCTGGAGTTATTCTACAGCCGCCATTTTCAGTCGTATAGTCGCCATCCTTTACATAACAGCTATACAAGCTGCTGAAAACATTCTACAGCCGACATTTTGAGTCTTTAGCTGCCATCCTTTATACAACAGCCATTCAAGCTGCTAGAATCATTCTACAGCCGCCATTTGGAGTTTTATAGTCGCCACCCTTTACATAACAGCTATACAAGCTGCGTTAACCATTCTACACCCGCCATTTTTAGTCTATTAGCCGCCATCCTTAATACAACAGCTAATCAAGGTGCTGGAACTATTCTACTTCAGCCATCGTTAGTCTTATAATTGCCATCCTTTATATAACAGCCATTTAAGCTGCTGGAACAATTCTACAGCCGCCATTATACAGCAGCAATCCTTTATGTAACAGCTATACAAGCTGCTGGAACCATTTCACAGCCGCCATTTTGAGTCTTTTAGCTGCCATCCTTTATAAAACAGCCATTTAAGCTGCTGAAACCATTCTACAGCCGCCATTTTGAGTCTTATAGTCGCCATCCTTTACATAACAGCTTTACAAACCGCTGGAACCATTCTACAGCAGCCTATTTGATTCTTATAGCCGCCATCTTTTATATAACAGCCATTCAATATGCTGGAACCATTCTACAGCCGCCATTTTGAGACTTGTAGCCGCCATCTTTTACATAACGGCCATACAAGCTACTGGAACCATTCTGCAGCCGCCATTTTCAGTCTTATAGTCGCCATCCTTTACATAACAGCTATAAAAGCTGCTGGAAACATTCAACAGCCGACATTTTGAGTCTTTAGCTGCCATCCTTCATATAAAAGCAATTCAAGCTGCTGGAATCATTCTACAGCCGCCATTTGGAGTCTTATAGTCGCCATCCTTTACATAACAGCTATACAAGCTGCTGGAACCATTCTACAACAGCCTATTGGAATCTTATAGCCGCCATCTTTTATATAACAACCATTCAATATGCTGGAACCATTCTACAGCCGCCATTTTGTGACTTGTAGCCGCCATCTTTTACATAACGGCCATACAAGCTACTGGAACCATTCTACAGCAGCCTATTTGAATCTTATAGCTGCCATCTTTTATATAACAACCATTCAATATGCTGAAACCATTCTACAGCCGCCATTTTGAGACTTGTAGCCGCAATCTTTTACATAACGGCCATACAAGCTACTGGACCCATTCTACAACTGCCATTTTGAGTCTTATAACTGCCATCCTTTATATAGCAGACATTCAAGCTGCTGAAACCATTCTACAACCGCCATTTTTATTCTTATAGCCGCCATCTTTTAAATAACGGCTATAAAAGCTACTGGAACCATTCTACAGCCGCCATTATATATCAAACATCCTTTATTCAACAGCTATACAAGCTGCTGGAACCATTCTACAGCCGCCATTATACAGCAGCCATCTTTTATATAACAGCTATACAAGCTGCTGGAACCATTCTACAGCAGCTTATTTGAGTCTTATAGCCGCCATCGTTTATGTAACAACCATTCAATATACTGGAACCACTCTACAGCCGCCATTTTGAGACTTGTAGCCGCCTTTACATAACAGCTATACAAGCTGCTGGAACCATTCTACAACAGCCTATTTGAATCTTATAGCCGCCATCTTTTATATAACAACCATTCAATATGCTGGAACCATTTTACAGCCGCCATTTTGAGACTTGTAGCCGCCATCTTTTACATAACGGCCATACAAGCTACTAGAACCATTCTACAGCCGCCTATTTAAGTCTTATAGCCCCCATCTTTTATATAATAGCTAAACAAGCTGCGTTAACCATTCTACACATGCCATTTTTAGTCTATTAGCCGCCATCCTTTATATAACAACTATTCAAGCTTCCTGGAGTTATTCTACAGCCGCCATTTTCAGTCTTATAGTCGCCATCCTTTACATAACAGCTATACAAGCTGCTGAAAACATTCTACAGCCGACATTTTGAGTCTTCAGCTGCCATCCATTATACAACAGCCATTCAAGCTGCTAGAATCATTCTACAGCCGCCATTTGGAGTTTTATAGTCGCCACCCTTTACATAACAGCTATACAAGCTGCGTTAACCATTCTACACCCGCCATTTTTAGTCTATTAGCCGCCATCCTTAATACAACAGCTATTCAAGGTGCTGGAACCATTCTACTTCAGCCATCGTTAGTCTTATAATTGCCATCCTTTATATAACAGCCATTTAAGCTGCTGGAACAATTCTACAGCCGCCATTATACAGCAGATATCCTTTATGTAACAGCTATACAAGCTGCTGGAACCATTTCACAGCCGCCATTTTGAGTCTTTTAGCTGCCATCCTTTATAAAACAGCCATTTAAGCTGCTGGAATCATTCTACAGCCGCCGTTTGGAGTCTTATAGTCGCCATCCTTTACTTAAGAGCTATACAAGCTGCGTTAACCATTCTACATCCGCCATTTTTAGTCTATTAGCCGCCATCCTTTATATAACAACTATTTAAGCTTCCTGGAGTTATTCTACAGCCGCCATTTTCAGTCTTATAGTCGCCATCCTTTACATAACAGCTATACAAGCTGCTGAAAACATTCTACAGCCGACATTTTGAGTCTTTAGCTGCCATCCTTTATACAACAGCCATTCAAGCTGCTAGAATCATTCTACAACCGCCATTTGGAGTCTTATAGTCGCCATCCTGTACATAACAGCTATACAAGCTGCGCTAACCATTCTACACCCGCCATTTTTAGTCTATTATCCGCCATCCTTAATACAACAGCTATTCAAGCTTCAGCCTTCAGCCATCGTTAGTCTTATAATTGCCATCCTTTATATAACAGCCATTTAAGCTGCTGGAACAATTCTACAGCCGCCATTATACAGCAGATATCCTTTATGTAACAGCTATACAAGCTGCTGGAACCATTTCACAGCCGCCATTTTGAGTCTTTTAGCTGCCATCCTTTATAAAACAGCCATTTAAGCTGCTGAAACCATTCTACAGCCGCCATTTTGAGTCTTATAGTCGTCATCCTTTACATAACAGCTTTACAAACCGCTGGAACCATTCTACAGCAGCCTATTTGATTCTTATAGCCGCCATCTTTTATATAACAGCCATTCAATATGCTGGAACCATTCTACAGCCGCCATTTTGAGACTTGTAGCCGCCATCTTTTACATAACGGCCATACAAGCTACTGGAACCATTCTGCAGCCGCCATTTTTAGTCTTATAGTCGCCATCCTTTACATAACAGCTATACAAGCTGCTGGAAACATTCTACAGCCGACATTTTAAGTCTTTAGCTGCCATCCTTTATACAACAGCAATTCAAGCTGCTGGAATCATTCTACAGCCGCCGTTTGGAGTCTTATAGTCGCCATCCTTTACATAACAGCTATACAAACTGCTGGAAACATTCTACAGCCGACATTTTGAGTCTTTAGCTGCCATCCTTTATACAACAGCAATTCAAGCTGCTGGAATCATTCTACAGCCGCCGTTTGGAGTCTTATAGTCGCCATCCTTTACATAACAGCTATACAAGCTGCTGGAACCATTCTACAACAGCCTATTTGAATCTTATAGCCGCCATCTTTTATATAACAACCATTCAATATGCTGGAAACATTCTACAGCCGCCATTTTGAGTCTTTTAGCTGCCATCCTTTATAAAACAGCCATTTAAGCTGCTGAAACCATTCTACAGCCGCCATTTTGAGTCTTAAAGTCGCCATCCTTTACATAACAGCTTTACAAGCCGCTGGAACCATTCTACAGCAGCCTATTTGATTCTTATAGCCGCCATCTTTTATATAACAGCCATTCAATATGCTGGAACCATTCTACAGCCGCCATTTTGAGACTTGTAGCCGCCATCTTTTACATAACGGCCATACAAGCTACTGGAACCATTCTGCAGCCGCCATTTTCAGTCTTATAGTCGCCATCCTTTACATAACAGCTATACAAACTGCTGGAAACATTCTACAGCCGACATTTTGAGTCTTTAGCTGCCATCCTTTATACAACAGCAATTCAAGCTGCTGGAATCATTCTACAGCCGCCATTTGGAGTCTTATAGTCGCCATCCTTTACATAACAGCTATACAAGCTGCTGGAACCATTCTACAACAGCCTATTTGAATCTTATAGCCGCCATCTTTTATATAACAACCATTCCATATGCTGGAACCATTCTACAGCCGCCATTTTGTGACTTGTAGCCGCCATCTTTTACATAACGGCCATACAAGCTACTGGAACCATTCTACAGCCGCCTATTTAAGTCTTATAGCCCCCATCTTTTATATAATAGCTAAACAAGCTGCGTTAACCATTCTACACCCGCCATTTTTAGTCTATTAGCCGCCATCCTTAATATTACAGCTATTCAAGTTGCTGGAACCATTCTACTTCAGCCATCTTTCGTCTTATAAATGCCATCCTTTATATAACAGCCATTCAAGCTGCTGGAACAATTCTACAGCCGCCATTATACAGCAGCAATCCTTTATGTAACAGCTATACAAGCTGCTGGAACCATTTCACAGCCGCCATTTTGAGTCTTTTAGCTGCCATCCTTTATAAAACAGCCATTCAAGCTGCTGAAACCATTCTACAGCCGCCATTTTGAGTCTTATAGTCGCCATCCTTTACATAACAGCCATACAAGCTACTGGAACCATTCTACAGCCGCCTATTTAAGTCTTATAGCCCCCATCTTTTATATAATAGCTAAAGAAGCTACGTTAACCATTCTACACCCGCCATTTTTAGTCTATTAGCCGCCATCCTTAATATAACAGCTATTCAAGTTGCTGGAACCATTCTACTTCAGCCATCTTTAGTCTTATAAATGCCATCCTTTATATAACAGCCATTCAAGCTGCTGGAACAATTCTACAGCCGCCATTATACAGCAGCAATCCTTTATGTAACAGCTATACAAGCTGCTGGAACCATTTCACAGCCGCCATTTTGAGTCTTTTAGCTGCCATCCTTTATACAACAGCCATTCAAGCTGCTAGAATCATTCTACAACCGCCATTTGGAGTCTTATAGTCGCCATCCTGTACATAACAGCTATACAAGCTGCGTTAACCATTCTACACCCGCCATTTTTAGTCTATTATCCGCCATCCTTAATACAACAGCTATTCAAGCTTCAGCCTTCAGCCATCGTTAGTCTTAGAATTGCCATCCTTTATATAACAGCCATTTAAGCTGCTGGAACAATTCTACAGCCGCCATTATACAGCAGATATCCTTTATGTAACAGCTATACAAGCTGCTGGAACCATTTCACAGCCGCCATTTTGAGTCTTTTAGCTGCCATCCTTTATAAAACAGCCATTTAAGCTGCTGAAACCATTCTACAGCCGCCATTTTGAGTCTTATAGTCGCCATCCTTTACATAACAGCTTTACAAGCCGCTGGAACCATTCTACAGCAGCCTATTTGATTCTTATAGCCGCCATCTTTTATATAACAGCCATTCAATATGCTGGAACCATTCTACAGCCGCCATTTTGAGACTTGTAGCCGCCATCTTTTACATAACGGCCATACAAGCTACTGGAACCATTCTGCAGCCGCCATTTTCAGTCTTATAGTCGCCATCCTTTACATAACAGCTATACAAACTGCTGGAAACATTCTACAGCCGACATTTTGAGTCTTTAGCTGCCATCCTTTATACAACAGCAATTCAAGCTGCTGGAATCATCCTACAGCCGCCATTTGGAGTCTTATAGTCGCCATCCTTTACATAACAGCTATACAAGCTGCTGGAACCATTCTACAACAGCCTATTGGAATCTTATAGCCGCCATCTTTTATATAACAACCATTCAATATGCTGGAACCATTCTACAGCCGCCATTTTGTGACTTGTAGCCGCCATTTTGTGACTTGTAGCCGCCATCTTTTACATAACGGCCATACAAGCTACTGGAACCATTCTACAGCCGCCTATTTAAGTCTTATAGCCCCCCATCTTTTATATAATAGCTAAACAAGCTGCGTTAACCATTCTACACCCGCCATTTTTAGTCTATTAGCCGCCATCCTTAATATAACAGCTATTCAAGTTGCTGGAACCATTCTACTTCAGCCATCTTTAGTCTTATAAATGCCATCCTTTATATAACAGCCATTCAAGCTGCTGGAACAATTCTACAGCCGCCATTATACGGCAGCAATCCTTTATGTAACAGCTATACAAGCTGCTGGAACCATTTCACAGCCGCCATTTTGAGTCTTTTAGCTGCCATCCTTTATAAAACAGCCATTCAAGCTGCTGAAACCATTCTACAGCCGCCATTTTGAGTCTTATAGTCGCCATCCTTTACATAACAGCTATACAAGCTGCTGGAACCATTCAACAGCAGCCTATTTGAATCTTATAGCCGCCATTTTTTATATAACAACCATTCAATATGCTGGAACCATTCTACAGCCATCATTTTGAGACTTGTAGCCGCAATCTTTTACATAACGGCCATACAAGCTACTGGACCCATTCTACAACTGCCATTTTGAGTCTTATAACTGCCATCCTTTATATAGCAGACATTCAAGCTGCTGGAACCATTCTACAGCCGCCATTACACAGCAGCCATCTTTCATATAACAGCTATACAAGTTGCTGGAACCATTCTACAGCAGCCTATTTGAGTCTTATAGCCGCCATCTTTTATATAACAACCATTCAATATGCTGGAACCATTCTGCAGCCGCCATTTTCAGTCTTATAGTCGCCAACCTTTACATAACAGCTTTACAAGCCGCTGGAACCATTCTACAGCAGCCTATTGGAATCTTATAGCCGCCATCTTTTATATAACAACCATTCAATATGCTGGAACCATTCTACAGCCGCCATTTTGTGACTTGTAGCCGCCATCTTTTACATAACGGCCATACAAGCTACTGGAACCATTCTACAACTGCCATTTTGAGTCTTATAAATGCCATCCTTTATATAACAGCCATTCAAGCTGCTGGAACAATTCTACAGCCGCCATTATACAGCAGCAATCCTTTATGTAACAGCTATACAAGCTGCTGGAACCATTTCACAGCCGCCATTTTGAGTCTTTTAGCTGCCATCCTTTATACAACAGCCATTCAAGCTGCTAGAATCATTCTACAACCTCCATTTGGAGTCTTATAGTCGCCATCCTGAACATAACAGCTATACAAGCTGCGTTAACCATTCTACACCCGCCATTTTTAGTCTATTATCCGCCATCCTTAATACAACAGCTATTCAAGCTTCAGCCTTCAGCCATCGTTAGTCTTATAATTGCCATCCTTTATATAACAGCCATTTAAGCTGCTGGAACAATTCTACAGCCGCCATTATACAGCAGATATCCTTTATGTAACAGCTATACAAGCTGCTGGAACCATTTCACAGCCGCCATTTTGAGTCTTTTAGCTGCCATCCTTTATAAAACAGCCATTTAAGCTGCTGAAACCATTCTACAGCCGCCATTTTGAGTCTTATAGTCGCCATCCTTTACATAACAGCTTTACAAGCCGCTGGAACCATTCTACAGCAGCCTATTTGATTCTTATAGCCGCCATCTTTTATATAACAGCCATTCAATATGCTGGAACCATTCTACAGCCGCCATTTTGAGACTTGTCACCGCCATCTTTTACATAACGGCCATACAAGCTACTGGAACCATTCTGCAGCCGCCATTTTCAGTCTTATAGTCGCCATCCTTTACATAACAGCTATACAAACTGCTGGAAACATTCTACAGCCGACATTTTGAGTCTTTAGCTGCCATCCTTTATACAACAGCAATTCAAGCTGCTGGAATCATTCTACAGTCGCCATTTGGAGTCTTATAGTCGCCATCCTTTACATAACAGCTATACAAGCTGCTGGAACCATTCTACAACAGCCTATTGGAATCTTATAGCCGCCATCTTTTATATAACAACCATTCAATATGCTGGAACCATTCTACAGCCGCCATTTTGTGACTTGTAGCCGCCATTTTGTGACTTGTAGCCGCCATCTTTTACATAACGGCCATACAAGCTACTGGAACCATTCTACAGCCGCCTATTTAAGTCTTATAGCCCCCATCTTTTATATAATAGCTAAACAAGCTGCGTTAACCATTCTACACCCGCCATTTTTAGTCTATTAGCCGCCATCCTTAATATAACAGCTATTCAAGTTGCTGGAACCATTCTACTTCAGCCATCTTTAGTCTTATAAATGCCATCCTTTATATAACAGCCATTCAAGCTGCTGGAACAATTCTACAGCCGCCATTATACGGCAGCAATCCTTTATGTAACAGCTATACAAGCTGCTGGAACCATTTCACAGCCGCCATTTTGAGTCTTTTAGCTGCCATCCTTTATAAAACAGCCATTCAAGCTGCTGAAACCATTCTACAGCCGCCATTTTGAGTCTTATAGTCGCCATCCTTTACATAACAGCTATACAAGCTGCTGGAACCATTCTACAGCAGCCTATTTGAATCTTATAGCCGCCATTTTTTATATAACAACCATTCAATATGCTGGAACCATTCTACAGCCATCATTTTGAGACTTGTAGCCGCAATCTTTTACATAACGGCCATACAAGCTACTGGACCCATTCTACAACTGCCATTTTGAGTCTTATAACTGCCATCCTTTATATAGCAGACATTCAAGCTGCTGGAACCATTCTACAGCCGCCATTACACAGCAGCCATCTTTCATATAACAGCTATACAAGTTGCTGGAACCATTCTACAGCAGCCTATTTGAGTCTTATAGCCGCCATCTTTTATATAACAACCATTCAATATGCTGGAACCATTCTACAGCCGCCATTTTGAGACTTGTAACCGCCATCCTTTATATAACAACTATTCAAGCTTTCTGGAGTTATTCTACAGCCGTCATTTTGAGTCTTATAGCCGTTAACGGGAACCACTCTACAGCCGCCATTTTGAGACTTGTAGCCGCCATCTTTTACATAACGGCCAAACAAGCTACTGGAACCATTCTACAGCCCCCTATTTAAGTCTTTTAGCCCCCATCTTTTATATAATAACTAAACAAGCTGCGTTAACCATTCTACACCCGCCATTTTTAGTCTATTAGCCGCCATCCTTAATATAACAGCTATTCAAGGTGCTGGAACCATTCTACAGCTGCCATTATACAGCAGCCATCTTTTATATAACAGCTATACAAGCTGCTGGAACCATTCTACAGCAGCTTATTTGAGTCTTATAGTCGCCATCCTTTATATAACAACCATTCAATATGCTGAAACCATTCTACAGCCGCCATTTTGAGACTTGTAGCCGCCAATTTTTACATAACGGCCATACAAGCTACTGGAACCATTCTGCAGCCGCCATTTTGAGTCTTATAGTCGCCATCCTTTACATAACAGCTATACAAGCTGCTGCAAACATTCTACAGCCGACATTTTGAGTCTTTAGCTGCCATCCTTTACACAACAGCCATTCAAGCTGCTGGAATTATTCTACAGCCGCCATTTGGAGTTTTATAGTCGCCATCCTTTACATAACAGCTATACAAGCTGCGTTAACCATTCTACACCCGCCATTTTTAGTCTATTAGCCGCCATCCTTAATACGACAGCTATTCAAGGTGCTGGAACCATTCTACTTTAGCCATCGTTAGTCTTATAATTGCCATCCTTTATATAACAGCAATTCAAGCTGCTGGAACATTTCTACAGCCGCCATTATACAGCAGATATCCTTTATGTAACAGCTATACAAGCTGCTGGAACCATTTCACAGCCGCCATTTTGAGTCTTTTAGCTGCCATCCTTTATAAAACAGCCATTTAAGCTGCTGAAACCATTCTACAGCCGCCATTTTGAGTCTTATAGTCGCCATCCTTTACATAACAGCTTTACAAGCTGCTGGAACCATTCTACAACAGCCTATTTGAATCTTTTAGCCGCCATCTTTTATATAACAACCATTCAAGCTACAGACGCCATTTTGAGACTTGTAGCCGCCATCCTTTATATAACAACTATTCAAGCTTTCTGGAGTTATTCTACAGCCGTCATTTTGAGTCTTATAGCCGTTAACTGGAACCACTCTACAGCCGCCATTTTGAAACTTGTAGCCACCATCTTTTAAATAACGGCTATACAAGCTACTGGAACCATTCTGCAGCCGCCATTTTGAGTCTTATAGTCTCTATCCTTTATATAACAACCATTCAACGTGAAAAAGTCATTCTACAACCGCCATTTTGAGTCTTATAACTGCCATCCTTTATATAGCAAACATTCAAGATGCTGGAACCATTCTACAACCGCCATTTTGATTCTTATAGCCGCCATCTTTTAAATAACGGCTATAAAAGCTACTGGAACCATTCTACAGCCGTCATTCTATATCAAACATCTTTTATTCAACAGCTATACAAGCTGCTGGAACCATTCTACAGCAGCTTATTTGAGTCTTATAGCCACCATCTTTTATATAACAACCATTCAATATGCTGGAACCATTCTACAGCCGCCATTTTGAGACTTGTAGCCGCCATCTTTTACATAACGGCCATACAAGCTACTGGAACCATTCTACAACCGCCATTTTGCGTCTTATAACTGCCATCTTTTATATAGCAGACATTCAAGCTGCTGGAACCAATCTACAACCGCCATTTTGATTCTTATAGCCGCCATCTTTTAAATAACGGCTATAAAAGCTACTGGAACCATTCTACAGCCGCCATTATATATCAAACATCCTTTATTCAACAGGTATACAAGCTGCTGGCACCATTCTACAGCCGCCTATTTGAGTCTTACAGCCGCCATCTTTTATATAACAACCATTATACAGCAGCCATCTTTTATATAACAGCTATACAAACTGCTGGAACCATTCTACAGCAGCTTATTTGAGTCTTATAGCCGCCATCCTTTACATAACAACCATTCATAGTGCTGGTACCATTCTACAGCCGCCATTTTAAAACTTGTAGCCGCCATCCTTTATATAACAACTATTCAAGCTTTCTGGAGTTATTCTACAGCCGCCATTTTGAGTCTTATAGTCGCCATCCTTTATGTAACAACCATTCAAT
Organism: Drosophila paulistorum; assembly: GCA_018152135.1. NCBI lineage: Eukaryota > Metazoa > Arthropoda > Insecta > Diptera > Drosophilidae > Drosophila > Drosophila paulistorum. The sequence goes on along the minus strand of JAECXG010000811.1, from coordinate 518,598 downwards.
ATGCTGGAACCATTCTACAGCCGCCATTATACAGCAGATATCCTTTATGTAACAGCTATACAAGCTGCTGGAACCATTTCGCAGCCGCCATTTTGAGTCTTTTAGCTGCCATCCTTTATAAAACAGCCATTTAAGCTGCTGAAACCATTCTACAGCCGCCATTTTGAGTCTTATAGTCGCCATCCTTTACATAACAGCTTTACAAGCCGCTGGAACCATTCTACAGCAGCCTATTTGATTCTTATAGCCGCCATCTTTTATATAACAGCCATTCAATATGCTGGAACCATTCTACAGCCGCCATTTTGAGACTTGTAGCCGCCATCTTTTACATAACGGCCATACAAGCTACTGGACCCATTCTGCAGCCGCCATTTTCAGTCTTATAGTCGCCATCCTTTACATAACAGCTATGCAAGCTGCTGGAAACATTCAACAGCCGACATTTTGAGTCTTTAGCTGCCATCCTTCATATAAAAGCAATTCAAGCTGCTGGAATCATTCTACAGCCGCCATTCGGAGTCTTATAGTCGCCATCCTTTACATAACAGCTATACAAGCTGCTGGAACCATTCTACAACAGCCTATTGGAATCTTATAGCCGCCATCTTTTATATAACAACCATTCAATATGCTGGAACCATTCTACAGCCGCCATTTTGTGACTTGTAGCCGCCATCTTTTACATAACGGCCATACAAGCTACTGGAACCATTCTACAGCCGCCTATTTAAGTTTTATAGCCCCCATCTTTTATATAATAGCTAAACAAGCTGCGTTAACCATTCTACACCCGCCATTTTTAGTCTATTAGCCGCCATCCTTAATATAACAGCTATTCAAGGTGCTGGAACCATTCTACAGCTGCCATTATACAGCAGCCATCTTTTATATAACAGCTATACAAGCTGCTGGAACCATTCTACAGCAGCTTATTTGAGTCTTATAGCCGCCATCTTTTATATAACAACCATTCAATATGCTGGAACCATTCTACAGCCGCCATTTTGAGACTTGTAGCCACTATCCTTTATATAACAACTATTCAAGCTTTCTGGAGTTATTCTACAGCCGCCATTTTGAGTCTTATAGTCGCCATCCTTTATGTAACAACCATTCAATATGCTGGAACCATTCTACAGCCGCCATTTTGAGACTTGTAGCCGCCATCTTTTACATAACGGCCATACAAGCTACTGGAACCATTCTGCAGCCGCCATTTTCAGTCTTATAGTCGCCATCCTATACATAACAGCTATACAAGCTGCTGGAAACATTCTACAGCCGACATTTTGAGTCTTTAGCTGCCATCCATTATACAACAGCCATTGAAGCTGCTAGAACCATTCTACAGCCGCCATTATACAGCAGCCATTATTCATATAACAGCTTTACAAATTGCTGGAACCATTCTACAGCAGCCTATTTGAGTCTTATAGCCGCCATCTTTTATATAACAACCATTCAATATGCTGGAACCATTCTGCAGCCGCCATTTTGAGACTTGTAGCCGCCATCTTTTACATAACGGCCATACAAGCTACTGGAACCATTCTGCAGCCGCCATTTTCAGTCTTATAGTCGCCATCCTATACATAACAGCTATACAAGCTGCTGCAAACATTCTACAGCCGACATTTTGAGTCTTTAGCTGCCATCCTTTACACAACAGCCATTCAAGCTGCTGGAATTATTCTACAGCCGCCATTTGGAGTTTTATAGTCGCCATCCTTTACATAACAGCTATACAAGCTGCTGGAACCATTCTACAACAGCCTATTGGAATCTTATAGCCGCCATCTTTTATATAACAACCATTCAATATGCTGGAACCATTCTACAGCCGCCATTTTGTGACTTGTAGCCGCCATCTTTTACATAACGGCCATACAAGCTACTGGAACCATTCTACAGCCGCCTATTTAAGTCTTATAGCCCCCATCTTTTATATAATAGCTAAACAAGCTGCGTTAACCATTCTACACCCGCCATTTTTAGTCTATTAGCCGCCATCCTTAATATAACAGCTATTCAAGTTGCTGGAACCATTCTACTTCAGCCATCTTTAGTCTTATAAATGCCATCCTTTATATAACAGCCATTCAAGCTGCTGGAACAATTCTACAGCCGCCATTATACGGCAGCAATCCTTTATGTAACAGCTATACAAGCTGCTGGAACCATTTCACAGCCGCCATTTTGAGTCTTTTAGCTGCCATCCTTTATAAAACAGCCATTCAAGCTGCTGAAACCATTCTACAGCCGCCATTTTGAGTCTTATAGTCGCCATCCTTTACATAACAGCTATACAAGCTGCTGGAACCATTCTACAGCAGCCTATTTGAATCTTATAGCCGCCATTTTTTATATAACAACCATTCAATATGCTGGAACCATTCTACAGCCATCATTTTGAGACTTGTAGCCGCAATCTTTTACATAACGGCCATACAAGCTACTGGACCCATTCTACAACTGCCATTTTGAGTCTTATAACTGCCATCCTTTATATAGCAGACATTCAAGCTGCTGGAACCATTCTACAGCCGCCATTACACAGCAGCCATCTTTCATATAACAGCTATACAAGTTGCTGGAACCATTCTACAGCAGCCTATTTGAGTCTTATAGCCGCCATCTTTTATATAACAACCATTCAATATGCTGGAACCATTCTGCAGCCGCCATTTTCAGTCTTATAGTCGCCAACCTTTATATAAAAACCATTCAACGTAGAGGAATCATTCTACAACCGCCATTTTGAGTCTTATAACTGTGATCCTTTATATAGCAGACATTCAAGATGCTGGAACCATTCTACAACCGCCATTTTGATTCTTATAGCCGCCATCTTTTAAATAACGGCTATAAAAGCTACTGGAACCATTCTACAGCCGCCATTATATATCAAACATCCTTTATTCAACAGCTATACAAGCTGCTGCAACCATTCTACAGCCGCCATTTTGAGACTTGTAACCGCCATCCTTTATATAACAACTATTCAAGCTTTCTGGAGTTATTCTACAGCCGTCATTTTGAGTGTTATAGCCGTTAACTGGAACCATTCTACAGCCGCCATTTTGAGACTTGTAGCCGCCATCTTTTACATAACGGCCATACAAGCTACTGGAACCATTCTACAGCCGCCTATTTAAGTCTTATAGCCCCCATCTTTTATATAATAGCTACACAAGCTGCGTTAACCATTCTACACCCGCCATTTTTAGTCTATTAGCCGCCATCCTTAATATAACAGCTATTCAAGGTGCTGGAACCATTCTACAGCCGCCATTATACAGCAGCCATCTTTTATATAACAGCTATACAAGCTGCTGAAACCATTCTACAGCAGCTTATTTGAGTCTTATAGCCGCCATCTTTTATATAACAACCATTCAATATGCTGGAACCATTCTACAGCCGCCATTTTGAGACTTGTAACCGCCATCCTTTATATAACAACTATTCAAGCTTTCTGGAGTTATTCTACAGCCGTCATTTTGAGTCTTATAGCCGTTAACGGGAACCACTCTACAGCCGCCATTTTGAGACTTGTAGCCGCCATCTTTTACATAACGGCCAAACAAGCTACTGGAACCATTCTACAGCCCCCTATTTAAGTCTTTTAGCCCCCATCTTTTATATAATAACTAAACAAGCTGCGTTAACCATTCTACACCCGCCATTTTTAGTCTATTAGCCGCCATCCTTAATATAACAGCTATTCAAGGTGCTGGAACCATTCTACAGCTGCCATTATACAGCAGCCATCTTTTATATAACAGCTATACAAGCTGCTGGAACCATTCTACAGCAGCCTATTTGAATCTTTTAGCCGCCATCTTTTATATAACAACCATTCAAGCTACAGACGCCATTTTGAGACTTGTAGCCGCCATCCTTTATATAACAACTATTCAAGCTTTCTGGAGTTATTCTACAGCCGTCATTTTGAGTCTTATAGCCGTTAACTGGAACCACTCTACAGCCGCCATTTTGAAACTTGTAGCCACCATCTTTTAAATAACGGCTATACAAGCTACTGGAACCATTCTGCAGCCGCCATTTTGAGTCTTATAGTCTCTATCCTTTATATAACAACCATTCAACGTGAAAAAGTCATTCTTCAACCGCCATTTTGAGTCTTATAACTGCCATCCTTTATATAGCAGACATTCAAGATGCTGGAACCATTCTACAACCGCCATTTTGATTCTTATAGCCGCCATCTTTTAAATAACGGCTATAAAAGCTACTGGAACCATTCTACAGCCGTCATTCTATATCAAACATCTTTTATTCAACAGCTATACAAGCTGCTGGAACCATTCTACAGCAGCTTATTTGAGTCTTATAGCCACCATCTTTTATATAACAACCATTCAATATGCTGGAACCATTCTACAGCCGCCATTTTGAGACTTGTAGCCGCCATCTTTTACATAACGGCCATACAAGCTACTGGAACCATTCTACAACCGCCATTTTGAGTCTTATAACTGCCATCTTTTATATAGCAGACATTCAAGCTGCTGGAACCATTCTACAACCGCCATTTTGATTCTTATAGCCGCCATCTTTTAAATAACGGCTATAAAAGCTACTGGAACCATTCTACAGCCGCCATTATATATCAAACATCCTTTATTCAACAGGTATACAAGCTGCTGGCACCATTCTACAGCCGCCTATTTGAGTCTTACAGCCGCCATCTTTTATATAACAACCATTATACAGCAGCCATCTTTTATATAACAGCTATACAAACTGCTGGAACCATTCTACAGCAGCTTATTTGAGTCTTATAGCCGCCATCCTTTACATAACAACCATTCATAGTGCTGGTACCATTCTACAGCCGCCATTTTGAGACTTGTAGCCGCCATCCTTTATATAACAACTATTCAAGCTTTCTGGAGTTATTCTACAGCCGCCATTTTGAGTCTTATAGTCGCCATCCTTTATGTAACAACCATTCAATATGCTGGAACCATTCTACAGCCGCCATTATACAGCAGATATCCTTTATGTAACAGCTATACAAGCTGCTGGAACCATTTCGCAGCCGCCATTTTGAGTCTTTTAGCTGCCATCCTTTATAAAACAGCCATTTAAGCTGCTGAAACCATTCTACAGCCGCCATTTTGAGTCTTATAGTCGCCATCCTTTACATAACAGCTTTACAAGCCGCTGGAACCATTCTACAGCAGCCTATTTGATTCTTATAGCCGCCATCTTTTATATAACAGCCATTCAATATGCTGGAACCATTCTACAGCCGCCATTTTGAGACTTGTAGCCGCCATCTTTTACATAACGGCCATACAAGCTACTGGAACCATTCTGCAGCCGCCATTTTCAGTCTTATAGTCGCCATCCTTTACATAACAGCTATGCAAGCTGCTGGAAACATTCAACAGCCGACATTTTGAGTCTTTAGCTGCCATCCTTCATATAAAAGCAATTCAAGCTGCTGGAATCATTCTACAGCCGCCATTTGGAGTCTTATAGTCGCCATCCTTTACATAACAGCTATACAAGCTGCTGGAACCATTCTACAACAGCCTATTGGAATCTTATAGCCGCCATCTTTTATATAACAACCATTCAATATGCTGGAACCATTCTACAGCCGCCATTTTGTGACTTGTAGCCGCCATCTTTTACATAACGGCCATACAAGCTACTGGAACCATTCTACAGCCGCCTATTTAAGTTTTATAGCCCCCATCTTTTATATAATAGCTAAACAAGCTGCGTTAACCATTCTACACCCGCCATTTTTAGTCTATTAGCCGCCATCCTTAATATAACAGCTATTCAAGGTGCTGGAACCATTCTACAGCTGCCATTATACAGCAGCCATCTTTTATATAACAGCTATACAAGCTGCTGGAACCATTCTACAGCAGCTTATTTGAGTCTTATAGCTGCCATCTTTTATATAACAACCATTCAATATGCTGGAACCATTCTACAGCCGCCATTTTGAGACTTGTAGCCACTATCCTTTATATAACAACTATTCAAGCTTTCTGGAGTTATTCTACAGCCGCCATTTTGAGTCTTATAGTCGCCATCCTTTATGTAACAACCATTCAATATGCTGGAACCATTCTACAGCCGCCATTTTGAGACTTGTAGCCGCCATCTTTTACATAACGGCCATACAAGCTACTGGAACCATTCTGCAGCCGCCATTTTCAGTCTTATAGTCGCCATCCTATACATAACAGCTATACAAGCTGCTGGAAACATTCTACAGCCGACATTTTGAGTCTTTAGCTGCCATCCATTATACAACAGCCATTGAAGCTGCTAGAACCATTCTACAGCCGCCATTATACAGCAGCCATTATTCATATAACAGCTTTACAAATTGCTGGAACCATTCTACAGCCGCCTATTTGAGTCTTATAGCCGCCATCTTTTATATAACAACCATTCAAGCTGCCGGAACCATTCTACAGCCGCCATTATACAGCAGCCATCTTTTATATAACAGCTATACAAGCTGCTGGAACCATTCTGCAGCAGCTTATTTGAGTCTTATAGCCGCCATCTTTTATATAACAACCATTCAAGATGCTGGAACCATTCTACAACCGCCATTTTGATTCTTATAGCCGCCATCTTTTAAATAACGGCTATAAAAGGTACTGGAACCATTCTACAGCCGCCATTATATATCAAACATCCTTTTTTCAACAGCTATACAAGCTGCTGGAACCATTCTACAACCGCCATTTTGATTCTTATAGCCGCCATCTTTTAAATATCGGCTATAAAAGCTACTGGAACCATTCTACAGCCGTCATTCTATATCAAACATCTTTTATTCAACAGCTATACAAGCTGCTGGAACCATTCTACAGCGGCTTATTTGAGTCTTATAGCCGCCATCTTTTATAAAACAACCATTCAATATGCTGGAACCATTCTACAGCCGCCATTTTGAGCCTTGTAGCCGCCATCCTTTATATAACAACTATTTAATATGCTAGAACCGTTCTACAGCCGCCATTTGGAGTCTTATAGTCGCCATCATTTACATAACAGCTATACAAGCTGCGTTAACCATTCTACACCCGCCATTTTTAGTCTATAAGCCGCCATCCTTAATATAACAGCTATTCAAGGTGCTGGAACCATTCTACCTGAGCCATCGTTAGTCTTATAATTGCCATCCTTTATATAACAGCCATTCAAGCTGCTGGAACAATTCTACAGCCTTCCATTATACAGCAGATATCCTTTATGTAACAGCTATACAAGCTTTTGGAACCATTTCACAGCCGCCATTTTGAGTCTTTTAGCCGCCATATTTTACATAACGGCCATACAAGCTACTGGAACCATTCTACAACCGCCATTTTGAGTCTTATAACTGCCATCCTTTATATAGCAGACATTCAAGCTGCTGGAACCATTCTACAACCGCCATTTTGATTCTTATAGCCGCCATCTTTTAAATAACGGCTATAAAAGCTACTGGAACCATTCTACAGCTGCCATTATATATCAAACATCCTTTATTCAACAGCTATACAAGCTGCTGGAACCATTCTACAGCCGCCTATTTGAGTCTTATAGCCGCCAACTTTTATAAAACAACCACTCAAGCTGCTGGAACCATTCTACAGCCGCCATTATACAGCATCCATCTTTCTTATAACAGCTATACAAGTTGCTGGAACCATTCTACAGCAGCCTATTTGAGTCTTATAGCCGCCATCTTTTATATAACAACCATTCAATATGCTGGAAACATTCTGCAGCCGCCATTTTGAGACTTGTAGCCGCCATCTTTTACATAACGGTCATACAAGCTACTGGAACCATTCTACAACCGCCATTTTGAGTCTTATAACTGCCATCCTTTATATAGCAGACATTCAAGCTGCTGGAACCATTCTACAACCGCCATTTTGATTCTTATAGCCGCCATCGTTTAAATAACGGCTATAAAAGCTACTGGAACCATTCTACAGCTGCCAATTTATATCAAACATCCTTTATTCAACAGCTATACAAGCTGCTGGAACCATTCTACAGCCGCCTATTTGAGTCTTATAGCCGCCATCTTTTATATAACAACCATTCAAGCTGCTGGAACCATTCTACAGCCGCCATTATACAGCATCCATCTTTCATATAACAGCTATACAAGTTGCTGGAACCATTCTACAGCAGCCTATTTGAGTCTTATAGCCGCCATCTTTTATATAACAACCATTCAATATGCTGGAACCATTCTGCAGCCGCCATTTTCAGTCTTATAGTCGCAATCCTTTATATAAAAACCATTCAACGTAGAGGAATCATTCTACAACCGCCATTTTGAGTCTTATAACTGTCATCCTTTATATAGCAGACATTCAAGATGCTGGAACCATTCTACAACCGCCATTTTGATTCTTATAGCCGCCATCTTTTAAATAACGGCTATAAAAGCTACTGGAACCATTCTACAGCCGCCATTATATATCAAACATCCTTTATTCAACAGCTATACAAGCTGCTGGAACCATTCTACAGCCGCCTATTTGAGTCTTATAGCCGCCATCTTTTATATAACAACCATTCAAGCTGCTGGAACCATTCTACAGCCGCCATTATACAGCAGCCATTATTCATATAACAGCTTTACAAGTTGCTGGAACCATTCTACAGCAGCCTATTTGAGTCTTATAGCCGCCATCTTTTATATAACAACCATTCAATATGCTGGAACCATTCTACAGCCGCCAGTTTGAGACTTGTAGCCGCCATCTTTTACATAACGGCTATACAAGCTACTGGAACCATTCTGCAGCCGCCATTTTCAGTCTTATAGTCGCCATCCTTTATATAAAAACCATTCAACGTAGAGGAATCATTCTACAACCGCCATTTTGAGTCTTATTACTGTCATCCTTTATATAGCAGACATTCAAGATGCTGGAACCATTCTACAACCGCCATTTTGAGTCTTATAGTCGCCATCCTTTATGTAACAACCATTCAATATGCTGAAACCATTCTACAGCCGCCATTATACAGCAGATATCCTTTATGTAAGAGCTATACAAGCTGCTGGAACCATTTCACAGCCGCCATTTTGAGTCTTTTAGCTGCCATCCTTTATAAAACAGCCATTTAAGCTGCTGAAACCATTCTACAGCCGCCATTTTGAGTCTTATAGTCGCCATCCTTTACATAACAGCTTTACAAGCCGCTGGAACCATTCTACAGCAGCCTATTTGAGTCTTATAACCGCCATCTTTTATATAACAACCATTCAATATGCTGGAACCATTCTACAGCCGCCAGTTTGAGACTTGTAGCCGCCATCTTTTACATAACGGCTATACAAGCTACTGGAACCATTCTGCAGCCGCCATTTTCAGTCTTATAGTCGCCATCCTTTATATAAAAACCATTCAACGTAGAGGAATCATTCTACAACCGCCATTTTGAGTCTTATTACTGTCATCCTTTATATAGCAGACATTCAAGATGCTGGAACCATTCTACAACCGCCATTTTGAGTCTTATAGTCGCCATCCTTTATGTAACAACCATTCAATATGCTGGAACCATTCTACAGCCGCCATTATACAGCAGATATCCTTTATGTAAGAGCTATACAAGCTGCTGGAACCATTCTACAGCCGCCGTTTTGAGACTTGTAGCCGCCATCTTTTACATAACGGCTATACAAGCTACTGGAACCATTCTGCAGCCGCCATTTTCAGTCTTATAGTCGCAATCCTTTATATAACAACCATTCAACGTGGAGGAATCATTCTACAACCGCCATTTTGAGTCTTTTAACTGCCATCCTTTATATAGCAGACATTCAAGCTGCTGGAACCATTCTACAACCGCCATTTTGATTCTCATAGCCGCCATCTTTTAAGTAACGGCTATAAAAGCTACTGGAACCATTCTACAGCAGTCTATTTGTATCTTATAGCCGCCATCTTTTATATAACAACCATTCAATATGCTGGAACCATTCTACAGCCGCCATTTTGAGACTTGTAGCCGCCATCTTTTACATAACGGCCATACAAGCTACTGGAACCATTTTACAACCGCCATTTTGAGTCTTATAACTGCCATCCTTTATACAGCAGACATTCAAGATGCTGGAACCATTCTACAACCGCCATTTTGATTCTTATAGCCGCCATCTTTTAAATAACGGCTATAAAAGCTACTGGAACCATTCTACAGCCGCCATTATATATCAAACATCCTTTATTCAACAGCTATACAAGCTGCTGGAACCATTCTACAGCCGCCTATTTGAGTCTTATAGCCGCCATCTTTTATATAACAACCATTCAAGCTGCTCGAACCATTCTACAGCCGCCATTATACAGCAGCCATCTTTTATATAACAGCTATACAAGCTGCTGGAACCATTCTACAGCAGCTTATTTGAGTCTTATAGCCGCCATTTTTTATATAACAACCATTCAATATGCTGGAACCATTCTACAGCCGCCGTTTTGAGACTTGTAGCCGCCATCTTTTACATAACGGCCATACAAGCTACTGGAACCATTCTGCAGCCGCCATTTTCAGTCTTATAGTTGCAATCCTTAATATAACAACCATTCAACGTGGAGGAATCATTCTACAACCGCCATTTTGATTCTTTTAACTGCCATCCTTTATATAGCAGAAATTCAAGCTGCTGGAACCATTCTTCAACCGCCATTTTGATTCTTATAGCCGCCATTTTTTAAATAACGGCTATAAAAGCTACTGGAACCATTCTACAGCAGTCTATTTGTATCTTATAGCCGCCATCTTTTATATAACAACCATTCAATATGCGGGAACCATTCTACAGCCGCCATTTTGAGACTTGTAGCCGCCATCTTTTACATAACGGCCATACAAACTACTGGAACCATTCTACAGCCGCCTATTTAAGTCTTATAGCCCCCATCTTTTTATATAATAGCTAAAGAAGCTACGTTAACCATTCTACACCCGCCATTTTTAGTCTATTAGCCGCCATCCTTAATATAACAGCTATTCAAGGTGCTGGAACCATTCTGCAACCGTCATTTTGAGTCTTAAAGCCGTTAACTGGAACTATTATACAGCCGCCATTTTGATTCTTATAGCCGCCATCTTTTAAATAACGGCTATAAAAGCTACTGGAACCATTCTACAGCAGTCTATTTGTATCTTATAGCCGCCATTTTTATATAACAACCATTCAATATGCTGGAACCATTTTACAGCCGCCATTTTGAGACTTGTAGCCGCCATCTTTTGCATAACAGCTATACAAGCTACTGGGACCATTCTGCAACCGTTATTTTGAGTCTTAAAGCCGTTAACTGGAACTATTATACAGCCGCCATTTTGATTCTTATAGCCGCCATCTTTTAAATAACGGCTATAAAAGCTACTAGAACCATTCTACAGCAGTCTATTTGTATCTTATAGCCGCCATCTTTTATATAACAACCATTCAATATGCTGGAACCATTCTACAGCCGCCATTTTGAGACTTGTAGCCGCCATCTTTTGCATAACAGCTATACAAGCTACTGGGACCATTCTGCAACCGTCATTTTGAGTCTTAAAGCCGTTAACTGGAACTATTATACAGCCGCCATTTTGATTCTTATAGCCGGCTTCTTTTACATAACGGTTATACAACCTACTGGAACCATTCTACAGCCGCCATTATACAGCAGCCATCTTTTATATAACAGCTATACAAGCTGCTGGGACCATTCTGCAACCGTCATTTTGAGTCTTAAAGCCGTTAACTGGAACTATTATACAGCCGCCATTTTGATTCTTATAGCCGCCATCTTTTAAATAACGGCTATAAAAGCTACTGGAACCATTCTACAGCAGTCTATTTGTATCTTATAGCCGCCATCTTTTATATAACAACCATTCAATATGCTGGAACCATTCTACAGCCGCCATTTTGAGACTTCTAGCCGCCATCTTTTGCATAACAGCTATACAAGCTACTGGGACCATTCTGCAACCGTCATTTTGAGTCTTAAAGCCGTTAACTGGAACTATTATACAGCCGCCATTTTGATTCTTATAGCCGCCATCTTTTATATAACGGCTATACAAGCTACTGGAACCATTCTACAGCCGCCATTCTACATCAGACATCCTTTATATAAGCGCTAAACAAGCTGCTGGAACCATTCTACAGCCGCCTATGTGAGTCTTATAGCCGCCATCCTTTATATAACAACCATTCAAGCTGCTGGAACCATTCTACAGCCGCCATTATACATCAGACATCCTTTATATAACAGTTATACAAGCTGCTGGAACCATTCTACAGCCGCCTATTTGAGCTTTATAGCCGCCATATTTTATAAAACAGCTATACAAGCTACTGGGACCATTCTGCAACCGTCATTTTGAGTCTTAAAGCCGTTAACTGGAACTATTCTACAGCCTGCATTTTGATTCTTATAGCCGCCATCTTTTATATAACGGCTATACAAGCTACTGGAACCATTCTACCGCCGCCATTCTACATCAGACATCCTTTATATAAGCGCTAAACAAGCTGCTGGAACCATTCTACAGCCGCCTATGTGAGTCTTATAGCCGCCATCCTTTATATAACAACCATTCAAGCTGCTGGAACCATTCTACAGCCGCCATTATACAGCAGCTATCTTTTATATAACAGCTATACAAGCTGCTGGAACCATTCTACAGCCGCCTATTTTAGTCTTATAGCCGCCATCTTTTATATAACAACCATTCAATATGCTGGAACCATTCTACAGCCGCCATTTTGAGACTTGTAGCCACTATCCTTTATATAACAACTATTCAAGCTTTCTGGAGTTATTCTACAGCCGCCATTTTGAGTCTTATAGTCGCCATCCTTTATGTAACAACCATTCAATATGCTGGAACCATTCTACAGCCGCCATTTTGAGACTTGTAGCCGCCATCTTTTACATAACGGCCATACAAGCTACTGGAACCATTCTGCAGCCGCCATTTTCAGTCTTATAGTCGCCATCCTATACATAACAGCTATACAAGCTGCTGGAAACATTCTACAGCCGACATTTTGAGTCTTTAGCTGCCATCCATTATACAACAGCCATTGAAGCTGCTAGAACCATTCTACAGCCGCCATTATACAGCAGCCATTATTCATATAACAGCTTTACAAATTGCTGGAACCATTCTACAGCAGCCTATTTGAGTCTTATAGCCGCCATCTTTTATATAACAACCATTCAATATGCTGGAACCATTCTGCAGCCGCCATTTTCAGTCTTATAGTCGCCATCCTTTATATAAAAACCATTCAACGTAGAGGACACATTCTACAACCGCCATTTTTAGTCTTATTACTGTCATCCTTTATATAGCAGACATTCAAGATGCTGGAACCATTCTACAACCGCCATTTTGATTCTTATAGCCGCCATCTTTTAAATAACGGCTATAAAAGCTACTGGAACCATTCTACAGCCGCCATTATATATCAAACATCCTTTATTCAACAGCTATACAAGCTGCTGGAACCATTCTACAGCCGCCTATTTGAGTCTTATAGCCGCCATCTTTTATATAACAACCATTCAAGCTGCCGGAACCATTCTACAGCCGCCATTATACAGCAGCCATCTTTTATATAACAGCTATACAAGCTGCTGGAACCATTCTGCAGCAGCTTATTTGAGTCTTATAGCCGCCATCTTTTATATAACAACCATTCAAGATGCTGGAACCATTCTACAACCGCCATTTTGATTCTTATAGCCGCCATCTTTTAAATAACGGCTATAAAAGGTACTGGAACCATTCTACAGCCGCCATTATATATCAAACATCCTTTTTCAACAGCTATACAAGCTGCTGGAACCATTCTACAACCGCCATTTTGATTCTTATAGCCGCCATCTTTTAAATATCGGCTATAAAAGCTACTGGAACCATTCTACAGCCGTCATTCTATATCAAACATCTTTTATTCAACAGCTATACAAGCTGCTGGAACCATTCTACAGCGGCTTATTTGAGTCTTATAGCCGCCATCTTTTATAAAACAACCATTCAATATGCTGGAACCATTCTACAGCCGCCATTTTGAGCCTTGTAGCCGCCATCCTTTATATAACAACTATTTAATATGCTAGAACCGTTCTACAGCCGCCATTTGGAGTCTTATAGTCGCCATCATTTACATAACAGCTATACAAGCTGCGTTAACCATTCTACACCCGCCATTTTTAGTCTATAAGCCGCCATCCTTAATATAACAGCTATTCAAGGTGCTGGAACCATTCTACCTGAGCCATCGTTAGTCTTATAATTGCCATCCTTTATATAACAGCCATTCAAGCTGCTGGAACAATTCTACAGCCTTCCATTATACAGCAGATATCCTTTATGTAACAGCTATACAAGCTTTTGGAACCATTTCACAGCCGCCATTTTGAGTCTTTTAGCCGCCATCTTTTACATAACGGCCATACAAGCTACTGGAACCATTCTACAACCGCCATTTTGAGTCTTATAACTGCCATCCTTTATATAGCAGACATTCAAGCTGCTGGAACCATTCTACAACCGCCATTTTGATTCTTATAGCCGCCATCTTTTAAATAACGGCTATAAAAGCTACTGGAACCATTCTACAGCTGCCATTATATATCAAACATCCTTTATTCAACAGCTATACAAGCTGCTGGAACCATTCTACAGCCGCCTATTTGAGTCTTATAGCCGCCAACTTTTATAAAACAACCACTCAAGCTGCTGGAACCATTCTACAGCCGCCATTATACAGCATCCATCTTTCTTATAACAGCTATACAAGTTGCTGGAACCATTCTACAGCAGCCTATTTGAGTCTTATAGCCGCCATCTTTTATATAACAACCATTCAATATGCTGGAAACATTCTGCAGCCGCCATTTTGAGACTTGTAGCCGCCATCTTTTACATAACGGTCATACAAGCTACTGGAACCATTCTACAACCGCCATTTTGAGTCTTATAACTGCCATCCTTTATATAGCAGACATTCAAGCTGCTGGAACCATTCTACAACCGCCATTTTGATTCTTATAGCCGCCATCGTTTAAATAACGGCTATAAAAGCTACTGGAACCATTCTACTGCTGCCATTATATATCAAACATCCTTTATTCAACAGCTATACAAGCTGCTGGAACCATTCTACAGCCGCCTATTTGAGTCTTATAGCCGCCATCTTTTATATAACAACCATTCAAGCTGCTGGAACCATTCTACAGCCGCCATTATACAGCATCCATCTTTCATATAACAGCTATACAAGTTGCTGGAACCATTCTACAGCAGCCTATTTGAGTCTTATAGCCGCCATCTTTTATATAACAACCATTCAATATGCTGGAACCATTCTGCAGCCGCCATTTTCAGTCTTATAGTCGCAATCCTTTATATAAAAACCATTCAACGTAGAGGAATCATTCTACAACCGCCATTTTGAGTCTTATAACTGTCATCCTTTATATAGCAGACATTCAAGATGCTGGAACCATTCTACAACCGCCATTTTGATTCTTATAGCCGCCATCTTTTAAATAACGGCTATAAAAGCTACTGGAACCATTCTACAGCCGCCATTATATATCAAACATCCTTTATTCAACAGCTATACAAGCTGCTGGAACCATTCTACAGCCGCCTATTTGAGTCTTATAGCCGCCATCTTTTATATAACAACCATTCAAGCTGCTGGAACCATTCTACAGCCGCCATTATACAGCAGCCATTATTCATATAACAGCTTTACAAGTTGCTGGAACCATTCTACAGCAGCCTATTTGAGTCTTATAGCCGCCATCTTTTATATAACAACCATTCAATATGCTGGAACCATTCTACAGCCGCCAGTTTGAGACTTGTAGCCGCCATCTTTTTACATAACGGCTATACAAGCTACTGGAACCATTCTGCAGCCGCCATTTTCAGTCTTATAGTCGCCATCCTTTATATAAAAACCATTCAACGTAGAGGAATCATTCTACAACCGCCATTTTGAGTCTTATTACTGTCATCCTTTATATAGCAGACATTCAAGATGCTGGAACCATTCTACAACCGCCATTTTGAGTCTTATAGTCGCCATCCTTTATGTAACAACCATTCAATATGCTGAAACCATTCTACAGCCGCCATTATACAGCAGATATCCTTTATGTAAGAGCTATACAAGCTGCTGGAACCATTTCACAGCCGCCATTTTGAGTCTTTTAGCTGCCATCCTTTATAAAACAGCCATTTAAGCTGCTGAAACCATTCTACAGCCGCCATTTTGAGTCTTATAGTCGCCATCCTTTACATAACAGCTTTACAAGCCGCTGGAACCATTCTACAGCAGCCTATTTGAGTCTTATAACCGCCATCTTTTATATAACAACCATTCAATATGCTGGAACCATTCTACAGCCGCCAGTTTGAGACTTGTAGCCGCCATCTTTTACATAACGGCTATACAAGCTACTGGAACCATTCTGCAGCCGCCATTTTCAGTCTTATAGTCGCCATCCTTTATATAAAAACCATTCAACGTAGAGGAATCATTCTACAACCGCCATTTTGAGTCTTATTACTGTCATCCTTTATATAGCAGACATTCAAGATGCTGGAACCATTCTACAACCGCCATTTTGAGTCTTATAGTCGCCATCCTTTATGTAACAACCATTCAATATGCTGGAACCATTCTACAGCCGCCATTATACAGCAGATATCCTTTATGTAAGAGCTATACAAGCTGCTGGAACCATTCTACAGCCGCCGTTTTGAGACTTGTAGCCGCCATCTTTTACATAACGGCTATACAAGCTACTGGAACCATTCTGCAGCCGCCATTTTCAGTCTTATAGTCGCAATCCTTTATATAACAACCATTCAACGTGGAGGAATCATTCTACAACCGCCATTTTGAGTCTTTTAACTGCCATCCTTTATATAGCAGACATTCAAGCTGCTGGAACCATTCTACAACCGCCATTTTGATTCTCATAGCCGCCATCTTTTAAGTAACGGCTATAAAAGCTACTGGAACCATTCTACAGCAGTCTATTTGTATCTTATAGCCGCCATCTTTTATATAACAACCATTCAATATGCTGGAACCATTCTACAGCCGCCATTTTGAGACTTGTAGCCGCCATCTTTTACATAACGGCCATACAAGCTACTGGAACCATTTTACAACCGCCATTTTGAGTCTTATAACTGCCATCCTTTATACAGCAGACATTCAAGATGCTGGAACCATTCTACAACCGCCATTTTGATTCTTATAGCCGCCATCTTTTAAATAACGGCTATAAAAGCTACTGGAACCATTCTACAGCCGCCATTATATATCAAACATCCTTTATTCAACAGCTATACAAGCTGCTGGAACCATTCTACAGCCGCCTATTTGAGTCTTATAGCCGCCATCTTTTATATAACAACCATTCAAGCTGCTCGAACCATTCTACAGCCGCCATTATACAGCAGCCATCTTTTATATAACAGCTATACAAGCTGCTGGAACCATTCTACAGCAGCTTATTTGAGTCTTATAGCCGCCATTTTTTATATAACAACCATTCAATATGCTGGAACCATTCTACAGCCGCCGTTTTGAGACTTGTAGCCGCCATCTTTTACATAACGGTCATACAAGCTACTGGAACCATTCTGCAGCCGCCATTTTCAGTCTTATAGTTGCAATCCTTAATATAACAACCATTCAACGTGGAGGAATCATTCTACAACCGCCATTTTGATTCTTTTAACTGCCATCCTTTATATAGCAGAAATTCAAGCTGCTGGAACCATTCTTCAACCGCCATTTTGATTCTTATAGCCGCCATTTTTTAAATAACGGCTATAAAAGCTACTGGAACCATTCTACAGCAGTCTATTTGTATCTTATAGCCGCCATCTTTTATATAACAACCATTCAATATGCGGGAACCATTCTACAGCCGCCATTTTGAGACTTGTAGCCGCCATCTTTTACATAACGGCCATACAAACTACTGGAACCATTCTACAGCCGCCTATTTAAGTCTTATAGCCCCCATCTTTTATATAATAGCTAAAGAAGCTACGTTAACCATTCTACACCCGCCATTTTTAGTCTATTAGCCGCCATCCTTAATATAACAGCTATTCAAGGTGCTGGAACCATTCTGCAACCGTCATTTTGAGTCTTAAAGCCGTTAACTGGAACTATTATACAGCCGCCATTTTGATTCTTATAGCCGCCATCTTTTAAATAACGGCTATAAAAGCTACTGGAACCATTCTACAGCAGTCTATTTGTATCTTATAGCCGCCATTTTTATATAACAACCATTCAATATGCTGGAACCATTTTACAGCCGCCATTTTGAGACTTGTAGCCGCCATCTTTTGCATAACAGCTATACAAGCTACTGGGACCATTCTGCAACCATTATTTTGAGTCTTAAAGCCGTTAACTGGAACTATTATACAGCCGCCATTTTGATTCTTATAGCCGCCATCTTTTAAATAACGGCTATAAAAGCTACTAGAACCATTCTACAGCAGTCTATTTGTATCTTATAGCCGCCATCTTTTATATAACAACCATTCAATATGCTGGAACCATTCTACAGCCGCCATTTTGAGACTTGTAGCCGCCATCTTTTGCATAACAGCTATACAAGCTACTGGGACCATTCTGCAACCGTCATTTTGAGTCTTAAAGCCGTTAACTGGAACTATTATACAGCCGCCATTTTGATTCTTATAGCCGCCTTCTTTTACATAACGGTTATACAACCTACTGGAACCATTCTACAGCCGCCATTATACAGCAGCCATCTTTTATATAACAGCTATACAAGCTGCTGGGACCATTCTGCAACCGTCATTTTGAGTCTTAAAGCCGTTAACTGGAACTATTATACAGCCGCCATTTTGATTCTTATAGCCGCCATCTTTTAAATAACGGCTATAAAAGCTACTGGAACCATTCTACAGCAGTCTATTTGTATCTTATAGCCGCCATCTTTTATATAACAACCATTCAATATGCTGGAACCATTCTACAGCCGCCATTTTGAGACTTCTAGCCGCCATCTTTTGCATAACAGCTATACAAGCTACTGGGACTATTCTGCAACCGTCATTTTGAGTCTTAAAGCCGTTAACTGGAACTATTATACAGCCGCCATTTTGATTCTTATAGCCGCCATCTTTTATATAACGGCTATACAAGCTACTGGAACCATTCTACAGCCGCCATTCTACATCAGACATCCTTTATATAAGCGCTAAACAAGCTGCTGGAACCATTCTACAGCCGCCTATGTGAGTCTTATAGCCGCCATCCTTTATATAACAACCATTCAAGCTGCTGGAACCATTCTACAGCCGCCATTATACATCAGACATCCTTTATATAACAGTTATACAAGCTGCTGGAACCATTCTACAGCCGCCTATTTGAGCTTTATAGCCGCCATATTTTATAAAACAGCTATACAAGCTACTGGGACCATTCTGCAACCGTCATTTTGAGTCTTAAAGCCGTTAACTGGAACTATTCTACAGCCTGCATTTTGATTCTTATAGCCGCCATCTTTTATATAACGGCTATACAAGCTACTGGAACCATTCTACCGCCGCCATTCTACATCAGACATCCTTTATATAAGCGCTAAACAAGCTGCTGGAACCATTCTACAGCCGCCTATGTGAGTCTTATAGCCGCCATCCTTTATATAACAACCATTCAAGCTGCTGGAACCATTCTACAGCCGCCATTATACAGCAGCTATCTTTTATATAACAGCTATACAAGCTGCTGGAACCATTCTACAGCCGCCTTTTTTAGTCTTATAGCCGCCATCTTTTATATAACAGCTATACAAGCTACTGGGACCATTCTGCAACCGTCATTTTGAGTCTTAAAGCCGTTAACTGGAACTATTATACAGCCGCCATTTTGATTCTTATAGCCGCCTTCTTTTACATAACGGCTATACAACCTACTGGAACCATTCTACAGCCGCCATTGTACATCAGACATCCTTTATATAACAGTTATACAAGCTGCTGAAACCATTCTACAGCCGCCTATTTGAGTTTTATAGCCGCCATTTTTTATATAACAACCATTCAAGTTGCTGGAACCATTCTACAGCCGCCATTTTGAGACTTGTAGCCGCCATCTTTTGCATAACAGCTATACAAGCTGGAGGACAAGGACCATTCTGCAACCGTCATTTTGAGTCTTAAAGCCGTTAACTGGAACTATTATACAGCCGCCATTTTGATTCTTATAGCCGCCATCTTTTAAATAACGGCTATAAAAGCTACTGGAACCATTCTACAGCAGTCTATTTGTATCTTATAGCCGCCATCTTTTATATAACAACCATTCAATATGCTGGAACCATTCTACAGCCGCCATTTTGAGACTTCTAGCCGCCATCTTTTGCATAATACCTATACAAGCTACTGGGACCATTCTGCAACCGTCATTTTGAGTCTTAAAGCCGTTAACTGGAACTATTATACAGCCGCCATTTTGATTCTTATAGCCGCCATCTTTTATATAACGGCTATACAAGCTACTGGAACCATTCTACCGCCGCCATTCTACATCAGACATCCTTTATATAAGCGCTAAACAAGCTGCTGGAACCATTCTACAGCCGCCTATGTGAGTCTTATAGCCGCCATCCTTTATATAACAACCATTCAAGCTGCTGGAACCATTCTACAGCCGCCAGTATACATCAGACATCCTTTATATAACAGTTATACAAGCTGCTGGAACCATTTTACAGCCGCCTATTTGAGCTTTATAGCCGCCATATTTTATAAAACAGCTATACAAGCTACTGGGACCATTCTGCAACCGTCATTTTGAGTCTTAAAGCCGTTAACTGGAACTATTCTACAGCCTGCATTTTGATTCTTATAGCCGCCATCTTTTATATAACGGCTATACAAGCTACTGGAACCATTCTACCGCCGCCATTCTACATCAGACATCCTTTATATAAGCGCTAAACAAGCTGCTGGAACCATTCTACAGCCGCCTATGTGAGTCTTATAGCCGCCATCCTTTATATAACAACCATTCAAGCTGCTGGAACCATTCTACAGCCGCCATTATACAGCAGCTATCTTTTATATAACAGCTATACAAGCTGCTGGAACCATTCTACAGCCGCCTATTTTAGTCTTATAGCCGCCATCTTTTATATAACAGCTATACAAGCTACTGGGACCATTCTGCAACCGTCATTTTGAGTCTTAAAGCCGTTAACTGGAACTATTATACAGCCGCCATTTTGATTCTTATAGCCGCCTTCTTTTACATAACGGCTATACAACCTACTGGAACCATTCTACAGCCGCCATTGTACATCAGACATCCTTTATATAACAGTTATACAAGCTGCTGAAACCATTCTACAGCCGCCTATTTGAGTTTTATAGCCGCCATTTTTTATATAACAACCATTCAAGTTGCTGGAACCATTCTACAGCCGCCATTTTGAGACTTGTAGCCGCCATCTTTTGCATAACAGCTATACAAGCTGGAGGACAAGGACCATTCTGCAACCGTCATTTTGAGTCTTAAAGCCGTTAACTGGAACTATTATACAGCCGCCATTTTGATTCTTATAGCCGCCATCTTTTAAATAACGGCTATAAAAGCTACTGGAACCATTCTACAGCAGTCTATTTGTATCTTATAGCCGCCATCTTTTATATAACAACCATTCAATATGCTGGAACCATTCTACAGCCGCCATTTTGAGACTTCTAGCCGCCATCTTTTGCATAACAGCTATACAAGCTACTGGGACCATTCTGCAACCGTCATTTTGAGTCTTAAAGCCGTTAACTGGAACTATTATACAGCCGCCATTTTGATTCTTATAGCCGCCATCTTTTATATAACGGCTATACAAGCTACTGGAACCATTCTACCGCCGCCATTCTACATCAGACATCCTTTATATAAGCGCTAAACAAGCTGCTGGAACCATTCTACAGCCGCCTATGTGAGTCTTATAGCCGCCATCCTTTATATAACAACCATTCAAGCTGCTGGAACCATTCTACAGCCGCCAGTATACATCAGACATCCTTTATATAACAGTTATACAAGCTGCTGGAACCATTCTACAGCCGCCTATTTGAGCTTTATAGCCGCCATATTTTATAAAACAGCTATACAAGCTACTGGGACCATTCTGCAACCGTCATTTTGAGTCTTAAAGCCGTTAACTGGAACTATTCTACAGCCTGCATTTTGATTCTTATAGCCGCCATCTTTTATATAACGGCTATACAAGCTACTGGAACCATTCTACCGCCGCCATTCTACATCAGACATCCTTTATATAAGCGCTAAACAAGCTGCTGGAACCATTCTACAGCCGCCTATGTGAGTCTTATAGCCGCCATCCTTTATATAACAACCATTCAAGCTGCTGGAACCATTCTACAGCCGCCATTATACAGCAGCTATCTTTTATATAACAGCTATACAAGCTGCTGGAACCATTCTACAGCCGCCTATTTTAGTCTTATAGCCGCCATCTTTTATATAACAGCTATACAAGCTACTGGGACCATTCTGCAACCGTCATTTTGAGTCTTAAAGCCGTTAACTGGAACTATTATACAGCCGCCATTTTGATTCTTATAGCCGCCTTCTTTTACATAACGGCTATACAACCTACTGGAACCATTCTACAGCCGCCATTGTACATCAGACATCCTTTATATAACAGTTATACAAGCTGCTGAAACCATTCTACAGCCGCCTATTTGAGTTTTATAGCCGCCATTTTTTATATAACAACCATTCAAGTTGCTGGAACCATTCTACAGCCGCCATTTTGAGACTTATAGCCGCCATCCTTTATATAACAACCATTCAAGCTTTCTGGAGCTATTCTACAGCCGTCATTTTGAGTCTTATAGCCGTTAACTGGAAACACTCTACAGCCGCCATTTTGACACTTGTAGCCACCATCTTTTATATAACGGCTATACAAGCTACTGGAACCATTCTGCAGCCGCCATTTTGAGTCTTGTAGTCGCCATCCTTTATATAACAACCTTTCAACGTGGTGGGATCATTCTACAACCGCCATTTTGAGTCTTAAAACTGCCATCCTTTATATAGCAGACATTCAAGCTGCTGGAACCATTCTAAAGCCGCCATTATACAGCAGCCATCCTTTATATAATAGCAATACATGCTGTTGGAAACATTATACAGCAGCCATTAGTAGTCTTATGACCGCTATCTTCTATATATTAGCTAAACAAGCTGCTTTAACCATTCTACAGCAGCAGTTTTGGGTCTTTTAGCCGCCATCTTCTATATGATAGCTAAACAAGCTGCTTTAACCATTCTACACCCGCCATTTTTAGTCTTTTAGCCGCCATCCTTAATATAACAGCTATTCAAGTTGCTGGAACCATTCTACTTCAGCCATCTTTAGTCTTATAAATGCCATCCTTTATATAACAGCCATTCAAGCTGCTGGAACAATTCTACAGCCGCCATTATACAGCAGCAATCCTTTATGTAACAGCTATACAAGCTGCTGGAACCATTTCACAGCCGCCATTTTGAGTCTTTTAGCTGCCATCCTTTATACAACAGCCATTCAAGCTGCTAGAATCATTCTACAACCGCCATTTGGAGTCTTATAGTCGCCATCGTGTACATAACAGCTATATAAGCTGCGTTAACCATTCTACACCCGCCATTTTTAGTCTATTATCCGCCATTCTTAATACAACAGCTATTCAAGCTTCAGCCTTCAGCCATCGTTAGTCTTATAATTGCCATCCTTTATATAACAGCCATTTAAGCTGCTGGAACAATTCTACAGCCGCCATTATACAGCAGATATCCTTTATGTAACAGCTATACAAGCTGCTGGAACCATTTCACAGCCGCCATTTTGAGTCTTTTAGCTGCCATCCTTTATAAAACAGCCATTCAAGCTGCTGAAACCATTCTACAGCCGCCATTTAGAGTCTTATAGTCGCCATCCTTTACATAACAGCCATACAAGCTACTGGAACCATTCTACAGCCGCCTATTTAAGTCTTATAGGCCCCATCTTTTATATAATAGCTAAAGAAGCTACGTTAACCATTCTACACCCGCCATTTTTAGTCTATTAGCCGCCATCCTTAATATAACAGCTATTCAAGGTGCTGAAACCATTCTACTTCAGCCATCTTAAGTGTTATAATTGCCATCCTTTATATAACAGCCATTCAAGCTGCTGGAACAATTCTACAGCCGCCATTATACAGCAGCAATCCTTTATGTAACAGCTATACAAGCTGCTGGAACCATTTCACAGCCACCATTTTGAGTCTTTTAGCCGCCATCCTTTATACAACAGCCATTCAAGCTGCTGAAACCATTCTACAGCAGCCTATTTGAGTCTTATAGCCGCCATCTTTTATATAACAGTAATTCAAGCTTTCTAGAGTTATTCTACAGCCGTCATTTTGAGTCTTATAACCGTTAATTGGAAACACTCTACAGCCACCATTTTGACACATGTAGCCACCATCTTTTATATAACGGCTATACAAGCTACTGGAACCATTCTGCAGCCGCCATTTTGACTCTTATAGTCGCCATCCTTTATATAACAACCATTCAACGTGGTGGAATCATTCTACAACCGCTATTTTGAGTCTTAAAACTGCCATCCTTTATATAGCATACATTCAACCTGCTGGAACCATTGTAAAGCCGCCATTATACAGCAGCCATCCTTTATATACTAGCAATACATGCTGCTGGAATCAATATACAGCAGCCATTAGTAGTCTTATAACCGCTATCTTCAATATATTAGGTAAACAAGCTGCTTTAACCATTCTACAGCCGCAGATTTGTGTCTTTTAGCCGCCATCTTCTATATGATAGCTAAACAAGCTGCTTTAACCATTCTACAGCCGCCATTCTGAGTCTATTAGCCGCTATTCTTTATATAACAGCTACACAAGCTGCTGGAACTATTCTGCAGCCGCCATTTTGAGTCTTGTAGCCGCTGTTTTTATATAGCAGACATTCAAGCTGCTGGAACCATTCTAAAGCCGCCATTATACAGCAGCCATCCTTTATATAATAGCAATACATGCTGCTGGAATCATTATACAGCAGCCATTAGTAGTCTTATGACCGCTATCTTCTATATATTAGCTAAACAAGCTGCTTTAACCATTCTACAGCAGCAATTTTGGGTCTTTTAGCCGCCATCTTCTATATGATAGCTAAACAAGCTGCTTTAACCATTTTACAGCCTCCATTCTGAGTCTATTAACCGCTACTCTTTATATAACAGCCATTCAAGCTGCTGGAACAATTCTACAGCCGCCATTATACAGCAGCAATCCTTTATGTAACAGCATTACAAGCTACTGGAACCATTCTACAGCCGCCTATTTAAGTCTTATAGGCCCCATCTTTTATATAATAGCTAAAGAAGCTACGTTAACCATTCTACACCCGCCATTTTTAGTCTATTAGCCGCCATCCTTAATATAACAGCTATTCAAGGTGCTGAAACCATTCCACTTCAGCCATCTTAAGTGTTATAATTGCCATCCTTTATATAACAGCCATTCAAGCTGCTGGAACAATTCTACAGCCGCCATTATACAGCAGCAATCCTTTATGTAACAGCTATACAAGCTGCTGGAACCATTTCACAGCCACCGTTTTGAGTCTTTTAGCTGCCATCCTTTATACAACAGCCATTCAAGCTGCTGAAACCATTATACAGCCGCCATTTTGAGTATTATTGTCGCCATCCTTTACATAACAGCTATACAAGCTGCTGGAAACATTCTACAGCCGACATTTTGACTCTTTAGCTGCCATCCTTTATACAACAGCCATTCAAGCTGCTGCAATCATTCTACAGCCGCCATTTGGAGTCTTATAGTCGCCATCCTTTACATAACAGCTACACAAGCTGCTGGAAACATTCTACAGCAGCCTATTTGAGTCTTATAGCCGCCATCTTTTATATAACAACCATTCAATATGCTGGAACCATTCTACAGCCGCCGTTTTGAGACTTGTAGCCGCCATCTTTTACATAACGGCTATACAAGCTACTGGAACCATTCTGCAGCCGCCATTTTTAGTCTTATAGTCGCAATCCTTTATATAACAACCATTCAACGTGGAGGAATCATTCTACAACCGCCATTTTGAGTCTTTTAACTGCCATGCTTTATATAGCAGACATTCAAGCTGCTGGAACCATTCTAAAGCCGCCATTATACAGCAGCCATCCTTTATATAATAGCAATACATGCTGTTGGAAACATTATACAGCAGCCATTAGTAGTCTTATGACCGCTATCTTCTATATATTAGCTAAACAAGCTGCTTTAACCATTCTACAGCAGCAGTTTTGGGTCTTTTAGCCGCCATCTTCTATATGATAGCTAAACAAGCTGCTTTAACCATTCTACACCCGCCATTTTTAGTCTTTTAGCCGCCATCCTTAATATAACAGCTATTCAAGTTGCTGGAACCATTCTACTTCAGCCATCTTTAGTCTTATAAATGCCATCCTTTATATAACAGCCATTCAAGCTGCTGGAACAATTCTACAGCCGCCATTATACAGCAGCAATCCTTTATGTAACAGCTATACAAGCTGCTGGAACCATTTCACAGCCGCCATTTTGAGTCTTTTAGCTGCCATCCTTTATACAACAGCCATTCAAGCTGCTAGAATCATTCTACAACCGCCATTTGGAGTCTTATAGTCGCCATCGTGTACATAACAGCTATATAAGCTGCGTTAACCATTCTACACCCGCCATTTTTAGTCTATTATCCGCCATTCTTAATACAACAGCTATTCAAGCTTCAGCCTTCAGCCATCGTTAGTCTTATAATTGCCATCCTTTATATAACAGCCATTTAAGCTGCTGGAACAATTCTACAGCCGCCATTATACAGCAGATATCCTTTATGTAACAGCTATACAAGCTGCTGGAACCATTTCACAGCCGCCATTTTGAGTCTTTTAGCTGCCATCCTTTATAAAACAGCCATTCAAGCTGCTGAAACCATTCTACAGCCGCCATTTAGAGTCTTATAGTCGCCATCCTTTACATAACAGCCATACAAGCTACTGGAACCATTCTACAGCCGCCTATTTAAGTCTTATAGGCCCCATCTTTTATATAATAGCTAAAGAAGCTACGTTAACCATTCTACACCCGCCATTTTTAGTCTATTAGCCGCCATCCTTAATATAACAGCTATTCAAGGTGCTGAAACCATTCTACTTCAGCCATCTTAAGTGTTATAATTGCCATCCTTTATATAACAGCCATTCAAGCTGCTGGAACAATTCTACAGCCGCCATTATACAGCAGCAATCCTTTATGTAACAGCTATACAAGCTGCTGGAACCATTTCACAGCCACCATTTTGAGTCTTTTTAGCCGCCATCCTTTATACAACAGCCATTCAAGCTGCTGAGACCATTCTACAGCAGCCTATTTGAGTCTTATAGCCGCCATCTTTTATATAACAGTAATTCAAGCTTTCTAGAGTTATTCTACAGCCGTCATTTTGAGTCTTATAACCGTTAATTGGAAACACTCTACAGCCACCATTTTGACACATGTAGCCACCATCTTTTATATAACGGCTATACAAGCTACTGGAACCATTCTGCAGCCGCCATTTTGACTCTTATAGTCGCCATCCTTTATATAACAACCATTCAACGTGGTGGAATCATTCTACAACCGCTATTTTGAGTCTTAAAACTGCCATCCTTTATATAGCATACATTCAACCTGCTGGAACCATTGTAAAGCCGCCATTATACAGCAGCCATCCTTTATATACTAGCAATACATGCTGCTGGAATCAATATACAGCAGCCATTAGTAGTCTTATAACCGCTATCTTCAATATATTAGGTAAACAAGCTGCTTTAACCATTCTACAGCCGCAGATTTGTGTCTTTTAGCCGCCATCTTCTATATGATAGCTAAACAAGCTGCTTTAACCATTCTACAGCCGCCATTCTGAGTCTATTAGCCGCTATTCTTTATATAACAGCTACACAAGCTGCTGGAACTATTCTGCAGCCGCCATTTTGAGTCTTGTAGCCGCTGTTTTTATATAGCAGACATTCAAGCTGCTGGAACCATTCTAAAGCCGCCATTATACAGCAGCCATCCTTTATATAATAGCAATACATGCTGCTGGAATCATTATACAGCAGCCATTAGTAGTCTTATGACCGCTATCTTCTATATATTAGCTAAACAAGCTGCTTTAACCATTCTACAGCAGCAATTTTGGGTCTTTTAGCCGCCATCTTCTATATGATAGCTAAACAAGCTGCTTTAACCATTTTACAGCCTCCATTCTGAGTCTATTAACCGCTACTCTTTATATAACAGCCATTCAAGCTGCTGGAACAATTCTACAGCCGCCATTATACAGCAGCAATCCTTTATGTAACAGCATTACAAGCTACTGGAACCATTCTACAGCCGCCTATTTAAGTCTTATAGGCCCCATCTTTTATATAATAGCTAAAGAAGCTACGTTAACCATTCTACACCCGCCATTTTTAGTCTATTAGCCGCCATCCTTAATATAACAGCTATTCAAGGTGCTGAAACCATTCCACTTCAGCCATCTTAAGTGTTATAATTGCCATCCTTTATATAACAGCCATTCAAGCTGCTGGAACAATTCTACAGCCGCCATTATACAGCAGCAATCCTTTATGTAACAGCTATACAAGCTGCTGGAACCATTTCACAGCCACCGTTTTGAGTCTTTTAGCTGCCATCCTTTATACAACAGCCATTCAAGCTGCTGAAACCATTATACAGCCGCCATTTTGAGTATTATTGTCGCCATCCTTTACATAACAGCTATACAAGCTGCTGGAAACATTCTACAGCCGACATTTTGACTCTTTAGCTGCCATCCTTTATACAACAGCCATTCAAGCTGCTGCAATCATTCTACAGCCGCCATTTGGAGTCTTATAGTCGCCATCCTTTACATAACAGCTACACAAGCTGCTGGAAACATTCTACAGCAGCCTATTTGAGTCTTATAGCCGCCATCTTTTATATAACAACCATTCAATATGCTGGAACCATTCTACAGCCGCCGTTTTGAGACTTGTAGCCGCCATCTTTTACATAACGGCTATACAAGCTACTGGAACCATTCTGCAGCCGCCATTTTTAGTCTTATAGTCGCAATCCTTTATATAACAACCATTCAACGTGGAGGAATCATTCTACAACCGCCATTTTGAGTCTTTTAACTGCCATGCTTTATATAGCAGACATTCAAGCTGCTGGAACCATTCTACAACCGCCATTTTGATTCTTATAGCCGCCATCTTTTAAATGACGGCTATAAAAGCTACTGGAACCATTCTACAGCAGTCTATTTGTATCTTATAGCCGCCATCTTTTATATAACAACCATTCAATATGCTGGAACCATTCTACAGCCGCCATTTTGAGACTTGTAGCCGCAATCCTTTATGTAACAGCTATACAAGCTGCTGGAACCATTTCACAGCCACCATTTTGAGTCTTTTAGCTGCCATCCTTTATACAACAGCCATTCAAGCTACTGGAACCATTCTACAACCGCCATTTTGAGTCTTATAACTGCCATCCTTTATATAGCAGACATTCAAGCTGCTGGAACCATTCTACAACCGCCATTTTGATTCTTATAGCCGCCATCGTTTAAATAACGGCTATAAAAGCTACTGGAACCATTCTACAGCCGCCATTATATATCAAACATCCTTTATTCAACAGCTATACAAGCTGCTGGAACCATTCTACAGCCGCCTATTTGAGTCTTATAGCCGCCATCTTTTATATAACAACCATTCAAGCTGCTTAAACCATTCTACAGCCGCCATTATACAGCAGCCATCTTTTATATAACAGCTATACAAGCTGATGGAACCATTCTACAGCAGCTTATTTGAGTCTTATAGCCGCCATTTTTTATATAACAACCATTCAATATGCTGGAACCATTCTACAGCCGCCGTTTTGAGACTTGTAGCCGCCATCTTTTACATAACGGCCATACAAGCTACTGGAACCATTCTGCAGCCGCCATTTTCAGTCTTATAGTCGCAATCCTTTATATAACAACCATTCAACGTGGAGGAATCATTCTACAACCGCCATTTTGAGTCTTAAAACTGCCATCCTTTATATAGCAGACATTCAAGCTGCTGGAACCATTCTAAAGCCGCGATTATACAGCAGCCATCCTTTATATAATAGCAATACATGCTGTTGGAAACATTATACAGCAGCCTTTAGTAGTCTTATGACCGCTATCTTCTATATATTAGCTAAACATGCTGCTTTAACCATTCTACAGCCGCAATTTTGGGTGTTTTAGCCGCCATCTTCTATATGATATTTTACAGCCGCCATTCTGAGTCTATTAACGGCTACTCTTTATATAACAGCCATTCAAGCTGCTGGAACAATTCTACAGCCGCCATTATACAGCAGCAATCCTTTATGTAACAGCATTACAAGCTACTGGAACCATTCTACAGCCGCCTATTTAAGTCTTATAGACCCATTTTTTATATAATAGCTAAAGAAGCTACGTTAACCATTCTACACTCGCCATTTTTAGTCTATTAGCCGCCATCCTTAATATTACAGCTATTCAAGGTGCTGAAACCATTCTACTTCAGCCATCTTAAGTGTTATAATTGCCATCCTTTATATAACAGCCATTCAAGCTGCTGGAACAATTCTACAGCCGCCATTATACACTTTTGAGTCTTATTGTCGCCATCCTTTACATAACAGCTATACAAGCTGCTGGAAACATTCTACAGCCGACATTTTGAGTCTTTAGCTGCTATCCTTTATACAACAGCCATTCAAGCTGCTGAAACCATTCTACAGCCGCCATTTGGAGTCTTATAGTCGCCATCCTTTACATAACAGCCGTACAAGCTGCTGGAACCATTCTACAGCAGCCTATTTGAGTGTTATAGCCACCATCTTTTATATAACAACCATTCAATATGCTGGAACCATTCTACAGCCGCCGTTTTGAGACTTGTAGCCGCCATCTTTTACATAACGGCTATACAAGCTACTGGAACCATTTTGCAGCCGCCATTTTCAGTCTTATAGTCGCCATCCTTTATATAACAACCATTCAACGTGGAGGAATCATTCTACAACCGCCATTTTGAGTCTTTTAACTGCCATCCTTTATATAGCAGACATTCAAGCTACTGGAACCATTCTGCAGCCGCCATTTTCAGTCTTATAGTCGCCATCCTTTATATAACAACCATTCAACGTGGAGGAATCATTCTACAACCGCCATTTTGAGTCTTAAAACTGCCATCCTTTATATAGCATACATTCAACCTGCTGGAACCATTGTAAAGCCGCCATTATACAGCAGCCATCCTTTATATACTAGCAATACATGCTGCTGGAATCAATATACAGCAGCCATTAGTAGTCTTATAACCGCTATCTTCAATATATTAGGTAAACAAGCTGCCTTAACTATTCTACAGCCGCAATTTTGGGTGTTTTAGCCGCCATCTTCTATATGATATTTTACAGCCGCCATTCTGAGTCTATTAACGGCTACTCTTTATATAACAGCCATTCAAGCTGCTGGAAGAATTCTACAGCCGCCATTATACAGCAGCAATTCTTTATGTAACAGCATTACAAGCTACTGGAACCATTCTACAGCCGCCTATTTAAGTCTTATAGCCCCCATCTTTTATATAATAGCTAAAGAAGCTACGTTAACCATTCTACACCCGCCATTTTTAGTCTATTAGCCGCCATCCTTAATATAACAGCTATTCAAGGTGCTGAAACCATTCTACTTCAGCCATCTTAAGTGTTATAATTGCCATCCTTTATATAACAGCCATTCAAGCTGCTGGAACAATTCTACAGCCGCCATTATACAGCAGCAATCCTTTATGTAACAGCTATACATGCTGCTGGAACCATTTCACAGCCACCACTTGGAGTCTTTTAGCCGCCATCCTTTATACAACAGCCATTCAAGCTGCTGAAACCATTCTACAGCCGCCATTTTGAGTCTTATTGTCGCCATCCTTTACATAACAGCTATACAAGCTGCTGGAAACATTCTACAGCCGACATTTTGAGTCTTTAGCTGCCATCCTTTATACAACAGCCATTCAAGCTGCTGGAATCATTCTACAGCCGCCATTTGGAGTCTTATAGTCGCCATCCTTTACATAACAGCTATACAAGCTGCTGGAACCATTCTACAGCAGCCTATTTGAGTCTTATAGCCGCCATCTTTTATATAACAACCATTCAATATTCTGGAACCATTTTACAGCCGCCGTTTTGAGACTTGTAGCCGCCATC
The DNA here is from genome assembly GCA_018152135.1 of Drosophila paulistorum. Lineage (NCBI taxonomy): Eukaryota > Metazoa > Arthropoda > Insecta > Diptera > Drosophilidae > Drosophila > Drosophila paulistorum. Next base: position 486,093 of record JAECXG010000811.1, on the reverse strand, counting down.
TTTTACATAACGGCTATACAAGCTACTGGAACCATTTTGCAGCCGCCATTTTCAGTCTTATAGTCGCCATCCTTTATATAACAACCATTCAACATGGAGAAATCATTCTTAAACCGCCATTTTGAGTCTTTTAACTGCCATCCTTTATATAGCAGACATTCAAGCTACTGGAACCATTCTGCAGCCGCCATTTTCAGTCTTATAGTCGCCATCCTTTATATAACAACCATTCAACGTGGAGGAATCATTCTACAACAGCAGCCATCCTTTATATACTAGCAATACATGCTGCTGGAATCAATATACAGCAGCCATTAGTAGTCTTATAACCGCTATCTTCAATATATTAGGTAAACAAGCTGCTTTAACCATTCTACAGCCGCAATTTTGCGTCTTTTAGCCGCCATCTTCTTTCTTCAATATATTAGGTAAACAAGCTGCTTTAACCATTCTACAGCCGCAATTTTGTGTCTTTTAGCCGCCATCTTCTATATGATAGCTAAACAAGCTGCTTTAACCATTCTACAGCCGCCATTCTGAGTCTATTAGCCGCTATTCCTTATATAACAGCTACACAAGCTGCTAGAACCATTCTGCAGCCGCCATTTTGAGTCTTGTAGCCGCTGTTTTTATATAACAGCCATTCAAGCTGCTGAAATCATTCTACAGCCGCCGTTTTGAGTCTTTTAGCTGCCATCATTTATACAACAGCCTTTCAAGCTGCTGAAACCATTCTACAGCCGCCGTTTTGAGACTTGTAGCCGCCATCTTTTACATAACGGCTATACAAGCTACTGGAACCATTCTGCAGCCGCCATTTTCAGTCTTATAGTCGCAATCCTTTATATAACAACCATTCAACGTGGAGGAATCATTCTACAACCGCCATTTTGAGTCTTTTAACTGCCATCCTTTATATAGTAGACATTCAAGCTGCTGGAACCATTCTACAACCGCCATTTTGATTCTTATAGCCGCCATCTTTTAAATAACGGCTATAAAAGCTACTGGAACCATTCTACAGCAGCTTATTTGAGTCTTATAGCCGCCATTTTTTATATAACAACCATTCAATATGCTGGAACCATTCTACAGCCGCCGTTTTGAGACTTGTAGCCGCCATCTTTTACATAACGGCTATACAAGCTACTGGAACCATTTTGCAGCCGCCATTTTCAGTCTTATAGTCGCCATCCTTTATATAACAACCATTCAACGTGGAGGAATCATTCTACAACCGCCATTTTGAGTCTTTTAACTGCCATCCTTTATATAGCAGACATTCAAGCTACTGGAACCATTCTGCAGCCGCCATTTTCAGTCTTATAGTCGCCATCCTTTATATAACAACCATTCAACGTGGAGGAATCATTCTACAACCGCCATTTTGAGTCTTAAAACTGCCATCCTTTATATAGCATACATTCAACCTGCTGGAACCATTGTAAAGCCGCCATTATACAGCAGCCATCCTTTATATACTAGCAATACATGCTGCTGGAATCAATATACAGCAGCCATTAGTAGTCTTATAACCGCTATCTTCAATATATTAGGTAAACAAGCTGCTTTAACCATTCTACAGCCGCAATTTTGTGTCTTTTAGCCGCCATCTTCTATATGATAGCTAAACAAGCTGCTTTAACCATTCTACAGCCGCCATTCTGAGTCTATTAGCCGCTATTCCTTATATAACAGCTACACAAGCTGCTAGAACCATTCTGCAGCCGCCATTTTGAGTCTTGTAGCCGCTGTTTTTATATAACAGCCATTCAAGCTGCTGAAATCATTCTACAGCCGCCGTTTTTAGTCTTTCAGCTGCCATCATTTATACAACAGCCTTTCAAGCTGCTTTAACCATTCTACAGCCGCCATTCTGAGTCTATTAGCCGCTATTCCTTATATAACAGCTACACAAGCTGCTGGAATCATTCTACAGCCGCCATTTGGAGTCTTATAGCCGCCATATTTTATATAACAACCATTCAATATGCTGGAACCATTCTACAGCCGCCGTTTTGAGACTTGTAGCCGCCATCTTTTACATAACGGCTATACAAGCTACTGGAACCATTCTGCAGCCGCCATTTTCAGTCTTATAGTCGCAATCCTTTATATAACAACCATTCAACGTGGAGGAATCATTCTACAACCGCCATTTTGAGTCTTTTAACTGCCATCCTTTATATAGCAGACATTCAAGCTGCTGGAACCATTCTACAACCGCCATTTTGATTCTTATAGCCGCCATCTTTTAAATAACGGCTATAAAAGCTACTGGAACCATTCTACAGCAGCTTATTTGAGTCTTATAGCCACCATCTTTTATATAACAACCATTCAATATGCTGGAACCATTCTACAGCCGCCATTTTGAGACTTGTAGCCGCCATCTTTTACATAACGGCCATACAAGCTACTGGAACCATTCTACAACCGCCGTTGTGAGTCTTATAACTGCCATCCTTTATATAGCAGACATTCAAGCTGCTGGAACCATTCTACAACCGCCATTTTGATTCTTATAGCCGCCATCTTTTAAATAACGGCTATAAAAGCTACTGGAACCATTCTACAGCCGCCATTATATATCAAACATCTTTTATTCAACAGCTATACAAGCTGCTGGAACCATTCTACAGCCGCCTATTTGAGTCTTATAGCCGCCATCTTTTATATAACAACCATTCAAGCTGCTGAAACCATTCTACAGCCGCCATTATACAGCAGCCATCTTTTATATAACAGCTATACAAGCTGCTGGAACCATTCTACAGCAGCTTATTTGAGTCTTATAGCCGCCATTTTTTATATAACAACCATTCAATATGCTGGAACCATTCTACAGCCGCCGTTTTGAGACTTGTAGCCGCCATCTTTTACATAACGGCCATACAAGCTACTGGAACCATTCTACAACCGCCGTTGTGAGTCTTATAACTGCCATCCTTTATATAGCAGACATTCAAGCTGCTGGAACCATTCTACAACCGCCATTTTGATTCTTATAGCCGCCATCTTTTAAATAACGGCTACAAAAGCTACTGGAACCATTCTACAGCCGCCATTATATATCAAACATCCTTTATTCAACAGCTATACAAGCTGCTGGAACCATTCTACAGCCGCCTATTTGAGTCTTATAGCCGCCATCTTTTATATAACAGCCATTCAAGCTGCTGGAACAATTCTACAGCCGCCATTATACAGCAGCAATCCTTTATGTAACAGCTATACAAGCTGCTGGAACCATTTCACAGCCACCATTTGGAGTCTTTTAGCCGCCATCCTTTATACAACAGCCATTCAAGCTGCTGAAACCATTCTACAGCCGCCATTTTGAGTCTTATTGTCGCCATCCTTTACATAACAGCTATACAAGCTGCTGGAAACATTCTACAGCCGACATTTTGAGTCTTTAGCTGCCATCCTTTATACAACAGCCATTCAAGCTGCTGGAATCATTCTACAGCCGCCATTTGGAGTCTTATAGTCGCCATCCTTTACATAACAGCTATACAAGCTGCTGGAACCATTCTACAGCAGCCTATTTGAGTCTTATAGCCGCCATCTTTTATATAACAACCATTCAATATGCTGGAACCATTCTACAGCCGCCGTTTTGAGACTTGTAGCCGCCATCTTTTACATAACGGCCATACAAGCTACTGGAACCATTCTACAACCGCCGTTGTGAGTCTTATAACTGCCATCCTTTATATAGCAGACATTCAAGCTGCTGGAACCATTCTACAACCGCCATTTTGATTCTTATAGCCGCCATCTTTTAAATAACGGCTATAAAAGCTACTGGAACCATTCTACAGCCGCCATTATATATCAAACATCCTTTATTCAACAGCTATACAAGCTGCTGGAACCATTCTACAGCCGCCTATTTGAGTCTTATAGCCGCCATCTTTTATATAACAGCCATTCAAGCTGCTGGAACAATTCTACAGCCGCCATTATACAGCAGCAATCCTTTATGTAACAGCTATACAAGCTGCTGGAACCATTTCACAGCCACCATTTGGAGTCTTTTAGCCGCCATCCTTTATACAACAGCCACTCAAGCTGCTGAAACCATTCTACAGCCGCCATTTTGAGTCTTATTGTCGCCATCCTTTACATAACAGCTATACAAGCTGCTGGAAACATTCTACAGCCGACATTTTGAGTCTTTAGCTGCCATCCTTTATACAACAGCCATTCAAGCTGCTGGAATCATTCTACAGCCGCCATTTGGAGTCTTATAGTCGCCATCCTTTACATAACAGCTATACAACCTGCTGGAACCATTCTACAGCAGCCTATTTGAGTCTTATAGCCGCCATCTTTTATATAACAACCATTCAATATGCTGGAACCATTCTACAGCCGCCGTTTTGAGACTTGTAGCCGCCATCTTTTACATAACGGCTATACAAGCTACTGGAACCATTTTGCAGCCGCCATTTTCAGTCTTATAGTCGCCATCCTTTATATAACAACCATTCAACGTGGAGGAATCATTCTACAACCGCCATTTTGAGTCTTTTAACTGCCATCCTTTATATAGCAGACATTCAAGCTACTGGAACCATTCTGCAGCCGCCATTTTCAGTCTTATAGTCGCCATCCTTTATATAACAACCATTCAACGTGGAGGAATCATTCTACAACCGCCATTTTGAGTCTTAAAACTGCCATCCTTTATATAGCATACATTCAACCTGCTGGAACCATTGTAAAGCCGCCATTATACAGCAGCCATCCTTTATATACTAGCAATACATGCTGCTGGAATCAATATAAAGCAGCCATTAGTAGTCTTATAACCGCTATCTTCAATATATTAGGTAAACAAGCTGCTTTAACCATTCTACAGCCGCAATTTTGTGTCTTTTAGCCGCCATCTTCTATATGATAGCTAAACAAGCTGCTTTAACCATTCTACAGCCGCCATTCTGAGTCTATTAGCCGCTATTCTTTATATAGCAGCTATACAAGCTGCTGGAACCATTCTGCAGCCGCCATTTTGAGTCTTGTAGCCGCTGTTTTTATATAGCAGACATTCAAGCTGCTGGAACCATTCTAAAGCCGCCATTATACAGCAGCCATCCTTTATATAATAGCAATACATGCTGCTGGAATCATTATACAGCAGCCTTTAGTAGTCTTATGACCGCTATCTTCAATATATTAGCTAAACACGCTGCTTTAACCATTCTACAGCAGCAATTTTGTGTCTTTTAGCCGCCATCTTCTATATGATAGCTAAACAAGCTGCTTTAACCATTCTACAGCCGCTATTCTGAGTCTATTAGCCGCTATTCCTTATATAACAGCTACACAAGCTGCTGGAACCATTCTAAAGCCGCCATTATACAGCAGCCATCCTTTATATAATAGCAATACATGCTGTTGGAAACATTATACAGCAGCCTTTAGTAGTCTTATAACCGCTATCTTCTATATATTAGCTAAACAATCTGCTTTAACCATTCTACAGCCGCAATTTTGGGTGTTTAAGCCGCCATCTTCTATATGATATTTTACAGCCGCCATTCTGAGTCTATTAACGGCTACTCTTTATATAACAGCCATTCAAGCTGCTGGAACAATTCTACAGCCGCCATTATACAGCAGCAATCCTTTATGTAACAGCATTACAAGCTACTGGAACCATTCTACGGCCGCCTATTTAAGTCTTATAGCCCCCATCTTTTAAATAATAGCTAAAGAAGCTACGTTAACCATTCTACACCCGCCATTTTTAGTCTATTAGCCGCCATCCTTAATATAACAGCTATTCAAGGTGCTGAAACCATTCTACTTCAGCCATCTTAAGTGTTATAATTGCCATCCTTTATATAACAGCCATTCAAGCTGCTGGAACAATTCTACAGCCGCCATTATACAGCAGCAATCCTTTATGTAACAGCTATACAAGCTGCTGGAACCATTTCACAGCCACCATTTTGAGTCTTTTAGCCGCCATCCTTTATACAACAGCCATTCAAGCTGCTGAAACCATTCTACAGCCGCCATTTTGAGTCTTATTGTCGCCATCCTTTACATAACAGCTATACAAGCTGCTGGAAACATTCTACAGCCGACATTTTGAGTCTTTAGCTGCCATCCTTTATACAACAGCCATTCAAGCTGCTGGAATCATTCTACAGCCGCCATTTGGAGTCTTATAGTCGCCATCCTTTACATAACAGCTATACAAGCTGCTGGAACCATTCTACAGCAGCCTATTTGAGTCTTATAGCCGCCATCTTTTACATAACAACCATTCAATATGCTGGAACCATTCTACAGCCGCCGTTTTGAGACTTGTACCCGCCATCTTTTACATAACGGCTATACAAGCTACTGGAACCATTTTGCAGCCGCCATTTTCAGTCTTATAGTCGCAATCCTTTATATAACAACCATTCAACGTGGAGGAATCATTCTACAACCGCCATTTTGAGTCTTAAAACTGCCATCCTTTATATAGCATACATTCAATTTGCTGAAACCATTGTAAAGCCGCCATTATACAGCAGCCATCCTTTATATACTAGCAATACATGCTGCTGGAATCAATATACAGCAGCCATTAGTAGTCTTATAACCGCTATCTTCAATATATTAGCCAAACAAGCTGCTTTAACCATTCTACAGCCGCAATTTTGTGTCTTTTAGCCGCCATCTTCTATATGATAGCTAAACAAGCTGCCTTAACCATTCTACAGCCGCCATTCTGAGTCTATTAGCCGCTATTCCTTATATAACAGCTACACAAGCTGCTGGAACCATTCTGCAGCCGCCATTTTGAGTCTTGTAGCCGCTGTTTTTATATAACAGCCATTCAAGCTGCTGAAATCATTCTACAGCCGCTGTTTTGAGTCTTTTAGCTGCCATCATTTATTCAACAGCCTTTCAAGCTGCTGAAACCATTCTACAGCTGCCATTATACAGCAGCAATCCTTTATGTAACAGCTATACAAGCTGCTGGAACCATTTCACAGCAACCATTTTGAGTCTTTTAGCTGCCATCCTTTATACAACAGCCATTCAAGCTGCTGAAACCATTCTACAGCCGCCATTTTGAGTCTTATAGTCGCAATCCTTTATATAACAACCATTCATCGTGGTGGAATCATTCTACAACCGCCATTTTGAGTCTTAAAACTGCCATCCTTTATATAGCATACATTCAACCTGCTGGAACCATTCTAAAGCCGCCATTATACAGCAGCCATCCTTTATATACTAGCAATACATGCTGCTGGAATCAATATACAGCAGCCATTAGTAGTCTTATAACCGCTATCTTCAATATATTAGCTAAACAATCTGCTTTAACCATTCTACAGCCGCAATTTTGGGTGTTTAAGCCGCCATCTTCTATATGATATTTTACAGCCGCCATTCTGAGTCTATTAACGGCTACTCTTTATATAACAGCCATTCAAGCTGCTGGAACAATTCTACAGCCGCCATTATACAGCAGCAATCCTTTATGTAACAGCATTACAAGCTACTGGAACCATTCTACAGCCGCCTATTTAAGTCTTATAGCCCCCATCTTTTAAATAATAGCTAAAGAAGCTACGTTAACCATTCTACACCCGCCATTTTTAGTCTATTAGCCGCCATCCTTAATATAACAGCTATTCAAGGTGGTGAAACCATTCTACTTCAGCCATCTTAAGTGTTATAATTGCCATCCTTTATATAACAGCCATTCAAGCTGCTGGAACAATTCTACAGCCGCCATTATACAGCAGCAATCCTTTATGTAACAGCTATACAAGCTGCTGGAACCATTTCACAGCCACCATTTTGAGTCTTTTAGCCGCCATCCTTTATACAACAGCCATTCAAGCTGCTGAAACCATTCTACAGCCGCCATTTTGAGTCTTATTTTCGCCATCCTTTACATAACAGCTATACAAGCTGCTGGAAACATTCTACAGCCGACATTTTGAGTCTTTAGCTGCCATCCTTTATACAACAGCCATTCAAGCTGCTGGAATCATTCTACAGCCGCCATTTGGAGTCTTATAGTCGCCATCCTTTACATAACAGCTATACAAGCTGCTGGAACCATTCTACAGCAGCCTATTTGAGACTTATAGCCGCCATCTTTTACATAACAACCATTCAATATGCTGGAACCATTCTACAGCCGCCGTTTTGAGACTTGTAGCCGCCATCTTTTACATAACGGCTATACAAGCTACTGGAACCATTTTGCAGCCGCCATTTTCAGTCTTATAGTCGCAATCCTTTATATAACAACCATTCAACGTGGAGGAATCATTCTACAACCGCCATTTTGAGTCTTAAAACTGCCATCCTTTATATAGCATACATTCAATTTGCTGAAACCATTGTAAAGCCGCCATTATACAGCAGCCATCCTTTATATACTAGCAATACATGCTGCTGGAATCAATATACAGCAGCCATTAGTAGTCTTATAACCGCTATCTTCAATATATTAGGTAAACAAGCTGCTTTAACCATTCTACAGCCGCAATTTTGTGTCTTTTAGCCGCCATCTTCTATATGATAGCTAAACAAGCTGCCTTAACCATTCTACAGCCGCCATTCCGAGTCTATTAGCCGCTATTCCTTATATAACAGCTACACAAGCTGCTGGAACCATTCTGCAGCCGCCATTTTGAGTCTTGTAGCCGCTGTTTTTATATAACAGCCATTCAAGCTGCTGAAATCATTCTACAGCCGCTGTTTTGAGTCTTTTAGCTGCCATCATTTATACAACAGCCTTTCAAGCTGCTGAAACCATTCTACAGCCGCCATTATACAGCAGCAATCCTTTATGTAACGGCTATACAAGCTGCTGGAACCATTTCACAGCCACCATTTTGAGTCTTTTAGCTGCCATCCTTTATACAACAGCCATTCAAACTGCTGAAACCATTCTACAGCCGCGGAGGAATCATTCTACAACCGCCATTTTGAGTCTTTTAACTGCCATCCTTTTTATAGCAGACATTCAAGCTGCTGGAACCATTCTACAACCGCCATTTTGATTCTTACAGCCGCCATCTTTTAAATAACGGCTATAAAAGCTACTGGAACCATTCTACAGCAGTCTATTTGTATCTTATAGCCGCCATCTTTTATATAACAACCATTCAATATGCTGGAACCATTCTACAGCCGCCATTTTGAGACTTGTAGCCGCCATCTTTTACATAACGGCCATACAAGCTACTGGAACCATTGTACAACCGCCGTTTTGAGTCTTATAACTGCCATCCTTTATATAGCAGACATTCAAGCTGCTGGAACCATTCTACAACCGCCATTTTGATTCTTATAGCCGCCATCTTTTAAATAACGGCTATAAAAGCTACTGGAACCATTCTACAGCCGCCATAATATATCAAACATCCTTTATTCAACAGCTATACAAGCTGCTGGAACCATTCTACAGCAGCTTATTTGAGTCTTATAGCCGCCATTTTTTATATAACAACCATTCAATATGCTGGAACCATTCTACAGCCGCCGTTTTGAGACTTGTAGCCGCCATCTTTTACATAACGGCTATACAAGCTACTGGAACCATTCTGCAGCCGCCATTTTCAGTCTTATAGTCGCAATCCTTTATATAACAACCATTCAACGTGGAGGAATCATTCTACAACCGCCATTTTGAGTCTTTTAACTGCCATCCTTTATATAGCAGACATTCAAGCTGCTGGAACCATTCTTCAACCGCCATTTTGATTCTTATAGCCGCCATCTTTTAAATAACGGCTATAAAAGCTACTGGAACCATTCTACGGCAGTCTATTTGTATCTTATAGCCGCCATCTTTTATATAACAACCATTCAATATGCTGGAACCATTCTACAGCCGCCTATTTAAGTCTTATAGCCCCCATCTTTTATATAATAGCTAAAGGAGCTACGTTAACCATTCTACACCCGCCATTTTTAGTCTATTAACCGCCATCCTTAATATAACAGCTATTCAAGGTGCTGAAACCATTCAACTTCAGCCATCTTAAGTGTTATAATTGCCGTCCTTCATATAACAGCCATTCAAGCTGCTGGAACAATTCTACAGCCGCCATTATACAGCAGCAATCCTTTATGTAATAGCTATACAAGCTGCTGGAACCATTTCACAGCCACCATTTTGAGTCTTTTAGCCGCCATCCTTTATACAACAGCCATTCAAGCTGCTGAAACCATTCTACAGCCGCCATTTTGAGTCTTATTGTCGCCATCCTTTACATAACAGCTATACAAGCTGCTGGAAACATTCTACAGCCGACATTTTGAGTCTTTAGCTGCCATCCTTTATACAACAGCCATTAAAGCTGCTGGAATCATTCTACAGCCGCCATTTGGAGTCTTATAGTCGCCATCCTTTACATAACAGCTATACAAGCTGCTGGAACCATTCTACAGCAGCCTATTTGAGTCTTATAGCCGCCATCTTTTATATAACAACCATTCAATATGCTGGAACCATTCTACAGCCGCCGTTTTGAGACTTGTAGCCGCCATCTTTTACATAACGGCTATACAAGCTACTGGAACCATTTTGCAGCCGCCATTTTCAGTCTTATAGTCGCCATCCTTTATATAACAACCATTCAACGTGGAGGAATCATTCTACAACCGCCATTTTGAGTCTTTTAACTGCCATCCTTTATATAGCAGACATTCAAGCTACTGGAACCATTCTGCAGCCGCCATTTTCAGTCTTATAGTCGCCATCCTTTATATAACAACCATTCAACGTGGTGGAATCATTCTACAACCGCCATTTTGAGTCTTAAAACTGCCATCCTTTATATAGCATACATTCAACCTGCTGTAACCATTGGAAATCCGCCATTATACAGCAGCCATCCTTTATATACTAGCAATACATGCTGCTGGAATCAATATACAGCAGCCATTAGTAGTCTTATAACCGCTATCTTCAATATATTAGGTAAACAAGCTGCTTTAACCATTCTACAGCCGCAATTTTGTGTCTTTTAGCCGCCATCTTCTATATGATAGCTAAACAAGCTGCTTTAACCATTCTACAGCCGCCATTCTGAGTCTATTAGCCGCTATTCTTTATATAACAGCTACACAAGCTGCTGGAACCATTCTGCAGCCGCCATTTTGAGTCTTGTAGCCGCTGGTTTTATATAACAGCCATTCAAGCTGCTGAAATCATTCTACAGCCGCCGTTTTGAGTCTTTTAGCTGCCATCATTTATACAACAGCCTTTCAAGCTGCTGAAACCATTCTACAGCCGCCATTTGGAGTCTTATAGTCGCCATCCTTTACATAAAAGCTATACAAGCTGCTGGAACCGTCTACAACCGCTTGTCTGGGCCGCGATCCTATACGAGCAATACAAGCTGCTGAAAACATTCTACTGCCGCCGTTTTTAGTCCTTTAGCCGCCATCCTTTATATAACAGCTACATAAGCTGCTGGAACCATTCCGCAGCCGCCATTTTGAGTCTTGTAGCCGCTATATTTTATATAACGGCTATACAAGCTACTGGAACCATTCTGCAGACTCCATTTTGAGTCTTATAGCCGCCATTCTGTTTATAACAGCTGTACAAGCTGCTGGAACCGATCTACAACCGCTTGTCTGGGCCGCGATCCTTTATATACGAGCTATACAAGCTGCTGAAAACATTCCACTGTCACCGTTTTTAGTCCTATAGCCGCCAATCTTTATATAACAGCTACACAAGCTGCTGGAACCTTTCTGCAGCCGCCATTTTGAGTCTTGTAGCCGCTTTTTTTATATAACAGCCATTCAAGCTGCTGAAACCTTTCTACAGCCGCCATTTTGAGTCTTATAGCCGTGATCTGGAACCATTCTACAGACGCCGTTTTGAGTCTTTTAGCTGCCATCCTTTATACAACAGCCTTTCAAGCTGCTGAAACCATTCTACAGCCGCCATTTTGAGTCTTATAGCCGCCATCTTTTATATAACAACCATTCAAGCTGCTGGAACAATTCTACAGCCGCCATTATACAGCAGCAATCCTTTATGTAACAGCTATACAAGCGGCGTTAACCATTCTACACCCGCCTTTTTTAGTCTATTAGCCGCCATCCTTAATATAACAGCTATTCAAGGTGCTGAAACCATTCTACTTCAGCCATCTTTAGTGTTATAATTGCCATCCTTTATATAACAGCCATTCAAGCTGCTGGAACAATTCTACAGCCGCCATTATACAGCAGCAATCCTTTATGTAACAGCTATACAAGCTGCGTTAACCATTCTACACCCGCCATTTTTAGTCTATTAGCCGCCATCCTTAATATAACAGCTATTTAAGGTGCTGGAACCATTCTACTTCAGCCATCGTTAGTATTATAATTGCCATCCTTTATATAACAGCCATTCAAGCTGCTGGAACAATTCTACAGCCGCTATTATACAGCAGATATCCTTTAGGTAACAGCTATACAAGCCGCTGGAACCATTTCACAGCCGCCATTTTGAGTCTTTTAGCTGCCATCTTTTATAAAACAGCCATTTACGCCGCTGAAACCATTCTACAGCCGCCATTTTGAGACTTGTAGCCGCCATCTTTTACATTACCGCCATACAAGTTACTGGAACCATTCTACAACCGCCATTTTGAGTCTTATAACTGCCATCTTTTATATAGCAGACATTCAAGCTGCTGGAATCATTCTACAGCCGCCATTTGGAGTCTTATAGTCGCCATTCTCTACACAACAGCTATACAAGCTGCTGAAACCGATCTACAACCGCTTGTCTGGGCCGCGATCCTTTATATACGAGCTAAACAAGCTGCTAAAAAAAATTCTACTGCCGCCGTTTTTATACCATACACCCATAGGGTGAAATGGTATATTAAAGTCGCCAAAATGTATGTAACAGGCAGAAGGAAGCTTTTCCGACCCCATAAAGTATATATATTCTTGATCAGTATCAACAGCCGAGTCGATCTAGCCATGTCCGTCTGTCCGTCCGTCTGTCCGTCCGTCCGTCCGTCCGTCCGTCCGTCCGTCCTTCCGTCCGTCCGTCTGTCCGTCCGTATGAACGCCTAGATCTCGGAGACTATAAGAGATAGAGCCACCAAATTTAGAATGTAGGCTCGTGTAGTATGTAGAGTGATCGAGTTTGTTTCAAATTTTTGCCACGCCCCTTTCCGCCCCCGCAATTCAAAAAAAACGTTTATCTCAAAAACTATTGCAGCTAAAGACACCATATTTGGTATGTATATTTGCTTAGTAATTGCGCACATTTTGTATATATAAAGATTTTGCCACGCCCCTTTCCGCCCCCGAAATTTGAAAAACTCGATTATCTCCCCTAATTTTTAACCCTGTGGAATCAAATTTGCCACACTTAAATTTAATACTAATACCCATCAAAATACTAAATTTGATTAAAATCGAACAAAAAATAGCCAAGTTATGCATAAAACCGTTTTTCCATAAGGCCGGAGTTGGCCGTTGGCAGGTGGTGGCGCTAAGGTGCTCATATGCATGAGTGAGCGAGATACTAAGATATGCTTGTAAAAAGCTTGTAAACAGAACTTTTTTAAAATAGGCAAATGCATTTGTTATTACAAATTTGAAATATTTGTTTTACTGGTGTATGGTATACCTAAGTCGGCGAGACGACTTACTTACTTCATTAGTCCTATAGCCGCCATCCTTTATATAACAGCCATTCAAGCTTTCTAGAGTTATTCTACAGCCGTCATTTTGAGTCTTATAGCCGTTAATTGGAAACACTCTAGAGCCACCATTTTGACACTTGTAGCCACCATCTTTTATATAACGGCTATACAAGCTACTGGAACCATTCTGCAGCCGCCATTTTGAGTCTTGTAGTCGCCATCCTTTATATAACAACCATTCAACGTGGTGGAATCATTCTACAACCGCCATTTTGAGTCTTAAAACTGCCATCCTTTATATAGCATACATTCAACCTGCTGAAACCATTCTAAAGCCGCCATTATACAGCAGCCATCCTTTATATACTAGCAATACATGCTGCTGGAATCAATATACAGCAGCCATTAGTAGTCTTATAACCGCTATCTTCAATATATTAGGTAAACAAGCTGCTTTAACCATTCTACAGCCGCAATTTTGCGTCTTTTAGCCGCCATCTTCTATATGATAGCTAAACAAGCTGCTTTAACCATTCTACAGCCGCCATTCTGAGTCTATTAGCCGCTATTCTTTATATAACAGCTACACAAGCTGCTGGAACCATTCTGCAGCCGCCATTTTGAGTCTTGTAGCCGCTGTTTTTATATAACAGCCATTCAAGCTGCTGAAATCATTCTACAGCCGCCGTTTTGAGTCTTTTAGCTGCCATCATTTATACAACAGCCTTTCAAGCTGCTGAAACCATTCTACAGCCGCCATTTGGAGTCTTATAGTCGCCATCCTTTACATAACAGCTATACAAGCTGCTGGAACCGATCTACAACCGCTTGTCTGGGCCGCGATCCTATACGACCTATACAAGCTGCTGAAAACATTCTACTGCCGCCGTTTTTAGTCCTATAGCCGCCATCCTTTATATAACAGCTACATAAGCTGCTGGAACCATTCCGCAGCCGCCATTTTGAGTCTTGTAGCCGCTATATTTTATATAACGGCTATACAAGCTACTGGAACCATTCTGCAGACTCCATTTTGAGTCTTATAGCCGCCATTCTGTTCATAACAGCTGTACAAGCTGCTGGAACCGATCTACAACCGCTTGTCTGGGCCGCGATCCTTTATATACGAGCTATACAAGCTGCTGAAAACATTCCACTGTCACCGTTTTTAGTCCTATAGCCGCCAATCTTTATATAACAGCTACACAAGCTGCTGGAACCTTTCTGCAGCCGCCATTTTGAGTCTTGTAGCCGTGATCTGGAACCATTCTACAGACGCCGTTTTGAGTCTTTTAGCTGCCATCCTTTATACAACAGCCTTTCAAGCTGCTGAAACCATTCTACAGCCGCCATTTTGAGTCTTATAGTCGCCATTCTTTACATAACAGCTATACAAGCTGCTGGAAACATTCTACAGCCGACATTTTGAGTCTTTTAGCTGCCATCCTTTATACAACAGCCATTCAAGCTTTCTAGAGTTATTCTACAGCCGCCATTTGGAGTCTTATAGTCGCCATCCTTTACATAACAGCTATACAAGCTGCTGGAACCGATCTACAACCGCTTGTCTGGGCCGCGATCGTATACGACCTATACAAGCTGCTGAAAACATTCTACTGCCGCCGTTTTTAGTCCTATAGCCGCCATCCTTTATATAACAGCTACATAAGCTGCTGGAACCATTCCGCAGCCGCCATTTTGAGTCTTGTAGCCGCTATATTTTATATAACGGCTATACAAGCTACTGGAACCATTCTGCAGACTCCATTTTGAGTCTTATAGCCGCCATTCTGTTCATAACAGCTGTACAAGCTGCTGGAACCGATCTACAACCGCTTGTCTGGGCCGCGATCCTTTATATACGAGCTACACAAGCTGCTGAAAACATTCCACTGTCACCGTTTTTAGTCCTATAGCCGCCAATCTTTATATAACAGCTACACAAGCTGCTGGTACCTTTCTGCAGCCGCCATTTTGAGTCTTGTAGCCGCTTTTTATACCATACACCCATAGGGTGAAATGGTATATTAAAGTCGCCAAAATGTATGTAACAGGCAGAAGGAAGCTTTTCCGACCCCATAAAGTGTATATATTCTTGATCAGTATCAACAGCCGAGTCGATCTAGCCATGTCCGTCTGTCCGTCCGTCTGTCCGTCCGTCCGTCCGTCCGTCCGTCCGTCTGTCCGTCCGTATGAACGCCTAGATCTCGGAGACTATAAGAGATAGAGCCACCAAATTTAGAATGTAGGCTCGTGTAGTATGTAGAGTGATCGAGTTTGTTTCAAATTTTTGCCACGCCCCTTTCCGCCCCCGCAATTCAAAAAAAAACGTTTATCTCAAAAACTATTGCAGCTAGAGACACCATATTTGGTATGTATATTTGCTTAGTAAATGCGCTCGTTTTGTATGTATAAAGATTTTGCCACGCCCCTTTCCGCCCCCGCAATTAAAAAAAAATGTTTTTCTCAAAAACTATTGCAGCTAGAGACACCATATTTGGTATGTATATTTGCTTAGTAATTGCGCACATTTTGTATATATAAAGATTTTGCCACGCCCCTTTCCGCCCCCCAAAATTTGAAAAGCTCGATTATCTCCCCTAATTTTTAACCTTGTGGAATCAAATTTGCCACACTTAAATTTAATACTAATACCCAGCAAAATAATAAATTTGATTAAAATCGGACAAAAAATAGCCAAGTTATGCATAAAACCGTTTTTCCATAAGGCCGGAGTTGGCCGTTGGCAGGTGGTGGCGCTAAGGTGCTCATATGCATGAGTGAGCGAGATACTAAGATATGTTTGTAAAAAGCATGTGAACAGAACTTTTTTAAAATAGGCAAATGCATTTGTTATTACAAATTTGAAATATTTGTTTTACTGGTGTATGGTATACCTAAGTCGGCGAGACGACTTACTTACTTCATTAGTCCTATATCCGCCATCCTTTATATAACAGCCATTCTAGCTTTCTAGAGTTTTGAGTCTTATAGCCGTTAATTGGAAACACTCTACAGCCACCATTTTGACACTTGTAGCCACAATCTTTTATATAACGGCTATACAAGCTACTGGAACCATTCTGCAGCCGCCATTTTGAGTCTTGTAGTCGCCATCCTTTATATAACAACCATTCAACGTGGTGGAATCATTCTACAACCGCCATTTTGAGTCTTAAAACTGCCATCCTTTATATAGCATACATTCAACCTGCTGAAACCATTCTAAAGCCGCCATTATACAGCAGCCATCCTTTATATAACGGCTATACAAGCTACTGGCACCATTCTGCAGCCGCCATTTTGAGTCTTATAACCGCTATTCTTTATATAACAGCTGCGCAAGCTACTGGAACCATTCTACAGTCGCCATTATGTGTTTTATGGCCGCCATCTTTTGTAAAAGAGCTATATAGGCTGCTGGAATCATTCTACAGCCGCCATTTAAGTCCTATAGCAGCCATGTTTTATATAACAGCTACACAAGCTGCTGAAGCCAGTCTACAGTCGCCATTTTGAGTCTTGTAGCCGCCGTTGTTTATATAACGGCAATACAAGCTACTGGCACCATTCTGCAGCCGCCATTTTGAGTCTTATAACCGCCATTCTTTATATAACAGCTACGCAAGCTTCTGGAGCCATTCTACAGTCGCCATTTTGAGTCTTATAGCCGCCATCCTTTATATTACAGCTATACAAGTTACTGGCAACATTCTGCAGCCGCCATTTTGTACCTTTTATCCGCCATCCTTTATATAACAACTACACAGGCTGCTGGAACCATTCTACAGTCGCCATTTTGTGTCTTATGGCCGCTATTCTTAAAATAACAGCTATACAGGCTGCTGGAACCATTCTACAGCCGCCATTTAAGTCCTATAGCAGCCATGTTTTATATAACAGCTACACAAGCTGCTGAAGCCAGTCTACAGTCGCCATTTTGACTCTTATAGCCGCCATCCTTTATATAACGGCTATACAAGCTACTGGCACCATTCTGCAGCCGCCATTTTGAGTCTTATAACCGCTATTCTTTATATAACAGCTACGCAAGCTACTGGAACCATTCTACAGTCGCCATTATGTGTTTTATGGCCGCCATCTTTTGCAAAAGAGCTATGTAGGGTAGCCATTTTGGGTATTATAGCCGACATATGGAACCATTCTACAGCCGCCATTTTTAGTCTTTTAGCCACCATTTTTAGTCTGTTAGCCGCCATCTTTTATATAACGGCTATACAACCTACTGGACCCAATCTGCAGCCGTCATCTTGAGTCTTATATCCGCCATCCTTTATATAACGGCTATACAAGCTATTGGCACCATTCTGCATCCGCCATTTTGAGTCTTATAACCGCCATCTTTTGTTAAACAGCAATACAGGCTGCTGGAACCATTCAGCCGCCATTTTAAGTCCTATAGCAGAAATCTTTTATATAACAGCTATACAAGATGCTGAAGCCAGTCTACAGCTGCCATTTTGACTCATATAGCCGCCATCCTTTATATAGCAGCCATTTAAGCTGCTGGAACATTTCTACAGCCGCCATTTTAAGTATTATAGCCGACATATGAAACCATTCTACAGCCGCCATTTTTAGTCTTATAGCCGCCATCTTTTCTATTACGTCTATACAAGCTACTGGAACCATTCTACAGCCGCCATTTTGAGTCTTATAGCCGACATCTGGAACCATTCTATAGCCGCCATTTTGAGTCATACACCCGACATCGTGTATATAACAGCAATACAAGCTGCTGGAACCATTCTACAGTCGCTATTTTGTGTCTTATGGCCGCTATTCTTTATATAACAGCTACACAGGCTGCTGGAATCATTCTACAGCCGCCATTTTAAGTCCTATAGCAGCCATCTTTTATATAACAGCTATACAAGCTGCTGAAGCCAGTCTACAGCCGCCATTTTGACTCTTATAGCCGCCATCCTTTATATAACGGCTATACAAGCTACTGGCACCATTCTGCAGCCGCCATTTTGAGTCTTATAGACGACATCTGGACCCATTCTACAGTCGCCATTTTGAGTCTAATAGCCGACATCTGGAACCATTCTACAGCCGCCATTTTGAGTCATACACCCGACATCTTGTATATAACAGCAATACAAGCTACTGGAACCGTTCTACAGTCGCCATTTTGTGTCTTATGGCCGCTATTCTTAAAATAACAGCTATACAGGCTGCTGGAACCATTCTACAGCCGCCATTTAAGTCCTACAGCAGCCATCTTTTATATAGCAGCTATACAAGCTGCTAAAGCCAGTCTACAGCTGCCATTTTGACTCTTATAGCCGCCATCCTTTATATAACGGCTATACAAGCTACTTGCACCATTCTGCTGCCATTATGAGTCTTATAACCGCCATTCTTTATATAACAGCTACACAAGCTACTGGAACCATTCTACAGTCGCCATTTTGTGTCTTATAGCCCCTACTCTTTTTTTAACAGCTATACAGGCTACCAGAAACATTCTACAGCCGCCATTTTAAGTCCTATAGCAGCCATCTTTTACATAACAGTTATACAAGCTGCTGAAGCCAGTCTACAGCCTCCATTTCGACTCTTATAGCCGCCGTCCTTTATATAGCAGCCATTTAAGCTGCTGGAACCATTCTTGATTAAAATCGGACAAAAAATAGCCAAGTTATGCATAAAACCGTTTTTCCATAAGGCCGGAGTTGGCCGTTGGCAGGTGGTGGCGCTAAGGTGCTCATATGCATGAGTGAGCGAGATACTAAGATATGTTTGTAAAAAGCATGTGAACAGAACTTTTTTAAAATAGGCAAATGCATTTGTTATTACAAATTTGAAATATTTGTTTTACTGGTGTATGGTATACCTAAGTCGGCGAGACGACTTACTTACTTCATTAGTCCTATATCCGCCATCCTTTATATAACAGCCATTCTAGCTTTCTAGAGTTTTGAGTCTTATAGCCGTTAATTGGAAACACTCTACAGCCACCATTTTGACACTTGTAGCCACAATCTTTTATATAACGGCTATACAAGCTACTGGAACCATTCTGCAGCCGCCATTTTGAGTCTTGTAGTCGCCATCCTTTATATAACAACCATTCAACGTGGTGGAATCATTCTACAACCGCCATTTTGAGTCTTAAAACTGCCATCCTTTATATAGCATACATTCAACCTGCTGAAACCATTCTAAAGCCGCCATTATACAGCAGCCATCCTTTATATAACGGCTATACAAGCTACTGGCACCATTCTGCAGCCGCCATTTTGAGTCTTATAACCGCTATTCTTTATATAACAGCTGCGCAAGCTACTGGAACCATTCTACAGTCGCCATTATGTGTTTTATGGCCGCCATCTTTTGTAAAAGAGCTATATAGGCTGCTGGAATCATTCTACAGCCGCCATTTAAGTCCTATAGCAGCCATGTTTTATATAACAGCTACACAAGCTGCTGAAGCCAGTCTACAGTCGCCATTTTGAGTCTTGTAGCCGCCGTTGTTTATATAACGGCAATACAAGCTACTGGCACCATTCTGCAGCCGCCATTTTGAGTCTTATAACCGCCATTCTTTATATAACAGCTACGCAAGCTTCTGGAGCCATTCTACAGTCGCCATTTTGAGTCTTATAGCCGCCATCCTTTATATTACAGCTATACAAGTTACTGGCAACATTCTGCAGCCGCCATTTTGTACCTTTTATCCGCCATCCTTTATATAACAACTACACAGGCTGCTGGAACCATTCTACAGTCGCCATTTTGTGTCTTATGGCCGCTATTCTTAAAATAACAGCTATACAGGCTGCTGGAACCATTCTACAGCCGCCATTTAAGTCCTATAGCAGCCATGTTTTATATAACAGCTACACAAGCTGCTGAAGCCAGTCTACAGTCGCCATTTTGACTCTTATAGCCGCCATCCTTTATATAACGGCTATACAAGCTACTGGCACCATTCTGCAGCCGCCATTTTGAGTCTTATAACCGCTATTCTTTATATAACAGCTACGCAAGCTACTGGAACCATTCTACAGTCGCCATTATGTGTTTTATGGCCGCCATCTTTTGCAAAAGAGCTATGTAGGGTAGCCATTTTGGGTATTATAGCCGACATATGGAACCATTCTACAGCCGCCATTTTTAGTCTTTTAGCCACCATTTTTAGTCTGTTAGCCGCCATCTTTTATATAACGGCTATACAACCTACTGGACCCAATCTGCAGCCGTCATCTTGAGTCTTATATCCGCCATCCTTTATATAACGGCTATACAAGCTATTGGCACCATTCTGCATCCGCCATTTTGAGTATTATAACCGCCATCTTTTGTTAAACAGCAATACAGGCTGCTGGAACCATTCAGCCGCCATTTTAAGTCCTATAGCAGAAATCTTTTATATAACAGCTATACAAGATGCTGAAGCCAGTCTACAGCTGCCATTTTGACTCATATAGCCGCCATCCTTTATATAGCAGCCATTTAAGCTGCTGGAACATTTCTACAGCCGCCATTTTAAGTATTATAGCCGACATATGAAACCATTCTACAGCCGCCATTTTTAGTCTTATAGCCGCCATCTTTTCTATTACGTCTATACAAGCTACTGGAACCATTCTACAGCCGCCATTTTGAGTCTTATAGCCGACATCTGGAACCATTCTATAGCCGCCATTTTGAGTCATACACCCGACATCGTGTATATAACAGCAATACAAGCTGCTGGAACCATTCTACAGTCGCTATTTTGTGTCTTATGGCCGCTATTCTTTATATAACAGCTACACAGGCTGCTGGAATCATTCTACAGCCGCCATTTTAAGTCCTATAGCAGCCATCTTTTATATAACAGCTATACAAGCTGCTGAAGCCAGTCTACAGCCGCCATTTTGACTCTTATAGCCGCCATCCTTTATATAACGGC
Organism: Drosophila paulistorum; assembly: GCA_018152135.1. Lineage (NCBI taxonomy): Eukaryota > Metazoa > Arthropoda > Insecta > Diptera > Drosophilidae > Drosophila > Drosophila paulistorum. The sequence continues at coordinate 464,517 of JAECXG010000811.1, read as the reverse complement.
TATACAAGCTACTGGCACCATTCTGCAGCCGCCATTTTGAGTCTTATAGACGACATCTGGACCCATTCTACAGTCGCCATTTTGAGTCTAATAGCCGACATCTGGAACCATTCTACAGCCGCCATTTTGAGTCATACACCCGACATCTTGTATATAACAGCAATACAAGCTACTGGAACCGTTCTACAGTCGCCATTTTGTGTCTTATGGCCGCTATTCTTAAAATAACAGCTATACAGGCTGCTGGAACCATTCTACAGCCGCCATTTAAGTCCTACAGCAGCCATCTTTTATATAGCAGCTATACAAGCTGTTAAAGCCAGTCTACAGCTGCCATTTTGACTCTTATAGCCGCCATCCTTTATATAACGGCTATACAAGCTACTTGCACCATTCTGCTGCCATTATGAGTCTTATAACCGCCATTCTTTATATAACAGCTACACAAGCTACTGGAACCATTCTACAGTCGCCATTTTGTGTCTTATAGCCCCTACTCTTTTTTTAACAGCTATACAGGCTACCAGAAACATTCTACAGCCGCCATTTTAAGTCCTATAGCAGCCATCTTTTACATAACAGTTATACAAGCTGCTGAAGCCAGTCTACAGCCTCCATTTCGACTCTTATAGCCGCCGTCCTTTATATAGCAGCCATTTAAGCTGCTGGAACCATTCTACAGCCGCCATTTTGTGTTTTATGGCCGCCATCTTTTAAATAACAGTTACACAAGCTACTGGAGCCATTCTACAGTCGCCATTTTGTGGCTTTTGCCCGCCATCTTTTTTATAACTGCCATACAAGCTGCTGGAACCATTCTAGAGCCGCCATTTTTAGTCTTATAACCGCCATCTTTTGTAAAACAGTTATACAGTCTGCTGGAACCAATCTGCAGCCGCCATTTTGAGTCTTATGGCCGCCATCCTTTATATAACGGTTAAACAAGCTACTGGCACCATTCTGCAGCCGCCATTTTGAGTCTTATAACCGCCATCTTTTGTAAAACAGTTATACAGGCTGCTCGAACCATTCTACAGCCGCCATTTTAAGTCCTATAGCAGCCATCTTTTGTATAACAGCTATGCAAGCTACTGAGACCACTCTCGAGCCGCCATTTTGACTCTTATAGCCGCCATCCTTTATATAGCAGCCATTTAAGCTATAATTCAATTCAACCGCCGCCGCGTGCAGACGTGTTTTTTAATGCACTCCGCAAAATTTAGAGTAAAATTAATGAAGTAAGTAAGTCGTCTCGCCGACTTAGGTATACCATACATCAGTAAAACAAATATTTCAAATTTGTAATAACAAATGCATTTGCCTATTTTAAAAAGTTCTGTTCACATGCTTTTTACAAGCATATCTTAGTATCTCGCTCACTCATGCATATGAGCACCCTAGCGCCCCACCCGCCAACGGCCTTATGGAAAAACGGTTTTATGCATAACTTGGCTATTTTTTGTCCGATTTTGATCAAATTTGGTATTTGCTGGGTATTAGTATTAAATTGAAGTGTACCAAATTTGATTGCACAAGGTAGAAAATTACGGGAGATAATCGAGTTTTTCAAATTTCGGGGGCGGAAAAGAGCGTGGCAAAATTGCAGCTAGAGACACCATATTTGGTATGTATATTTGCTTAGTAATTGCGCACATTTTGTATATATAAAGATTTTGCCACGCCCCTTTCCGCCCCCCAAAATTTGAAAAACTCGATTATCTCCCCTAATTTTTAACCTTGTGGAATCAAATTTGCCACACTTAAATTTAATACTAATACCCAGCAAAATACTAAATTTGATTAAAATCGGACAAAAAATAGCCAAGTTATGCATAAAACCGTTTTTCCATAAGGCCGGAGTTGGCCGTTGGCAGGTGGTGGCGCTAAGGTGCTCATATGCATGAGTGAGCGAGATACTAAGATATGTTTGTAAAAAGCATGTCAACAGAACTTTTTTAAAATAGGCAAATGCATTTGTTATTACAAATTTGAAATATTTGTTTTACTGGTGTATGGTATACCTAAGTCGGCGAGACGACTTACTTACTTCATTAGTCCTATATCCGCCATCCTTTATATAACAGCCATTCTAGCTTTCTAGAGTTTTGAGTCTTATAGCCGTTAATTGGAAACACTCTACAGCCACCATTTTGACACTTGTAGCCACAATCTTTTATATAACGGCTATACAAGCTACTGGAACCATTCTGCAGCCGCCATTTTGAGTCTTGTAGTCGCCATCCTTTATATAACAACCATTCAACGTGGTGGAATCATTCTACAACCGCCATTTTGAGTCTTAAAACTGCCATCCTTTATATAGCATACATTCAACCTGCTGAAACCATTCTAAAGCCGCCATTATACAGCAGCCATCCTTTATATAACGGCTATACAAGCTACTGGCACCATTCTGCAGCCGCCATTTTGAGTCTTATAACCGCTATTCTTTATATAACAGCTGCGCAAGCTACTGGAACCATTCTACAGTCGCCATTATGTGTTTTATGGCCGCCATCTTTTGTAAAAGAGCTATATAGGCTGCTGGAACCATTCTACAGCCGCCATTTAAGTCCTATAGCAGCCATGTTTTATATAACAGCTACACAAGCTGCTGAAGCCAGTCTACAGTCGCCATTTTGAGTCTTGTAGCCGCCGTTGTTTATATAACGGCAATACAAGCTACTGGCACCATTCTGCAGCCGCCATTTTGAGTCTTATAACCGCCATTCTTTATATAACAGCTACGCAAGCTTCTGGAGCCATTCTACAGTCGCCATTTTGAGTCTTATAGCCGCCATCCTTTATATTACAGCTATACAAGTTACTGGCAACATTCTGCAGCCGCCATTTTGTACCTTTTATCCGCCATCCTTTATATAACAGCTACACAGGCTGCTGGAACCATTCTACAGCCGCCATTTTGAGTCATACACCCGACATCTTGTATATAACAGCAATACAAGCTGCTGGAACCAATCTACAGTCGCCATTTTGTGTCTTATGGCCGCTATTCTTAAAATAACAGCTATACAGGCTGCTGGAACCATTCTACAGCCGCCATTTAAGTCCTATAGCAGCCATGTTTTATATAACAGCTACACAAGCTGCTGAAGCCAGTCTACAGTCGCCATTTTGACTCTTATAGCCGCCATCCTTTATATAACGGCTATACAAGCTACTGGCACCATTCTGCAGCCGCCATTTTGAGTCTTATAACCGCTATTCTTTATATAACAGCTACGCAAGCTACTGGAACCATTCTACAGTCGCCATTATGTGTTTTATGGCCGCCATCTTTTGCAAAAGAGCTATGTAGGGTAGCCATTTTGGGTATTATAGCCGACATATGGAACCATTCTACAGCCGCCATTTTTAGTCTTTTAGCCACCATTTTTAGTCTGTTAGCCGCCATCTTTTATATAACGGCTATACAACCTACTGGACCCAATCTGCAGCCGTCATCTTGAGTCTTATATCCGCCATCCTTTATATAACGGCTATACAAGCTATTGGCACCATTCTGCATCCGCCATTTTGAGTCTTATAACCGCCATCTTTTGTTAAACAGCAATACAAGCTGCTGGAACCATTCAGCCGCCATTTTAAGTCCTATAGCAGAAATCTTTTATATAACAGCTATACAAGATGCTGAAGCCAGTCTACAGCTGCCATTTTGACTCATATAGCCGCCATCCTTTATATAGCAGCCATTTAAGCTGCTGGAACATTTCTACAGCCGCCATTTTAAGTAATATAGCCGACATATGAAACCATTCTACAGCCGCCATTTTTAGTCTTATAGCCGCCATCTTTTCTATTACGTCTATACAAGCTACTGGAACCATTCTACAGCCGCCATTTTGAGTCTTATAGCCGACATCTGGAACCATTCTATAGCCGCCATTTTGAGTCATACACCCGACATCGTGTATATAACAGCAATACAAGCTGCTGGAACCATTCTACAGTCGCTATTTTGTGTCTTATGGCCGCTATTCTTTATATAACAGCTAAACAGGGAGCTGGAACCATTCTACAGCCGCCATTTTAAGTCCGATAGCAGCCATCTTTTATATAACAGCTATACAAGCTGCTGAAGCCAGTCTACAGCCGCCATTTTGACTCTTATAGCCGCCATCCTTTATATAACGGCTATACAAGCTACTGGCACCATTCTGCAGCCGCCATTTTGAGTCTTATAGACGACATCTGGACCCATTCTACAGTCGCCATTTTGAGTCTAATAGCCGACATCTGGAACCATTCTACAGCCGCCATTTTGAGTCATACACCCGACATCTTGTATATAACGTCTATACAAGCTACTGGCACCATTCTGCAGCCGCCATTTTGAGTCTTATGTCCGCCATTCTTTATATGACAGATACACAAGCTACTGGAGCCATTCTAAAGTCGCCATCTTGAGTCTTATATCCGCCATCCTTTATATAACGGCTATACAAGCTACTGGCACCATTCTGCAGCCGCTATTTTGTGCCTTATAACCGCTATCTTTTATATAACAGCTACACAGGCTGCTGGAATCATTCTACAGCCGCCATTTTAAGTCCTATAGCAGCCATCTTTTATATAACAGCTATACAAGCTGCTGAAGCCAGTCTACAGCCGCCATTTTGACTCTTATAGCCGCCATCCTTTATATAACGGCTATACAAGCTACTGGCACCATTCTGCAGCCGCCATTTTGAGTCTTATAGACGACATCTGGACCCATTCTACAGTCGCCATTTTGAGTCTAATAGCCGACATCTGGAACCATTCTACAGCCGCCATTTTGAGTCATACACCCGACATCTTGTATATAACAGCAATACAAGCTGCTGGAACCGTTCTACAGTCGCCATTTTGTGTCTTATGGCCGCTATTCTTAAAATAACAGCTATACAGGCTGCTGGAACCATTCTACAGCCGCCATCTACAGCAGCCATCTTTTATATAGCAGCTATACAAGCTGCTAAAGCCAGTCTACAGCTGCCATTTTGACTCTTATAGCCGCCATCCTTTATATAACGGATATACAAGCTACTTGCACCATTCTGCTGCCATTATGAGTCTTATAACCGCCATTCTTTATATAACAGCTACACAAGCTACTGGAACCATTCTACAGTCGCCATTTTGTGTCTTATAGCCCCTACTCTTTTTTTAACAGCTATACAGGCTACTATCTTTTACATAACAGTTATACAAGCTGCTGAAGCCAGTCTACAGCCTCCATTTCGACTCTTATAGCCGCCGTCCTTTATATAGCAGCCATTTAAGCTGCTGGAACCATTCTACAGCCGCCATTTTGTGTTTTTTGGCCGCCATCTTTTAAATAACAGTTACACAAGCTACTGGAGCCATTCTACAGTCGCCATTTTGTGGCTTTTGCCCGCCATCTTTTTTATAACTGCCATACAAGCTGCTGGAACCATTCTAGAGCCGCCATTTTTAGTCTTATAACCGCCATCTTTTGTAAAACAGTTATACAGTCTGCTGGAACCAATCTGCAGCCGCCATTTTGAGTCTTATGGCCGCCATCCTTTATATAACGGTTAAACAAGCTACTGGCACCATTCTGCAGCCGCCATTTTGAGTCTTATAACCGCCATCTTTTGTAAAACAGTTATACAGGCTGCTGGAACCATTCTACAGCCGCCATTTTAAGTCCTATAGCAGCCATCTTTTGTATAACAGCTATGCAAGCTACTGAGACCACTCTCGAGCCGCCATTTTGACTCTTATAGCCGCCATCCTTTATATAGCAGCCATTTAAGCTATAATTCAATTCAACCGCCGCCGCGTGCAGACGTGTTTTTTAATGCACTCCGCAAAATTTAGAGTAAAATTAATGAAGTAAGTAAGTCGTCTCGCCGACTTAGGTATACCATACATCAGTAAAACAAATATTTCAAATTTGTAATAACAAATGCATTTGCCTATTTTAAAAAAGTTCTGTTCACATGCTTTTTACAAGCATATCTTAGTATCTCGCTCACTCATGCATATGAGCACCCTAGCGCCCCACCCGCCAACGGCCTTATGGAAAAACGGTTTTATGCATAACTTGGCTATTTTTTGTCCGATTTTGATCAAATTTGGTATTTGCTGGGTATTAGTATTAAATTGAAGTGTACCAAATTTGATTGCACAAGGTAGAAAATTACGGGAGATAATCGAGTTTTTCAAATTTCGGGGGCGGAAAAGAGCGTGGCAAAATCTTTATACATACAAAATGTGCGCATTTATTGAGCAAATATGCATACCAAATATGGTGTCTCTAGCTGCAATAGTTTTTGAGAAAAACGTTTTTTTTGAATTGCGGGGACGGAAAGGGGCGTGGCAAAAATTTGAAACAAACTCGATCACTCTACATACTACACGAGCCTACATTCCAAATTTGGTGGCTCTATCTCTTATAGTCTCCGAGATCTAGGCGTTCATACGGACGGACGGACAGACGGACGGACAGACGGACATGGCTAGATTGACTCGGCTGTTGATACTGATCAAGAATATATATACTTTATGGGGTCGGAAAAGCTTCCTTCTGCCTGTTACATACATTTTGGCGACTTTAATATACCATTTCACCCTATGGGTGTATGGTATAAAAATAAAAAGACCGCGTTTGCAAAAATTGTGTAGGGCTCTCAGTCGCCTCAGAGACGCCTATTTACAGTCATATTGCTATTAGTTTGTTCTAATAGCAATAAATACTAAGTTGCAACAACAAAGTGAGCACTTTTTTTGGAAAAGCCATGTCCACCAATTCGGGCCCAAGCTCTCTCGATCCCCACCAGCAACAGGTACAAGAGCTACTTGTACAACAACAACATGAGCGTCGTCTCTCGGTCCAACGCAATAACGCGTACTTTTCGGTGGTGTCGCCGACCCCACTGAATGCTACCGTAAGCAATAACACCGAAAGTGCAAGCCACTCAGCAACAGCAAGCCACAACAGCAATTTACCGTAGAGAGAGCAGTGTGCTTCTCCATCGATAACTGGGTCACCGATTGCACCGACCAGCACCGTCAGCTCGTTGACAGCAACTACTGCAACGTCTGCAGAAGTATTGACCTGCCTCAAGCCGTCATCGACAAGTCGCCCAGAGTCAGCCACGACAAGAAACCCAACGACTTCTGTCCAAACTGGAATGGATAGATATATTAAAATAACTAAGCGGAAGCTAAGCCCGCAAAAGAAAAAAAGTGGCAATACGCCGAAAATAACAAAAACAAATGAACGAGCAGCACTTCTAAGCGGAAATCGTTTTAAAATTCTTGCCGATCAGCAAGACGATCAAGCCGGCGCTGTGGATAAAGTTAAATCGGCTAGACCACCCCCTCTATACATCCGTGAAGCCAACTGCAGCGCCCTGATTTCGAAGCTAGTAGAAACAGTAGGGGCAAATAACTTTGTTGTAACCCCTCTCAACAGGGGTAACATAAAAGAAATTAAATGTCAAACCCAAACTGAGGACAATTTCCGCATCATCGAAAAGTACCTCCGTAATGCTAACATAAACTTCTATACCTACCAACTAAAAAGCAGTAAAGGGCTCCAGGTTGTGTTAAAGAGGATCGAGCCATCGGTCCCACCTCAAGAAATAGCAGACGCATTGGCCGAAAAAGGGTTTGCGGTTAAGTTCGTTGTCAATATCATCAACAGGAATAAAGTCGCACAGCCGCTCTTTAAAATCGAGCTCCAACCAGATGCAAAGCGGTCGAAGCCAAATGAAGTGCATCCAATCTACAACCTTCAGCTCCTATTGCACAGAAGAATCACCGTAGAGGAGCCTCATAAGAGATACCAACCACCTCAGTGTAAAATTGCCAGGAATACAATGCTGCAGAGGACATTGACATGTGCGTCTCTGCACTTGAGTCGATGCTGGGAGCTGCAGCAAGAGTATCTACTCCACATGCCTCTACTTACGCTAAACCTGCTGTCAGGCCTACGAACCGGCGGATAGAACTATTAGTAACGGAAAAACGACGTCTAAGAAGCGAATGGCAGATTACTCGATCAGCAGTAGCAAAACTTCGCCTAAGGCATGCCAGCCGCAACCTCTCCAAGGAGTTAAGACAAGAGGAAATCTGGGCTCAAAGGAAATACATAGAAAAGCTCAGTCCATCCAGCACTAAACATCCTCTGTGGAAAGCCCACCCAACTTTAAGCGCTCCTACAGAGACAGTTTCACAAATAAGGGGCCCAACCGGTGGATGGGCCCGCAGCGACGAAGAGAGGGCATCCGTATTTGCCACACATGTTAAAATAGTTTCCCAGCCAAATCTAACATCAAACTCATTTGTACTTCCCCCTTCGAGCACATTAACGGATAGTGAGTACTCGGAAGTCCAATCGGATGAGATCACTGCAGTTATTAAAAACCACATAAAGCCGAACAAAGCCCCTGGCCATGACCTAATCACACCGAAAATGATCCTAGAACTCCCTACCATCGCCATACAATACATCTGCAAAATGTTCAACGCTATAATAAGAATTGGCTACTTCCCAAGAGCATGGAAAAGGTCCACTATCATCATGATTCCTAAAGTGGGAAAGGACAAAACCCAACCATCATCCTATAGGCCAATTAGTTTGCTGCCATGTCTTTCGAAGCTTTTTGAAAAGGTCCTGCAGATTTGTCTAAACTCATTTCTGGCATCGGAGAACACAATCCCTTCTCACCAGTTCGGCTTCCGCGAAAAACATGGGACAATTGAACAAGTCAATCGTATAACATCCGAAATAAGAACAGCATTCGAACTAAAAGAATACTGTACGGCTGTCTTTCTCGACGTTGCCCAGGCTTTCGACAGAGTCTGGCTGGAGGGTCTAATGTTCAAAATCCGGCAGAAACTCCCAAAGTACACCCACAAACTCATGGAATCTTACCTTTACAATAGGGAATTCGCTGTAAGATGTTATGGCTCCGTCTCGGCTGACTTTGAAATCGAAGCTGGTGTACCGCAAGGCAGTGTACTCGGACCATTGCTCTATCTGCTGTACACTGCAGACTTACCAACGAGTTTAGGACTTACAACGTCCACTTTTGCCGATGACACGGCAATCCTCAGCAGATCCAAATGCCCGATACAAGCCTCTGCAAAATTAGAGGAACACATCAAGGTGGTAGAGGAATGGCTAGCAACATGGCGTATCCGGGTCAACGAGCTGAAATGCAAACATGTTACATTTACGCTTAACCTAGATTACCAAAACGTTAGAGGACTGAAATCTAAACTTCCTAATCTCGATGTATGTAGATAGTCTTTCTTTTGAGCACAACATTCTACAGAGACGTGGCTAAAACCTGATATTGCTGATGCATCGTTTTTTTCCACAAACTTTTCTATATTCAGCCGTGACCGGATTTCTCGCGTAGGCGGTGGCGTTCTGATAGCTGTTAATGCAGCTTTATCATCTGAAATAATTCAATTTTCTAGAACCCAGGATATTGAGTTTGTCGGTGTTAAAGTAAATCTTAAATCTTTTAATGCTTTTATTACTTGTTCCTATATTCCCCCATTGTCAGACATTATGGTCTATTTAAATCATTTAGAGGCAATTCAGTTTGTCTCCTCTTTAGTTACTAGTCAAGACATGCTCATAGTTTTAGGTAATTTGAATTTACCTGCTTTGTCATGGTCACTAACAGATGAATCTACCATGTTGCTGTCCTCTATGTCCCATGACTTTATTTATGGCCTTTTAGGCTTATCTTTATCCCAAGTCAATCCTGTCTTAAGTTCTAATGCAAAATCATTAGCTCTTGTTTTTGTATTGGATTCTTCTTATTGTGATGTTTCTAGGATCGAATTTTTTGTTCTACCCTCACTATCACCATTACTTGGTTCAAATGAGTTACCTCCAACTAGGTGCTTTCGTAAGACTGACTTTGCCAGCCTTAATTAAAACATTACTACTACCGATTGGTCTTATCTGTACAATTGTAGAGATATGAACTCAGCTGTTCTTTTTTTTTATGATACTCTGAATTCACTCTTTGATATTTGTGTGCCTCTTGGTAGGCAGGAGCGGCTAAATAAACCTCCCTGGTTCTCCAGAGAACCATAGAGGTCCATATTTTTAAAATGTGGACTCGATATTATAAGAAGTTTCAAAAACACGCCATTCATCAGATTACGCTCTGTATACAGTCGCTCGTTCAAAATTCATGGTGCTTAATACACAATGCTATAAGAATTATCTTCAGCGCTGTAAGCTTCAGTTTTCTTCTGACACTAAACAATTTTATATATTTTTGTTAATTCTAAACGTAAGACCTCTATGCATCCATCTTTTTTGTCCTTTCAAAATAAAAAAGCGAGCACTGATCAGGCAATTGCCGATATGTTTGCGAGTTTTTTCAAAACAGCTTATTCCTCAACGGAATATCGAGCAAGTCCGTATCCTTGTCATTTAAAAAAGGCGTTTTGTATTTTTAATCCAGTAATTGATGAAAGTTCTCTTCTTAGTGAACTTAAACTGGTTAATCCTGTTTATTCTCCGGGGCCAGATGGTCTACCTGGATGTGTACTCAGGTTCTGTGCAAACGCATTATGTAAATCCATTTTCCATTTATTTGGAAGAAATCGTATATCATTCCTCTTCATAAAAGTGGCAAACAGTCCGACGCCTCTAACTATAGGGGGTATCTCAAAATTGTTCGCTATTCCGAAAGATTTCGAGAAAATTATAACTTCTCAATTGCAACATTTTTGCAGCTCTATTATTTCGCCATGCCAACATGAGTTTGTGAAACGTAGATCTACAACCACTAACCTTTTAGAATTTACATCAATAATTATCAATACATCCGTGGAGCCAACTGCAGCGTCCTGATTTCGAAGCTAGTAGAAACAGTAGGGGCAAATAACTTTGTTGTAACCCCTCTCAGCAGGGGTAACATAAAAGAAGTTAAATGTCAAAACCAGACTGAGGACAATTTCCGCATCATCGAAAAGTACCTCCGTAATGCTAACATAAACTTCTATACCTACTAACTAAAAAGCAGTAAAGGGCTCCAGGTTGTATTAAAGGGGATCGAGCCATCGGTCCCACCTCAAGAAATAGCAGACGCATTGGCCGAAAAAGGGTTTGATGCAAAGCGGTCGAAGCCAAATGAAGTGCATCCAATGTACAACCTTTAGCTCCTATTGCACAGAAGAATCACCGTAGAGGAGCCCCATAAGAGATACCAACCATCTCAGTGTAAAAACTGCCAGGAATACAACCACACCTCTAACAATTGCAATCTTAGGTCAGTGTGTGTTGGCTGCGGCGAACATCATAAAGATGGCATTTGCACCAAGGACAGAAACAACATCGTACTAAGACTATGCAGTAACTGTGGAGAGAACCACACAGCCAACTACAGGGGATGTCCTGTCTTCAATGATCTTAAATCGCACCTAAACGGGCGTAAACCCCCAGCTGGACCAAAAATCACCTTCAACGCCTCCAAAACTACACCGGAGGTATTCTTCGCCAAGGCTGTTAGATCATCTAACATGCCTGCTACAACCAATCCTAGTGTATCCTTCGCTAGTGTACTCCGAACTGGAGAGACGGAGCCCGCGAAAGAGACCCCGTCACTCCACCATCTACAGAATCCGCAACCTAGCGCACCAGAGCTTGGCCAGCAAACTCCAAGTGGTTTAGAGGCCCTATTGATCTCACTTAATCAAAACATGACCACTTTTATGACGTTCATGCAAAACTGTATGCAGGAACTGATGCGGAATCAAAACCTGCTTATCCAGAAGCTTATCGAGAATAAATAATGGCTTCCCTACGTCTATGTCTTTGGAACGCTAATGGCGTCTCCAAGCACAAAAATGAACTGCAACTATTCCTAGACTCAAGTGAAATCGACGTCATGCTGACATCGGAAACACATTTAACATCAAAAAAAAGTGCGTCTAACGGTTAGACACGATAGAAGTGAAACCTTCCGTAAAACAAACTGAGAGAGAATGAGACGAAAACAGCATTAGGAGCGGGATAATTATATGTTCATTATAATATTGCTATAATGGTCATATTTTATTTTCTTCATTTTATTATTTTTATGACGTAATATACACATGTTTCACTTTATATATATAGTACATATATTTTCGGTGAATATTAATATTCACGTCTTTTCGCAATCAAGTATCAAATTAAAAGAAAAAGCTTGTACCAAAAATTCTGTTTCTAAGCGAACGCAATGCATGCGAACGAATTCTAACGGATCTTTTCCATGCTCTCTTCTTTGCATACGCTTTGTGTTTGCTGTGCGAAATAAGAGTGAGAACCGTACCAAGTGAAGACATGTGCGTAGCACACGCGGTTGCTATTATGAGCGTCGTAACGCGTGTATTACACAGACGTACTAACATACACACAAACATTCGTAGGACGCTTGGTCTAAGCAAGTATTAGGTAGTGTAGTATAGCTATACATAATGCCTTCTCGCTCACCGTAGCTCCGTAATACGCAGGCGCGCACACATACGTACTAGCATACATACGTATGACGCTTGAACTGACACTAAAGCAAGTATTAGGCAGTGCAGTATACATACTACAATACTCACTCTACTAGCGTGGCTCAGCAGTACGCAGCCACACACATATACGTATATCAACATATAACGCTTCGTAGCCAAGAGTGGGGAGGCTACGAAGCACCGCACAAAGAGGAGACGGAGAATAAGGAACGCTATATAACTCTGTTCTATCTCATTCTCTCGCAGGCTATATACTATAAGATCTATATGTATGTCTCTTTTTAGTGTCGCTTTTTCGTTTCATCGAGTCTCAAATCACTCCCAACGATTCTAAAGAAGTTTTCACTTCAAAAATAACTTTCAAATACCAAAATACACCTTCTACGCAACAAACCATCCAGACGGAAAAGCTCATGGCGTGACTGGTATCCTAATCAAAAACCGTATAAAACACTCGTTCCTCAACAGATTCGAAACACAGCACCTACAAGCAACTGCTATAACCTTCCAAACCAGCTGCGGCAACACTACGTTGGTTGCCCTGTACTGCCCACCACGATTCTCAATCTCTGAAAAGGAATTCACCGGTTTCGTTAACACACTCGGAGAACGCTTCATTGCAGCAGGGGACTATAACGCCAAACATACGCACTGGGGATCTCGCCTGGTAAATCCTAAAGGGAAGCAGTTGTACAATACAATAGTCAACCCACTCAATAAGATGGATTGCGTCTCACCGGGTAGGCCTACTTATTGGCCCACAGATCCATAGAAAATGCCTGACTTGATTGATTTCGCAGTAACCAAGAGGATTCCGCGTAATCGGATCACTGCGGAAACACTGCTAGATTTAACCTCCGATCACTCTCCAGTGCTATTCACACTGTTAACAAGACCTCAAGTACTTGATCGCCCATATATGCTTACAAACAACAAAACAAATTGGCTTAAATTTAAAATGTACATGAGTGCCCACATTGACTGTTCGCAAAACTGGACGCTGCAGAGGACATTTACATGTGCGTCTCTGCACTTGAGTTGATGCTGGGAGCTGCAGCAAGAGTATCTACTCCACATGCCTCTACTTACGCTAAACCTGTTGACAGGCCTACGAACCGGCGGATAGAAGAATTAGTGACGGAAAAACGACTTCTAAGAAGAGAATGGCAGATTACTCGATCACCAGCAGCAAAACTTCGCCTAAGGCATGCCAGCCGCAATCTCTCCAAGGAGATAAGACAAGAGGAAATCTGGGCTCAAAGGAAATACATAGAAAAGCTTAGTTCATCCAGCACTAAACATCCTCTGTGGAAAGCCCACCCAACTTTAAGCGCTCCTACAGAGACAGTTTCACCAATAAGGGGTCCAACCGTTGGATGGGCCCGCAGTGACGAAGAGAGGGCATCCGTATTTGCCACACTTCTTAAAATAGTTTTTCAGCCAAATCCAACATCAAACTCATTTGTACTTCCCCCTTCGAGCACAGCACGGACAGTGAGTACTCGGAACTCCAATCGGATGAGATCACTGCAGTTATTAAAAACCACATAAATCCGAACAGCAGCCCCTGGCCATGACCTAATCACACCGAAAATGATCCTACCATCGCCATACAATACATCTGCAAAATATTCAACGCTATAATAAGAATTGGCTACTTCCCAAGAGCTTGGAAGAGGTCCACTATCATCATGATTCCTAAAGTGGGAAAGGACAACACCCAACCACCATCCTATAGGCCAATTAGTTTGATGCCATTTCTTTCGAACCTTTTTGAAAAGGTCCTGCAGATTTGTCTAAACTCATTTCTGGCATCGGAGAACACAATCCCTTCACACCAGTTTGGCTTCCGCGAAAAACATGTGACAATTGAACAAGTCAATCGTATAACATCCGAAATACGAATAGCATTCGAACTAAAAGAATACTGTACGGCTGTCTTTCTCGACGTTGCCCAGGCTTTCGACAGAGTTTGGCTGGAGGGTCTAATGTTCAAACTCCGGCAGAAACTCCCACAGTACACCCACAAACTCATGGAATCTTACCTTTACAATAGGAACTCCGCTGTAAGATGTAATAGGGTCGTCTCGGCTGACTTTGAAATCGAAGCTGGTGTACCGCTCTGCCTGCTGAACACTGCAGACTTACCAACGACTTTAGGACTTACAACGTCCACTTTTGCCGATGACACGGCAATCCTCAGCAGATCCAAATCCCGATACAAGCCTCTGCAAAATTAGAGGAACACCTCAAGGTGGTAGAGGAATGGCTAGCAACCTGGCGTATCCGGGTCAACGAGCAGAAATGCAAACATGTTACATTTACGCTTAACAGAAGAAACTGTCCAGCTCTAATGCTAAACAACGTACCAATTCCACAAGCCGTGGATGTCACTTACCTTGGTATCCACCTAGACAGAAGACTAACTTGGCGCAAGCACATCGAGGCAAAAAAGTCACAGCTTAAACTGAAAGCGAGTAGCTTACATTGGATCATCAATGCTCGGTCACCTCTACGTCTGGAGTATAAAGTCCTCCTATACAACTCCGTACTGAAACGCATCTGGACTTACGGTGCCGTACTATGGGGAAATGCAAGTACCAGCAATGTCGACATTATACAAAGGGCGCAGTCGAAGATTTTAAGATCAATCACTGGGGCTCCGTGGTTCATACGGAAAGACAACATTCAAAATGATCTAAATATATCTAGCGTAAAATCTGAAATAGGTAGTCAACAACTAAAGTATTCTGCGAAACTGGATGTACACCCTAATGTTCTTGCCAATTCCCTTACGCGAACTAATAATAGAACACGTCTTAAAAGAAATGACAGACCAACCCAATAATAAATGATTGGGGCCGCCTGCAATATCCCCTGGATATATCTTAAGTACTAGATTAAGAAAAATATCTCAAACTTGTTGTTCGGCTCAAATTTAAGAGTAGATTCAACAAATATATATTAAACGTTAAAAAAAAATAATAATTATCAAGGGGTTCAAAAATGGTAAACAAACTTATGTCATATACACTGACTTCAGCAAAGCCTTTGATTCCGTTAATCATACCCTATTACTTTCTAAGCTGATCGACATTGGGTTTCCACCCCTTTTCCTTTCTTGGGTTCAAGAATATTTAACAAATAGAAAACAGAAGGTACTTTTTAAGTCTTTTCCCTCTGCTTTTAACACTATTCATTAACGATCTTCTATCAGTCATTGTTCATTCCCGTGTGCTTATGTATGCTGACGATGTCAAGCTTTGTCTTACTTATAAAGATGCAGATTTATTTAGTCGGCTACAAGCTGATCTTAAAAACTTTCAATCCTGGTGCCAGTTTAATCTACTAAATCTTAACACTACCAAATGTAATGTAATGACTTTTTTTTCGTAACTCTCGTTAACTGGTCACTTATTTTCTTAACAATAGTCCTTTAAAACGTCTTAATAATATGAATGATTTGGGCGTACTTATGGACCAGAAGTTAAATTTTAACACCCATATTTCCACCACGGTCGCAAAGGCCATGAGTGTCCTGGGTTTCATTAAAAGATGGTCAAAAGAATTTGATGACCCCTATACAACTAAAGTTCTTTTTATTTCGCTTGTCCGTCCTATTTTAGATTATGGATCTTGCATTTGGTCACCCCAATATGAGTCGCACCAGATTAGACTTGAATCCGTTCAAAAGCAGTTCTTGCTATTTGCTCTTCGTGGCTTAAGCTGGGATCGCAATGTCAATTTGCCTTCGTATTCTAGTAGACTTCTCTTGATTAACCTTCCTTCCCTAACTAACCGTAGAATTATGCTTAGTGTTATTTTTATGCACAAGCTCCTAATTGGTGATATCGACTCGCTTGAGTTATTAGCTCAGGTAAATCTGTCAGTACCATGTAGACGGAGTAGACATCCTTTGATTCCTTTATCCCTTAGTCGTTGTTCTTCTAACTATGCCCTGAATGAACCTTTTAGGGTCCTCTGCTCTGATTACAACCTTCTATTCCCTGTAATAGGCTCAGAGTTTTCTATTAATATGATAAAAACTTCTATCCTATCCCCTTTAGTTAGTAGAAAGCTATAGAAGTATATATTTATTTGTTTGTCTGTTTTTTCTATTGTGTATTTGTCCACGCGATTCGTGCCGTGCGTTATACGGCTGCACCCCTCGGTCGGTCGAGAGGGAGGTGGTCAGTTATCTGCTTGGTCTCGCGCGTAACAGACTTTGTCCTGGTGTCGTATGGGCCACTTGAACGTACTGCGCATAGTATCGTCAACGTCCGTTAAACGTAACAGCTTTAAAACAGCTCGAACCATTCCAAATTCGCCATTTTGAGTCTTATAGTCGCCATCCTTTACATAACAGCTATACCAGCTGCTGGAACCATTCTACAACCTCTTTTCTAGGCCGCGATCCTTTGTATACGAGCTATACAAGCTGCTGGAACTATTCTAGTGCCGCCGTTTTTAGTCCTATAGTCGCCATCCTTTATATAACAGCTACACAAGCTGCTGGAACCATTCTTCAGCCGCTATTTTGAGGCTTGTAGCCGCTATCTTTTATATAACAACCATTCAACATACTGGAACCATTCTACAGCCGCCATTTTGAGTCTTATAGCCACCATATTCTATATAATGGCTATTCAAGTTACTGGAACCATTTAACAACCGCCATTTTGAGTCTTATAGCCGCCATCCTTTATATAACAGCCATTCAAGCTGCTGGAACCATTCTACAGCCGCCATTTTAAGTCTTTTAGCCGCCATTTTTTATGTACGAGCTATACAAGCTGCTGGATCCATTTTTCTGCCGCCATTTGTAGTCTTATAGCCGCCATCCTTTATGTATCAGCCGTTTAAGCTGCAAGAACCATTCTGCTGCTGCCTATTTAAGTCTTATAGCCGCCATTTTTTGTACAACAGCTAAACAAGCTGCTGGCACCATTTTATGCCAGGCATTTTGAGTCTTTTAGCCGCCATCCTTTATATAACAACCAATCAAGCTGCTGGAACCATTTTACAACCGTCATTTTGAATCTTATAGCCGCTATCCATTTTATAAAAAAAAAACTTTCCCTCGTTGTAGAGGGCGGACGTTTTTTTTTTGCGCTTATCAACTTTTATTTTTTTCTCGCGATTAAATTCTTTTCTATAACTTGTAAATTCTTTATCGGCTTAATTAATAATAATTCTAGCCTCCGAATTTGATTTTCATAACGCGAATTCTTGCTGTCGCTTTTGTATTTTTGTTTAAATTTAAATAAAATCAAAACTTATAACAATACTTGCGTTAGCGGTGTTGTTGTTTTGCTTATCTCTTTTGCTTTTGTGTCTTTACCGTTTTAACTAACTCTCGCACTCTTGCGTACAAATTGTTGTTGCATGTTTTCTTGTTTGATTTGCGCTCTCGTCTTTTGCCTACCCGCGACTTTGTGCTTTCTTGGTCTTTTAATTCTTTAGTTGTGAAGGTTAACTCTGCACATTAACCCTTGTGTCAGAACTGGACAGTTTATTCTTATACACAGATTTTTAACCTTTAGAATTTTTATTTTTTTGTATTTCCTTTTTTAATTAAATTAAACTTTTTGATAAAATGGTTGTCTGCTCAAAAAAGAATTGCATAGTTGTCACTAATGCGGTTGACTCCCATGATTATATTTTTTGTTGGTTGTGTGACAATGCGGTTCACGTTAAGTGTGCAGGTTACACAGGCAGAATCAAGGAGTCTATTGCTAAAGGTGGTGGCTTAAAATATGGATGTGATGCTTGCCGGGAGGTCGAGAATGAGATGCGCTCTTTCATGAGGCGGACTAGAGATAGTTTTGACACTTTAAGGGCAGGTTTTAATAAACTCCAAGCGGAGTTTACTGCGGTGGAGACTCAGTTCAGGAGTTTATCGCTTATGAATGAGTCTCCGAAACGTAAAAGGACCAGTCCTTGGGGTGTTTCTGTATCTATAGATCCGCCAGCGTCTCGTATCGTCCCCGACCGGTCTCATGCGACGTCCACTCTTAATGTACTGTAGTATATTCATACAAATAATCACTCAACACAATGAGCTCAACTTGTAACACTTTGTTGCAAGTATAAACAATTAAAAATATACGCATTAAAATATAATTGTGCACTTGAATATGTTCATATGTATACATTGAAGTATTCACATAAACATATTCAAGTAAACATACAATTAAGCATGAACATATATGTATGTACATTTGTATATGCACATACATATATTCACATAAGCACTGTATGCACAAGCGTAACATGAGCTAGAGCCAGGCCAGCGTGTGACCGCTGACCAAGCACTTTGATGCATGCGCTCCAACAGTATGTATGTATGTACTGACACTCTCCCTCTCTTTTGTAGCTGTCGCATAAGTCGCAGCATAAGAATATATATGTAAAATTAGCCTAAGCAAAAGAATAATTTGGAATAAAGAATCAATTCTTAAATTTCAATCAAACGACACAGACGTGTCTTTTCTTATTATTTATATATATTTATAACCCAATGGAACCCGGTCAAAGGAGGTTTTTACAGTACAGCAATTGATATCGTTTAAGAGCCCGGTTGTGAATGCTATTACGGAATTACCGGTATCACCTGGGAATGATCTCTTAAAAACGATGCCTATTGTAGTGTCCGATGTGTCCGGGCAATTACCCATTCCAATGGAAATTGCCGATAGTCCTAAAAGTATCGAGGGCCCCGTAAACAAGTTGACTGCTGCAGTGGGTGACTTGTCCAACGTTTCTGCTGCGGCTGACGCTTCGGGACCGCGGCCTCTCGTTG
The DNA here is from genome assembly GCA_018152135.1 of Drosophila paulistorum. NCBI lineage: Eukaryota > Metazoa > Arthropoda > Insecta > Diptera > Drosophilidae > Drosophila > Drosophila paulistorum. The sequence goes on along the minus strand of JAECXG010000811.1, from coordinate 445,202 downwards.
GCATACCACCAAAGAAACAAACATATATCTGTTGTCACATCTGATGATGTAATATATTCGGAAGAAAGTTAACGTCTCGAATTTCGGTGGAAAAGTTTAAATGTTCATATTCTCCAGACATCTCGTCCTTTAACATTAGTGTTTCTGCTAATATCTTCGACACTATATGTCGAGAAGATTTTTGGCCGAAACATATAATAGTTAAGGAATATACTGTAAAAAAGAAAAATCGGCAACCGATTCGCTTGCCAACAACAACAACTAATTCTATTCCTGCCACATCAGCATCTGCTGGTGTGTGAAAAAACTAGCTTCGTCCCTTAACCTAGATTACCAAAACGTTAGAGGACTGAAATCTAAACTTCCTAATCTCGATGTATGTAGATAGTCTTTCTTTTGAGCACAACATTCTACAGAGACGTGGCTAAAACCTGATATTGCTGATGCATCGGTTTTTTCCACAAACTTTTCTATATTCAGCCGTGACCGGATTTCTCGCGTAGGCGGTGGCGTTCTGATAGCTGTTAATGCAGCTTTATCATCTGAAATAATTCAATTTTCTAGAACCCAGGATATTGAGTTTGTCGGTGTTAAAGTAAATCTTAAATCTTTTAATGCTTTTATTACTTGTTCCTATATTCCCCCATTGTCAGACATTATGGTCTATTTAAATCATTTAGAGGCAATTCAGTTTGTCTCCTCTTTAGTTACTAGTCAAGACATGCTCATAGTTTTAGGTAATTTGAATTTACCTGCTTTGTCATGGTCACTAACAGATGAATCTACCATGTTGCTGTCCTCTATGTCCCATGACTTTATTGATGGCCTTTTAGGCTTATCTTTATCCCAAGTCAATCCTGTCTTAAGTTCTAATGCAAAATCATTAGCTCTTGTTTTTGTATTGGATTCTTCTTATTGTGATGTTTCTAGGATCGAATTTTTTGTTCTACCCTCACTATCACCATTACTTGGTTCAAATGAGTTACCTCCAACTAGGTGCTTTCGTAAGACTGACTTTGCCAGCCTTAATTAAAACATTACTACTACCGATTGGTCTTATCTGTACAATTGTAGAGATATGAACTCAGCTGTTCTTTTTTTTTATGATACTCTGAATTCACTCTTTGATATTTGTGTGCCTCTTGGTAGGCAGGAGCGGCTAAATAAACCTCCCTGGTTCTCCAGAGAACCATAGAGGTCCATATTTTTAAAATGTGAACTCGATATTATAAGAAGTTTCAAAAACACGCCATTCATCAGATTACGCTCTGTATACAGTCGCTCGTTCAAAATTCATGGTGCTTAATACACAATGCTATAAGAATTATCTTCAGCGCTGTAAGCTTCAGTTTTCTTCTGACACTAAACAATTTTATATATTTTTGTTAATTCTAAACGTAAGACCTCTATGCATCCATCTTGTTTGTCCTTTCAAAATAAAAAAGCGAGCACTGATCAGGCAATTGCCGATATGTTTGCGAGTTTTTTCAAAACAGCTTATTCCTCAACGGAATATCGAGCAAGTCCGTATCCTTGTCATTTAAAAAAGGCGTATTGTATTTTTAATCCAGTAATTGATGAAAGTTCTCTTCTTAGTGAACTTAAACTGGTTAATCCTGTTTATTCTCCGGGGCCAGATGGTCTACCTGGATGTGTACTCAGGTTCTGTGCAAACGCATTATGTAAATCCATTTTCCATTTATTTGGAAGAAATCGTATATCATTCCTCTTCATAAAAGTGGCAAACAGTCCGAAGCCTCTAACTATAGGGGTATCTCAAAATTGTTCGCTATTCCGAAAGATTTCGAGAAAATTATAACTTCTCAATTGCAACATTTTTGCAGCTCTATTATTTCGCCATGCCAACATGAGTTTGTGAAACGTAGATCTACAACCACTAACCTTTTAGAATTTACATCAATAATTATCAATACATCCGTGGAGCCAACTGCAGCGTCCTGATTTCGAAACTAGTAGAAACAGTAGGGGCAAATAACTTTGTTGTAACCCCTCTCAGCAGGGGTAACATAAAAGAAGTTAAATGTCAAACCCAGACTGAGGACAATTTCCGCATCATCGAAAAGTACCTCCGTAATGCTAACATAAACTTCTATACCTACCAACTAAAAAGCAGTAAAGGGCTCCAGGTTGTATTAAAGGGGATCGAGCCATCGGTCCCACCTCAAGAAATAGCAGACGCATTGGCCGAAAAAGGGTTTGATGCAAAGCGGTCGAAGCCAAATGAAGTGCATCCAATGTACAACCTTTAGCTTTTATTGCACAGAAGAATCCCCGTAGAGGAGCCCCATAAGAGATACCAACCATCTCAGTGTAAAAACTGCCAGGAATACAACCACACCTCTAACAATTGCAATCTTAGGTCAGTGTGTGTTGGCTGCGGCGAACATCATAAAGATGGCATTTGCACCAAAGACAGAAACAACATCGTACTAAGACTATGCAGTAACTGTGGAGAGAACCACACAGCCAACTACAGGGGATGTCCTGTCTTCAATGATCTTAAATCGCACCTAAACGGGCGTAAACCCCCAGCTGGACCAAAAATCACCTTCAACGCCTCCAAAACTACACCGGAGGTATTCTTCGCCAAGGCTGTTAGATCATCTAACATGCCTGCTACAACCAATCCTAGTGTATCCTTCGCTAGTGTACTCCGAATTGGAGAGACGGAGCCCGCGAAAGAGACCCCGTCACTCCACCATCTACAGAATCCGCAACCTAGCGCACCAGAGCTTGGCCAGCAAACTCCAAGTGGTTTAGAGGCCCTATTGATCTCACTTAATCAAAACATGACCACTTTTATGACGTTCATGCAAAACTGTATGCAGGAACTGATGCGGAATCAAAACCTGCTTATCCAGAAGCTTATCGAGAATAAATAATGGCTTCCCTACGTCTATGTCTTTGGAACGCTAATGGCGTCTCCAAGCACAAAAATGAACTGCAACTATTCCTAGACTCAAGTGAAATCGACGTCATGCTGACATCGGAAACACATTTAACATCAAAAAAAAGTGCGTCTAACGGTTAGACACGATAGAAGTGAAACCTTCCGTAAAACAAACTGAGAGAGAATGAGACGAAAACAGCATTAGGAGCGGGATAATTATAGGTTCATTATAATATTGCTATAATGGTCATATTTTATTTTCTTCATTTTATTATTTTTATGACGTAATATACACATGTTTCACTTTATATATATAGTACATATATTTTCGGTGAATATTAATATTCACGTCTTTTCGCAATCAAGTATCAAATTAAAAGAAAAAGCTTGTACCAAAAATTCTGTTTCTAAGCGAACGCAATGCATGCGAACGAATTCTAACGGATCTTTTCCATGCTCTCTTCTTTGCATACGCTTTGTGTTTGCTGTGCGAAATAAGAGTGAGAACCGTACCAAGTGAAGACATGTGCGTAGCACACGCGGTTGCTATTATGAGCGTCGTAACGCGTGTATTACACAGACGTACTAACATACACACAAACATTCGTAGGACGCTTGGTCTAAGCAAGTATTAGGTAGTGTAGTATAGCTATACATAATGCCTTCTCGCTCACCGTAGCTCCGTAATACGCAGGCGCGCACACATACGTACTAGCATACATACGTATGACGCTTGAACTAACACTAAAGCAAGTATTAGGCAGTGCAGTATACATACTACAATACTCACTCTACTAGCGTGGCTCAGCAGTACGCAGCCACACACATATACGTATATCAACATATAACGCTTCGTAGCCAAGAGTGGGGAGGCTACGAAGCACCGCACAAAGAGGAGACGGAGAATAAGGAACGCTATATAACTCTGTTCTATCTCATTCTCTCGCAGGCTATATACTATAAGATCTATATGTATGTCTCTTTTTAGTGTCGCTTTTTCGTTTCATCGAGTCTCAAATCACTCCCAACGATTCTAAAGAAGTTTTCACTTCAAAAATAACTTTCAAATACCAAAATACACCTTCTACGCAACAAACCATCCAGACGGAAAAGCTCATGGCGTGACTGGTATCCTAATCAAAAACCGTATAAAACACTCGTTCCTCAACAGATTCGAAACACAGCACCTACAAGCAACTGCTATAACCTTCCAAACCAGCTGCGGCAACACTACGTTGGTTGCCCTGTACTGCCCACCACGCTTCTCAATCTCTGAAAAGGAATTCACCGGTTTCGTTAACACACTCGGAGAACGCTTCATTGCAGCAGGGGACTATAACGCCAAACATACGCACTGGGGATCTCGCCTGGTAAATCCTAAAGGGAAGCAGTTGTACAATACAATAGTCAACCCACTCAATAAGATGGATTGCGTCTCACCGGGTAGGCCTACTTATTGGCCCATAGATCCACAGAAAATGCCTGACTTGATTGATTTCGCAGTAACCAAGAGGATTCCGCGTAATCGGATCACTGCGGAAACACTGCTAGATTTAACCTCCGATCACTCTCCAGTGCTATTCACACTGTTAACAAGACCTCAAGTACTTGATCGCCCATATATGCTTACAAACAACAAAACAAATTGGCTTAAATTTAAAATGTACATGAGTGCCCACATTGACTGTTCGCCGAAACTGGATGCTGCAGAGGACATTGACATGTGCGTCTCTGCACTTGAGTCGATGCTGGGAGCTGCAGCAAGAGTATCTACTCCACATGCCTCTACTTACGCTAAACCTGCTGTCAGGCCTACGAACCGGCGGATAGAACTATTAGTAACGGAAAAACGACGTCTAAGAAGCGAATGGCAGATTACTCGATCACCAGTAGCAAAACTTCGCCTAAGGCATGCCAGCCGCAACCTCTCCAAGGAGTTAAGACAAGAGGAAATCTGGGCTCAAAGGAAATACATAGAAAAGCTCAGTCCATCCAGCACTAAACATCCTCTGTGGAAAGCCCACCCAACTTTAAGCGCTCCTACAGAGACAGTTTCACAAATAAGGGGCCCAACCGGTGGATGGGCCCGCAGCGACGAAGAGAGGGCATCCGTATTTGCCACACATCTTAAAATGGTTTCCCAGCCAAATCTAACATCAAACTCATTTGTACTTCCCCCTTCGAGCACATTAACGGATAGTGAGTACTCGGAACTCCAATCGGATGAGATCACTGCAGTTATTAAAAACCACATAAAGCCGAACAAAGCCCCTGGCCATGACCTAATCACACCGAAAATGATCCTAGAACTCCCTACCATCGCCATACAATACATCTGCAAAATGTTCAACGCTATAATAAGAATTGGCTACTTCCCAAGAGCATGGAAAAGGTCCACTATCATCATGATTCCTAAAGTGGGAAAGGACAAAACCCAACCATCATCCTATAGGCCAATTAGTTTGCTGCCATGTCTTTCGAAGCTTTTTGAAAAGGTCCTGCAGATTTGTTTAAACTCATTTCTGGCATCGGAGAACACAATCCCTTCTCACCAGTTCCGCTTCCGCGAAAAACATGGGACAATTGAACAAGTCAATCGTATAACATCCGAAATAAGAACAGCATTCGAACTAAAAGAATACTGTACGGCTGTCTTTCTCGACGTTGCCCAGGCTTTCGACAGAGTCTGGCTGGAGGGTCTAATGTTCAAAATCCGGCAGAAACTCCCAAAGTACACCCACAAACTCATGGAATCTTACCTTTACAATAGGGAATTCGCTGTAAGATGTTATGGCTCCGTCTCGGCTGACTTTGAAATCGAAGCTGGTGTACCGCAAGGCAGTGTACTCGGACCATTGCTCTATCTGCTGTACACTGCAGACTTACCAACGAGTTTAGGACTTACAACGTCCACTTTTGCCGATGACACGGCAATCCTCAGCAGATCCAAATGCCCGATACAAGCCTCTGCAAAATTAGAGGAACACATCAAGGTGGTAGAGGAATGGCTAGCAACATGGCGTATCCGGGTCAACGAGCTGAAATGCAAACATGTTACATTTACGCTTAACCTAGATTACCAAAACGTTAGAGGACTGAAATCTAAACTTCCTAATCTCGATGTATGTAGATAGTCTTTCTTTTGAGCACAACATTCTACAGAGACGTGGCTAAAACCTGATATTGCTGATGCATCGTTTTTTTCCACAAACTTTTCTATATTCAGCCGTGACCGGATTTCTTGCGTAGGCGGTGGCGTTCTGATAGCTGTTAATGCAGCTTTATCATCTGAAATAATTCAATTTTCTAGAACCCAGGATATTGAGTTTGTCGGTGTTAAAGTAAATCTTAAATCTTTTAATGCTTTTATTACTTGTTCCTATATTCCCCCATTGTCAGACATTATGGTCTATTTAAATCATTTAGAGGCAATTCAGTTTGTCTCCTCTTTAGTTACTAGTCAAGACATGCTCATAGTTTTAGGTAATTTGAATTTACCTGCTTTGTCATGGTCACTAACAGATGAATCTACCATGTTGCTGTCCTCTATGTCCCATGACTTTATTTATGGCCTTTTAGGCTTATCTTTATCCCAAGTCAATCCTGTCTTAAGTTCTAATGCAAAATCATTAGCTCTTGTTTTTGTATTGGATTCTTCTTATTGTGATGTTTCTAGGATCGAATTTTTTGTTCTACCCTCACTATCACCATTACTTGGTTCAAATGAGTTACCTCCAACTAGGTGCTTTCGTAAGACTGACTTTGCCAGCCTTAATTAAAACATTACTACTACCGATTGGTCTTATCTGTACAATTGTAGAGATATGAACTCAGCTGTTCTTTTTTTTATGATACTCTGAATTCACTCTTTGATATTTGTGTGCCTCTTGGTAGGCAGGAGCGGCTAAATAAACCTCCCTGGTTCTCCAGAGAACCATAGAGGTCCATATTTTTAAAATGTGGACTCGATATTATAAGAAGTTTCAAAAACACGCCATTCATCAGATTACGCTCTGTATACAGTCGCTCGTTCAAAATTCATGGTGCTTAATACACAATGCTATAAGAATTATCTTCAGCGCTGTAAGCTTCAGTTTTCTTCTGACACTAAACAATTTTATATATTTTTGTTAATTCTAAACGTAAGACCTCTATGCATCCATCTTTTTTGTCCTTTCAAAATAAAAAAGCGAGCACTGATCAGGCAATTGCCGATATGTTTGCGAGTTTTTTCAAAACAGCTTATTCCTCAACGGAATATCGAGCAAGTCCGTATCCTTGTCATTTAAAAAAGGCGTTTTGTATTTTTAATCCAGTAATTGATGAAAGTTCTCTTCTTAGTGAACTTAAACTGGTTAATCCTGTTTATTCTCCGGGGCCAGATGGTCTACCTGGATGTGTACTCAGGTTCTGTGCAAACGCATTATGTAAATCCATTTTCCATTTATTTGGAAGAAATCGTATATCATTCCTCTTCATAAAAGTGGCAAACAGTCCGACGCCTCTAACTATAGGGGTATCTCAAAATTGTTCGCTATTCCGAAAGATTTCGAGAAAATTATAACTTCTCAATTGCAACATTTTTGCAGCTCTATTATTTCGCCATGCCAACATGAGTTTGTGAAACGTAGATCTACAACCACTAACCTTTTAGAATTTACATCAATAATTATCAATACATCCGTGGAGCCAACTGCAGCGTCCTGATTTCGAAGCTAGTAGAAACAGTAGGGGCAAATAACTTTGTTGTAACCCCTCTCAGCAGGGGTAACATAAAAGAAGTTAAATGTCAAAACCAGACTGAGGACAATTTCCGCATCATCGAAAAGTACCTCCGTAATGCTAACATAAACTTCTATACCTACTAACTAAAAAGCAGTAAAGGGCTCCAGGTTGTATTAAAGGGGATCGAGCCATCGGTCCCACCTCAAGAAATAGCAGACGCATTGGCCGAAAAAGGGTTTGATGCAAAGCGGTCGAAGCCAAATGAAGTGCATCCAATGTACAACCTTTAGCTCCTATTGCACAGAAGAATCACCGTAGAGGAGCCCCATAAGAGATACCAACCATCTCAGTGTAAAAACTGCCAGGAATACAACCACACCTCTAACAATTGCAATCTTAGGTCAGTGTGTGTTGGCTGCGGCGAACATCATAAAGATGGCATTTGCACCAAGGACAGAAACAACATCGTACTAAGACTATGCAGTAACTGTGGAGAGAACCACACAGCCAACTACAGGGGATGTCCTGTCTTCAATGATCTTAAATCGCACCTAAACGGGCGTAAACCCCCAGCTGGACCAAAAATCACCTTCAACGCCTCCAAAACTACACCGGAGGTATTCTTCGCCAAGGCTGTTAGATCATCTAACATGCCTGCTACAACCAATCTAGTGTATCCTTCGCTAGTGTACTCCGAACTGGAGAGACGGAGCCCGCGAAAGAGACCCCGTCACTCCACCATCTACAGAATCCGCAACCTAGCGCACCAGAGCTTGGCCAGCAAACTCCAAGTGGTTTAGAGGCCCTATTGATCTCACTTAATCAAAACATGACCACTTTTATGACGTTCATGCAAAACTGTATGCAGGAACTGATGCGGAATCAAAACCTGCTTATCCAGAAGCTTATCGAGAATAAATAATGGCTTCCCTACGTCTATGTCTTTGGAACGCTAATGGCGTCTCCAAGCACAAAAATGAACTGCAACTATTCCTAGACTCAAGTGAAATCGACGTCATGCTGACATCGGAAACACATTTAACATCAAAACCAGAGGGCCGGGGCTAACTTCGACCGCGTCAAAGTTTGTATACCCTTGCAAGTTTGTTAGTAACTCTTTTATCTAAACTAACTGTTTTATCTAAAAAGGGTAATGTTTGCGAAAGAACGGCCTTCAATCTTAGCATAGGATATAACGAACTTTTTGATGAAAGTCACTGTTTTCCACCGATCGTTTCTATGGGAGCTATATGATATAGTTACCCGATCTTTACCAAATTCGGCGCAGTCATTAACAGTTATATTTAAATATCAAATGTTTAATTTGAAAGCAATCGCATCAAAAGTAACGAAGTTATTGACAAAAGTCACTGTTTTTGACGGATCGTTCCTATGGGAGCTATATGATATAGTCACCCGATCTTGATCAAATTTGGCACAGTGGTTTATAGTTACAATAAACTGACTTATATTAAATTTCACGACAATAGCTTAAAAAGTAACGAAGTTATTGAGAAAAGTCACTGTTCGTGACTTTGCCGTTTGTATGGGAGCTATATGATATAGTCACCCGATCTTGATCAAATTTGGCACAATTATTAAAAAGAACACAAAACTGATCAATACCAACTTTTATGACAATTGCTGGTAAAATAACGAATTTATTGAGAAAAGTCACTGTTCGTGACTTTGCCGTTTGTATGGGAGCTATATGATATAGTGGTCCGATCCGACTGAATCCGAGATATACAAACCCTGCAGTATATACAAGCCTACGTGCAAAATTTCAGCTTTGTAGCTCTTACGGTCTAGGAGGAGTTCGCATCGATCCAGACGGACGGACGGACGGACGGACGGACGGACGGACGGACATGGTTATTTGAACTCGTCTCGTCGTGCTGATCAAGAATATATATACTTTATATGGTCGGAGATGCTTCGTTCTATGCGTTGCACACTTCTGACCAAAATTAATATACCCTTTTTGCAAGGGTATAAAAAAGTGCGTCTAACGGTTAGACACGATAGAAGTGAAACCTTCCGTAAAACAAACTGAGAGAGAATGAGACGAAAACAGCATTAGGAGCGGGATAATTATAGGTTCATTATAATATCGCTATAATGGTCATATTTTATTTTCTTCATTTTATTATTTTTATGACGTAATATACACATGTTTCACTTTATATATATAGTACATATATTTTCGGTGAATATTAATATTCACGTCTTTTCGCAATCAAGTATCAAATTAAAAGAAAAAGCTTGTACCAAAAATTCTGTTTCTAAGCGAACGCAATGCATGCGAACGAATTCTAACGGATCTTTTCCATGCTCTCTTCTTTGCATACGCTTTGTGTTTGCTGTGCGAAATAAGAGTGAGAACCGTACCAAGTGAAGACATGTGCGTAGCACACGCGGTTGCTATTATGAGCGTCGTAACGCGTGTATTACACAGACGTACTAACATACACACAAACATTCGTAGGACGCTTGGTCTAAGCAAGTATTAGGTAGTGTAGTATAGCTATACATAATGCCTTCTCGCTCACCGTAGCTCCGTAATACGCAGGCGCGCACACATACGTACTAGCATACATACGTATGACGCTTGAACTAACACTAAAGCAAGTATTAGGCAGTGCAGTATACATACTACAATACTCACTCTACTAGCGTGGCTCAGCAGTACGCAGCCACACACATATACGTATATCAACATATAACGCTTCGTAGCCAAGAGTGGGGAGGCTACGAAGCACCGCACAAAGAGGAGACGGAGAATAAGGAACGCTATATAACTGTTCTATCTCATTCTCTCGCAGGCTATATACTATAAGATCTATATGTATGTCTCTTTTTAGTGTCGCTTTTTCGTTTCATCGAGTCTCAAATCACTCCCAACGATTCTAAAGAAGTTTTCACTTCAAAAATAACTTTCAAATACCAAAATACACCTTCTACGCAACAAACCATCCAGACGGAAAAGCTCATGGCGTGACTGGTATCCTAATCAAAAACCGTATAAAACACTCGTTCCTCAACAGATTCGAAACATTCGTGGTGCCCACCACGCTTCTCAATCTCTGAAAAGGAATTCACCGGTTTCGTTAACACACTCGGAGAACGCTTCATTGCAGCAGGGGACTATAACGCCAAACATACGCACTGGGGATCTCGCCTGGTAAATCCTAAAGGGAAGCAGTTGTACAATACAATAGTCAACCCACTCAATAAGATGGATTGCGTCTCACCGGGTAGGCCTACTTATTGGCCCACAGATCCACAGAAAATGCCTGACTTGATTGATTTCGCAGTAACCAAGAGGATTCCGCGTAATCGGATCACTGCGGAAACACTGCTAGATTTAACCTCCGATCACTCTCCAGTGCTATTCACACTGTTAACAAGACCTCAAGTACTTGATCGCCCATATATGCTTACAAACAACAAAACAAATTGGCTTAAATTTAAAATGTACATGAGTGCCCACATTGACTGTTCGCCGAAACTGGATGCTGCAGAGGACATTGACATGTGCGTCTCTGCACTTGAGTCGATGCTGGGAGCTGCAGCAAGAGTATCTACTCCACATGCCTCTACTTACGCTAAACCTGCTGTCAGGCCTACGAACCGGCGGATAGAACTATTAGTAACGGAAAAACGACGTCTAAGAAGCGAATGGCAGATTACTCGATCACCAGTAGCAAAACTTCGCCTAAGGCATGCCAGCCGCAACCTCTCCAAGGAGTTAAGACAAGAGGAAATCTGGGCTCAAAGGAAATACATAGAAAAGCTCAGTCCATCCAGCACTAAACATCCTCTGTGGAAAGCCCACCCAACTTTAAGCGCTCCTACAGAGACAGTTTCACAAATAAGGGGCCCAACCGGTGGATGGGCCCGCAGCGACGAAGAGAGGGCATCCGTATTTGCCACACATGTTAAAATAGTTTCCCAGCCAAATCTAACATCAAACTCATTTGTACTTCCCCCTTCGAGCACATTAACGGATAGTGAGTACTCGGAACTCCAATCGGATGAGATCACTGCAGTTATTAAAAACCACATAAAGCCGAACAAAGCCCCTGGCCATGACCTAATCACACCGAAAATGATCCTAGAACTCCCTACCATCGCCATACAATACATCTGCAAAATGTTCAACGCTATAATAAGAATTGGCTACTTCCCAAGAGCATGGAAAAGGTCCACTATCATCATGATTCCTAAAGTGGGAAAGGACAAAACCCAACCATCATCCTATAGGCCAATTAGTTTGCTGCCATGTCTTTCGAAGCTTTTTGAAAAGGTCCTGCAGATTTGTTTAAACTCATTTCTGGCATCGGAGAACACAATCCCTTCTCACCAGTTCCGCTTCCGCGAAAAAACATGGGACAATTGAACAAGTCAATCGTATAACATCCGAAATAAGAACAGCATTCGAACTAAAAGAATACTGTACGGCTGTCTTTCTCGACGTTGCCCAGGCTTTCGACAGAGTCTGGCTGGAGGGTCTAATGTTCAAAATCCGGCAGAAACTCCCAAAGTACACCCACAAACTCATGGAATCTTACCTTTACAATAGGGAATTCGCTGTAAGATGTTATGGCTCCGTCTCGGCTGACTTTGAAATCGAAGCTGGTGTACCGCAAGGCAGTGTACTCGGACCATTGCTCTATCTGCTGTACACTGCAGACTTACCAACGAGTTTAGGACTTACAACGTCCACTTTTGCCGATGACACGGCAATCCTCAGCAGATCCAAATGCCCGATACAAGCCTCTGCAAAATTAGAGGAACACATCAAGGTGGTAGAGGAATGGCTAGCAACATGGCGTATCCGGGTCAACGAGCTGAAATGCAAACATGTTACATTTACGCTTAACCTAGATTACCAAAACGTTAGAGGACTGAAATCTAAACTTCCTAATCTCGATGTATGTAGATAGTCTTTCTTTTGAGCACAACATTCTACAGAGACGTGGCTAAAACCTGATATTGCTGATGCATCGTTTTTTTCCACAAACTTTTCTATATTCAGCCGTGACCGGATTTCTCGCGTAGGCGGTGGCGTTCTGATAGCTGTTAATGCAGCTTTATCATCTGAAATAATTCAATTTTCTAGAACCCAGGATATTGAGTTTGTCGGTGTTAAAGTAAATCTTAAATCTTTTAATGCTTTTATTACTTGTTCCTATATTCCCCCATTGTCAGACATTATGGTCTATTTAAATCATTTAGAGGCAATTCAGTTTGTCTCCTCTTTAGTTACTAGTCAAGACATGCTCATAGTTTTAGGTAATTTGAATTTACCTGCTTTGTCATGGTCACTAACAGATGAATCTACCATGTTGCTGTCCTCTATGTCCCATGACTTTATTTATGGCCTTTTAGGCTTATCTTTATCCCAAGTCAATCCTGTCTTAAGTTCTAATGCAAAATCATTAGCTCTTGTTTTTGTATTGGATTCTTCTTATTGTGATGTTTCTAGGATCGAATTTTTTTGTTCTACCCTCACTATCACCATTACTTGGTTCAAATGAGTTACCTCCAACTAGGTGCTTTCGTAAGACTGACTTTGCCAGCCTTAATTAAAACATTACTACTACCGATTGGTCTTATCTGTACAATTGTAGAGATATGAACTCAGCTGTTCTTTTTTTTATGATACTCTGAATTCACTCTTTGATATTTGTGTGCCTCTTGGTAGGCAGGAGCGGCTAAATAAACCTCCCTGGTTCTCCAGAGAACCATAGAGGTCCATATTTTTAAAATGTGGACTCGATATTATAAGAAGTTTCAAAAACACGCCATTCATCAGATTACGCTCTGTATACAGTCGCTCGTTCAAAATTCATGGTGCTTAATACACAATGCTATAAGAATTATCTTCAGCGCTGTAAGCTTCAGTTTTCTTCTGACACTAAACAATTTTATATATTTTTGTTAATTCTAAACGTAAGACCTCTATGCATCCATCTTTTTTGTCCTTTCAAAATAAAAAAGCGAGCACTGATCAGGCAATTGCCGATATGTTTGCGAGTTTTTTCAAAACAGCTTATTCCTCAACGGAATATCGAGCAAGTCCGTATCCTTGTCATTTAAAAAAGGCGTTTTGTATTTTTAATCCAGTAATTGATGAAAGTTCTCTTCTTAGTGAACTTAAACTGGTTAATCCTGTTTATTCTCCGGGGCCAGATGGTCTACCTGGATGTGTACTCAGGTTCTGTGCAAACGCATTATGTAAATCCATTTTCCATTTATTTGGAAGAAATCGTATATCATTCCTCTTCATAAAAGTGGCAAACAGTCCGACGCCTCTAACTATAGGGGTATCTCAAAATTGTTCGCTATTCCGAAAGATTTCGAGAAAATTATAACTTCTCAATTGCAACATTTTTGCAGCTCTATTATTTCGCCATGCCAACATGAGTTTGTGAAACGTAGATCTACAACCACTAACCTTTTAGAATTTACATCAATAATTATCAATACATCCGTGGAGCCAACTGCAGCGTCCTGATTTCGAAGCTAGTAGAAACAGTAGGGGCAAATAACTTTGTTGTAACCCCTCTCAGCAGGGGTAACATAAAAGAAGTTAAATGTCAAAACCAGACTGAGGACAATTTTCGCATCATCGAAAAGTACCTCCGTAATGCTAACATAAACTTCTATACCTACTAACTAAAAAGCAGTAAAGGGCTCCAGGTTGTATTAAAGGGGATCGAGCCATCGGTCCCACCTCAAGAAATAGCAGACGCATTGGCCGAAAAAGGGTTTGATGCAAAGCGGTCGAAGCCAAATGAAGTGCATCCAATGTACAACCTTTAGCTCCTATTGCACAGAAGAATCACCGTAGAGGAGCCCCATAAGAGATACCAACCATCTCAGTGTAAAAACTGCCAGGAATACAACCACACCTCTAACAATTGCAATCTTAGGTCAGTGTGTGTTGGCTGCGGCGAACATCATAAAGATGGCATTTGCACCAAGGACAGAAACAACATCGTACTAAGACTATGCAGTAACTGTGGAGAGAACCACACAGCCAACTACAGGGGATGTCCTGTCTTCAATGATCTTAAATCGCACCTAAACGGGCGTAAACCCCCAGCTGGACCAAAAATCACCTTCAACGCCTCCAAAACTACACCGGAGGTATTCTTCGCCAAGGCTGTTAGATCATCTAACATGCCTGCTACAACCAATCCTAGTGTATCCTTCGCTAGTGTACTCCGAACTGGAGAGACGGAGCCCGCGAAAGAGACCCCGTCACTCCACCATCTACAGAATCCGCAACCTAGCGCACCAGAGCTTGGCCAGCAAACTCAAGTGGTTTAGAGGCCCTATTGATCTCACTTAATCAAAACATGACCACTTTTATGACGTTCATGCAAAACTGTATGCAGGAACTGATGCGGAATCAAAACCTGCTTATCCAGAAGCTTATCGAGAATAAATAATGGCTTCCCTACGTCTATGTCTTTGGAACGCTAATGGCGTCTCCAAGCACAAAAATGAACTGCAACTATTCCTAGACTCAAGTGAAATCGACGTCATGCTGACATCGGAAACACATTTAACATCAAAAAAAAGTGCGTCTAACGGTTAGACACGATAGAAGTGAAACCTTCCGTAAAACAAACTGAGAGAGAATGAGACGAAAACAGCATTAGGAGCAGGATAATTATATGTTCATTATAATATTGCTATAATGGTCATATTTTATTTTCTTCATTTTATTATTTTTATGACGTAATATACACATGTTTCACTTTATATATATAGTACATATATTTTCGGTGAATATTAATATTCACGTCTTTTCGCAATCAAGTATCAAATTAAAGAAAAAAGCTTGTACCAAAAATTCTGTTTCTAAGCGAACGCAATGCATGCGAACGAATTCTAACGGATCTTTTCCATGCTCTCTTCTTTGCATACGCTTTGTGTTTGCTGTGCGAAATAAGAGTGAGAACCGTACCAAGTGAAGACATGTGCGTAGCACACGCGGTTGCTATTATGAGCGTCGTAACGCGTGTATTACACAGACGTACTAACATACACACAAACATTCGTAGGACGCTTGGTCTAAGCAAGTATTAGGTAGTGTAGTATAGCTATACATAATGCCTTCTCGCTCACCGTAGCTCCGTAATACGCAGGCGCGCACACATACGTACTAGCATACATACGTATGACGCTTGAACTGACACTAAAGCAAGTATTAGGCAGTGCAGTATACATACTACAATACTCACTCTACTAGCGTGGCTCAGCAGTACGCAGCCACACACATATACGTATATCAACATATAACGGTTCGTAGCCAAGAGTGGGGAGGCTACGAAGCACCGCACAAAGAGGAGACGGAGAATAAGGAACGCTATATAACTCTGTTCTATCTCATTCTCTCGCAGGCTATATACTATAAGATCTATATGTATGTCTCTTTTTAGTGTCGCTTTTTCGTTTCATCGAGTCTCAAATCACTCCCAACGATTCTAAAGAAGTTTTCACTTCAAAAATAACTTTCAAATACCAAAATACACCTTCTACGCAACAAACCATCCAGACGGAAAAGCTCATGGCGTGACTGGTATCCTAATCAAAAACCGTATAAAACACTCGTTCCTCAACAGATTCGAAACACAGCACCTACAAGCAACTGCTATAACCTTCCAAACCAGCTGCGGCAACACTACGTTGGTTGCCCTGTACTGCCCACCACGCTTCTCAATCTCTGAAAAGGAATTCACCGGTTTCGCTAACACACTCGGAGAACGCTTCATTGCAGCAGGGGACTATAACGCCAAACATACGCACTGGGGATCTCGCCTGGTAAATCCTAAAGGGAAGCAGTTGTACAATACAATAGTCAACCCACTCAATAAGATGGATTGCGTCTCACCGGGTAGGCCTACTTATTGGCCCATAGATCCACAGAAAATGCCTGACTTGATTGATTTCGCAGTAACCAAGAGGATTCCGCGTAATCGGATCACTGCGGAAACACTGCTAGATTTAACCTCCGATCACTCTCCAGTGCTATTCACACTGTTAACAAGACCTCAAGTACTTGATCGCCCATATATGCTTACAAACAACAAAACAAATTGGCTTAAATTTAAAATGTACATGAGTGCCCACATTGACTGTTCGCCGAAACTGGATGCTGCAGAGGACATTGACATGTGCGTCTCTGCACTTGAGTCGATGCTGGGAGCTGCAGCAAGAGTATCTACTCCACATGCCTCTACTTACGCTAAACCTGCTGTCAGGCCTACGAACCGGCGGATAGAACTATTAGTAACGGAAAAACGACGTCTAAGAAGCGAATGGCAGATTACTCGATCACCAGTAGCAAAACTTCGCCTAAGGCATGCCAGCCGCAACCTCTCCAAGGAGTTAAGACAAGAGGAAATCTGGGCTCAAAGGAAATACATAGAAAAGCTCAGTCCATCCAGCACTAAACATCCTCTGTGGAAAGCCCACCCAACTTTAAGCGCTCCTACAGAGACAGTTTCACAAATAAGGGGCCCAACCGGTGGATGGGCCCGCAGCGACGAAGAGAGGGCATCCGTATTTGCCACACATCTTAAAATGGTTTCCCAGCCAAATCTAACATCAAACTCATTTGTACTTCCCCCTTCGAGCACATTAACGGATAGTGAGTACTCGGAACTCCAATCGGATGAGATCACTGCAGTTATTAAAAACCACATAAAGCCGAACAAAGCCCCTGGCCATGACCTAATCACACCGAAAATGATCCTAGAACTCCCTACCATCGCCATACAATACATCTGCAAAATGTTCAACGCTATAATAAGAATTGGCTACTTCCCAAGAGCATGGAAAAGGTCCACTATCATCATGATTCCTAAAGTGGGAAAGGACAAAACCCAACCATCATCCTATAGGCCAATTAGTTTGCTGCCATGTCTGTCGAAGCTTTTTGAAAAGGTCCTGCAGATTCGTCTAAACTCATTTCTGGCATCGGAGAACACAATCCCTTCTCACCAGTTCGGCTTCCGCGAAAAACATGGGACAATTGAACAAGTCAATCGTATAACATCCGAAATAAGAACAGCATTCGAACTAAAAGAATACTGTACGGCTGTCTTTCTCGACGTTGCCCAGGCTTTCGACAGAGTCTGGCTGGAGGGTCTAATGTTCAAAATCCGGCAGAAACTCCCAAAGTACACCCACAAACTCATGGAATCTTACCTTTACAATAGGGAATTCGCTGTAAGATGTTATGGCTCCGTCTCGGCTGACTTTGAAATCGAAGCTGGTGTACCGCAAGGCAGTGTACTCGGACCATTGCTCTATCTGCTGTACACTGCAGACTTACCAACGAGTCTAGGACTTACAACGTCCACTTTTGCCGATGACACGGCAATCCTCAGCAGATCCAAATGCCCGATACAAGCCTCTGCAAAATTAGAGGAACACATCAAGGTGGTAGAGGAATGGCTAGCAACCTGGCGTATCCGGGTCAACGAGCAGAAATGCAAACATGTTACATTTACGCTTAACAGAAGAAACTGTCCAGCTATAATGCTAAACAACGTACCAATTCCTCAAGCCGTGGATGTCACTTACCTTGGTATCCACCTAGACAGAAGACTAACTTGGCGCAAGCACATTGAGGCAAAAAAGTCACAGCTTAAACTGAAAGCGAGTAGCTTACATTGGATCATCAATGCTCGGTCACCTCTACGTCTGGAGTATAAAGTCCTCCTATACAACTCCGTACTGAAACCCATCTGGACTTACGGTGCCGTACTATGGGGAAATGCAAGTACCAGCAATGTCGACATTATACAAAGGGCGCAGTCGAAGATTTTAAGATCAATCACGGGGGCTCCGTGGTTCATACGGAACGACAACATTCAAAACGATCTAAATATACCTAGCGTAAAATCTGAAATAGGTAGTCAACAACTAAAGTATTCTGCGAAACTGGATGTACACCCTAATGTTCTTGCCAATTCCCTTACGCGAACTAATAATAGAACTCGTCTTAAAAGAAATGACAGACCAACCCAATAATAAATGATTACGGCCGCCTGCAATATCCCCTGGATATATCTTAAGTACTAGATTAAGAAAAATATCTCAAACTTGTTGTTAGGCTCTAATTTAAGAGTAGATTCAACAAATATAAATTAAACGTTAAAGAAAAACAAATTAAAGCTACTGGAACCATCCTACAGCCGCCATTTTGAGTAATATAGCCGATATATGGAACCATTCCACAGCCGCCATTTTGAGTCTTATTGACGCCATCTTTTATATAACAACTATTCAAGCTGCTGAGACCACTCTACAGCTGCCATTTTGACTCTTATAGCCGCCATCCTTTATATAGCAGCCATTTAAGCTGCTGGAACCATTCTACAGTCGCCATTTTGTGTCTTATAGCCGCCATCCTTTATATAACAGCTATACAAGTTACTGGCAACATTCTGCAGCCGCCATTTTGTGCTTTATAACCGCCATCCTTTATATAACAGCTACACAGGCTGCTGGAACCATTCTACAGCCGCCATTTTAAGTCCTATAGCAGCCATCTTTTATATAACAGCTATACAAGCTGCTGAAGCCAGTCTACAGCCGCCATTTTGACTCTTATAGCCGCCATCCTTTATATAACGGCTATACAAGCTACTGGCACCATTCTGCAGCCGCCATTTTGAGTCTTATAACCGCCATTCTTTATATAACGGCTACGCAAGCTACTGGAACCATTCTACAGTCGCCATTTTGTGTTTTATGGCCGCCATCTTTTATATAACAGTTACACAAGCTACTGGAGCCATTCTACAGTCGCCATTTTGAGTCTTATAACCGCCATTCTTTATATATCAGCTACACAAGCTACTGGAGCCATTCTAAAGTCGCCATTTTGAGACTTATAGCCGCCATCTTTTATATAACAGCTACACAAGCGACAGGAGCCATTCTACATTCGCCATTTTGTGTCTTTTGGCCGCCATCTTTTTTATAACAGCTATACAGGCTACTGGAACCATTCTACAGTCGCCATTTTGAGTCTTATAACCGCCATTCTTTATATATCAGCTACACAAGCTACTGGAGCCATTCTACAGTCGCCATTTTGAGTCTTTTAGCAGCTATTTTTAATATAACAGCTACACAAGCGACTGGAGCCATTCAACAGTCGCCATTTTGTGTCTGGAACCATTCTACAGTCGCCATTTTGTGTCTTATTTCTGCCATCTTTTACATAACAGCTATTCAAGCTTCTGAAACCAGTCTACAGCCGCCATTTTGACTCTTATAGCCGCCATCGTTTATATAGCAGCCATTCAAGCTGCTGGAACCACTCTACAGCCGCCATTATACAGCAGCCATTTTTTGTATAACTGCTATACAAGCTGCTGGAACCATTCTAGAGCCGCCATTTTGAATCCTATAGCCGCTATCTGGAGTCATTCTACAGCCGACATTTTGAGTCTTATAGTCGCCATCTTTTATATACCGGCTATACAAGCTACTGCAACCAATCTGCAGCCGCCATTTTGAGTCTTATGGCCGACATCCTTTATATAACGGGTATACAAGCTACTGGAACCAATCTGCAGCCGCCATTTTAAGTCTTATAACCGCCATTCTTTATATATCAGCTACACAAGCTACTGGAGCCATTCTACAGTCGCCATTTTGAGTCTTTTAGCCGCTATTTTTAATATAACAGCTACACAAGCGACTGGAGCCATTCTACAGCCGCCATTTTGACTCTTATAGCCGCCATCGTTTATATAGCAGCCATTCAAGCTGCTGGAACCACTCTACAGCCGCCATTATACAGCAGCCATTTTTTGTATAACTGCTATACAAGCTACTTGCACCATTCTGCAGCCGCCATTTTGAGTCTTATTACCGCCATTCATTATATAACAGCTACACAAGCTACTGGAACCATTCTACAGTCGCCATTTAGTGTCTTATAGCCGCTACTCTTTATATAACAGCTATACAGGCTGCTGGAACCAATCTACAGCCGCCATTTTGTGTTTTATGGCCGCTATTTTTGATATAACAGCTATACAGGCTGCTGGAACCATTCTACAGCCGCCATTTCAAGTCCTTTAGCAGCCATTTTTTATATAACAGCTATACAAGCTGCTAAAGCCAGTCTACAGCCGCCATTTTGACTCTTATAGCCGCCATCCTTTATATAACGGCTATACAAGCTACTTGCACCATTCTGCAGCCGCCATTTTGAGTCTTATTACCGCCATTCATTATATAACAGCTACACAAGCTACTGGAACCATTCTACAGTCGCCATTTAGTGTCTTATAGCCGCTACTCTTTATATAACAGCTACACAGGCTGCTGGAAACATTCTACAGCCGCTATTTTAAGTCCTATAGCAGCCATCTTTTATATAACAGCTATACAAGCAGCTGAAGCCAGTCTTTAGCCGCCATTTTGACTCTTATAGCCGCCATTCTTTATATAACAGCTACACGAGCTACTGGAACCATTCTACAGTCGCCATTTAGTGTCTTATAGCCGCTACTCTTTATATAACAGCTATACAGGCTGCTGGAACCAATCTACAGCCGCCATTTTGTGTTTTATGGCCGCTATTTTTGATATAACAGCTATACAGGCTGCTGGAACCATTCTACAGCCGCCATTTTAAGTCCTTTAGCAGCCATTTTTTATATAACAGCTGTACAAGCTGCTAAAGCCAGTCTACAGCCGCCATTTTGACTCTTATAGCCGCCATCCTTTATATAACGGCTATACAAGCTACTTGCACCATTCTGCAGCCGCCATTTTGAGTCTTATTATCGCCATTCATTATATAACAGCTACACAAGCTACTGGAACCTTTCTACAGTCGCCATTTAGTGTCTTATGGCCGCTTCTCTTTATATAACAGCTATACAGGCTGCTGGAAACATTCTACAGCCGCCTCTTTAAGTCCTAAAGCAGCCATTTTTTATATAACAGCTATACAAGCAGCTGAAGCCAGTCTTTAGCCTCCATTTTGTGTCTTATAACCGCCATTCTTTATATAACAGGTACACAGGCTGGGGTACAACCTTGGCGGATGCCAATTTCTTCGTGGTATGGTGAGCGAGTGATTAATTAAGAACGCGCGAAACCTTCTTTTAAAAACTATGCTTTATTTAATTTATTCACAGATAGCCCGACACACACGAAATGTTTGAGGTTGAAGTATATATACAATAGGTTCGAATATATATATGAAGGAAAAAAAGAACGGGTGTTCGAATGCAAGTCTCGTACTGGATAGATGATGGCGATTTACAGGAGAGCGCTTCGTCACCCTCCCCAGTATGACCGCATTCCGTTTTGGGAAAAACCCTACCCCTCACTCTCTGCTGTTCACCCGGTGGCGTGAACATACCGCCCCCCTTGCAACAAGTTGCAATTGCCTCGCTGGACATGTCTAAGGATGGGGGATGGCAGCGTTCTGGATCGCCAAGACACGGGTGGAGATGGAGGGGGAACTTTGAATGCAGGTGGAATAGGCGGCACGAGGGCTGATGACCTCTGGATGGAAGTCCGAATGAAAGGCTGGTGCTTTTCGAGTCTTTGCTCTTTGGGTTGGATGAACGCGACTGAGCTGTCGCTGTGTAAGAGCGTGAGGTGTTGTTTGCCACAACGATGGCATCCTGCTGTGCTCCTGCAGGAACCATTGGAATGCTCATGAGCCAAACAGTTCGGGCAGTATCCGTTGCTCAAGACTACCCGTAACCTGTCTTCAGCTCGTAGTGCTCGAAACTGTCGGCACTGACGAAGCGCATGTGCCCCTTGACAAACGCGGCACCTGAAACAATTGGAACTGCATTCTAAATCGGACGGTGCTGCTGTCCTTGGAGACATCTTCGGACTGCCGGAGGAGGTGGACCGAGACCGACTGGATTTATCAGTAACGGATCCACAGAGAACCCATCCGAACATCGTCTCGATTCCCACGAAAGAATCACCAACATTCTTGATGATTCGTTCCCCAAGGATAGTGGGAAGGAGCTCGACTCCAAGCACCAAATCCACAGGAGCCCTTTGGTAAAATTGCGGATCAGCGAGCGGAAGGTCAAGCGCATCCTGCTTAACCTTATTCGGGCCGGCGCGGGAGGGAAGTGCCTCTGCTAACCTAGGCAGCACAAAGGCGACTGCTTGGAACAGTCGGAGCGGTTCGTCAGGAGGAGAAATCTGTAAGCGGCACACTTTGTTGCCGCTACCAGCATCGCATTGCCCAATGCCGCGAATGCTAGTTGATACTTTGCAGCTTGGAGGATTAATCAATTCAAACATTCTTTGGGAAATAAAGGACGCTTCGGATCCCATATCAATCAAAGCGCGGATTTGAAACTGCTTGCCACGATGATGAATAGTTACCCTCGCAGTACCCAGGAGGCCAGTGTTGCGAGTGGATGCGAAGTAACTTCCCACGTTTACATGGGGGCTGCTGGAAGAATCGGAGGACGCAGGATTCGGAATTATACAAGCATTAGGTGCTGAGCTCTCTTGCACTTGAGCGGGAAAGGCCTGAGCTCTTACCGTAGGTTTTCGGCTTACGGAAGGAAAGGTCTGACCGCTAGAGCTTGGTTGAAGGACATCTGTGGCCTCTAGTACACGGTGGCGATCAGTTAGGAATCGATTCAGGTCGTCCCAGGATGAGACTGCGGTCTTATTTGGAACGGACTGTTCCCACAACAGAAGGGTGGATTTGGGCATTTGACTCGTACAGATTGCTATGAGAAGGATATCCCAATTGTCTGTACGAGCCCCGGAAAGCTCAAGACCGGTTAAGCAACCTTGAATTGACGTCTGCAGTTCTCTCAACGCTTTGCCAGACTCTTGGGATACAGCTGGGATCTGTAGAAGCTGCTTGGCTTGGCTTATAATCAATAATCGATTATTTTCGTACCGCGCAGTGAGGTTATCCCACGCGGACTGGAATCCTTCATTGGTCAAGGGTGACCTAGAAACAATGGCTCTGGCTTCACCGCGAGTTTTGCAACTTAAGTGGTAAAGTTTCTCCACTTGTGTTAGGCTTGGAAAACTTTATGGATAAAAACCGCGGTAAACAAATCACGGAATGTAGGCCAAGCCAGGCTGTCTCCGTAGAACTTTTTGACTTCGCACGGGGGAACTGTGTGGCTTTGATGGGTGGAATCGACGGAGAGCCTGACAGATGGGGGAGCCATTTTTGCGGACAACTGCTCGATTCGCTCTCCAAACGAAGTCCCGCCTCGCACATATACCATATAACAATATTCATGTTTAGCTTTAATTGTAGCTATGTGCTTCGGACTATCTTCGTTCTTTTGAGCCGTCAAGGCCTTATGGCATCGTGAAAACTCTGCCTCGACTTTTGCCCAAAGTGACTTAAGCTGGTCTAAGTGTATTTTGATGGAGACGAGTGGCACATCGTCAGCTAAAGCCTGGGCCTCGCGTGCCTCGAACGCCGTTAATGCCTCGCATACGGCAACAAAGTCGGAAAGAGGCATCGTAGAGTGTTCTCTGAGCTATTACGAATCGAATGGGAACAAATAACTTCGTGGAATTAGAGCTCTCAGGAGTGGAGATCGAAACGAAGCTGTAAGTGGACTGTATAATTTAAGGATAGAGGAGTGAGAAGCACAAGGGTCTACTCTTTTAGTGAACACAACGAATAATACTAGATAGCATAAATGAAATTATAAGGATTTATAATTTTCCTCGCAGTTGTATGAATAATTATAACGATATATAATCACTTGGATATTAAAATTGATACAATGTGGAAATATGTTGAATTTTATAAGAGTATTTAAAGAATGTGGAGAAATTGAGATCAGTAGGATTAGGAGTGCCGATAACTTTTCAATGAAGGAAAAAAAAAACTCGGAATTAATTTTCATTAAGCGGACTAGGTTAATTTCATGGATCTGTGAGGCAAAAATCAAAATGCACCGAGACAAGACAAAATATTAATCCCATATAAATAAAATAATACTTATATTTATTTAGAAATTATTTTGCGAATTAGATACTGACTGATTGAAATATTTCTTATGGCACAATACGAAAATCACGATGGAAAAACTGGATGTCGTGACCGAGTCACGACTTGGTTCAAGTGTCAGCACTGATGAGACTTGAGTGTCAGCACTGATCGGGAGTCAGCTGTTCTGCCGTTGTTTATGTTTTGTGAATTTAATTAATTTTAAATTTTAAGTCGAATATCGCGATTTCCTGCTTTAATTATGTAGGTTTCAAATTTGGTTTGGGTGAAATTGAATTGTATGTGGACATACATATGTATGTACATATTTTTTTTTTTTTTTTTTATTCCTTTATTGATAGGTATAGATAGTATAGATATTTATGTACAGAGGAAAAAGATGTCATAAAGGGAGCTTGATCCTAGGGGACGTCCTCGTGGGAATTGCTTCCTAGGGTCGGTGGCTCTCTCTACGACGCTCCAGCTCTCATGCGTTCGGATTGTCGCAGATCCCGCATTACATATGCTGCAAAACTGTTGACCGCTTCCCATGTTTGTGGGCTGCCAACCATTGAATCCACGAGGTTGTTCACCGTTAATACAGCCCCTGCAGTGAGTTCTAGGTGCCTTCTTTGGGACTCATAGCGCCGACACCTGAAGAGAATATGTTGTGCGTCTTCTACGCTGTTATCGCCGCAGACTGTGCACATAGGCGATTCTTCGTGTCCAAAGCGATGGAGATATTGCCTAAAGCATCCATGACCGCTTAGTATCTGGGTTAGGTAGAAATTTACTGACCCATGCTTTCTGCCTAACCACTTCTATATATTTGGGATCAGCAGGTGGGTCCATCTGCCCTTCTGTGACGCATCCCATCTTCTCTGCCATGTTATTAGGCTTCTGCCTCTAGCCTGTGCGCGTGCCAGTTTCTTCGAGGGCTTATCACTAGGTGCTGCCGCTACGACTGTGTCTTCATCCGCCTGAATGTCAAGTGGCAGCATCCCAGCTAACACTAATATTGCATCGTCAGATACCGTTCTAAACGCGCAGCAGACTCTGAGTGCACAAAGTCTGTGGGTTGACCGTATGCCCCTGCTGTAGCTTTCTACTAATAAAGCCGATTTCCAGATCCGGGCCGCATAAAGTACAATGGAGCTGTGTACTGTCGTCAGCAGCTTTCTCGTCTCTTGTTTTGGGCCCCTCGTGTTTAAGAGGATCCTTGACAACGAACGCACGCATACAGATGCCTTCTCCTGAATATTTGCTAGGTGTTCTCGAAAGGTTAGTCGAGTGTCTATCCACACGCCAAGATAGCGGATAGCTCTTTTGGACTGGACCGTAGTCCCCTCAACAGTAATTTGTGCTGTCTCAACAAGTTTCCTGCTTGAAATTAGAACGGCCTCTGTTTTTTGCGCCGCTAATTTGAGTCCCACGGAGCCCAGCCATTCTACTATCTTTGCGATGGCCATGTTTGCTGCAGCCTCTGCTTGCTTAATATCTTTTTTAACGACGACTAGTGCAACATCATCTGCATAGCCTATTAGTTGACAGCTATCACAGAGTGTCAACCTCAGGACGCCATCATACATTATGTTCCATAGCAAAGGGCCCAGAACGGATCCTTGGGGAACCCCGCCAGATATGGAATGCAGCACTCTTCCAGCATCGGATGTATACTCCAACTGCCTCCTTCCGAAGTAGCTCCAGGTGATGGCATGAATGTGGGCCGGGACTCCAAAGTTTTGCAGTGCGTCAAGAATAGATCCCCAATCGGCAGTGTTGAAAGCGTCCTTTATGTCGAGGGTGACCAGCAGGCAATATTTTTTTGCACCTCCTTTCCATCTCTCACCTTTAATAGCTTCTGAGGCAATATCGACCACTCTTGAAATGGCATCAGTTGTGGACTTACATTTCCTAAAGCCATATTGATTGGGTGACAAACCGCCGCCTAGCCTGATGGCTGACTCTAGCCTCGCACATATAATAGATTCCAGGACCTTGCCTATGGTGTCTATTAGGCAAATTGGCCTGTATCCTGATGGCTCATCTAGGCTTTTGCCTGGTTTTGGCAGCAGGACCAACTTTTGCAGCTTCCATATGTCCGGAAAGCAGCCCTCCCGGAGGCATTGGGAATACACCTGTGCAAAAATATCTGGGTTCAGCATCATTGCCAGCTTTACGGCGCGATTCGGTATGCCGTCTGGCCCTGGAGCTTTACTAGGGTTGAGGCGTCCAGCCGCGGCCTTTATCTCTTCATTTGAGACTACATCGACAGCAAAATGTGTCAGCATCGGTCTTCTGCACGTTAGTGCATCGCTTCTAGCTGGAAACAGAGATTGTACTATATCCCGCAGCTGCTCCGGATTTGTTGGTGCAGTTTTTTTATTTGCATGCACGCGCTTCACTACAATCTTATAGGCCTTGCCCCAGGGGTCCTTATCTGCTGAGTCACACAGCTCAAGGAAGCATTCCCGTTTGCTAGAATGTATGGCCCGTTTTAATGCCTTGCGAGTTCTTGCAAAAACTATATGAAGAGAGGGCCAGTTGCCATCATTCCTTTTTCGCGCCCGTTGGTAGCACCGTCTTGCCCTAAAGCAAGCCCGCCGTGCTTCTGCAATGCTATCATTCCACCAGAATACCGATCTATGGTGGCCTCGGTAAGCTTTACGTTCCTGCATGCTTTTGCCACACGCCTCGTCTAACTTACGAGCCAATTGGTTTGCCATACTCTGGGCTGATTCCGTTGCCAACTCTATACTAGTTATAGCGGCAGTGAATTGGGGAACATTCAGGGTATCCGCTTTGTACGTTTTACATGCCACCGGATGCACATCTCGCTGATGGATTGATCCTCCGATCTCGAAAAGGATAGCCTCATGGTCGCTAGCCGTGTAGAATTCGCCGATTTTCCAAGAGGAGCGCCGAAAAATGCTGCTGCTGACAAAAGTGAGGTCAATGACCGATCCTACACCCGCTCGGCTGAATGTATTTTGATTGCCACTGTTTAGCAGGGCAATATCTAGTAGGGCAAAAGCCTCCCATAAGGCACAGCCTCTAGCATTGTTCGAAACGCTGCCCCACTCTAAGGACCACGCGTTGAAATCACCAGCTATAATGAGTGGGCTGTGGCTTCTTGCGTCGGTAGCCAGCTCATCCAGCGCTGCGCAAAATTCTTGGTGATTGATGCTAGGTGGCATGTAGCAACTATACACCCAGAACCGGTCTATCTTAGCCCGTACAAAATGTGCAAAAGCCCGGGTTTGAGACATTTGCAGCGGTCGCACGCTAGTTAGCAAGATCGCCGCTTTTCTTTGCGTACTACAGGTCGTGTTGTTGCCGCCATGGAGTCTGTATGGCTCGCTTACGATGACTACATCAATGTTTTGTTCCCTCGTCGTTTGCTTCAGCATATCATGTGCTGCTTCACAGTGGTTTAAGTTAATTTGCATGAACTTAACCATGATTATCATTTTTTGTGAGAGCGTTCTGGCCACAACGGGGCCCATAAGGACAACGCTGGCTCCCGGCAACATGACCCGCTTCTTTTATGCCATTTGCAGTGCATTGAAAACACTTCGCTGCGTTTTTACAGCCTCTGGCTTTATGCCGCTTTTCGCCGCACCGTAGACACCAGTCGCTTCTGTCTTCTTGGCATTTGCATTGTGCTGAAACATGCCCAAATTCGTGGCATCTGAAGCATCTAACAGGTGTATTGTCTATTCTAATGCGGCTTTCGTTCAGCCTAATCTTGATTCTGCCCACATTGAGGATATCTTTGGCTAGGGCTGCCTGAACGCTGATGGTCGCCCTCTGTGTACCAGCGAATGCTGGTCGTAGACTCTTTATCGCCAGAGTAGTAATTTGGACGCCAAACTGGCTCGAAAATTCAGCCGCTAGCTCGTCCTTAGACACCATCTCATCCAAGTCTCTGACATCAAGCTTGATAAAATCTGAGAGTGCTTTGGCCTCAATCTGAGCACCGAAAGCTACTTCGATATCTTTCGTAAGCTTCTGGAGGTTTTCAGCCATCGGCTTGTTCATCTCCAATAAGAGGTCTCCATTCGCTGTGCGTCTTGCCTTGCGTACATTTGCGCCAATCGAGCGCACTTTGTCATCTTCACTAGACGTTACCATTTTTAACATATCGCTATATGACAAATTGGCTTTATTTGGTAACAAAATAGCGTCTGGCCGGTGCCTAGGGAAATCCTTTTTCGCTGGTGGTTTTTTGTTCGCACGTTTGTACGTAACTTGTTGCCATTCATGGGCGATTTGGTCTGGCTCGCGCTCATTACCTACCTGCCGTGGGGCAGATGTTTGTTCCCGCATTAATTTTTCTCTAGGAATTGTCGCTCCTCGGTGTTTTTTTGGGGGAGTATTTCGACTTGGTATTAGCTCTTCTCTGCGGCGCTTGGCGGAGTCATGATCACTCCCATTATAGGCCTATTTGGCTTAGAGCCCGATTTCGCTGGCGTAATTTGTGTGCTTTTGTCGCTGTTATGCGGGGTTTTGCGAAACTCACCCGCAAGCACTCTGAGGCAGAGCAGTTCCTGCAGCTCCTTCATTCGCACAATGGCTTGCTTAGTGCCCATGTTCACGTGTCGGACTGGCTTTCGTGGCTTATCGTCCGCCGAGATGCCTTGGTTAAAGGTGTTGTCCAGCTGCCATATCAGTGATCCCAGTTCATCCAGCTCTGGAATGTGCGAGAACACTTGAACAGTTGGGCCATTCGGTGCCAAACATGGACTGTCTGGCAGTAACCCAGCCTCTGCAGCCGCTTGAGG
Organism: Drosophila paulistorum; assembly: GCA_018152135.1. Taxonomy (NCBI): domain Eukaryota; kingdom Metazoa; phylum Arthropoda; class Insecta; order Diptera; family Drosophilidae; genus Drosophila; species Drosophila paulistorum. The sequence continues at coordinate 415,777 of JAECXG010000811.1, read as the reverse complement.
TGCGCTGCATGCCGATGTTGTCGCTGTCGGTGGCGATCGCATGAGCAGCGGTCGTTTACCGAAAATCGTCTCTTCTGGTGCAGCAGTGCCTAGAAGATCTTCACTAATACGGGATTGATGCTCCACGGATGCAGCGAACTTATCCATGGGGACAGGCTTGGAAACAGACCAAATTTGAAATCAGATTTAAAATTATAAATTCAAATTCGAATTTAAATCTGCCGCCCAAGTATGCCCGGAGGCGCCGCCTGCCGAGTTCTAGGTAGGGGCTCCCCTTTGCTCTCCTCGTTTACCAACACTGGCAAGATCAGCTGTGTTGATGCAGTTTTGACTAGGAAAAAGTTGGTGCAACAACAAGACGCACAATTCTGGAAGTAATTCGGATAAAAAAAAAAAAACTCTCACCCACACCAGGAAATATTTGGTGATGAGAGGCGGGAAAAAAGAAAAGAGAGGCAAGTAGCCGTCACCCTTCGCCCCCTCCACCGTCAGTGGACCGGCCTGCCGCAGAAGCAAAGATTGCTACTGGGCCAAATATTGAGGGCTGCAGCGGGGCTCCAACGACGTGGTATGTACTTAGTCTCCCTTGGAATCAATCTGACTCCTTTTTGACTTTTACAGGCGTTCCGGACACCAGTTTATGAAAGTTCAGACGGAGCAAAATATATACCGACAGTACCGCGGTTCACTTGTCTTCCATGTATGTATGTACATATGTACGTATGAGTGTGCTTACCGCGGCAAAAATTATTACATATGTATGTATGTATGTACATATGTATGTATGTATGTACATATGTATGTATGTATGTACATATGTATGTATGTATGTACATACATATGTATGGATGTACAAAATTATGCCGATGGACTAATGATCAGCCTGTGGAGTGTGCTTTACACTTTAGGTAAGGGTAATTGGTACTTTATAAATTCGCGATTATTAAACACTTTACTTGCAGGTTAAAAACACAGCTGTTTTTACATGTATGTATGTATACATGTGTATATACATACATACAGATGTATTGCTACATATGCAATTGGGCTTTTGCACAATCAGAATTTCGAAGAATTGAAAAAAAATTCACTTCATAAACACAAAAATGATCGGGAAATACCAGGTAACGTTTGGAACAGGTCAGGTATGTACATAAAAGTATACAAAAGTGTGTAGGTCGCTATGGAAGAGCGGGAAACCTCACACTTTTATAAGTATGTAATCGGATATAATGTGAATAGGATTTTTAATAAGAAATGTTGTACTTATCAGGAATTCCGCCGATGCATGCTGGAAGAGCGGAAGGATATCCGGCTCGAAGGACCAATGTAATCGGATATAATGTGAATGGGATTTTTAATAAGAAATGTTGTACTTATCAGGAATTCCGCCGATGCATGCTGGAAGAGCGGAAGGATATCCGGCTCGAAGGACCAATGTTCGTGGAGGGGCGGAAAGATTTGCTGGGGTACAACCTTGGCCAATTTCTTCGTGGTATGGTGAGCGAGTGATTAATTAAGTACGCTCGAAGCCTTCTTTTATAAACTTTGCTTTATTCAGTTTATTCACAGATAGCCCGACACACACGAAATGTTTCGGGTTGAAGTACATATACAATAGGTTCGAATCTCTATATGAAGGAAAATAGAACGGGTGTTCGAATGCAAGTCTCGTCCTGGATTGAAGATGGCGATTTACAGGAGGGCGCTTCGTCACCCTCCTCAGTATGACCGCATTCCGTTTTGGGAAAAACCCTACCCCTCACTCCTGGCGTGAACAGAGTCATTTTTTATAGAACAGCTATACAAGCTACTGGAACCATTCTACAGCCGCCATTTTGAGTCTCATAGCCTCCATTTCCTACATAAGAGCCATGCAAGCGGCTGGAACCATTCTACAGCCGCCATTTTAGGTCATTCCATTCAACATCCATTGAATCTGCTGAAACCATTGTACGGCATTTTGAGTCTATTAGCCGCTATCCTTTATATAACAGTACTACATGCTGCTGGAACCATTCTACAGCCGCCATTTTGGGTCTTATAGCCGCCATCTGGAACCATTCTACAGCAGCCATTATGAGTTTTATAGCCGCCATCTTTTATATAACGGATATACAAGCTACTGGAACCATTCTACAACCGCCATTTTGAGTCATTATTTATAGAAGAGCTATACAAGCTACTGGAACCACTCTACAGCCGCCACTTTGAGTGTCATACCCTCCATCCTTTACAAACCAGCCATTTAAGCGGCTAGAACCATTCTACAGCCGCCATTTTGAGTCTATTAGCCGCCATCCTTTATATAACAGCTACACGAGCTACTGGAACCATTCTGCAGCCGCCATTTTGTGTCTTATAACCGCCATTCTTTATATAACAGGTACACAGGCTGGGGTACAACCTTGGCGGGTGCCAATTTCTTCGTGGTATGGTGAGCGAGTGACTAATTAAGAACGCGCGAAACCTTCTTTTAAAAACTATGCTTTATTCAATTTATTCACAGATAGCCCGACACACACGAAATGTTTCGGGTTGAAGTATAAGTTAATAATTTCGTTGCTTTCCAATTTATTTATTAAGGTTAGGTTAATTTATAATTATTAGACATCGACCGCTTTCGTTTTGCGTGTAGTGCCTTTTGAGTTCTTTTTGATACTACTTTGGCACACGTGGGTGCGGGCTTCAAGCATATCGAGCTCAAGCTGCCATCAGCTGCAATATATGAGCTTTGTGGGACCAAAGCCTCGAGTGATAACTGTAGAGCTGGATATCACCTGCGAGCTGCGCAAGCTTTGGAGTCTTAAAGCTTTATATGATAACTTATATAAGTTAAGACCAGACATGCTTCACTATCACAATCACACTCACTCCACACCCATAGAGAACATCCAAGAGTCATCATAATGAGCACTGACGTAATGAGCATCGGCACGATCACTGAAGGCACCACCAAGAATGTCACCCGATAACCTTGCAACACACGACCGCCTCCACACAATTGCCAGACTAAACATTCCTAGGGGAATGGTGTCAAGTTCGGTGCACCAGATGGCAAGTCGCCCAATTCCCTGAATCAAATTGGCAACAAGCATCATGTTCGGTGCACCAGCCGTCACGTCGCCCAAATCAATTTCATGATAAACAGATCCCACGCTCGCGTTGGACCATTGGACTCAGCAAGCGTCGCTGTCACCATCGACGCCCAAAATCTGAGGCTTCATCCAAACATAATCGACCTACATAATTCAGTCTTTAATCCTAGTACAAACTTGTCACTTCGTTAGAGCTCCGCGATCTTAGTTCAGTCTAGTAGTCACAAAGTCTTCCAGTGAAAAAGATAAATTTTCAAATGTGTACTCAATATTAAATAAACCCAAATAAAACTTTATTTTTTTATGTGACTAACTAAGTTTGTGTTTAATTGGCGCCCGAGCAGGGACCCCGCGTTTAAAAGTTTATCAAGTGAAGTAAAACGGCAATTGTGATAAGTGTTAATCAAAATAAACGCAAATAAATACGCCTTTAAAACGATAACCGAAATATACGCAGTGCCAACAAAACTTCGCTGAGGTCAGACGGGGTTATAACAAAAAAATTGATCGCTGCATTCCTCTAGTATCCGTTCGGAGGAAAGTTGGTACAACAAGTGTCTGGATTCGGAGCGTTAGTACCCCAACGTGGGAAAAGCGAGCACCCCAACCAACCGACCAATAATAGCACCGAAATGAAAATAATATTAATGTAAGTTAAGTTAAAAATAAAAGAAACAAGAAACAAATTATTAATTATTTAAGCAAGATCAAAAAAGAAAAAAAAGAAACGAATTAGCATCATAAGAAACGAAAAACGAACTAACTAACATTTATAATAATTATTTTTACTAACAAAATTTTCAAACCGAAAGCCATTTCCATTCAAAATTTTTTTCTCCCTAAAGCGGTATCGCGTCGCGAGCGAATTTACTTGTCTTTCGAATAATTATTCGACGGTATTGCACTACGAGTTTGTTTTTTGAGTGAATTAAATCCTTTGTGAAATCGAAAATGTCTGAAAACGACAGTTGGGTAAAAGCCTCGGTCCTTCAGCCAGGAGGTCAACCTACAACAGGGTCACAGAATGCGTCAACCTCAGCCCCCGTGAACAGAAGTGTAGAGGCTATATCCATACAAGGGTTAGATGCAGCCATTGATAGTCTGTTAGCAGCTAGAATGGGGAATTATATTGAGCAGCTAAAACTGGCCCAGCCAGCAACCCCAGAATACAGAGACTTAACTCTAAATTTACAGGACAAGTGGAATGAGGTAGATAAAGTTCCAGACCTAGTGAAAGGACTCAAAGAATTCTCGGGTAATCCAGCAGAGTTTACAACTTGGTTCTCTTCAACCTCGCGTGTAATGGATGCCTTTGCTCCTTTGCAAGGAACGCCAAAATACTTTGCGATTTTACTAACAGTCAGAGACAAAATCACAGGACATGCGAACACAGTACTAAAGGTGAATGATACCGCGTTGCACTGGGAGGCAATCTCGAAATGCCTTCTGGAGGAATATTCAGACAGACGAGATTTGGGTACACTAGAATATCAGTTGTTCTCCATGAGTCAGAGGAATAGTACGATCCATGAGTTTTACCTTGCAGTGAACCATCAGATGTCCTTAATCATCAGCCAAATGAAAAATATGGGACACGGTCCTGAGGTCATGGCAGTTTTGTCGAAACAGATAAGGGACAGAGCCCTAGATACTTTTATTAGGGGCCTGAACGGTGATCTATCAGATAGAATAAGTCTAGCGCAACCACTTAACTTGAAACATGCGTTGCAGATGATAGAAGACTTAACCAATAAGCACACTAAAAACTCGATCGGCTCAGGTTATCACCACCCTCGTCCAAACCTAACACACAAGACAGGACAATACACCAGAATTAACGCCCCCCCACAGTGGTCATACCCTCCAGTACTTCCTGAACTGGTACAACCCCAGACAGACTCAAAATACTTTCACACCCCAAAATAACTTTCCACAGAACCATAGTATTCCCCAAAATATCCCTTTCCGAAACAGTAACCAAACTTTCTTTAACGCACCACCTAGACCTCTCGCCCCAAAGCCTCAACCCAAGCCTACACCAATGGATGTAGACTAGAGGTGGGCATGGGCTGGGTTTTTGTCGGGTACCCGTGGGTACCCGCGGGTACCCGTGGGTATGGGCTGGAAAATCTAATTTCGGGTTGGGTGCGGGCGGGTATGGGTTGGGTCGCTCAACCCGAAAATTCATTTGGACATATGAGAACGCAATTGTGAAATTTATAAGTGTTTTCTTTTCTTAACTTTGTGTACACTATCGATCACGTTTGTTATCGATTGTTTCAATTACAATTATCATCACCATCTATTACAATTGTGATCACTAAGAAAAAAAGAGCGGAGGAAAAAACAACGTGAAAAAGAAATGTCGGACGCAAATAGTAATGAAACTGACGAATGTGTATCAAAAATTGCGAAAACGAAAGCTGAAGTTCAGAGAGCTATTAGTGCCGTTGACGCTCGATATAAACTAATTGCTAATACGGTTGGAAAAAGTGATGTGTGGAAAAATTTTAAGCACGTGGAGTGCGACGGCAAGCGTCTAGACTTTGTGTGCTGTTGCAAATGCAAAACTGTGTTTGCTTTTAGTGCAAAGCACGGCACCACAACACTTGCTCGTCACAAATGCACTTTTGTTGCTCCGCCTAATCAACCAAAGGTGAACTTTTCATCAAAGGCTGTCCCAAAAAAAGTTCTCGATGAGCTAGCTAGAAAGCAGCTAACATTTGTGGCAAAAGATTTGTTGCCATTAAATGTCACTGAGGGTAAGTCTTAGTTAAATTTTATATATTCATCAATGTTATATCAATGTTATATTTGCTAAATTTATAGGAAATGGTTTTCGTGAATATGTTCAAGCTGTTTTGAACATAGGCGCCCAATACGGAACGCAAAACTGCAATGACATCATTGTGTCCAGGAAAAAACTTACAGGCAATGTGATGGTTGCCGAATACAATCGAATTAAGGATCTGCTGACGACTACGTTATCCAACAAATACATGGCATTTACTACGGATATGTGGACGGACCAATATACTCAGAAAAGCTTTGCGTGCTTAAGTGCACATTATATTGATGAGTCATTTTGTTTAAAAACGTCGATTCTAGGTGTTAAAGAATTCTTGGAAGACAAAAAAACCGGCGTTAATATTTTCGATCACATTAAGCAAATATTGCTTGATTACAACTTAGAAAGTAAGTTAAGAAATTCTGTAATTGTTACTGACAATGGGGCAAACGTGGTTGCCGCGTTCAAAAATTACAAAAGGCTTTCTTGCGCCTGCCATAACTTAAACTTAGTAATGGATGATGTTATGGAAAAGAATCCCATTGAAGATATTACATTTTTAATAGACAATTCGAAAAATCTTGTAAAATTTTTCAAGCATTCCGAACTCAATCGCAAATTAAGCAAATCTCTAAAGCAGGAAGTAAAAACTCGTTGGAACTCTATATATATTATGCTTGAAAGTATTTGTGAGGTTCAGCAGGAAATCAAAAGTTTACTTTTATCAAAAAATGAGGTAAAACGTATAGCTAATATTGATTTCGCTTTAATAGAAAATTTAATCACATTTTTAAAACCGTTTAAAGATTGTTCCGAAAAATTATCTTCTGAAAAAGAGCCAACAATTCATATATATGCATTATGGTATGAAAAGCTTAAAAAACAATGTAAAATAGAAATATTTGATTCCAATGTTATAGAACAACTAAAACAAAAAACTTTAAGTTCTTTGGAAATGCGTTTTCAGCCAACTTCAGTGCATTTGGTTGGGTTATTTTTAAACCCTCCATTCAAAGAACTTAGTTTTTTGACTGAAGAAAAAAAAATCATGTTTTGGAAACTGTTAAAAGCATGATGCTTGAAATTTATGAAATCGCAAGTGACACAGTTGACGACTCGAAAATTGAAAACTCTTCGCCAAATACAAACTACGAATTCGAAGAATATTTTGATGCAAATCAACCAAAAAAATGAAACTTGAAAAAAATTCGATCGATTTTGAGATAGAAAAGTACTATGCCACAACTACTTGTTCAAATATGGAAATTTTAGATTTTTGGAAGCAGGCAACCAACTTGAAATTGTTACAAGTGGTGGCCAAACATATTTTATGTATCCCTGTGAGCTCTGCGACAAGCGAGAGGGTTTTTTCGTCATCGGGCAAAATATTAAACGAAAGGCGCACAAGATTGTCAAGCGCGAATCTCGATAAGTTGCTTTTTTTATATAAGAATATGTAATTTTAGTGCTGCTTTGAAGAAAGCCTAATTTTGTTTTTCATTTTTACTAATACTTAAGGAATATTTATAATGTAAGTGCTGATTTGGATAAAGCCCATGGGCTGGATCGGGTTGGGTGCAAAATTTCGGCCCATGCCCACCTCTAATGTAGACGGCTCCATAATGACCAAGAACGTGAATTACATGAATAGGCCAAATATAAATCCTACACAACCAATTTTATTAAAGAGAGTAAATCCGTTTAATACGAATCTCCCAAACAAAGCCCAAAGACAGTTCCACATCGGAGCCGAGGTACAAGACGGGCAATACAGTGCCCCACCACCAGAAGACCTTCAAGTCAATGTAACCGAAACTTAGTTGTCCGAATACCAAGAACAGGAAGACTATTTTCAATTAGTCCCATACTCGCAATTTTCGCAGTATGAACAACAGCAAGAGTACTCCACCACTCAAGGTGGCATGTCCGAATTAAGTCCGCAAGATAGAGAGACACCACAACCTACAGTACAGGATACCTACCCACAAATCGAGGACACGGTTAATTTTTTAGGATGAAGTGTTCCTCTTTGCCGTACTTTGTAGTCCGGGACAAAGACGGAACAGCGTACAATTTTTTAATAGACACCGGTTCAAACAAAAACTATATCCAACCTGAAATAGCCAAGAACATAAAGCCAAATGAGCGTAAATTCTACGCGAATACTGTAAGTGGACGCATCCTAATTACGGAGCATGTCCACTTGGGTCTCTTCAATGAACCCAACAAACCTATAATTTTTTTTCTACTCCCAAATTTAAAATCGTTTCATGGAATCCTAGGCAATGACACACTAAAAGAATTAAATGCCATTATAGATGTAGGAAAAGATTTGCTACATGTCAACAACTCTCATGTTGTTAAAGTGAGACAGATGCGAGCTCAGCAGGTCCACACGATCAACTCAGATCAATTATCAAGTCATCAAAAGTTAAAGCTAGAAGCACTTCAAGAGGAATACAAATCGCTATTTGCAAGTCCGGATATGAGGTTGACTTATGCTACCAATGTCCAAGGTGAAATTCGAACATCGTCAGACACTCCAGTCTACTCAAAACACTACGCGTATCCAGCCTCCTTGAAGGAAGTAGTCGAAGAACAAATTCAAGAACTATTAGAAGATGGTATAATACGACCTTCACGGTCGCCCTATGGTTCTCCTGTATGGATCGTCCCAAAAAAAAGCGACAGTTCGGGAAAAAAGAAATATAGGATGGTCATCGACTACAGAAAATTAAATTCAGTCACCATCTCGGATAAATACCCTATCCCAGAAATTGGAGAAATGATTGCTCAATTGGGCAACAACAAATACTTCTCCGTCCTTGACTTAAAGAGCGGATTTCATCAGATCCCTTTAAAGGAATCCGACATTGAAAAATCAGCATTCTCTATAAACGGAGGAAAATATGAGTTCACCAGGCTCCCCTTCGGTTTAAAAAATTCCCCATCTATATTCCAAAGAGCTCTCGACGATATTTTAAGAGAACATATAGGGAAAATATGCTATGTCTATATCGACGACATCATAATATTCAGCAAAACAGAGGAGGAACACTTTCGTCATTTGGCCAAGGTATTCTCTACCTTAACAGAAGCAAACATGAAAGTACAAGTCGACAAGTGTAAATTTCTAAAACATAGCGTTGATTTCCTAGGAGTAGTAATATCAAGCGAAGGTGTTAAGACCAACCCAGAGAAAGTACAGGCTATAAAAAATTTCCCCACACCAAGAAACCTGAAGCAACTAAGATCCTTCTTGGGTTTAGCTAGTTATTATAGGCGGTTCATTAAGGATTTCGCGAAGCTAGCAAGACCCCTTACAAATTTACTGCGTGGCGAGCACGGGAGGACGAAAAAGAATGTCTCCAACAAAATCGAAATTCGTTTTGGCAAGGAAGAGTTGGACTCTTTTGAAAAAGTTAAGAATGCACTAGTTTCACAGGATGTATTGCTAGCATATCCCGATTTTAATAAAGAATTTCATCTGACCACAGATGCTTCAAATATAGCGATATGTGCCTCACTAGAACAAAATGGCAGACCAATCACATTTATATCCAGAGCATTATCTAAGACAGAAGAAAATTACGCTACGAATGAAAGGGAAATGCTGGCCATAGTATGGGCCTTAGAAAAATTGAGGATGTACCTTTATGGGAAGTCAAAAGTGATCATTTATACAGACCATCAACCGCTTACTTATGCGCTTAGTCCAAAAAACAATAACACGAAACTAAAAAAATGGAAGAGTCACCTAGAAGAATACAACTACGAGTTGAAGTATAAACCGGGTAGCTCAAACGTAGTAGCAGACGCACTTTCAAGAAATCCTACCGGCATAAATGCCAGTAGTACGTCAGCAGCTACGATGCATAGTGACGAAAGCTCAGGACACGAACTGATACCGACAATGGACATCCCTATCAACGTATTTAAAAACCAGTTAATACTCCTCACAGGCGAAAACGAAAACACGACATTCGAGTTACCATTTCCCACTTATCACAGACAAACAGTAGTTCGAAGGAACTATTCAGAAAATGATCTTGTAGAAATCCTAAAAGCAAAATTAGATCCTAGGATAGTGAATGGTATTTTCACTTCAGAAAGCATCATGGGAAAAATTCAGCTGATATTTCCAGAACATTTTAGGAATTATAAAGCTAGGTTTACGCAGATCCAAACTACGGATGTACATGAGAATAGCGAGCAGCAGGAAATTATAACTAAAGAACATACTAGAGCTCATAGAAACGCAATAGAAAACAAAAAACAAATTTTATCTAAAGTTTTTTTCCCAGGAATGAGAAAAAAAATAGAAGCAGTAGTAAAAACATGCCAAACATGCAAACTTTCTAAATACCAAAGGCACCCCCCAAATCAAGAGATTCAATCAACACCCATACCAAGTTATCCAGGGGAAATAATCCACATAGACCTTTACTCGACTCAAAACAAAACCATTTTAACGGCAATAGACAAATTCTCAAAATACACACAAATAAAATTAGTGAATTCAAAAGCAGCAGAACATTTAAAGGTACCACCACGCGAATTATTGGTAGCCTTTGGCGCGACTAAAACAGTAGTAATGGACAACGAAAAATCGTTAAATTCCGCTTCGATAAAATTCCTTTTGAACGATCAACTGGGTATAAACGTACACACAACCCCACCGTATACTTCGTCTAGCAATGGTCAGGTAGAAAGATTTCATTCCACATTCACGGAATTAATGAGATGCCTAAAGATTGAGCATCCGGAATTAGAATTTGAAGACCTAATATTCAGAGCAGTAGACGAATACAATAAGACGATCCACAGTACAATTAACAAAAAACCGATAGAAGCTTTTTTTGCGTTAGACTTGGCACACTCTCCGGAAAAACTAGCATTAGAAAGAGAAAAAACTTCAAAGAAAATTTCAGACAAACAAATTGCAGATCTACAATATCATAACAAAAACAAAGAACCCATAAAAATTTATGACCCAGAAGAAACAATTTATGTCAAAATCAATAAGAGATTGGGTTCTAAATTAACACCAAGATATAAAAAGGAAAAAGTAGCTGAAGATTTAAATACAAAAGTTAAAACAACGTCAGGCAGGATAGTACATAAGAACCAGTTGAAATACTGACCAATATCCATCTTTGACAGGTTAATATTGATACCAGTCTGTTGGGGACATACGACTATCCTGGATTACTCAAAATCAAGGGTAGTAATGCTGGAAACTGGGATGGCAGCGAGGCAGAATGGCACGTTTAAAATTATACACGTTATAGAAGTAGAAAAATATCAACAGGTATTGTCGGTGTTGAAGGAGGTTGTACAAAACTCAACCAAAGCAAATCCGTATTACCCCTTTCTTATTTACGAAATAACCTGAATCGAAAACGAAATCAAAAGATAAAAGCCTATAAAATTCAAAGCAAAACGCTCTCTTGATATACTCGGAACAGCGTGGAAGTGGCTCGCGGGTACCCCAGATCACCAGGACCATAAGATTGTAATTGATAAGATTAACGAACAGCTAAAGAATAATAATGAGCAAGTAATAATTAATAAACTGGTAGAAGATAAGATAAATGACCTAATTAAAATAACGAACACTTTATTGCATAGAAGTAAACCAGAAACAGACGAAAAACTGAAAGAAATAGAAATAACAAAATTTAAACTGAGCCTTTTAAGAGAAGAAATTACAAACGTCATTTACGCAATAGATTGGGCCAAAGCCAATACAATAAATTCCTTGATTTTATCATCAGCAGAAATAAACATTATTGAAACATATGCCGAAGAAAGTCTAACATTTGTAAATATTGAAGAGCTGATAGAATTTGCCGAAGTAAGTGTTGCTTCCGATGGCAGAGCTCTCCTTTATATCGTCAGCATACCTAGAGTAATTAAAGAACAATGCAAAAAAATTATGGCACTACCTATAAAATATGAGAAAACAATTGAAAAAATAGATTATAATCACATATTAAAATGCAATAAACAATATTTCGGTCTAGCTAATAAGGATAAATGTAAAAATCAGAACAACAAAATATTATGTAAACTGGAAGATTTGACTGACTTAAAAAATAGCAAATGCATAGGAGCGTATTTTCATAGGAAAAAACCAACTTGCCAAACTACTAACAATCAACATGTGAAATCACACTCGGAGGTGGCTCCCGGTACGATATTGCTAAACCAATTCAAGGGTATCATCAACGTCGATGGAGAAAACCTTACATTGGACGGAACTTTTATAGTCCAATCGCAAAATTCAACAATCAACATAGACGACTCGTGGTGCATCATGAAGACTAAGCGTGAAGTAGAAGTCCAACCCCCATTACTTCAACTATTATCGGACAAGCAGCACCAAGGCGAAACGCTATCTCTGGAGATGATCAAAGAACTGCACTTGAACAACACGAACAGCCTGGAAAGAATTCAGACTAACAATGTCATAATTTCATCATCCTATTGGATCGTCATAGCAATTTTAGCGATCGCAGCAATTACATACTGGGCGATCAAGAGGCAATGCAACCACAGGCCAGAAGAGAGCAATCCACCAATGGTAATGCCGATTACACCCGTACAATATGTGGTAGCGACCGAGGACGTCCGCACTTAAGAGGGGAGGAGTTAAGACCAGACATGCTTCACTATCACAATCACACTCACTCCACACCCATAGAGAACATCCAAGAGTCATCATAATGAGCACTGACGTAATGAGCATCGGCACGATCACTGAAGGCACCACCAAGAATGTCACCCGATAACCTTGCAACACACGACCGCCTCCACACAATTGCCAGACTAAACATTCCTAGGGGAATGGTGTCAAGTTCGGTGCACCAGATGGCAAGTCGCCCAATTCCCTGAATCAAATTGGCAACAAGCATCATGTTCGGTGCACCAGCCGTCACGTCGCCCAAATCAATTTCATGATAAACAGATCCCACGCTCGCGTTGGACCATTGGACTCAGCAAGCGTCGCTGTCACCATCGACGCCCAAAATCAGAGGCTTCATCCAAACATAATCGACCTACATAATTCAGTCTTTAATCCTAGTACAAACTTGTCACTTCGTTAGAGCTCCGCGATCTTAGTTCAGTCTAGTAGTCACAAAGTCTTCCAGTGAAAAAGATAAATTTCCAAATGTGTACTCAATATTAAATAAACCCAAATAAAACTTTATTTTTTTATGTGACTAACTAAGTTTGTGTTTAATTTATATACAATAGGTTCGAATATATATATGAAGGAAAAAAAGAACGGGTGTTCGAATGCAAGTCTCGTACTGGATTGATGATGGCGATTTACCGGAGAGCGCTTCGTCACCCTCCTCAGTATGACCGCATTCCGTTTTGGGAAAAACCCTACCCCCCACTCTCTGCTGTTCACCCGGTGGCGTGAACAGCCGCTATCTTCTATATTACAGCTACGCAAGCGACTGGAGCCATTCTACAGTCGCCATTTTGTGTCTTTTGCCCGCCATCTTTTTTATAACAGCTATACAGGCTGCTGGAAACATTCTACAGCCGCCATTTTAAGTCCTATAGCAGCCATCTTTTATATAACAGCTATATAAGCAGCTGAAGCCAGTCTTCAGCCGCCATTTTGACTCTTATAGCCGCCATTCTTTACATAACAGCTACACAAGCTTCTGGAACCATTCTGCAGCCGCCATTTTGTGTCCTTTAACAGCCATTCTTTATATAACAGCTACACAAGGTACTGGAACCTTTCTACAATCGCCATTTTGTGTTTTATGGCCGCCATCTTTTGTAAAAGAGCTATACAGGCTGCTGGAACCATTCTACAGCCGCCATTTTGTGTCCTATGGCCGCTATTCTTTATATAACGTCTATACAAGCTACTGGAACCATTCTACAGCCGACATTTTGAGTCTTATACCCGCCATCTTGTATATAACAACTATACAATCTACTGGAACCATTCTGCAGCCGCCATTTTGAGTCTGATAGCCGCTATCTATAATATAACAGCTACGCAAGCGACTGGAACCATTCTACAGTCGCCATTTTGTGTCTTTTGCCCGCCATCTTTTTTATAACAGCTTCACAAGCTACTGGAACCATTCTATAGTCGCCATATTGTGTCTTATAGCCGCTTATTTTTTATATAACAGCTATACATGCTGCTGAAACCAATCTACAGTCGCCATTTTGTGTTTTATGGCCGCCATCTTTTGTAAAACAGCAATACAGGCTGCTGGAACCATTCTACAGCCGCCATTTTGTGTCCTATGGCCGCTATTCTTTATATAACAGCTATACAGGCTGCTGGAACCATTCTACAGCCGCCATTTTAAGTCCAATAGCAGCCATTTTCTATATAACAGCTATACAAGCTGCTGAAGCCAGTCTACAGCCGCCATTTTGACTCTTATAGCCGCCATCCTTTATATAACGGCTATACAAGCTACTTGCACCATTCTGCAGCCGCCATTTTGAGTTTTATTACCGCCATTTTTTATATAACAGCTACACAAGCTACTGGAACCAATCTACAGTCGCCATTCAGTGTTTTATAGCCGCTACTCTTTATATAACAGCTATACAGGCTGCTGGAAACATTCTACAGCCGCCATTTTACGTCCTATAGCAGCCATCTTTTATATAATAGCTATACAAACAGCTGAAGCCAGTCTTCAGCCGCCATTTTGACTCTTATAGCCGCCATTCTTTACATAACAGCTACACAAGCTACTGGAACCATTCTACAGTCGCCATTTTGTGTTTTATGGCCGCCATCTTTTGTAAAAGAGCTGTACAGGCTGCTGGAACCATTCTACAGCCGCCATTTTGTGTCCTATGGCCGCTATTCTTTATAAAACAGCTATACAGGCTGCTGGAACCAATTTACAGCCGCCATTTTAAGTCCCATAGCAGCCATCTTTTATATAACAGCTATACAAGCTGCTGAAGCCAGTCTACAGCCGCCATTTTGTGTCTTAAAACCGCCATTCATTACATAACAGCTACACAAGCCAGTGGAACCATTCTACAGTCGCCATTTAGTATCTTATGGCCACCATCTTTTGTAAAACAGCTATACAGGCTGCTGGAACCATTCTACAGCCGCCATGTTGGGAATTATAGTTGACATATGGAACCATTCTACAGCTGCCATTTTTATACCCTTGCAGAGGGTATTAAAAATTTGGTCAGATGTTTGTAACGCACAGAAGGAGACGTTTCCGACCCCATAAAGTATATATATTCTTGATCAGCATGAGAAGCTGAGTCGATATAGCCATGTCCGTCTGTCCGTCCGTCCGTCCATCCGTCCGTCCGTCCGTCCGTCCGTCCGTCCGTCCGTCCGTCCGTCCGTGCAATCGGAATGAAATTTCATATTTGAGCTTCTTTTAGCCGGGAGATAATAGAGTATGGAAATTGTCAGGATCGGACTACTATATCATATAGCTCTAAAACAAAAATTTTTGCAAAAATTGGAGTATCCCCATGAAATTTACCAATATAATAGAATTTGATATAAAATCTCAGATCTCAGAAATTAGAGTTTGATCGGATAAATAGAACGCAAGTTACAGTCAATACAATTCGGTTCTACGTCATCAGCAAATCAAACAGAGCACATGCATACGCACACACAGACGTAGCGCTACACGTATGTATGTATGTATTTATGTGTATGCATATTGTGCTTTGCTTAAAAATTTGTAGTAAAGAGAGAAATAATTTGAATGTTTTGTTTGTGTGTTGATGAATTGAGTTGCAAGGAAAGAAATTTTAAAATGTAAAAAAATTATTGCCAAGGACTGCAAGGGTATATAAACTTCCGTTCCACAGTCGCCATTTTAAGTCCTATAGCAGCCATCTTTTATATAACAGCTATACAAGCAGCTGAAGCCAGTCTACAGCCGCCATTTTGACTCTTATAGCCACCATCCATTATATAACGGCTATACAAGCTACTGGCACCATTCTGCAGCCGCCATTTTGAGTCTTATAACCGCTATTCTTTATATAACAGCTACACAAGCTACTTAAACCATTCTACAGTCGCCATTTAGTGTCTTATAGCCGCTTCTCTTTATATAACAGCTATACAGGCTGCTGGAAACATTCTACAGCCGAATCTTTAAGTCCTATAGCAGCCATTTTTTATATAACAGCTATACAAGCTGCTGAAACCAGTCTACAGCCGCCATTTTGACTTTTATAGGCGCCATCTTTTATATAACGGCTATACAAGCTACTGGAACCATTCTGCAGCCGCCATTTTGTGTCTTATAACCGCCATTCTTTATATAACAGCTACACAAGCTACTGGAACCATTCTGCAGCCGCCATTTTGTGTCTTATAACCGCCATTCTTTATATAACAGCTACGAAAGCTACTGGAACCAATCTACAGTCGCCATTTTGTGTTTTATGGCGATTTTTTGTAAAACAGCTATACGGGCTGCTGGAACCATTCTACAGCCGCCATTTTGTGTCATCGCCATCCATTATATAACGGCTATACAAGCTACTAGCACCATTCTGCAGCCGCCATTTTGACTCTTATAGCCGCCATTCTTTACATAACAGCTACACAAGCTACTGGAACCATTCTACAGTCGCTATTTTGTGTTTTATGGCCGCCATCTTTTGTAAAAGGGCTTTACAGGCTGCTGGAACCATTCTGCAGCCGCCATTTTGATTCTTATTGCCGCCATCCTTTATATAACGGCTATACAAGCTACTGGAACCATTCTGCAGCCGCCATTTTGTGTCTTATAACCGCCATTCTTTATATAACAGCTACGAAAGCTACTGGAACCAATCTACAGTCGCCATTTTGTGTTTTATGGCGATCTTTTGTAAAACAGCTATGCAGGCTGCTGGAACCATTCTACAGCCGCCATTTTGTGTCATCGCCATCCATTACATAACGGCTATACAAGCTACTAGCACCATTCTGCAGCCGCCATTTTGAGTCTTATAACCGACATTCTTTATATATTAGCTACACAAGCTACTGGAACTATTCTACAGCCGCCATTTTAAGTCCTATAGCAGCCATTTTTTATATAACAGCTATACAGGCTGCTGTAACCATTCTACAGTCCCCATTTTGTGTCTTTTTTCTGCCATTTTTTGTAAAACAGCTATACAGGCTGCTGGAACCATTCTGCAGCCGCCATTTTGAGTCTTATAGACGCTATTCGTTATATAACAGCTACACAAGCTACTGGAACCATTCTATAGTCGCCTATTTTTGTCTTATAGCCGCTACTTTTTATATAACAGCTATACAGGCTACTGGAACCATTCTACAGTCCCCATTTTGTGTCTT
This sequence comes from Drosophila paulistorum, assembly GCA_018152135.1. Lineage (NCBI taxonomy): Eukaryota > Metazoa > Arthropoda > Insecta > Diptera > Drosophilidae > Drosophila > Drosophila paulistorum. The sequence continues at coordinate 398,547 of JAECXG010000811.1, read as the reverse complement.
TTTTCTGCCATCTTTTGTAAAACAGCTATACAGGCTGCTGGAACCAATCTACAGTTTCCATTTTGTGTTTTATGGCCGCCATCTTTTGTAAAACAGCTATAAAGGCTGCTGGAACCATTCTGCAGCCGCCATTTTGAGTCTTATTGCCGCTATTCTTTATATAACAGCTATGCAGGTTGCTGGAACCATTCCACGGCCGCCATTTTGTGTCTTTTGGCCGCCATCTTTTTTATAACAGCTACACAAGCTACTGCAACCATTCTATAGTCGCCTATTTGTGTCTTATAGCCGCTACTCTTTATATAACAGCTATACAGGCTGCTGGAACCAATCTACAGTTGCCATTTTGTGTTTTATGGCCGCCATCTTTTGTAAAACAGCTATACAGACTGCTGGAACCATTCTGCAGCCGCCATTTTGAGTCTTATTGCCGCTATTCTTTATATAACAGCTATACAGGCTGCTGGAACCATTCCACAGCCGCCATTTCGTGTCTTTTGGTCGCCATCTTTTTTATAACAGCTACACAAGCTACTGGAACCATTCTATAGTCGCCATTTAGTGTCTTATAGCCGCTACTCTTTATATAACAGCTATACAGGCTGCTGGAACCATTCTACAGCCGCCATTTTAAGTCCTATAGCAGCCATTTTTTATATAACAGCTATACAGGCTGCTGTAACCATTCTACAGTCGCTATTTTGTGTTTTATGGCCGCCATCTTTTGTAAAAGGGCTATACAGGCTGCTGGAACCATTCTACAGCCGCCATTTTGAGTCTTATAACCGCCATTCTTTATATAACAGCTACACAAGCTACTGGAACCATTCTGTAGTCGCCTATTTGTGTCTTATAGCCGCTACTCTTTATATAACAGCTATACAGGCGACTGGAACCATTCTTCAGTCCCCATTTTGTGTCTTTTTTCTGCCATATTTTGTAAAACAGCTATACAGGCTGCTGGAACCATTCCACAGCCGCCATTTTGTGTCTTTTGGCCGTCATCTTTTTATAACAGCTACACAAGCTACTGGAACCATTCTATAGTCGCCTATTTGTGTCTTATAGCCGCTACTCTTTATATAACAGCTATACAGACCGCTGGAACCAATCTACAGTTGCCATTTTGTGTTTTATGGCCGCCATCTTTTGTAAAACAGCTATACAGGCTGCTGGAACCATTCCACAGCCGCCATTTTGTGTCTGTTGGCCGCCATCTTTTTTATAACAGCTACACAAGCTACTGCAGCCATTCTATAGTCGCCTATTTGTGTCTTATAGCCGCTACTCTTTATATAAGAGCTATACAGGCTGCTGGAACCAATCTACAGTTGCCCTTTTGTGTTTTATGGCTGCCATCTTTTGTAAAACAGCTATACAGACTGCTGGAACCATTCTGCAGCCGCCATTTTGAGTCTTATTGCCGCCATTCTTTTTATAACAGCTATACAGGCTGCTGGAACCATTCCACAGCCGCCATTTCGTGTCTTTTGGTCGCCATCTTTTTTATAACAGCTACACAAGCTACTGGAACCATTCTATAGTCGCCTACTTGTGTCTTATAGCCGCTACTCTTTATATAACAGCTATACAAGCTGCTGAAGCCAGTCTTCAGCCGCCATTTTGACTCTTATAGCCGCCATCCTTTATATAACAGCTACACAAGCTACTGGAACCATTCTGCAGCCGCCATTTTGTGTTTTATAACCGCCATTCTTTATATAACAGCTACGCAAGGTACTGGAACCATTCTACAATCGCCGTTTTGTGTTTTATGGCCGCCATCTTTTGTAAGAGAGCTTTACAGGCTGCTGGAACCATTCTACAGCCGCCATTTTGTGTCCTATGGCCGCTATTCTGTATATAACAGCTATACAGGCTGCTGAAACCATTCAACAGCCGCCATTTTGTGTCCTATGGCCGCTATTCTTTATAGAACAGCTATACAGGCTGCTGAAGCCAGTCTACAGCCGCCATTTTGACTCTTATAGCCGCCATCCTTTAAATAACGGCTATACAAGCTACTTGCGCCATTCTGCAGCCGCCATTTTGAGTCTTATAACCGTCATTCTTTATATAACAGCTACACAAGCTGCTGCAACCATTCTACAGTCGCCATTTTGTGTCTTATAGCCGCTACTCTTTATATAACAGCTATACGGGCTGCTGGAAACATTCTACAGCCGCCATTTTAAGTCTTATAGCAGCCATCTTTTATATAATAGCTATACAAGCTGCTAAAGCCAGTCTACAGCCGCCATTTTGACTCTTATAGCCGCCATCCTTTATATAACAGCTACACAAGCTACTGGAACCATTCTGCAGCCGCTATTTTGTGTCTTATAACCGCCATTCCTTATATAACAGCTAGCTACTGGAACCAATCTACAGTCGCCATTTTGTGTTTTATGGCCGCCATCTTTTGTAAAACAGCTATGCAGGCTGCTGGAATCATTCTACAGCCGCCATTTTGTGTCCTATGGCCGCTATTCTTTATAGAACAGCTATACAGGCTGCTGAAGCCAGTCTACAGCCGCCATTTTGACTCTTATAGCCGCCATCCTTTATATAACAGCTATACAAGCTACTGCTGAAGCCAGTCTTCAGCCGCCATTTTGACTCTTATAGCCGCCATCTTTTATATAACAGCGACACGAGCTACTGGAACCATTCTGCAGCCGCCATTTTGTGTCTTATAACCGCCATTCTTTATATAACAGCTACACAAGGTACTCGAACCATTCTACAGTCGCCATTTAGTGTCTTATAGACGCTACTCTTTAGATAACAGCTATACAGGCTGCTGGAAACATTCTACAGCCGCCATTTTAAGTCCTATAGCAGCCACCTTTTATATAACAGCTATACAAGCTGTTAAAACCATGCTACAGTCGCCATTTTGTGTTTTATGGCCGCCATCTTTTGTAAAGAGCTATACAGGCTGCTGGAGCCATTCTACAGCCGCCATTTTGTGTCTCATAGCAGCCATTTTTTATATAACAGCTATACAAGCTGCTGAAGCCAGTCTACAGCCGCCATTTTGACTCTTATAGCCGCCATCTTTTATATAACGGCTATGCAAGCTACTTGCACCATTCTGCAGCCGCCATTTTGAGTCTTATAACCGCCATTCTTTACATAACAGCTACACAAGCTACTGGAACCATTCCATAGTCGCCATTTTGTGTCTTATAGCCGCGATCTTTTGTAAAACAGCTATACAGGCTGCTGAAACCATTCTACAGCCGCCATTTTGTGTCTTATGGCCGCTATTTTTTATATAACAGCTATACAAGCTGCTGAAGCCAGTCTTCAGCCGCCATTTTGACTCTTATAGCCGCCATCCTTTATATAACAGCTACACAAGCTACTGGAACCATTCTGCAGCCGCCATTTTGTGTCTTATAACCGCCATTCTTTATATAACTGCTATCTACTGGAACCAATCTACAGTCGTCATTTTGTGTTTTATGGCCGCCATCTTTTGTAAAACAGCTATGCAGGCTGCTGGAATCATTCTACAGCCGCCATTTTGTGTCCTATGGCCGCTATTCTTTATAGAACAGCTATGCAGGCTGCTGGAACCATTCTACAGCCGCCATTTTGTGTCTTATGGCCGCCATCTTTTGTAAAACAGCTATAAAGGCTGCTGGAACCATTCTGCAGCCGCCATTTTGAGTCTTATTGCCGCTATTCTTTATATAACAGCTATGCAAGTTGCTGGAACCATTCCACGGCCGCCATTTTGTGTCTTTTGGCCGCCATCTTTTTTATAACAGCTACACAAGCTACTGCAACCATTCTATAGTCGCCTATTTGTGTCTTATAGCCGCTACTCTTTATATAACAGCTATACAGGCTGCTGGAACCAATCTACAGTTGCCATTTTGTGTTTTATGGCCGCCATCTTTTGTAAAACAGCTATACAGACTGCTGGAACCATTCTGCAGCCGCCATTTTGAGTCTTATTGCCGCTATTCTTTATATAACAGCTATACAGGCTGCTGGAACCATTCCACAGCCGCCATTTCGTGTCTTTTGGTCGCCATCTTTTTTAAAACAGCTACACAAGCTACTGGAACCATTCTATAGTCGCCATTTAGTGTCTTATAGCCGCTACTCTTTATATAACAGCTATACAGGCTGCTGGAACCATTCTACAGCCGCCATTTTAAGTCCTATAGCAGCCATTTTTTATATAACAGCTATACAGGCTGCTGTAACCATTCTACAGTCGCTATTTTGTGTTTTATGGCCGCTATCTTTTGTAAAAGGGCTATACAGGCTGCTGGAACCATTCTACAGCCGCCATTTTGAGTCTTATAACCGCCATTCTTTATATAACAGCTACACAAGCTACTGGAACCATTCTGTAGTCGCCTATTTGTGTCTTATAGCCGCTACTCTTTATATAACAGCTATACAGGCGACTGGAACCATTCTTCAGTCCCCATTTTGTGTCTTTTTTCTGCCATATTTTGTAAAACAGCTATACAGGCTGCTGGAACCATTCCACAGCCGCCATTTTGTGTCTTTTGGCCGTCATCTTTTTTATAACAGCTACACAAGCTACTGGAACCATTCTATAGTCGCCTATTTGTGTCTTATAGCCGCTACTCTTTATATAACAGCTATACAGACCGCTGGAACCAATCTACAGTTGCCATTTTGTGTTTTATGGCCGCCATCTTTTGTAAAACAGCTATACAGGCTGCTGGAACCATTCCACAGCCGCCATTTTGTGTCTGTTGGCCGCCATCTTTTTTATAACAGCTACACAAGCTACTGCAGCCATTCTATAGTCGCCTATTTGTGTCTTATAGCCGCTACTCTTTATATAAGAGCTATACAGGCTGCTGGAACCAATCTACAGTTGCCCTTTTGTGTTTTATGGCCGCCATCTTTTGTAAAACAGCTATACAGACTGCTGGAACCATTCTGCAGCCGCCATTTTGAGTCTTATTGCCGCCATTCTTTTTATAACAGCTATACAGGCTGCTGGAACCATTCCACAGCCGCCATTTCGTGTCTTTTGGTCGCCATTCTTTATATAACAGCTACACAAGGTACTGGAACCATTCTACAATCGCCGTTTTGTGTTTTATGGCCGCCATCTTTTGTAACAGAGCTTTACAGGCTGCTGGAACCATTCTACAGCCGCCATTTTGTGTCCTATGGCCGCTATTCTGTATATAACAGCTATACAGGCTGCTGAAACAATTCAACAGCCGCCATTTTGTGTCCTATGGCCGCTATTCTTTATAGAACAGCCATACAGGCTGCTGAAGCCAGTCTACAGCCGCCATTTTGACTCTTATAGCCGCCATCCTTTAAATAACGGCTATACAAGCTACTTGCGCCATTCTGCAGCCGCCATTTTGAGTCTTATAACCGTCATTCTTTATATAACAGCTACACAAGCTGCTGCAACCATTCTACAGTCGCCATTTTGTGTCTTATAGCCGCTACTCTTTATATAACAGCTATACGGGCTGCTGGAAACATTCTACAGCCGCCATTTTAAGTCTTATAGCAGCCATCTTTTATATAATAGCTATACAAGCTGCTAAAGCCAGTCTACAGCCGCCATTTTGACTCTTATAGCCGCCATCCTTTATATAACAGCTACACAAGCTACTGGAACCATTCTGCAGCCGCCATTTTGTGTCTTATAACCGCCATTCTTTATATAACAGCTAGCTACTGGAACCAATCTACAGTCGCCATTTTGTGTTTTATGGCCGCCATCTTTTGTAAAACAGCTATGCAGGCTGCTGGAATCATTCTACAGCCGCCATTTTGTGTCCTATGGCCGCTATTCTTTATAGAACAGCTATACAGGCTGCTGAAGCCAGTCTACAGCCGCCATTTTGACTCTTATAGCCGCCATCCTTTATATAACAGCTATACAAGCTACTGCTGAAGCCAGTCTTCAGCCGCCATTTTGACTCTTATAGCCGCCATCTTTTATATAACAGCGACACGAGCTACTGGAACCATTCTGCAGCCGCCATTTTGTGTCTTATAACCGCCATTCTTTATATAACAGCTACACAAGGTACTCGAACCATTCTACAGTCGCCATTTAGTGTCTTATAGCCGCTACTCTTTATATAACAGCTATACAGGCTGCTGGAAACATTCTACAGCCGCCATTTTAAGTCCTATAGCAGCCACCTTTTATATAACAGCTATACAAGCTGCTAAAACCATGCTACAGTCGCCATTTTGTGTTTTATGGCCGCCATCTTTTGTAAAAGAGCTATACAGGCTGCTGGAGCCATTCTACAGCCGCCATTTTGTGTCTCATAGCAGCCATTTTTTATATAACAGCTATACAAGCTGCTGAAGCCAGTCTACAGCCGCCATTTTGACTCTTATAGCCGCCATCTTTTATATAACGGCTATGCAAGCTACTTGCACCATTCTGCAGCCGCCATTTTGAGTCTTATAACCGCCATTCTTTACATAACAGCTACACAAGCTACTGGAACCATTCCATAGTCGCCATTTTGTGTCTTATAGCCGCGATCTTTTGTAAAACAGCTATACAGGCTGCTGGAACCATTCTACAGCCGCCATTTTGTGTCTTATGGCCGCTATTTTTTATATAACAGCTATACAAGCTGCTGAAGCCAGTCTTCAGCCGCCATTTTGACTCTTATAGCCGCCATCCTTTATATAACAGCTACACAAGCTACTGGAACCATTCTGCAGCCGCCATTTTGTGTCTTATAACCGCCATTCTTTATATAACTGCTATCTACTGGAACCAATCTACAGTCGTCATTTTGTGTTTTATGGCCGCCATCTTTTGTAAAACAGCTATGCAGGCTGCTGGAATCATTCTACAGCCGCCATTTTGTGTCCTATGGCCGCTATTCTTTATAGAACAGCTATGCAGGCTGCTGGAACCATTCTACAGCCGCCATTTTGTGTCTTATGGCCGCTATTCTTTATATAACAGCTATACAAGCTACTGCTGAAGCCAGACTTCAGCCGCCATTTTGACTCTTATAGCCGCCATCTTTTATATAACAGCGACACGAGCTACTGGAACCATTCTGCAGCCGCCATTTTGTGTCTTATAACCGCCATTCTTTATATAACAGCTACACAAGGTACTCGAACCATTCTACAGTCGCCATTTAGTGTCTTATAGCCGCTACTCTTTATATAACAGCTATACAGGCTGCTGGAAACATTCTACAGCCGCCATTTTAAGTCCTATAGCAGCCACCTTTTATATAACAGCTATACAAGCTGCTAAAACCATGCTACAGTCGCCATTTTGTGTTTTATGGCCGCCATCTTTTGTAAACGAGCTATACAGGCTGCTGAAGCCATTCTACAGCCGCCATTTTGTGTCCCATAGCAGCCATTTTTTAAATAACAGCTATACAAGCTGCTGAAGCCAGTCTACAGCCGCCATTTTGACTCTTCTAGCCGCCATCTTTTATATAACGGCTATGCACGCTACTTGCACCATTCTGCAGCCGCCATTTTGAGTCTTATAACCGCCATTCTTTATATAACAGCTACACAAGCTACTGAAACCATTCCATAGTCGCCATTTTGTGTCTTATAGCCGCGATCTTTTGTAAAACAGCTATGCAGGCTGCTGGAACCATTCTACAGCCGCCATTTTGTGTCTTATGGCCGCTATTCTTTATATAACAGCTATACAGGCTGCTGGAACCATTCCACAGCCGCCATTTTAAGTCCTATAGCAGCCATCTTTTATATAACAGCTATACAAGCTGCTGAAGCCAGTCTACAGCCGCCATTTTGACTCTTATAGCCGCCATCCTTTATATAACAGCTATAAAAGCTACTGGAACCATTCTGCAGCCGCCATTTTGTGTCTTATAACCGCCATTCTTTATATAACAGCTACGCAAGCTACTGGAACCAATCTACAGTCGCCATTTTGTGTTTTATGGCCGCGATCTTTTGTAAAACAGCTATGCAGGCTGCTGGAACCATTCTACAGCCGCCATTTTGTGCCTTACGGCCGCTATTCTATATATAACAGCTATACAGGCTGCTGGAACCATTCCACAGCCGCCATTTTAAGTCCTATAGCAGCCATCTTTTATATAACAGCTATACAAGCTGCTGAAGCCAGTCTACAGCCGCCATTTTGACTCTTATAGCCGCCATCCTTTATATAACAGCTATAAAAGCTACTGGAACCATTCTGCAGCAGCCATTTTGTGTCTTATAACCGCCATTCTTTATATAACAGCTACGCAAGCTACTGGAACCAATCTACAGTCGCCATTTTGTGTTTTATGGCCGCGATCTTTTGTAAAACAGCTATGCAGGCTGCTGGAACCATTCTACAGCCGCCATTTTGTGTCTTATGGCCGCTATTCTTTATATAACAGCTATACAGGCTACTGGAACCATTCCACAGCCGCCATTTTAAGTCCTATAGCAGCCATCTTTTATATAACAGCTATACAAGCTGCTGAAGCCAGTCTACAGCCGCCATTTTGACTCTTATAGCCGCCATCCTTTATATAACAGCTATAAAAGCTACTGGCACCATTCTGCAGCCGCCATTTTGAGTCTTATAACCGCCATTCTTTATATAACAGCTACACAAGCTACAGCTAACAGCTACACAATGGTTCCAGCAGAGGCTGCTGGAACCATTCTACAGCCGCCATTTTGTGTCTTATGGCCGCTATTCTTTATATAACAGCTATACAGGCTGCTGGAACCATTCCACAGCCGCCATTTTAAGTCCTATAGCAGCCATCTTTTATATAACAGCTATACAAGCTGCTGAAGCCAGTCTACAGCCGCCATTTTGACTCTTATAGCCGCCATCCTTTATATAACAGCTATAAAAGCTACTGGCACCATTCTGCAGCCGCCATTTTGAGTCTTATAACCGCCATTCTTTATATAACAGCTACACAAGCTACTGGAACCATTCCATAGTCGCCATTTTGTGTTTTATGGCCGCGATCTTTTGTAAAACAGCTATGCAGGCTGCTGGAACCATTCTACAGCCGCCATTTTGTGTCTTATTGCCGCTATTTATTATATAACAGCTATACAGGCTGCTGGAACCATTCCACAGCCGCCACTTTAAGTCCTATAGCAGCCATATTTTATACAACAGCTATACAAGCTGCTGAAGCCAGTCTACAGCCGCCATTTTGACTCTTATAGCCGCCATCCTTTATATAACGGCTATACAAGCTACTGGCACCATTCTGCAGCCGCCATTTTGAGTCTTGTAACCGCCATTCTTTATATAACAGCTACAAAAGCTACTGGAACCATTCTATAGTCGCCATTTTGTGTCTTATAGCTGCTACTCTTTATATAACAGCTATACAGGTTGCTGGAACCAATCTACAGCCGCCATCTTTTGTAAAACAGCTATACAGGCTGCTGGAACCATTCTGCAGCCGCCATTTTGAGTCTTATAGCCGCTATCTTTTATATAACAGCTACGCGAGCGACTGGAGCCATTCTACAGTCGCCATTTTAAGTCCAATAGCAGCCATCTTTTATATAACAGCTATACAGGCTGCTGGAACCATTCTACAGTCGCTATTTTGTGTTTTATGGCCGCCATCTTTTGTAAAAGGCCTATACAGGCTGCTGGAACCATTGAACAGCCGCCATTTTAACTCTTATAGCCGCTATCCTTTATATAACGGCTATACAAGCTACTTGCGCCATTCTGCAGCCGCCATTTTGAGTCTTATAACCGCCATTCTTTATATAACAGATACACAAGCTACTGGAACCATTCTACAGTCGCCATTTTGTGTTTTATGGCCGCCATCTTTTGTAAAAGGCCTATACAGGCTGCTGGAACCATTCAACAGCCGCCATTTTAACTCTTATAGCCGCTATCCTTTATATAACGGCTATACAAGCTACTTGCGCCATTCTGCAGCCGCCATTTTGAGTCTTATAGCCGCCATTCTTTATATAACAGATACACAAGCTACTGGAACCATTGCGCCATTCTGCAGCCGCCATTTTGTGTTTTATGGCCGCCATCTTTTGTAGAAGAGCTATACAGGCTGCTGGAACCATTCTACAGCCGCCATTATGTGTCCTATGGCCGCTATTCTTTATATAACAGCTATACAGGCTGCTGGAACCATTCTACAGTCGCTATTTTGTGTTTTATGGCCGCCATCTTTTGTAAAAGGCCTATACAGGCTGCTGGAACCATTCAACAGCCGCCATTTTAACTCTTATAGCCGCTATCCTTTATATAACGGCTATACAAGCTACTTGCGCCATTCTGCAGCCGCCATTTTGAGTCTTATAACCGTCATTCTTTATATAACAGCTACACAAGCTACTGCAACCATTCTACAGTCGCCATTTTGTGTCTTATAACCGCTACTCTTTATATAACAGCTATACGGTCTGCTGGAAACATTCTACAGCCGCCATTTTAAGTCCTATAGCAGCCATCTTTTATATAACAGCTATACAAGCTGCTGAAGCCAGTCTTCAGCCGCCATTTTGACTCTTATAGCCGCCATCCTTTATATAACAGCTACACAAGCTACTGGAACCATTCTGCAGCCGCCATTTTGTGTCTTATAACCGCCATTCTTTATATAACAGCTAGCTACTGGAACCAATCTACAGTCGCCATTTTGTGTTTTATGGCCGCCATCTTTTGTAAAACAGCTATGCAGGCTGCTGGAATCATTCTACAGCCGCCATTTCGTGTCCTATGGCCGCTATTCTTTATAGAACAGCAATACAGGCTGCTGAAGCCAGTCTACAGCCGCCATTTTGACTCTTATAGCCGCCTTTATATAACGGCTATACAAGCTACTGCTGAAGCCAGTCTTCAGCCGCCATTTTGACTCTTATAGCCGCCATTCTTTACATAACAGCTACACAAGCTACTTGAACCATTCTGCAGTCGCCATTTTGTGTCTTATAACCGCCATTCTTTATATAACAGCTAAGCAAGCTACTGGAACCAATCTACAGTCGCCATTTTGTGTTTTATGGCCGCGATCTTTTGTAAAAGAGCTATACAGGCTGCTATTCTTTATATACCAGCTATACAGGCTGCTGGAACCATTCCACAGCCGCCATTTTAAGTCCTATAGCTGCCATCTTTTGTAAAACAGCTATATAGGCTGCTGGAACCATTCTGCAGCCGCCATTTTGAATCTTATAGCCGCTATCTTTTATATAACAGCTACGCGAGCGACTGAAGCCATTCTACAGTCGCCATTTTGTGTCTTTTACCCGCCATCTTTTTTATAACAGCTATACAGGCTACTGGAACCATTCAACAGTCGCCATTTTGTGTTTTATGGCCGCCATCTTTTGTAAAAGAGCAATACAGGCTGCTGGAACCATTGTACAGCCGCCATGTTGTGGCCTATGGCCGCTACTCTTTATATAACAGCTATACAAGCTGCTGGAACCAGTCTTCAGTCGCCATTTTGTGTTTTATGGCCGCCATCTTTTGTAAAACAGCTATACAGGCTGCTGGAACCATTCTGCAGCCTCCATTTTGAGTCTTATAGCCGCTATCTTTTATATAACAGCTACGCGAGCGACTGGAGCCATTCTACAGTCGCCATTTTGTGTCTTTTGCCCGCCATCTTTTTTATAACAGCTATACAGGCTACTGGAACCATTCTACAGTCGCCATTTAGTGTCTTATGGCCACCATCTTTTGTAAAATAGCTTTACAGGCTGCTGGAACCATTCTACAGCCGCCATGTTGGGTATTATAGCCGACATATGGAACCATTCTACAGCCGCCATTTTTGTCTTATAGCCGCCATCTTTTATATAACAGCTACACAAGCTACTGAAGCCGTTCTGCAGTCGCCATTTTGAGTCTTATAACCGCCATTCTTTATATAACAGCTACACAAGGTACTGGAACCATTCTGCAGCCGCCATTTTGTGTCCTATAACCGCCATTCTTTATATAACAGCTACACAAAGTACTGGAACCATGCTACAGTCGCCATTTTGAGTTTTATAACCGCCATTCTTTATGTAACGGCTATACAAGCTACTTGCACCATTCTGCAGCCGCCATTTTGAGTCTTATAACCGCCATTCTTTATATAACAGCTACACAAGCTACTCCAACCATTCTACAGACGCCATTTAGTGTCTTATAGCCGCTACTCTTTATACAACAGCTATACAGGCTGCTGGAAACATTCTACAGCCGCCATTTTAAGTCCTATAGCAGCCATCTTGTATATAACAGCTATACAAGCTGCTGAAGCCAGTCTTCAGCCGCCATTTTGACTCTTATAGCCGCCATTCTTTACATAACAGCTACACAAGCTACTTGAACCATTCTGCAGTCGCCATTTTGCGTCTTATAACCGCCATTCTTTATATAACAGCTACGCAAGCTACTGGAACCAATCTACAGTCGCCATTTTGTGTTTTATGGCCGCGATCTTTTGTAAAACAGCTATACAGGCTGCTGGAACCATTCTACAGCCGCCATTTTGAGTCTTATGGCCGCTATTCTTTATAGAACAGCTATACAGCCTGCTGGAACCATTCCACAGCCGCCATTTTAGGTCCAATAGCTGCCATCTTTTGTAAAACAGCTATACAGGCTACTGGAGCCGTTCTGCAGTCGCCATTTTGAGTCTTATAGCCGCCATTCTTTATATAACAGCTACACAAGGTACTGGTACCATTCTACAGTCGCCATTTTGTGTTTTATGGCCGCCATCTTTTGTAAAAGAGCAATACAGGCTGCTGGAACCATTGTACAGCCGCTATGTTGTGTCCTATGGCCGCTACTCTTTATATAACAGTTTTACAGGCTGCTGGAATCAATCTACAGTCGCCATTTTGTGTCTTATGGCCACCATCTTTTGTAAAACAGCTTTACAGGCTGCTGGAACCATTCTACAGCCGCCATGTTGGGTATTATAGCCGACATATGGAACCATTCTACAGCTGCCATTTTGACTCTTATAGCCGCCATCTTTTATATAACGGCTATACAAGCTACTTGCACCATTCTGCAGCCGCCATTTTGAGTCTTATAACCGCCATTCTTTATATAACAGCTGCACAAGCTACTCGAACCATTCTACAGTCGCCATTTAGTGTCTTATAGCCGCTACTCTTTATATAACAGCTATACAGGCTGCTGGAACCATTCTGCAGCCGCCATTTTGAATCTTATAGCCGCTATTTTTTATATGACAGCTACGCGAGCGACTGGAGCCATTCTACAGTCGCCATTTTGTGTCTTTTGCCCGCCATATTTTTTATAACAGCTATACAGGCTACTGGAACCATTCAACAGTCGCCATTTTGTGTTTTATGGCCGCCATCTTTTGTAAAACAGCTATACAGGCTGCTGGAACCATTCTGCAGCCGCCATTTTGAGACTTATAGCCGCCGTTCTTTATATAACAGCTACACAAGGTACTGGAAGCATTCTACAGTCGCCATTTTGTGTTTTATGGCCGCCATCTTTTGTAAAAGAGCTAAACAGGCTGCTGGAACCATTCTACAGCCGCCATGTTGTGTCCTATGGCCGCTACTCTTTATATAACAGCTATACAGGCTGCTGGAACCATTCTGCAGCCGCCATTTTGAGTCTTATAGCCGCTATCTTTTATATAACAGCTACGCGAGCGACTGGAGCCATTCTACAGTCGCCATTTTGTGTCTTTTGCCCGCCATCTTTTTTATAACAGCTATACAGGCTACTGGAACCATTTGCAGTCGCCATTTATTGTCTTATGGCCACCATCGTTTGTAAAACAGCTTTTCAGGCTGCTGGAACCATTCTACAGCCGCCATGTTGGGTATTATAGCCGACATATGGAACCATTCTACAGCTGCCATTTTTGTCTTATAGCCGCCATCTTTTATATAACAGCTACACAAGCTACTGGAACCATTCTACAGTCGCCATTTTGTGTTTTATGGCCGCCATCTTTTGTAAAAGAACAATACAGGCTGCTATAACCATTGTACAGCCGCCATGTTGTGTCCTATGGCCGCTAATCTTTATATAACAGTTATACAGGCTGCTGGAACCAATCTACAGTCGCCGTTTTGTGTCTTATGGCCACCATCTTTTGTAAAACAGCTTTACAGGCTGCTGGAACCATTCTACAGCCGCCATGTTGGGTATTATAGCCGACATATGGAACCATTCTACAGTTGCCATTTTGACTCTTATAGCCGCCATCTTTTATATAACGGCTATACAAGCTACTTGCACCATTCTGCAGCCGCCATTTTGACTCTTATAGCCGCCATTTTTTATGTAACGGCTATACAAGCTACTTGCACCATTCTGCAGCCGCCATTTTGAGTCTTATAACCGCCATTCTTTATATAACAGCTACACAAGCTACTCCAACCATTCTACAGACGCCATTTAGTGTCTTATAGCCGCTACTCTTTATATAACAGCTATACAGGCAGCTGGAAACATTCTGCAGCCGCCATTTTGTGTTTTATAACCGCCATTCTTTATATAACAGCCACACAAGGTACTTGAACCATTCTACAGTCGCAATTTTGTGTCTTATAGCCGCTACTCTTTATATAACAGCTATGCAGGCTGCTGAAACCATTCTACAGTCGCCATTTTAAGTCCTATAGCAGCCATTTTTTATATAACAGCTATACAAGCTGCTGAAGCCAGTCTTCAGCCGCCATTTTGACTCTTATAGCCGCCATTCTTTATATAACAGCTACACAAGGTACTGGAACCATGCTATAGTCGCCATTTAGTGTCTTATAGCCGCTACTCTTTATATAACAGCTATACAGGCTGCTGGAAACATTCTACAGACGCCATTTTAAGTCCTATAGCAGCCATCTTTTAAATAACAGCTATACAAGCTGCTGAAGCCAGTCTTCAGCTGCCATTTTGACTCTTATAGCCGCCATCTTTTATATAACGGCTATACAAGCTACTTGCACCATTCTGCAGCCGCCATTTTGAGTCTTATAACCGCCATTCTTTATATAACAGCTGCACAAGCTACTCGAACCATTCTACAGTCGCCATTTAGTGTCTTATAGCCGCTACTCTTTATATAACAGCTATACAGGCTGCTGGAACCATTCTGCAGCCGCCATTTTGAATCTTATAGCCGCTATGTTTTATATGACAGCTACGCGAGCGACTGGAGCCATTCTACAGTCGCCATTTTGTGTCTTTTGCCCGCCATCTTTTTTATAACAGCTATACAGGCTACTGGAACCATTCAACAGTCGCCATTTTGTGTTTTATGGCCGCCATCTTTTGTAAAACAGCTATACAGGCTGCTGGAACCATTCTGCAGCCGCCATTTTGAGACTTATAGCCGCTGTTCTTTATATAACAGCTACACAAGGTACTGGAACCATTCTACAGTCGCCATTTTGTGTTTTATGGCCGCCATCTTTTGTAAAAGAGCTATACAGGCTGCTGGAACCATTCTACAGCCGCCATGTTGTGTCCTATGGCCGCTACTCTTTATATAACAGCTATACAGGCTACTGGAACCATTTGCAGTCGCCATTTAGTGTCTTATGGCCACCATCTTTTGTAAAACAGCTTTACAGGCTGCTGGAACCATTCTACAGCCGCCATGTTGGGTATTATAGCCGACATATGGAACCATTCTACAGCTGCCATTTTTGTCTTATAGCCGCCATCTTTTATATAACAGCTACACAAGCTACTGGAGCCGTTCTGCAGTCGCCATTTTGAGTCTTATAACCGCCATTCTTTATATAACAGCTACACAAGGTACTGGAACCATTCTACAGTCGCCATTTTGTGTTTAATGGCCGCCATCTTTTGTAAAAGAGCAATACAGGCTGCTGGAACCATTGTACAGCCGCCATGTTGTGTCCTATGGCCGCTAATCTTTATATAACAGTTATACAGGCTGCTGGATCCAATCTACAGTCGCCGTTTTGTGTCTTATGGCCACCATCTTTTGTAAAACAGCTTTAAAGGCTGCTGGAACCATTCTACAGCCGCCATGTTGGGTATTATAGCCGACATATGGAACCATTCTACAGTTGCCATTTTGACTCTTATAGCCGCCATCTTTTATATAACGGCTATACAAGCTACTTGCACCATTCTGCAGCCGCCATTTTGAGTCTTATAACCGCCATTCTTTATATAACAGCTACACAAGCTACTCGAACCATTCTACAGTCGCCATTTAGTGTCTTATAGCCGCTACTCTTTATATAACAGCTATACAGGCTGCTGGAACAATTCTGCAGCCGCCATTTTGTGTTTTAAACCCGCCATTCATAATATAACAGCTACACAAGGTACTTGAACCATTCTACAGTCGCAATTTTGTGTCTTATAGCCGCTACTCTTTATATAACAGCTATGCAGGCTGCTGAAACCATTCTACAGTCGCCATTTTAAGTCCTATAGCAGCCATTTTTTATATAACAGCTACACAAGGTACTGGAACCATGATACAGTCGCCATTTAGTGTCTTATAGCCGCTACTCTTTATATAACAGCTATACAGGCTGCTGGAAACATTCTACAGCCGCCATTTTAAGTCCTATAGCAGCCAACTTTTAAATAACAGCTATACAAGCTGCTGAAGCCAGTCTTCAGCCGCCATTTTGACTCTTATAGCCGCCATTCTTTACATAACAGCTACACAAGCTACTTGAGCCATTCTGCAGTCGCCATTTTGTGTCTTATAACCGCCATTCTTTATATTACAGCTACGCAAGCTACTGAAACCAATCTACAGTCGCCATTTTGTGTTTTGTGGCCGCGATCTTTTGTAAAAGAGCTATACAGGCTGCTGGAACCATTCTACAGCCGCCATGTTGGGTATTATAGCCGACATATGGAACCATTCTACAGTTGCCATTTTGACTCTTATAGCCGCCATCTTTTATATAACGGCTATACAAGCTACTTGCACCATTCTGCAGCCGCCATTTTGAGTCTTATAACCGCCATTCTTTATATAACAGCTACACAAGCTACTCGAACCATTCTACAGTCGCCATTTAGTGTCTTATAGCCGCTACTCTTTATATAACAGCTATACAGGCTGCTGGAACAATTCTGCAGCCGCCATTTTGTGTTTTAAACCCGCCATTCATAATATAACAGCTACACAAGGTACTTGAACCATTCTACAGTCGCAATTTTGTGTCTTATAGCCGCTACTCATTATATAACAGCTATACAAGCTGCTGAAGCCAGTCTTCAGCCGCCATTTTGACTCTTATAGCCGCCATTCTTTATATAACAGCTACACAAGGTACTGGAACCATGCTACAGTCGCCATTTAGTGTCTTATAGCCGCTACTCTTTATATAACAGCTATACAGGCTGCTGGAAACATTCTACAGCCGCCATTTTAAGTCCTATAGCAGCCATCTTTTAAATAACAGCTATACAAGCTGCTGAAGCCAGTCTTCAGCCGCCATTTTGACTCTTATAGCCGCCATTCTTTACATAACAGCTACACAAGCTACTTGAGCCAGTCTGCAGTCGCCATTTTGTGTCTTATAACCGCCATTCTTTATATTACAGCTACGCAAGCTACTGGAACCAATCTACAGTCGCCGTTTTGTGTCTTATGGCCACCATCTTTTGTAAAACAGCTTTAAATGCTGCTGGAACCATTCTACAGCCGCCATGTTGGGTATTATAGCCGACATATGGAACCATTCTACAGTTGCCATTTTGACTCTTATAGCCGCCATCTTTTATATAACGGCTATACAAGCTACTTGCACCATTCTGCAGCCGCCATTTTGAGTCTTATAACCGCCATTCTTTATATAACAGCTACACAAGCTACTCGAACCATTCTACAGTCGCCATTTAGTGTCTTATAGCCGCTACTCTTTATATAACAGCTATACAGGCTGCTGGAACAATTCTGCAGCCGCCATTTTGTGTTTTAAACCCGCCATTCATAATATAACAGCTACACAAGGTACTTGAACCATTCTACAGTCGCAATTTTGTGTCTTATAGCCGCTACTCTTTATATAACAGCTATACAAGCTGCTGAAGCCAGTCTTCAGCCGCCATTTTAAGTCCTATAGCTGCCATCTTTTGTAAAACAGCTATACAGGCTGCTGGAACTATTTTGCAGCCGCCATTTTGAATCTTATAGCCGCTATCATTTATATAACAGCTACGCGAGCGACTGGAGCCATTCTACAGTCGCCATTTTGTGTCTTTTTCCCGCCATCTTTTTTATAACAGCTATACAGGCTAGTGGAACCATTCAACAGTCGCCATTTTGTGTTTTATGGCCGCCATCTTTTGTAAAACAGCTATACAGGCTGCAGGAACCATTCTGCAGCCGCCATTTTGAGACTTATAGCCGCTGTTCTTTATATAACAGCTACACAAGGTACTGGAACCATTCTACAGTCGCCATTTTTTGTTTTATGGCCGCCATCTTTTGTAAAAGAGCTATACAGGCTGCTGGAACCATTCTACAGCCGCCATGTTGTGTCCTATGGCCGCTACTCTTTATATAACAGCTATACAGGCTGCTGGAACCAGTCTACAGTCGCCATTTTGTGTTTTATGGCCGCCATCTTTTGTAAAACAGCTATACAGGCTGCTGGAACCATTCTGCAGCCGCCATTTTGAGTCTTTTAGCCGCTATCTTTTATATAACAGCTACGCGAGCGACTGGAGCCATTCTACAGTCGCCATTTTGTGTCTTTTGCCCGCCATCTTTTTTATAACAGCTATACAGGCTACTGGAACCATTCTACAGTCGCCATTTAGTGTCTTATGGCCACCATCTTTTGTAAAACAGCTTTACAGGCTGCTGGAACCATTCTACAGCCGCCATGTTGGGTATTATAGCCGACATATGGAACCATTCTACAGCTGCCATTTTTGTCTTATAGCCGCCATCTTTTATATAACAGCTACACAAGCTACTGGAGCCGTTCTGCAGTCGCCATTTTGAGTCTTTTAACCGCCATTCTTTATATAACAGCTACACAAGGTACTGGAACTATTCTACAGTCGCCATTTTGTGTTTTATGGCCGCCATCTTTTGTAAAACAGCTATACAGGCTGCTGGAACCATTGTACAGCCGCCATGTTGTGTCCTATGGCCGCTACTCTTTATATAACAGTTATACAGGTTGTTGGAACCAATCTACAGTCGCCATTTTGTGTTTTATGGCCGCCATTTTTTGTAAAACAGCTATACAGGCTGCTGGAACCATTCTGCAGCCTCCAATTTGAGTCTTATAGACGCCGTTCTTTATATAACAGCTACACAAGGTACTGGAACCATTCTACAGTCGCCATTTTGTGTTTTATTGCCGCCATCTTTTGTTAAAGAGCTATACAGGCTGCTGGAACCATTCTACAGCCGCCATGTTGTGCCCTATGGCCGCTACTCCTTATATAACAGCTATACAGGCTGCTGGAACCACTCTACAGTCGCCATTTTGTGTTTTATGGCCGCCATCTTTTGTAAAACAGCTATACAGGCTGCTGGAACCATTCTGCAGCCGCCATTTTGAGTCTTAATGCCGCTATCTTTTATATAACAGCTACGCGAGCGACTGGAGCCATTCTACAGTCGCCATTTTGTGTCTTTTGCCCGCCATCTTGTTTATAACAGCTATACAGACTACTGGAACCATTCTACAGTCGCCATTTAGTGTCTTATGGCTTATTTTGTATTTTATGGCCGCCATCTTTTGTAAAAGAGCAATACAGGCTGCTGGAACCATTGTACAGCCGCCATGTTGTGTCCTATGGCCGCTACTCTTTATATAACAGTTATACAGGCTGCTTGGACCAATCTACAGTCGCCATTTTGTGTTTTATGGCCGCCATCTTTTGTAAAACAGCTATACAGGCTGCTGGAACCATTCTGCAGCCGCCATTTTGAGTCTTATTGACGCCGTTCTTTATATAACAGCTACACAAGGTACTGGAACCATTCTACAGTCGCCATTTTGTGTTTTATTGCCGCCATCTTTTGTAAAAAAGCTATACAGGCTGCTGGAACCATTCTACAGCCGCCATGTTGTGCCCTATGGCCGCTACTCCTTATATAACAGCTATACAGGCTGCTGGAACCACTCTACAGTCGCCATTTTGTGTTTTATGGCCATCTTTTGTAAAACAGCTATACAGGCTGCTGGAACCATTCTGCAGCCGCCATTTTGAATCTTATAGCCGCTATTATTTATATAACAGCTACGCGGGCAACTGGAGCCATTCTACAGTCGCCATTTTGTGTCTTTTGCCCGCCATCTTTTTTATAACAGCTATACAGGCTAGTGGAACCATTCAACAGTCGCCATTTTGTGTTTTATGGCCGCCATCTTTTGTAAAACAGCTATACAGGCTGCTGGAACCATTCTGCAGCCGCCATTTTGAGACTTATAGCCGCTGTTCTTTACATAACAGCTACACAAGGTACTGGAACCATTCTACAGTCGCCATTTTGTGTTTTATGGCCGCCATCTTTTGTAAAAGAGCTATACAGGCTGCTGGAACCATTCTACAGCCGCCATGTTGTGTCCTATGGCCGCTACTCTTTATATAACCGCTATACAGGCTGCTGGAACCAGTCTACAGTCGCCATTTTGTGTTTTATGGCCGCCATCTTTTGTAAAACAGCTATACAGGCTGCTGGAACCATTCTGCAGCCGCCATTTTGAGTCTTATAGCCGCTATCTTTTATATAACAGCTACGCGAGCGACTGGAGCCATTCTACAGTCGCCATTTTGTGTCTTTTGCCCGCCATCTTGTTTATAACAGCTATACAGGCTACTTGAACCATTCTACAGTCGCCATTTAGTGTCTTATGGCCGCTACTCTTCATATAACAGCTATACAGGCTGCTGGAACCATTCTGCAGCCGCCATTTTGAGTCTTATATCCGCTATCTTTTATATAACAGCTACGCGAGCGACTGGAGCCATTCTACAGTCGCCATTTTGTGTCTTTTGCCCGCCATCTTTTTTATAACAGCTATACAGGCTACTGGAGCCATTCTACAGTCGCCATTTTGTGTGTTTGCCCGCCATCTTTTGTAAAACAGCTATACAGGCTGCTGGAACCATTCTACAGTCGCCATTTTGTGTGTTTTGCCCGCCATCTTTTGTAAAACAGCTTTACAGGCTGCTGGAACCATTCTACAGCCGCCATGTTGGGTATTAAAGCAGACATGTGGAACCATTCTACAGCTGCCATTTTTGTCTTATAGCCGCCATCTTTTATATAACAGCTACGCGAGCGACTGGAGCCATTCTACAGTCGCCATTTTGTGTCTTTTGCCCGCCATCTTTTTTACAACAGCTATACAGGCTACTGGAACCATTCAACAGTCGCCATTTTGTGTCTTTTGCCCGCCATCTTTTTTATAACAGCTATCCAGGCTACTGGAGCCATTCCACAGTCGCCATTTTGTGTGTTTTGCCCGCCATCTTTTGTAAAACAGCTTTACAGGCTGCTGGAACCATTCTACAGCCGCCATGTTGGGTATTAAAGCCGACATATGGAACCATTCTACAGCTGCCATTTTTGTCTTATAGCCGCCATCTTTTATATAACAGCTACACAAGCTACTGGAGCCGTTCTGCAGTCGCCATTTTGAGTCTTATAGCCGCCATTCTTTATATAACAGCTACACAAAGTACTGGAACCATTCTACAGTCGCCATTTTGTGTTTTATGGCCGCCATCTTTTGTAAAAGAGCTATACAGGCTGCTGGAAACATTCTACAGCCGCCATGTTGTGTCCTATGGCCGCTACTCTTTATATAACAGTTATACAGGCTGCTGGAACCAATCTACAGTCGCCATTTTGTGTTTTATGGCCGCCATCTTTTGTAAAACAGCTATACAGGCTGCTGGAACCATTCTGCAGCCGCCATTTTGAGTCTTATAGCCGCTATCTTTTATATAGCAGCTACGCGAGCGACTGGAGCCATTCTACAGTCGCCATTTTGTGTCTTTTGCCCGCCATCTTTTTTATAACAGCTATACAGGCTACTGGAGCCATTCTACAGTCGCCATTTTGTGTGTTTTGCCCGACATCTTTTGTAAAACAGCTATACAGGCTGCTGGAACCATTCTACAGCCGCCATGTTGGGTATTATAACCAACATATGGAACCATTCTACAGCTGCCATTTTTAGTCATATAGCCGCCATCTTTTATATAACAGCTACACAAGCTACTGGAGCCGCTCTACAGTCTCCATTTTGAGTCTAATAACCGCCATTCTTTATATAACAGCTACACAAGGTACTGGAACAATTCTACAGTCGCCATTTTGTGTTTTATGGCCGCCATTTTTTGTAAAACAGCTATACAAGCTACTTGCACCATTCTGCAGCCGCCATTTTGAGTCTTATAACCGCCGTTCTTTATATAACAGCTACACAAGGTACTGAAGCCAGTCTACAGCCGCCATTTTGAGTCTTATAACCGCCATTTTTTATATAACAGCTACACAAGCTACTGGAACCATTCAATAGTCGCCATTTTGTGTCTTATAGCCGCTACTCTTTATATAACAGCTATACAGGCTGCTGAAACCAATCTACAGTCGCCATTTTGTGTTTTATGGCCGCCATCTTTTGTAAAACAGCTATACAGGCTGCTGGAACCATTCTACAGCCGCCATGTTGGGTATTATAACCAACATATGGAACCATTCTACAGCTGCCATTTTTAGTCATATAGCCGCCATCTTTTATATAACAGCTACACAAGCTACTGGAGCCGCTCTACAGTCGCCATTTTGAGTCTTATAACCGCCATTCTTGATATAACAGCTACACAAGCTACTCGAACCATTCTACAGTCGCCATTTAGTGTCTTATAGCCGCTACTCTTTATATAACAGCTATACAGGCTGCTGGAAACATTCTACAGCCGCCATTTCAAGTCCTATAGCAGCCATCTTTTATATAACAGTTATACAAGCTGCTGGAACCATGCTACAGTCGCCATTTTGTGTCTTATAGCCGCTACTCTTTATATAACAGCTATACAGGCTGCTGAAACCATTCTACAGCCGCCATTTTAAGTCCTATAGCAGCCATTTTTTATATAACAGCTATACAAGCTGCTGAAGCCAGTCTACAGCCGCCGTTTTGACTCTTATAGCCGCCATCTTTTATATAACGGCTATACAAGCTACTTGCACCATTCTGCAGCCGCCATTTTGAGTCTTATAACCGCCATTCTTTATATAACAGCTACACAAGCTACTCGAACCATTCTACAGTCGCCATTTAGTGTCTTATAGCCGCTACTCTTTATATAACAGCTATACAGGCTGCTGGAACCATTCTGCAGCCGGCATTTTGTGTCTTATAACCGGCATTCTTAATATAACAGCTACACAAGGTACTGGAACCATGCTACAGTCGCCATTTTGTGTCTTATAGCCGCTACTCTCTATATAACAGCTATACAGGCTGCTGGAACCATTCTGCAGCCGCCATTTTGAGTCTTATAGCCGCTATCTTTTATATAACAGCTACGCGAGCGACTGGAGCCATTCTACAGTCGCCATTTTGTGTCTTTTGCCCGCCATCTTGTTTATAACAGCTATACAGGCTACTTGAACCATTCTACAGTCGCCATTTAGTGTCTTATGGCCGCTACTCTTCATATAACAGCTATACAGGCTGCTGGAACCATTCTGCAGCCGCCATTTTGAGTCTTATAGCCGCTATCTTTTATATAACAGCTACGCGAGCGACTGGAGCCATTCTACAGTCGCCATTTTGTGTGTTTTGCCCGCCATCTTTTGTAAAACAGCTTTACAGGCTGCTGGAACCATTCTACAGCCGCCATGTTGGGTATTAAAGCCGACATATGGAACCATTCTACAGCTGCCATTTTTGTCTTATAGCCGCCATCTTTTATATAACAGCTACACAAGCTACTGGAGCCGTTCTGCAGTCGCCATTTTGAGTCTTATAGCCGCCATTCTTTATATAACAGCTACACAAAGTACTGGAACCATTCTACAGTCGCCATTTTGTGTTTTATGGCCGCCATCTTTTGTAAAAGAGCTATACAGGCTGCTGGAATCATTCTACAGCCGCCATGTTGTGTCCTATGGCCGCTACTCTTTATATAACAGTTATACAGGCTGCTGGAACCAATCTACAGTCGCCATTTTGTGTTTTATGGCCGCCATCTTTTGTAAAACAGCTATACAGGCTGCTGGAACCATTCTGCAGCCGCCATTTTGAGTCTTATAGCCGCTATCTTTTATATAACAGCTACGCGAGCGACTGGAGCCATTCTACAGTCGCCATTTTGTGTCTTTTGCCCGCCATCTTTTTTATAACAGCTATACAGGCTACTGGAGCCATTCTACAGTCGCCATTTTGTGTGTTTTGCCCGACATCTTTTGTAAAACAGCTATACAGGCTGCTGGAACCATTCTACAGCCGCCATGTTGGGTATTATAACCAACATATGGAACCATTCTACAGCTGCCATTTTTAGTCATATAGCCGCCATCTTTTATATAACAGCTACACAAGCTACTGGAGCCGCTCTACAGTCTCCATTTTGAGTCTAATAACCGCCATTCTTTATATAACAGCTACACAAGGTACTGGAACAATTCTACAGTCGCCATTTTGTGTTTTATGGCCGCCATTTTTTGTAAAACAGCTATACAAGCTACTTGCACCATTCTGCAGCCGCCATTTTGAGTCTTATAACCGCCGTTCTTTATATAACAGCTACACAAGGTACTGAAGCCAGTCTACAGCCGCCATTTTGAGTCTTATAACCGCCATTTTTTATATAACAGCTACACAAGCTACTGGAACCATTCAATAGTCGCCATTTTGTGTCTTATAGCCGCTACTCTTTATATAACAGCTATACAGGCTGCTGAAACCAATCTACAGTCGCCATTTTGTGTTTTATGGCCGCCATCTTTTGTAAAACAGCTATACAGGCTGCTGGAACCATTCTACAGCCGCCATGTTGGGTATTATAACCAACATATGGAACCATTCTACAGCTGCCATTTTTAGTCATATAGCCGCCATCTTTTATATAACAGCTACACAAGCTACTGGAGCCGCTCTACAGTCGCCATTTTGAGTCTTATAACCGCCATTCTTGATATAACAGCTACACAAGCTACTCGAACCATTCTACAGTCGCCATTTAGTGTCTTATAGCCGCTACTCTTTATATAACAGCTATACAGGCTGCTGGAAACATTCTACAGCCGCCATTTCAAGTCCTATAGCAGCCATCTTTTATATAACAGTTATACAAGCTGCTGGAACCATGCTACAGTCGCCATTTTGTGTCTTATAGCCGCTACTCTTTATATAACAGCTATACAGGCTGCTGAAACCATTCTACAGCCGCCATTTTAAGTCCTATAGCAGCCATTTTTTATATAACAGCTATACAAGCTGCTGAAGCCAGTCTACAGCCGCCGTTTTGACTCTTATAGCCGCCATCTTTTATATAACGGCTATACAAGCTACTTGCACCATTCTGCAGCCGCCATTTTGAGTCTTATAACCGCCATTCTTTATATAACAGCTACACAAGCTACTCGAACCATTCTACAGTCGCCATTTAGTGTCTTATAGCCGCTACTCTTTATATAACAGCTATACAGGCTGCTGGAACCATTCTGCAGCCGGCATTTTGTGTCTTATAACCGGCATTCTTAATATAACAGCTACACAAGGTACTGGAACCATGCTACAGTCGCCATTTTGTGTCTTATAGCCGCTACTCTCTATATAACAGCTATACAGGCTGCTGGAACCATTCTGCAGCCGCCATTTTGAGTCTTATAGCCGCTATCTTTTATATAACAGCTACGCGAGCGACTGGAGCCATTCTACAGTCGCCATTTTGTGTCTTTTGCCCGCCATCTTGTTTATAACAGCTATACAGGCTACTTGAACCATTCTACAGTCGCCATTTAGTGTCTTATGGCCGCTACTCTTCATATAACAGCTATACAGGCTGCTGGAACCATTCTGCAGCCGCCATTTTGAGTCTTATAGCCGCTATCTTTTATATAACAGCTACGCGAGCGACTGGAGCCATTCTACAGTCGCCATTTTGTGTGTTTTGCCCGCCATCTTTTGTAAAACAGCTTTACAGGCTGCTGGAACCATTCTACAGCCGCCATGTTGGGTATTAAAGCCGACATATGGAACCATTCTACAGCTGCCATTTTTGTCTTATAGCCGCCATCTTTTATATAACAGCTACACAAGCTACTGGAGCCGTTCTGCAGTCGCCATTTTGAGTCTTATAGCCGCCATTCTTTATATAACAGCTACACAAAGTACTGGAACCATTCTACAGTCGCCATTTTGTGTTTTATGGCCGCCATCTTTTGTAAAAGAGCTATACAGGCTGCTGGAATCATTCTACAGCCGCCATGTTGTGTCCTATGGCCGCTACTCTTTATATAACAGTTATACAGGCTGCTGGAACCAATCTACAGTCGCCATTTTGTGTTTTATGGCCGCCATCTTTTGTAAAACAGCTATACAGGCTGCTGGAACCATTCTGCAGCCGCCATTTTGAGTCTTATAGCCGCTATCTTTTATATAACAGCTACGCGAGCGACTGGAGCCATTCTACAGTCGCCATTTTGTGTCTTTTGCCCGCCATCTTTTTTATAACAGCTATACAGGCTACTGGAGCCATTCTACAGTCGCCATTTTGTGTGTTTTGCCCGACATCTTTTGTAAAACAGCTATACAGGCTGCTGGAACCATTCTACAGCCGCCATGTTGGGTATTATAACCAACATATGGAACCATTCTACAGCTGCCATTTTTAGTCATATAGCCGCCATCTTTTATATAACAGCTACACAAGCTACTGGAGCCGCTCTACAGTCTCCATTTTGAGTCTAATAACCGCCATTCTTTATATAACAGCTACACAAGGTACTGGAACATTTCTACAGCCGCCATTTTGTGTTTTATGGCCGCCATTTTTTGTAAAACAGCTATACAAGCTACTTGCACCATTCTGCAGCCGCCATTTTGAGTCTTATAACCGCCGTTCTTTATATAACAGCTACACAAGCTACTGAAGCCAGTCTACAGCCGCCATTTTGAGTCTTATAACCGCCATTTTTTATATAACAGCTACACAAGCTACTGGAACCATTCAATAGTCGCCATTTTGTGTCTTATAGCCGCTACTCTTTATATAACAGCTATACAGGCTGCTGAAACCAATCTACAGTCGCCATTTTGTGTTTTATGGCCGCCATCTTGTGTAAAACAGCTTTACAGGCTGCTAGAACCATTCTGCAACCGCCATTTTGAGTCTTATAGCCGCTATCTTTTATATAACAGCTACGCGAGCGACTGGAGCCATTCTACAGTCGCCATTTTGTGTCTTTTGCCCGCCATCTTTTTTATAACAGCTATACAGGCTACTGGAGCCATTCTACAGTCGCCATTTTGTGTGTTTTGCCCGACATCTTTTGTAAAACAGCTATACAGGCTGCTGGAACCATTCTACAGCCGCCATGTTGGGTATTATAACCAACATATGGAACCATTCTACAGCTGCCATTTTTAGTCATATAGCCGCCATCTTTTATATAACAGCTACACAAGCTACAGGAGCCGCTCTACAGTCTCCATTTTGAGTCTAATAACCGCCATTCTTTATATAACAGCTACACAAGGTACTGGAACAATTCTACAGTCGCCATTTTGTGTTTTAAGGCCGCCATTTTTTGTAAAACAGCTATACAAGCTACTTGCACCATTCTGCAGCCGCCATTTTGAGTCTTATAACCGCCGTTCTTTATATAACAGCTACACAAGGTACTGAAGCCAGTCTACAGCCGCCATTTTGAGTCTTATAACCGCCATTTTTTATATAACAGCTACACAAGCTACTGGAACCATTCAATAGTCGCCATTTTGTGTCTTATAGCCGCTACTCTTTATATAACAGCTATACAGGCTGCTGAAACCAATCTACAGTCGCCATTTTGTGTTTTATGGCCGCCATCTTTTGTAAAACAGCTATACAGGCTGCTGGAACCATTCTACAGCCGCCATGTTGGGTATTATAACCAACATATGGAACCATTCTACAGCTGCCATTTTTAGTCATATAGCCGCCATCTTTTATATAACAGCTACACAAGCTACTGGAGCCGCTCTACAGTCGCCATTTTGAGTCTTATAACCGCCATTCTTGATATAACAGCTACACAAGCTACTCGAACCATTCTACAGTCGCCATTTAGTGTCTTATAGCCGCTACTCTTTACATAACAGCTATACAGGCTGCTGGAAACATTCTACAGCCGCCATTTCAAGTCCTATAGCAGCCATCTTTTATATAACAACTATACAAGTTGCTGGAACCATGCTACAGTCGCCATTTTGTGTCTTATAGCCGCTACTCTTCATATAACAGCTATACAAGCTGCTGAAGCCAGTCTACAGCCGCCGTTTTGACTCTTATAGCCGCCATCTTTTATATAACGGCTATACAAGCTACTTGCACCATTCTGCAGCCGCCATTTTGAGTCTTATAACCGCCATTCTTTATATAACAGCTACACAAGCTACTCGAACCATTCTACAGTCGCCATTTAGTGTCTTATAGCCGCTACTCTTTATATAACAGCTATACAGGCTGCTGGAACCATTCTGCAGCCGGCATTTTGTGTCTTATAACCGGCATTCTTAATATAACAGCTACACAAGGTACTGGAACCATGCTACAGCCGCCATTTTGTGTCTTATAGCCGCTACTCTCTATATAACAGCTATACAGGCTGCTGAAACCATTCTTCAGCCGCCATTTTAAGTCCTATAGCAGCCATTTTTTATATAACAGATATACAAGCTGCTGAAGCCAGTCTACAGCCGCCATTTGACTCTTATAGCCGCCATCTTTTTAATAACGGCTACACAAGCTACTTGCCCCAATCTGCAGCCGCCATTTTGAGTCTTATAACCGCCATTCTTTATATAACAGCTACTTAAGCTACTCGAACCATTCTACACTCGCCATTTAGTGTCTTATAGCCGCTACTCTTTATATAACAGCTATACAGGCTGCTGGAAACATTCTACAGCCGCCATTTTAAGTCCTATAGCAGCCATCTTTTATATAACAGCTATACAAGCTGCTGAAGCCAGTCTTCAGCCGCCATTTTGACTCTTATAGTCGCCATTCTTTACATAACAGCTAACAGCTCAGCCGCCATTTTGACTCTTATAGTCGCCATTCTTTACATAACAGCTACACAAGCTACTTGAACCATTCTGCAGTCGCCATTTTGTGTCTTATAACCGCCATTCTTTATATAACAGCTACGCAAGCTACTGGAACCAATCTACAGTCGCCATTTTGCGTTTTATGGCCGCGATCTTTTGTTAAAGAGCTATACAGTCTGCTGGAACCATTCTACAGCCGCCATTTTGTGTCTTATGGCCGCTATTCTTTATATAACAGCTATACAGGCTGCTGGAACTATTCCACAGCCGCCATTTTAAGTCCTATAGCTGCCATCTTATGTAAAACAGCTAAACAGGCTGCTGGAACCCTTCTGCAGCGGCCATTTTGAGTCTTATAGCCGCTATCTTTTATATAACAGCTACGCGAGCGACTGGAGCCATTCTACAGTCGCCATTTTGTGTCTTTTGCCCGCCATCTTTTTTATAACAGCTATACAGGCTGCGGGAACCATTCAACAGTCGCCATTTTGTGTTTTATGGCCGCCATCTTTTGTAAAACAGCTATACAGGCTGCTGGAACCATTCTGTAGCCGCCATTTTGAGACTTATAGCCGCCGTTCTTTATATAACAGCTACACAAGGTACTGGAACCATTCTATAGTCGCCATTTTGTGTTTTATGGCCG
Organism: Drosophila paulistorum; assembly: GCA_018152135.1. Classification (NCBI taxonomy): domain Eukaryota; kingdom Metazoa; phylum Arthropoda; class Insecta; order Diptera; family Drosophilidae; genus Drosophila; species Drosophila paulistorum. The sequence continues at coordinate 368,651 of JAECXG010000811.1, read as the reverse complement.
CCATCTTTTGTTAAAGAGCTATACAGGCTGCTGAAACCATTCTACAGCCGCCATGTTGTGTCCTATGGCCGCTACTCTTTATATAACAGCTATACAGGCTACTGGAACCATTCAACAGTCGCCATTTTGTGTTTTATGGCCGCCATCTTTTGTAAAACAGCTATACAGGCTGCTGGAACCATTCTGCAGCCGCCATTTTGAGACTTATAGCCGCCGTTCTTTATATAACAGCTACACAAGGTACTGGAACCATTATACAGTCGCCATTTTGTGTTTTATAGCCGCCATCTTTTGTAAAAGAGCTAAACAGGCTGCTGGAACCATTCTACAGCCGCCATGTTGTGTCCTATGGCCGCTACTCTTTATATTACAGCTATACAGGCTGCTGGAACCAGTCTACAGTCGCCATTTTGTGTTTTATGGCCGCCATCTTTTGTAAAACAGCTATACAGGCTGCTGGAACCATTCTGCAGCCGCCATTTTGAGTCTTATAGCCGCTATCTTTTATATAACAGCTACGCGAGCGACTGGAGCCTTTCTACAGTCGTCATTTAGTGTCTTTTGCCCGCCATCTTTTTTATAACAGCTATACAGGCTACTGGAACCATTCTACAGTCGCCATTTAGTGTTTTATGGCCACCATCTTTTGTAAAACAGCTTTACAGGCTGCTGGAACCATTCTACAGCCGCCATGTTCGGTATTATAGCCGACATATGGGACCATTCTACAGCTGCCATTTTTGTCTTATAGCCGCCATCTTTTATATAACAGCTACACAAGCTACTGGAGCCGTTCTGCAGTCGCCATTTGGAGTCTTATAACCGCCATTCTTTATATAACAGCTACACAAGGTACTGGAACCATTCTACAGTCGCCATTTTGTGTTTTATGGCCGCCATCTTTTGTAAAAGAGCAATACAGGCTGCTGGAACAATTGTACAGCCGCCATGTTGTGTCCTATGGCCGCTACTCTTTATATAACAGCTATACAGGCTACTGGAACCATTCAACAGTCGCCATTTTGTGTTTTATGGCCGCCATCTTTTGTAAAACAGCTATACAGGCTGCTGGAACCATTCTGCAGCCGCCATTTTGAGACTTATAGCCGCCGTTCTTTATATAACAGCTACACAAGGTACTGGAACCATTATACAGTCGCCATTTTGTGTTTTATAGCCGCCATCTTTTGTAAAAGAGCTAAACAGGCTGCTGGAACCATTCTACAGCCGCCATGTTGTGTCCTATGGCCGCTACTCTTTATATTACAGCTATACAGGCTGCTGGAACCAGTCTACAGTCGCCATTTTGTGTTTTATGGCCGCCATCTTTTGTAAAACAGCTATACAGGCTGCTGGAACCATTCTGCAGCCGCCATTTTGAGTCTTATAGCCGCTATCTTTTATATAACAGCTACGCGAGCGACTGGAGCCATTCTACAGTCGCCATTTTGTGTCTTTTGCCCGCCATCTTTTTTATAACAGCTATACAGGCTACTGGAGCCATTCTACAGTCGCCATTTTGTGTGTTTTGCCCGACATCTTTTGTAAAACAGCTATACAGGCTGCTGGAACCATTCTACAGCCGCCATGTTGGGTATTATAACCAACATATGGAACCATTCTACAGCTGCCATTTTTAGTCATATAGCCGCCATCTTTTATATAACAGCTACACAAGCTACTGGAGCCGCTCTACAGTCTCCATTTTGAGTCTAATAACCGCCATTCTTTATATAACAGCTACACAAGGTACTGGAACATTTCTACAGCCGCCATTTTGTGTTTTATGGCCGCCATTTTTTGTAAAACAGCTATACAAGCTACTTGCACCATTCTGCAGCCGCCATTTTGAGTCTTATAACCGCCGTTCTTTATATAACAGCTACACAAGCTACTGAAGCCAGTCTACAGCCGCCATTTTGAGTCTTATAACCGCCATTTTTTATATAACAGCTACACAAGCTACTGGAACCATTCAATAGTCGCCATTTTGTGTCTTATAGCCGCTACTCTTTATATAACAGCTATACAGGCTGCTGAAACCAATCTACAGTCGCCATTTTGTGTTTTATGGCCGCCATCTTGTGTAAAACAGCTTTACAGGCTGCTAGAACCATTCTGCAACCGCCATTTTGAGTCTTATAGCCGCTATCTTTTATATAACAGCTACGCGAGCGACTGGAGCCATTCTACAGTCGCCATTTTGTGTCTTTTGCCCGCCATCTTTTTTATAACAGCTATACAGGCTACTGGAGCCATTCTACAGTCGCCATTTTGTGTGTTTTGCCCGACATCTTTTGTAAAACAGCTATACAGGCTGCTGGAACCATTCTACAGCCGCCATGTTGGGTATTATAACCAACATATGGAACCATTCTACAGCTGCCATTTTTAGTCATATAGCCGCCATCTTTTATATAACAGCTACACAAGCTACAGGAGCCGCTCTACAGTCTCCATTTTGAGTCTAATAACCGCCATTCTTTATATAACAGCTACACAAGGTACTGGAACAATTCTACAGTCGCCATTTTGTGTTTTAAGGCCGCCATTTTTTGTAAAACAGCTATACAAGCTACTTGCACCATTCTGCAGCCGCCATTTTGAGTCTTATAACCGCCGTTCTTTATATAACAGCTACACAAGGTACTGAAGCCAGTCTACAGCCGCCATTTTGAGTCTTATAACCGCCATTTTTTATATAACAGCTACACAAGCTACTGGAACCATTCAATAGTCGCCATTTTGTGTCTTATAGCCGCTACTCTTTATATAACAGCTATACAGGCTGCTGAAACCAATCTACAGTCGCCATTTTGTGTTTTATGGCCGCCATCTTTTGTAAAACAGCTATACAGGCTGCTGGAACCATTCTACAGCCGCCATGTTGGGTATTATAACCAACATATGGAACCATTCTACAGCTGCCATTTTTAGTCATATAGCCGCCATCTTTTATATAACAGCTACACAAGCTACTGGAGCCGCTCTACAGTCGCCATTTTGAGTCTTATAACCGCCATTCTTGATATAACAGCTACACAAGCTACTCGAACCATTCTACAGTCGCCATTTAGTGTCTTATAGCCGCTACTCTTTACATAACAGCTATACAGGCTGCTGGAAACATTCTACAGCCGCCATTTCAAGTCCTATAGCAGCCATCTTTTATATAACAACTATACAAGTTGCTGGAACCATGCTACAGTCGCCATTTTGTGTCTTATAGCCGCTACTCTTCATATAACAGCTATACAAGCTGCTGAAGCCAGTCTACAGCCGCCGTTTTGACTCTTATAGCCGCCATCTTTTATATAACGGCTATACAAGCTACTTGCACCATTCTGCAGCCGCCATTTTGAGTCTTATAACCGCCATTCTTTATATAACAGCTACACAAGCTACTCGAACCATTCTACAGTCGCCATTTAGTGTCTTATAGCCGCTACTCTTTATATAACAGCTATACAGGCTGCTGGAACCATTCTGCAGCCGGCATTTTGTGTCTTATAACCGGCATTCTTAATATAACAGCTACACAAGGTACTGGAACCATGCTACAGCCGCCATTTTGTGTCTTATAGCCGCTACTCTCTATATAACAGCTATACAGGCTGCTGAAACCATTCTTCAGCCGCCATTTTAAGTCCTATAGCAGCCATTTTTTATATAACAGATATACAAGCTGCTGAAGCCAGTCTACAGCCGCCATTTGACTCTTATAGCCGCCATCTTTTTAATAACGGCTACACAAGCTACTTGCCCCAATCTGCAGCCGCCATTTTGAGTCTTATAACCGCCATTCTTTATATAACAGCTACTTAAGCTACTCGAACCATTCTACACTCGCCATTTAGTGTCTTATAGCCGCTACTCTTTATATAACAGCTATACAGGCTGCTGGAAACATTCTACAGCCGCCATTTTAAGTCCTATAGCAGCCATCTTTTATATAACAGCTATACAAGCTGCTGAAGCCAGTCTTCAGCCGCCATTTTGACTCTTATAGTCGCCATTCTTTACATAACAGCTAACAGCTCAGCCGCCATTTTGACTCTTATAGTCGCCATTCTTTACATAACAGCTACACAAGCTACTTGAACCATTCTGCAGTCGCCATTTTGTGTCTTATAACCGCCATTCTTTATATAACAGCTACGCAAGCTACTGGAACCAATCTACAGTCGCCATTTTGCGTTTTATGGCCGCGATCTTTTGTTAAAGAGCTATACAGTCTGCTGGAACCATTCTACAGCCGCCATTTTGTGTCTTATGGCCGCTATTCTTTATATAACAGCTATACAGGCTGCTGGAACTATTCCACAGCCGCCATTTTAAGTCCTATAGCTGCCATCTTATGTAAAACAGCTAAACAGGCTGCTGGAACCCTTCTGCAGCGGCCATTTTGAGTCTTATAGCCGCTATCTTTTATATAACAGCTACGCGAGCGACTGGAGCCATTCTACAGTCGCCATTTTGTGTCTTTTGCCCGCCATCTTTTTTATAACAGCTATACAGGCTGCGGGAACCATTCAACAGTCGCCATTTTGTGTTTTATGGCCGCCATCTTTTGTAAAACAGCTATACAGGCTGCTGGAACCATTCTGTAGCCGCCATTTTGAGACTTATAGCCGCCGTTCTTTATATAACAGCTACACAAGGTACTGGAACCATTCTATAGTCGCCATTTTGTGTTTTATGGCCGCCATCTTTTGTTAAAGAGCTATACAGGCTGCTGGAACCATTCTACAGCCGCCATGTTGTGTCCTATGGCCGCTACTCTTTATATAACAGCTATACAGGCTACTGGAACCATTCAACAGTCGCCATTTTGTGTTTTATGGCCGCCATCTTTTGTAAAACAGCTATACAGGCTGCTGGAACCATTCTGCAGCCGCCATTTTGAGACTTATAGCCGCCGTTCTTTATATAACAGCTACACAAGGTACTGGAACCATTATACAGTCGCCATTTTGTGTTTTATAGCCGCCATCTTTTGTAAAAGAGCTAAACAGGCTGCTGGAACCATTCTACAGCCGCCATGTTGTGTCCTATGGCCGCTACTCTTTATATTACAGCTATACAGGCTGCTGGAACCAGTCTACAGTCGCCATTTTGTGTTTTATGGCCGCCATCTTTTGTAAAACAGCTATACAGGCTGCTGGAACCATTCTGCAGCCGCCATTTTGAGTCTTATAGCCGCTATCTTTTATATAACAGCTACGCGAGCGACTGGAGCCTTTCTACAGTCGTCATTTAGTGTCTTTTGCCCGCCATCTTTTTTATAACAGCTATACAGGCTACTGGAACCATTCTACAGTCGCCATTTAGTGTTTTATGGCCACCATCTTTTGTAAAACAGCTTTACAGGCTGCTGGAACCATTCTACAGCCGCCATGTTCGGTATTATAGCCGACATATGGGACCATTCTACAGCTGCCATTTTTGTCTTATAGCCGCCATCTTTTATATAACAGCTACACAAGCTACTGGAGCCGTTCTGCAGTCGCCATTTGGAGTCTTATAACCGCCATTCTTTATATAACAGCTACACAAGGTACTGGAACCATTCTACAGTCGCCATTTTGTGTTTTATGGCCGCCATCTTTTGTAAAAGAGCAATACAGGCTGCTGGAACAATTGTACAGCCGCCATGTTGTGTCCTATGGCCGCTACTCTTTATATAACAGTTATACAGGCTGCTGGAACCAATTTACAGTTGCCATTTTGTGTTTTATGGCCGCCATCTTTTGTAAAACAGCTATACAGGCTGCTGGAACCATTCTTCAGCCGCCATTTTGAGTCTTATAGCCGCCGTTCTTTATATAACAGCTACACAAGGTACTGGAACCATTCTACAGTCGCCATTTTGTGTTTTATGGCCGCCATCTTTTGTAAAAGAGCTATACAGGCTGCTGGAACCATTCTACAGCCGCCATGTTGTGCCCTATGGCCGCTACTCCTTATATAACAGCTATACAGGCTGCTGGAACCAATCTACAGTCGCCATTTTGTGTTTTATGGCCGCCATCTTTTGTAAAACAGCTATACAGGCTGCTGGAACCATTCTGCAGCCGCCATTTTTGTCTTATAGCCGCCATCTTTTATATAACAGCTACACAAGCTACTGGAGCCGCTCTACAGTCGCCATTTTGAGTCTTATAACCGCCATTCTTTATATAACAGCTACACAAGGTACTGGAACCATTCTATAGTCGCCATTTTATGTTTTCTGGCCGCCATTTTTTGTAAAACAGCTATACAAGCTACTTGCACCATTCTGCAGCTGCCATTTTTGTCTTATAGCCGCCATCTTTTATATAACAGCTACACAAGCTACTGAAGCCGCTCTACAGTCGCCATTTTGAGTCTTATAACCGCCATTCTTTATATAACAACTACACAAGGTACTAGAACCATTCTACAGTCGCCATTTTGTGTTTTATGGCCGCCATCTTTTGTAAAACAGCTATACAGGCCGCTGGAACCATTTTGCAGCCGCCATTTTGAGTCTTATAGCCGCTTTCTTTTATATAACTGCTACGCGAGCGACTGGAGTCATTCTACAGTCGCCATTTTGTGTCTTTTGCCCGCCATCTTTTTTATAATAGCTATACAGGCTACTGGAACCATTCTACAGTCGCCATTTAGTGTCTTATAGCCGCTACTTTTTATATAACAGCTATACAGGCTGCTGGAACCATTCTGCAGCCGCCATTTTGAGTCTTATAGCCGCTATCTTTTATATAACAGCTACGCGAGCGACTGGAGCCATACTACAGTCGCCATTTTGTGTCTTTTGCCCGCCATCTTTTGTAAAACAGCTATACAGGCTGCTGGAACCATTCTACAGCCGCCATGTTGGGTATTATAACCGACATATGGAACCATTCTACAGCTGCCATTTTTAGTCTTATAACCGCCATTCTTTATATAACAGCTACACAAGGTACTGGAACCATTCTACAGTCGCCATTTTGTGTTTTATGGCCGCCATTTTTTGTAAAACAGCTATACAAGCTACTTGCACCATTCTGCAGCCGCCATTTTGAGTCTTATAACTGCCATTCTTTATATAACAGCTACACAAGCTACTGAAGCCAGTCTACAGCCGCCATTTTGACTCTTATAGCCGCCATCCTTTATATAAGGGCTATACAAGCTACTTGCACCATTCTGCAGCCGCCATTTTGAGTCTTATAACCGCCATTCTTTATATAACAGCTACACAAGCTACTCGAACCATTCTACAGTCGCCATTTAGTGTCTTAAACATTCTGCTGGAAACATTCTACAGCCGCCATTTTAAGTCCTATAGCAGCCATCTTTTATATAACAGCTATACAAGCTGCTGAAGCCAGTCTACAGCCGCCATTTTGACTCTTATAGCCGCCATCCTTTATATAACGGCTATACAAGCTACTTGCACCATTCTAAAGCCGCCATTTTGAGTCTTATAACAGCTATTCTTTATATAACAGCTACACAAGCTACTCGAACCTTTCTACACTCGCCATTTAGTGTCTTATAGCCGCTACTCTTTTTATAACAGCTATACAGGTTGCTGGAAACATTCTACAGCCGCCATTTTAAGTCCTATAGCAGCCATCTTTTATATAACAGCTATACAAGCTGCTGAACCCAGTCTTCAGCCGCCATTTTGACTCTTATCGCCGCCATCCTTTACATAACAGCTACACAAGCTACTGGAACCATTCTGCAGTCGCCATTTTGTGTCTTATAACCGCCATTCTTTATATAACAGCTACGCAAGCTACTGGAACCAATCTACAGTCGCCATTTTGTGTTTTATGGCCGCGATCTTTTGTAAAACAGCTATACAGGCTGCTGGAACCATTCTACAGCCGCCATTTTGTGTCTTATGGCCGCTATTCTTTATTCAACAGCTATACAGGCTGCTGGAACCATTCCACAGCCGCCATTTTAAGTCCTATAGCAGCCATCTTTTATTTAACAGCTATATAAGCTGCTGAAGCCATTCTTTATATAAGGGCTATACAAGCTTCTCGCATCATTTTGCAGCCGCCATTTTGAGTCTTATAACCGCCATTCTTTATATTACAGCTACACAAGCTACTGGAACCATTCAATAATCGCCATTTTGTGTCTTATAGCCGCTACTCTTTATATAAGAGCTATACAGGCTGCTGGAACCAATCTACAGTCGCCATTTTGTGTTTTATGGCCGCCATCTTTTGTAAAACAGCTATACAGGCTGCTGGAACCATTCTGCAGACGCCATTTTGAGTCTTATAGCCGCTATCTTTTATATAACAGCTACACGAGCGACTGGAGCCATTCTACAGTCGCCATTTTGTGTCTTATGGCCGCTTTTCTTTATATAACAGCTATACAGGCTGCTGGAACCATTCCACAGCCGCCACTTTAAGTCTCATAGCAGCCATCTTTTATATAACAGCTATACAAGCTGCTGAAGCCAGTCTACAGCCGCCATTTTGACTCTTATAGCCGCCATCCTTTATATAACGGCTATACAAGCTACTCGCACCATTATTGCAGCCGCCATTTTGAGTCTTATAACCGCCATTCTTTATATAACAGCTACACAAGCTACTGGAACCATTCAATAGTCGCCATTTTGTGTCTCATAGCCGCTACTCTTTATATAACAGCTACGCGAGCGACTTGAGCCATTCTACAGTCGCCATTTTGTGTCTTTTGCCCGCCATCTTTTTTATAACAGCTATACAGGCTACTGGAAAAATTCAACAGTCGCCATTTAGTGTCTTATGGCCACCATCATTTGTAAAACAGCTATACAGGCTGCTGGAAGCATTCTGCAGCCGCCATTTTGAATCTTATAGCCGCCGTTCTTTATATAACTGCTACACAAGGTACTGGAACCATTCTAAAGTCGCCATTTTGTGTTTTATGGCCGCCATCTTTTGTAAAAGAGCTATACAGGCTGCTGGAACCATTCTACAGCCGCCATGTTGTGTCCTATGGCCGCTACTCTTTATATAACAGCTATACAGGCTGCTGGAACCAATCTACAGTCGCCATTTTGTGTTTTATGGCCGCCATCTTTTGTAAAACAGCTATACAGGCTGCTGGAACCATTCTACAGCCGCCATGTTGTGTCCTATGGCCGCTACTCTTTACATAACAGTTATACAGGCTGCTGGAACCAATCTACAGTCGCCATTTTGTGTTTTATGGCCGCCATCTTTTGTAAAACAGCTATACAGGCTGCTGGAACCATTCTACAGCCGCCATTTTGTGTCTTATGGCCACCATCTTTTGTAAAACAGCTATACAGGCTGCTTGAACCATTCTACAGCCGCCATGTTGGGTATTATAGCCGACATATGGAACCATTCTACAGCTGTCATTTTTGTCTTATAGCCGCCATCTTTTATATAACAGCTACACAAGCTACTCGAACCATTCTGCAGCCGCCATTTTGAGTCTTATAACCGCCATTCTTTATATAACAGCTACACAAGCTACTGGAACCATTCAATAGTCGCCATTTTGTGTCTCATAGCCGCTACTCTTTATATAACAGCTACGCGAGCGACTTGAGCCATTCTACAGTCGCCATTTTGTGTCTTTTGCCCGCCATCTTTTTTATAAAAGCTATACAGGCTACTGGAACCATTCTACAGTCGCCATTTAGTGTCTTATGGCCACCATCTTTTGTAAAACAGCTATACAGGCTGCTTGAACCATTCTACAGCCGCCATGTTGGGTATTATAGCCGACATATGGAACCATTCTACAGCTGTCATTTTTGTCTTATAGCCGCCATCTTTTATATAACAGCTACACAAGCTACTCGAACCATTCTGCAGCCGACATTTTGTGTCTTATAACCGCCATTCTTTATATAACAGCTACGCAAGCTACTGGAACCATTCTATAGTCGCCATTTTGTGTTTTATGGCCGCGATCTTTTGTAAAACAGCTATGCAGGCTGCTCGAACCATTCTACAGCCGCCATTTTGTGTCTTATGGCCGCTATTCTTTATATAACAGCTATACAGGCTGCTGGAACCATTCCACAGCAGCCATTTTAAGTCCTATAGCAGCCATCTTTTATATAACAGCTATACAAGCTGCTGAAGCCAGTCTACAGCCGCCATTTTGACTCTTATAGCCGCCATCCTTTATATAACGGCTATACAAGCTACTTGCACCATTCTGCAGCCGCCATTTTGGATCTTATAACCGCCATTCTTTATATAACAGCTACACAAGCTACTGGAACCATTCTACAGCCGCCATTTTGTGTCTTATGGCTGCTATTCTTTATATAACAGCTACGCAAGCTACTGGAACCATTCTACAGTCTCCACTTTGTGTTTTATGGCCGCCATCTTTTGTAAAACAGCTTTACAGGCTGCTGGAACCATTCTGCAGCCGCCATTTTGAGTCTTATAACCGCCATTCTTTATATAACAGCTACACAAGCTACTGGAGCCATTCTACAGCTGCCATTTTTAGTCTTATAGTTGCCATCTTTTATATAACAGCTACACAAGCTACTGGAGCCGTTCTACAGTTGCCATTTTGAGTCTTATAACCGCCATTCTTTATATAACAGCTACACAAGCTACTGGAGCCATTCTACATCTGCCATTTTTTGTCTTATAGCCGCCATCTTTTATATAACAGCTACACAAGCTACTGGAGCCGTTCTACAGTCGCCATTTTGAGTCTTATAACCGTCATTCTTTATATAACTACTATACAGGCTGCTGGAACCATTCTACAGCCGCCATTTTAAGTCCTATAGCAGCCATTTTTTATATAATAGCTATACAAGCTGCTGAAGCCAGTCTTCAGCCGCCATTTTGACTCTTATAGCCCCCATTTTTTATATAACAGCGACACAAGCTACTGGAACCATTCTGCAGCCGCCATTTTGTGTCTTATTACCGACATTCTTTATATAACAGCTACACAAGGTACTGGAACCATGCTACAGTCGCCATTTTGTGTTTTATGGCCGCCATCTTTTGTAAAAGAACTATACAGGCTGCTGGAACCATTCTACAGCCGCCATTTTGTGTCCTATGGCCGCTATTTTTTATATAACAGCTATACAGGCTGCTGAAATCTATCTACAGCCGCCATTATAAATCCTATAGCAGCCATTTTTTATATAACAGCTATACAAGCTGCTGGAACCGTTCTGCAGCCGCCATTTTGAGTCTTATAGCCGACGTTCTTTATATAACAGCTACGCAAGGTACTGGAGCCATTCTACAGTCGCCATTTTGTGTTTTATGGCCGCGATCTTTTGTAAAACAGCTATGCAGGCTGCTGGAACCATTCTACAGCCGCCATTTTGTGTCTTATGGCCGCTATTCTTTATATAACAGCTATACAGGCTGCTGGAACCATTCTACAGTCGCCATTTTGTGTTTTATGGCCGCCATCTTTTGTAAAAGAGCTATACAGGCTGCTGGAACCATTCTACAGCCACCATGTTGGGTATTATAGCCGACATATGGAACCATTCTACAGCTGCCATTTCTGTCTTATAGCCGCCATCTTTTATATAACAGCTACACAAGCTACTGGAACCATTCTGCAGCCGCCATTTTGTGTCCTATAACCGCCATTCTTTATATAACAGCTACGCAAGCTACTGGAACCATTCTATAGTCGCCATTTTGTGTTTTATGGCCGCGATCTTTTGTAAAACAGCTATGCAGGCTGCTGGAACCATTCTACAGCCGCCATTTTGTGTCTTATGGCCGCTATTCTTTACATAACAGATATACAGGCTGCTGGAACCATTCTACAGTCGCTATTTCGTGTTTTATGTCCGCCATCTTTTGTAAAAGAGCTATACAGGCTGCTGGAACCATTCTACAGCCGCCATGTTGTGTCCTATGGCCGCTACTCTTTACATAACAGTTATACAGGCTGCTGGAACCAATCTACAGTCGCCATTTTGTGTTTTATGGCCGCCATCTTTTGTAAAACAGCTCTACAGGCTGCTGGAACCATTCTGCAGCCGCCATTTTGTGTCTTATGGCCGCTATTCTTCATATAACAGCTATACAAGCTAGCTGCCAGTCTTCAGCCGCCATTTTGACTCTTATAGCCGCCACCCTTTATATAACAGCTACACAAGCTACTTGAACCATTCTGCAGCCGCCATTTTATGTCTTATAACCGCCATTCTTTATATAACAGTTACGCAAGCTACTGGAACCATTCTATAGTCGCCATTTTGTGTTTTATGGCCGCAATCTTTTGTAAAACAGTTATGCAGGCTGCTGGAACCATTCTACAGCCGCCATTTTGTGTCTTATGGCTGCTATTCTTTATATAACAGCTACGCAAGCTACTGGAACCATTCTACAGTCTCCACTTTGTGTTTTATGGCCGCCATCTTTTGTAAAATATATAGTCGCCATTTTGTGTTTTATGGCCGCGATCTTTTGTAAAACAGCTATGCAGGCTGCTGGAACCATTCTACAGCCGCCATTTTGTGTCTTATGGCCGCTATTCTTTATATAACAGCTACGCAAGCTACTGGAACCATTCTACAGTCTCCACTTTGTGTTTTATGGCCGCCATCTTTTGTAAAATATATAGTCGCCATTTTGTGTTTTATGGCCGCGATCTTTTGTAAAACAGCTATGCAGGCTGCTGGAACCATTCTACAGCCGCCATTTTGTGTCTTATGGCCGCTATTCTTTATATAACAGCTATGCAAGCTACTGGAACCATTCTATAGTCGCCATTTTGTGTTTTATGGCTGCGATCTTTTGTAAAACAGCTATGCAGGCTGCTGGAACCATTCTACAGCCGCCATTTTGTGTCTTATGGCCGCTATTCTTTATATAACAGCTACGCAAGCTACTGGAACCATTCTATAGTCGCCATTTTGTGTTTTATGGCCGCGATCTTTTGTAAAACAGCTATACAGGCTGCTGGAACCATTCTAGAGCCGCCATTTTGTGTCTTATGGCCGCTATTCTTTATATAACAGCTACACAAGCTACTGGAACCATTCTATAGTCGCCATTTTGTGTTTTATGGCCGTCATCTTTTGGCCGCTATTCTTTATATAACAGCTATACAAGCTGCTGAAGCCAGTCTTCAGCCGCCATTTTGACTTTTATAGCCGCAATCCTTTATATAACAGCTACACAAGCTACTGGAGCCGTTCTACACTCGCTATTTTGAGTCTTATAACCGCCATTCTTTATATAACAGCTACACAAGCTACTGGAGCCATTCTACATCTGCCATTTTTTGTCTTATAGCCGCCATCTTTTATATAACAGCTACACAAGCTACTGGAGCCGTTCTACAGTCGCCATTTTGAGTCTTATAACCGCCATTCTTTATATAACAGCTATATAGGCTGCTGGAACCATTCTACAGCCGCCATTTTAAGTCCTATAGCAGCCATTTTTTATATAACAGCTATACAAGCTGCTGAAGCCATCCTTCAGCCGCCATTTTGACTCTTATAGCCGCCATCTTTTATATAACAGCGACACAAGCTACTGAAACCATTCTGCAGCCGCCATTTTGTGTCTTATTACCGACATTCTTTATATAACAGCTACACAAGGTACTGGAACCATGCTACAGTCGCCATTTTGTGTTTTATGGCCGTCATCTTTTGGCCGCTATTCTTTATATAACAGCTATACAAGCTGCTGAAGCCAGTCTTCAGATGCCATTTTGACTTTTATAGCCGCAATCCTTTATATAACAGCTACACAAGCTACTGGAGCCGTTCTACACTCGCTATTTTGAGTCTTATAACTGCCATCTTTTATATAACAGCTACACAAGGCACTGGAACCATTCTACAGTCGCCATTTTGTGTTTTATGGCCGCCATCTTTTGTAAAAGAGCTATACAGGCTGCTGGAGCCATTCTACAGCCGCCATTTTGTGTCCTATGGCCGCTATTCTTTATATAACAGCTATACAGGCTGCTGAAACCTATCTACAGCCGCCATTTTAAGTCCTATAGCAGCCATTTTTTATATAACAGCTATACAAGCTGCTGGAACCATTCTGCAGCCGCCATTTTGAGTCTTATAGCCGCCGTTCTTTATATAACAGCTACACAAGGTACTGGAACCATTCTACGGTCGCCATTTTGTGTTTTATGGCCGCCATCTTTTGTAAAAGAGCTATACAAGCTGCTGGAACCATTCTACAGCCGCCATGTTGTGCCCTATGGCCGCTACTCCTTATATAACAGCTATACAGGCTGCTGGAACCAATCTACAGTCGCCATTTTGTGTTTTATGGCCGCCATCTTTTGTAAAACAGCTATACATGCTGCTGGAACCATTCTGCAGCCGACATTTTGTGTCCTATGGCCGCTTTTCTTTATATAACAGCTATACAGGCTGCTGGAACCAATCTACAGTCGCCATTTTGTGTTTTATGGCCGCCATCTTTTGTAAAACAGCTATAAAGGCTGCTAGAACCATTCTGCAGCCGCCATTTTGAGTCTTATAGCCGCTATCTTTTATATAACAGCTACGCGAGCGACTGGAGCCATTCTACAGTCGCCATTTTGTGTCTTTTGCCCGCCATCTTTTTTATAACAGCTATACAGGCTACTGGAACCATTCAACAGTCGCCATTTTGTGTTTTATGGCCGCCATCTTTTGTAAAAGAGCTATACAGGCTGCTGGAACCATTCTACAGCCGCCATGTTGTGTCCTATGGCCGCTATTCTTTATATAACAGCTATACAGGCTGCTGGAACCAATCTACAGTCGCCATTTTGTGTTTTATGGCCGCCATCTTTTGTAAAACAGCTATAAAGGCTGCTAGAACCATTCTGCAGCCGCCATTTTGAGTCTTATAGCCGCTATCTTTTATATAACAGCTACGCGAGCGACTGGAGCCATTCTACAGTCGCCATTTTGTGTCTTTTGCCCGCCATCTTTTTTATAACAGCTATACAGGCTACTGGAACCATTCAACAGTCGCCATTTTGTGTTTTATGGCCGCCATCTTTTGTAAAAGAGCTATACAGGCTGCTGGAACCATTCTACAGCCGCCATGTTGTGTCCTATGGCCGCTACTCTTTATATAACAGCTATACAGGCTGCTGGAACCATTCAATAGTCGCCATTTTGTGTTTTATGGCCGCCATCTTTTGTAAAACAGCTATAAAGGCTGCTGGAACCATTCTGCAGCCGCCATTTTGAGTCTTATAGCCGCTATCTTTTATATAACAGCTACGCGAGCGACTGGAGCCATTCTACAGTCGCCATTTTGTGTCTTATAGCCGCTACTCTTTATATAACAGCTATACAGGCTGCTGGAACCAATCTACAGTCGCCATTTTGTGTCTTATGGCCGCCATCTTTTGTAAAACAGCTATACAGGCTACTGGAACCATTCTGCAGCCGCCATTTTGAATCTTATAGCCGCTAACTTTTATATAACAGCTACGCGAGCGACTGGAGCCATTCTACAGTCGCCATTTTGTGTCTTTTGCCCGCCATCTTTTTTATAACAGCTATACAGGCTACTGGAACCATTCAACAGTCGCCATTTTGTGTTTTATGGCCGCCATCTTTTGTAAAAGAGCTATACAGGCTGCTGGAACCATTCTACAGCCGCCATGTTGTGTCCTATGGCCGCTACTCTTTATATAACAGCTATACAGGCTGCTGGAACCAATCTACAGTCGCCATTTTGTGTTTTATGGCCGCCATCTTTTGTAAAACAGCTATAAAGGCTGCTGGAACCATTCTGCAGCCGCCATTTTGAGTCTTATAGCCGCTATCTTTTATATAACAGCTACGCGAGCGACTTGAGCCATTCTACAGTCGCCATTTTGTGTCTTTTGCCCGTTATCTTTTTTACAACAGCTATACAGGCTACTGGCACCATTCTACAGTCGCCATTTAGTGTCTTATGGCCACCATCTTTTGTAAAACAGCTATACAGGCTGCTTGAACCATTCTACAGCCTCCATGTTGGGTATTATAGCCGACATATGGAACCATTCTACAGCTGCCATTTTTGTCTTATAGCCGCCATCTTTTATATAACAGCTACACTAGCTACTGGAACCATTCTGCAGCCGCCATTTTGTGTCTTATAACCGCCATTCTTTATATAACAGCTACGCAAGCTACTGGAACCATTCTATAGTCGCCATTTTGTGTTTTATGGCCGCGATCTTTTGTAAAACAGCTATGCAGGCTGCTGGAACCATTCTACAGCCGCCATTTTGTGTCTTATGGCCGCTATTCTTTATATAACAGCTACACAAGGTACTGGAACCATGCTACAGTCGCCATTTTGTGTTTTATGGCCGCCATCTTTTGTAAAAGGACTATACAAGCTGCTGGAACCATTCTACAGCCGCCATGTTGTGTCCTATGGCCGCTACTCTTTACATGACAGGTATACAGTCTGCTGGAACCAATCTACAGTCGCCATTTTGTGTTTTATGGCCGCCATCTTTTGTAAAACAGCTATACAGGCTGCTGGAACCATTCTACAGTCGGCATATTGAGTCTTATAACCGCCATTCTTTATATAACAGCTACACAAGCTACTGGAGCCATTCTACATCTGCCATTTTTTGTCTTATAGCCGCCATCTTTTTATATAACAGCTACACAAGCTACTGGAGCCGTTCTACAGTCGCCATTTTGAGTCTTATAACCGCCATTCTTTATATAACAGCTACACAAAATACTAAAACCATTCTACAGTCGCCATTTTGTGTTTTATGGCCGCCATCTTTTGTAAAAGAGCTATACAGGCTGCTGGAACCATTCTACAGCCGCCATTTTGTGTCCTATGGCCGCTATTCTTTATTTAACAGCTATACAGGCTGCTGGAACCATTCCACAGCCGCCATTTTAAGTCCTATAGCAGCCATCTTTTATATAACAGCTATACAAGCTGCTGAAGCCAGTCTACAGCCGCCATTTTGACTCTTATAGCCGCCATCTTTTATATAACAGCGACACAAGCTACTGGAACCATTCTGCAGCCGCCATTTTGTGTCTTATTACCGACATTCTTTATATAACAGCTACACAAGCTACTGGAACCATGCTACAGTCGCCATTTTGTGTTTTATGACCGCCATCTTTTGTAAAAGAGCTATACAGGCTGCTGGAGCCATTCTACAGCCGCCATTTTGTGTCCTATGGCCGCTATTCTTTATATAACAGCTATACAGGCTGCTGAAACCTATCTACAGCCGCCATTTTAAGTCCTATAGCAGCCATTTTTTATATAACAGCTATACAAGCTGCTGGAACCTTTCTGCAGCCGCAATTTTGAGTCTTATAGCCGCCGTTCTTTATATAACAGCTACACAAGGTACTGGAACCATTCTACAGTCGCCATTTTGTGTTTTATGGCCATTCTGTATCCGCCATTTTGAGTCTTATAGCCGCCATCTTTTATATAACAGCTACACAAGCTACTGGAGCCGTTCTACAGTCGCCATTTTGAGTCTTATAACCGCCATTCTTTATATAACAGCTATACAGGCTGCTGGAACCATTCTGCATCCGCCATTTTGAGTCTTATAGCCGCCATCTTTTATATAACAGCTACACAAGCTACTGGAGCCGTTCTACAGTCGCCATTTTGAGTCTTATAACCGCCATTCTTTATATAACAGCTATACAGGCTGCTGAAACCTATCTACAGCCGCCATTTTAAGTCCTATAGCAGCCATTTTTTATATAACAGCTATACAAGCTGCTGGAACCTTTCTGCAGCCGCAATTTTGAGTCTTATAGCCGCCGTTCTTTATATAACAGCTACACAAGGTACTGGAACCATTCTACAGTCGCCATTTTGTGTTTTATGGCCGCCATCTTTTGTAAAAGAGCTATACAAGCTGCTGGAACCATTCTACAGCCGCCATGTTGTGCCCTATGGCCGCTACTCCTTATATAACAGCTATACAGGCTGCTGGAACCAATCTACAGTCGCCATTTTGTGTTTTATGGCCGCCATCTTTTGTAAAACAGCTATACATGCTGCTGGAACCATTCTGCAGCCGACATTTTGAGTCTTATAGCCGCTATCTTTTATATAACAGCTACGCAAGCGACTGGAGCCATTCTACAGTCGCCATTTTGTGTCTTTTGCCCGCCATCTTTTTTATAACAGCTATACAGGCTACTGGAACCATTCAACAGTCGCCATTTTGTGTTTTATGGCCGCCATCTTTTGTAAAAGAGCTATACAGGCTGCTGGAACCATTCTACAGCCGCCATGTTGTGTCCTATGGCCGCTACTCTTTATATAACAGCTATACAGGCTGCTGGAATCAATCTACAGTCGCCATTTTTTGTTTTATGGCCGCCATCTTTTGTAAAACAGCTATACATGCTGCTGGAACCATTCTGCAGCCGCCATTTTGAGTCTTATAGCCGCTATCTTTTATATAACAGCTACGCGAGCGACTGGAGCCATTCTACAGTCGCCATTTTGTGTCTTTTGCCCGCCATCTTTTTTATAACAGCTATACAGGCTACTGGAACCATTCAACAGTCGCCATTTTGTGTTTTATGCCCGCCATCTTTTGTTAAACAGCTATACAGGCTGCTGGAACCATTCTACAGCCGCCATGTTGTGTCCTATGGCCGCTACTCTTTATATAACAGCTATACAGGCTGCTGGAACCATTCAATAGTCGCCATTTTGTGTTTTATGGCCGCCATCTTTTGTAAAACAGCTATAAAGGCTGCTGGAACCATTCTGCAGCCGCCGTTTTGAGTCTTATAGCCGCTATCTTTTATATAACAGCTACGCGAGCGACTGGAGCCATTCTACAGTCGCCATTTTGTGTCTTATAGCCGCTACTCTTTATATAACAGCTATACAGGCTGCTGGAACCAATCTACAGTCGCCATTTTGTGTCTTATGGCCGCCATCTTTTGTAAAACAGCTATACAGGCTACTGGAACCATTCTGCAGCCGCCATTTTGAATCTTATAGCCGCTATCTTTTATATAACAGCTACGCGAGCGACTGGAGCCATTCTACAGTCGCCATTTTGTGTCTTTTGCCCGCCATCTTTTTTATAACAGCTATACAGGCTACTGGAACCATTCAACAGTCGCCATTTTGTGTTTTATGGCCGCCATCTTTTGTAAAAGAGCTATACAGGCTGCTGGAACCATTCTACAGCCGCCATGTTGTGTCCTATGGCCGCTACTCTTTATATAACAGCTATACAGGCTGCTGGAACCAATCTACAGTCGCCATTTTGTGTTTTATGGCCGCCATCTTTTGTAAAACAGCTATAAAGGCTGCTGGAACCATTCTACAGCCGCCATTTTGTGTCTTATGGCCGCTATTCTTTATATAACAGCTACACAAGGTACTGGAACCATTCTACAGTCGCCATTTTGTGTTTTATGGCCGCCATCTTTTGTAAAAGGACTATACAAGCTGCTGGAACCATTCTACAGCCGCCATGTTGTGTCCTATGGCCGCTATCTTTTATATAACAGCTACGCGAGCGACTGGAGCCATTCTACAGTCGCCATTTTGTGTCTTTTGCCCGTTATCTTTTTTACAACAGCTATACAGGCTACTGGCACCATTCTACAGTCGCCATTTAGTGTCTTATGGCCACCATCTTTTGTAAAACAGCTATACAGGCTGCTTGAACCATTCTACAGCCTCCATGTTGGGTATTATAGCCGACATATGGAACCATTCTACAGCTGCCATTTTTGTCTTATAGCCGCCATCTTTTATATAACAGCTACACAAGCTACTGGAACCATTCTGCAGCCGCCATTTTGTGTCTTATAACCGCCATTCTTTATATAACAGCTACGCAAGCTACTGGAACCATTCTATAGTCGCCATTTTGTGTTTTATGGCCGCGATCTTTTGTAAAACAGCTATGCAGGCTGCTGGAACCATTCTACAGCCGCCATTTTGTGTCTTATGGCCGCTATTCTTTATATAACAGCTATACAGGCTGCTGGAACCAATCTACAGTCGCCATTTTGTGTTTTATGGCCGCCATCTTTTGTAAAACAGCTATAAAGGCTGCTGGAACCATTCTGCAGCCGCCATTTTGAGTCTTATAGCCGCTATCTTTTATATAACAGCTACGCGAGCGACTGGAGCCATTCTACAGTCGCCATTTTGTGTCTTTTGCCCGCCATCTTTTTTATAACAGCTATACAGGCTACTGGAACCATTCTACAGTCGCCATTTTGTGTTTTATGGCCGCCATCTTTTGTAAAAGGACTATACAAGCTGCTGGAACCATTCTACAGCCGCCATGTTGTGTCCTATGGCCGCTACTCTTTACATGACAGGTATACAGGCTGCTGGAACCAATCTACAGTCGCCATTTTGTGTTTTATGGCCGCCATCTTTTGTAAAACAGCTATACAGGCTGCTGGAACCATTCTACAGTCGCCATTTTGAGTCTTATAACCGCCATTCTTTATATAACACCTACACAAGCTACTGGAGCCATTCTACATCTGCCATTTTTTGTCTTATAGCCGCCATCTTTTATATAACAGCTACACAAGCTACTGGAGCCGTTCTACAGTCGCCATTTTGAGTCTTATAACCGCCATTCTTTATATAACAGCTACACAAGTTACTGGAACCATTCTACAGTCGCCATTTTGTGTTTTATGGCCGCCATCTTTTGTAAAAGAGCTATACAGGCTGCTGGAACCATTCTACAGCCGCCATTTTGTGTCCTATGGCCGCTATTCTTTATAAACCAGCTATACAGGCTGCTGGAACCATTCCACAGCCGCCATTTTAAGTCCTATAGCAGCCATCTTTTATATAACAGCTATAAAAGCTGCTGAAGCCAGTCTACAGCCGCCATTTTGACTCTTATAGCCGCCATCTTTTATATAACAGCGACACAAGCTACTGGAACCATTCTGCAGACGCCATTTTGTGTCTTATTACCGACATTCTTTATATAACAGCTACACAAGCTACTGGAACCATGCTACAGTCGCCATTTTGTGTTTTATGACCGCCATCTTTTGGTCGCTATTCTTTATATAACAGCTATACAAGCTGCTGAAGCCAGTCTTCAGCCGCCATTTTGACTTTTATAGCCGCAATCCCTTATATAACAGCTACACAAGCTACTGGAGCCGTTATACAGTCGCTATTTTGAGTCTTATAACTGCCATCTTTTATATAACAGCTACACAAGGTACTGGAACCATTCTACAGTCGCCATTTTGTGTTTTATGGCCGCCATCATTTGTAAAAGAGCTATACAGGCTGCTGGAACCATTCTACAGCCGCCATTTTGTGTCCTATGGCCGCTATTCCTTATATAACAGCTATACAGGCTGCTGAAACCTATCTACAGCCGCCATTTTAAGTCCTATAGCAGCCATTTTTTATATAACAGCTATACAAGCTGCTGGAACCATTCTGCAGCCGCCATTTTGAGTCTTATAGCCGCCGTTCTTTATATAACAGCTACACAAGGTACTGGAACCATTCTACAGTCGCCATTTAGTGTTTTATGGCCGCCATTTTTTGTAAAAGAGCTATACAAGCTGCTGGAACCATTCTACAGCCGCCATGTTGTGTCCTATGGCCGCTATTCTTTATATAACAGCTATACAGGCTGCTGAAACCATTCTGCAGCCGCCATTTTGAGTCTTATAGCCGCCGTTCTTTATATAACAGCTACACAAGGTACTGGAACCATTCTACAGCCGCCATGTTGTGTCCTATGGCCGCTATTCTTTATGTAACAGCTATACAGGCTGCTGAAACCTATCTACAGCCGCCATTTTAAGTCCTATAGCAGCCATTTTTTATATAACAGCTATACAAGCTGCTGGAACCATTCTGCAGCCGCCATTTTGAGTCTTATAGCCGCCGTTCTTTATATAACAGCTACACAAGGTACTGGAACCATTCTACAGTCGCCATTTTGTGTTTTATGGCCGCCATTTTTTGTAAAAGAGCTATACAAGCTGCTGGAACCATTCTACAGCCGCCATGTTGTGTCCTATGGCCGCTACTCTTTACATAACAGCTATACAGGCTGCTGGAACCATTCTGCAGCTGCCATTTTGTGTCTTATGGCCGCTATTCTTCATATAACAGCTATACAAGCTGCTGAAGCCAGTCTTCAGCCGCCATTTTGACTCTTATAGCCGCCACCCTTTATATAACAGCTACACAAGCTACTTGAACCATTCTGCAGCCGCCATTTTGTGTCTTATAACCGCCATTCTTTATATAACAGCTACGCAAGCTACTGGAACCATTCTATAGTCGCCATTTTGTGTTTTATGGCCGCGATCTTTTGTAAAACAGCTATGCAGGCTGCTGGAACCATTCTACAGCCGCTATTTTGTGTCTTATGGCCGCTATTCTTTATATAACAGCTATACAGGCTGCTGGAACCATTCCACAGCCGCCATTTTAAGTCCTATAGCAGCCATCTTTTATATAACAGCTATACAAGCTGCTGAAGCCAGTCTACAGCCGCCATTTTGACTCTTATAGCCGCCATCCTTTATATAACGGCTATACAAGCTACTTGCACCATTCTGCAGCCGCCATTTTGAGTCTTATAACCGCCATTCTTTATATAACGGCTACACAAGCCACTGGAACCATTCTATAGTCGCCATTTTGTGTCTTTTGCCCGCCATCTTTTTTATAACAGCTATACAGGCTACTGGAACCATTCAACAGTCGCCATTTTGTGTTTTATGCCCGCCATCTTTTGTTAAACAGCTATACAGGCTGCTGGAACCATTCTGCATCCGCCATTTTGAGTCTTATAGCCGCCATCTTTTATATAACAGCTACACAAGCTACTGGAGCCGTTCTACAGTCGCCATTTTGAGTCTTATAACCGCCATTCTTTATATAACAGCTATACAGGCTGCTGGAACCATTCTACAGCCGCCATTTTAAGTCCTATAGCAGCCATTTCTTATATAACAGCTATACAAGCTGCTGAAGCCAGTCTTCAGCCGCCATTTTGACTCTTATAGCCGCCACCCTTTATATAACAGCTACACAAGCTACTTGAACTATTCTGCAGCCGCCATTTTGTGTCTTATAACCGCCATTCTTTATATAACAGCTACGCAAGCTACTGGAACCATTCTATAGTCGCCATTTTGTGTTTTATGGCCGCGATCTTTTGTAAAACAACTATACAGGCTGCTGGAACCATTCCACAGCCGCCATTTTAAGTCCCATAGCAGCCATCTTTTATATAACAGCTATACAAGCTGCTGAAGCCAGTCTACAGCCGCCATTTTGACTCTTATAGCCGCCATCCTTTATATAACGGCTATAAAGGCTGCTGGAACCAATCTACAGTCGCGACTTTGTGTTTTATGGCCGCCATCTTTTGTAAAACAGCTTTACAGGCTGCTGGAACCATTCTGCAGCCGCCATTTTGAGTCTTATAACCGCCATTCTTCATATAACAGCTACATAATCTACTGGAGCCATTCTACAGCTGCCATTTTGACTCTTATAGCCGCCACCCTTTATATAACAGCTACACAAGCTACTTGAACTATTCTGCAGCCGCCATTTTGTGTCTTATAACCGCCATTCTTTATATAACAGCTACGCAAGCTACTGGAACCATTCTATAGTCGCCATTTTGTGTTTTATGGCCGCGATCTTTTGTAAAACAGCTATGCAGGCTGCTGGAACCATTCTACAGCCGCTATTTTGTGTCCTATGGCCGCTATTCTTTATATAACAGCTATACAGGCTGCTGAAACCTATCTACAGCCGCCATTTTAAGTCCTATAGCAGCCATTTTTTATATAACAGCTATACAAGCTGCTGGAACCATTCTGCAGCCGCCATTTTGAGTCTTATAGCCGCCGTTCTTTATATAACAGCTACACAAGGTACTGGAACCATTCTACAGTCGCCATTTTGTGTTTTATGGCCGCCATCTTTTGTAAAAGAGCTATACAAGCTTCTGGAACCATTCTACAGCCGCCATGTTGTGTCCTATGGCCGCTACTCTTTACATAACAGGTATACAGGCTGCTGGAACCAATCTACAGTCGCCATTTTGTGTTTTATGGCCGCCATCTTTTGTAAAACAGCTATACAGGCTGCTGGAACCATTCTGCAGCTGCCATTTTGTGTCTTATGGCCGCTATTCTTCATATAACAGCTATACAAGCTGCTGAAGCCAGTCTTCAGCCGCCACTCTTTATATAACAGCTACACAAGCTACTTGAACTATTCTGCAGCCGCCATTTTGTGTCTTATAACCGCCATTCTTTATATAACAGCTACGCAAGCTACTGGAACCATTCTATAGTCGCCATTTTGTGTTTTATGGCCGCGATCTTTTGTAAAACAGCTATGCAGGCTGCTGGAACCATTCTACAGCCGCTATTTTGTGTCCTATGGCCGCTATTCTTTATATAACAGCTATACAGGCTGCTGAAACCTATCTACAGCCGCCATTTTAAGTCCTATAGCAGCCATTTTTTATATAACAGCTATACAAGCTGCTGGAACCATTCTGCAGCCGCCATTTTGAGTCTTATAGCCGCCGTTCTTTATATAACAGCTACACAAGGTACTGGAACCATTCTACAGTCGCCATTTTGTGTTTTATGGCCGCCATCTTTTGTAAAAGAGCTATACAAGCTTCTGGAACCATTCTACAGCCGCCATGTTGTGTCCTATGGCCGCTACTCTTTACATAACAGGTATACAGGCTGCTGGAACCAATCTACAGTCGCCATTTTGTGTTTTATGGCCGCCATCTTTTGTAAAACAGCTATACAGGCTGCTGGAACCATTCTGCAGCTGCCATTTTGTGTCTTATGGCCGCTATTCTTCATATAACAGCTATACAAGCTGCTGAAGCCAGTCTTCAGCCGCCATTTTGACTCTTATAGCCGCCACCCTTTATATAACAGCTACACAAGCTACTTGAACTATTCTGCAGCCGCCATTTTGTGTCTTATAACCGCCATTCTTTATATAACAGCTACGCAAGCTACTGGAACCATTCTATAGTCGCCATTTTGTGTTTTATGGCCGCGATCTTTTGTAAAACAGCTATGCAGGCTGCTGGAACCATTCTACAGCCGCTATTTTGTGTCTTATGGGCGCTATTCTTTATATAACAGCTATACACGCTGCTGGAACCATTCCACAGCCGCCATTTTAAGTCCTATAGCAGCCATCTTTTATATAACAGCTATACAAGCTGCTGAAGCCAGTCTACAGCCGCCATTTTGACTCTTATAGCCGCCATCCTTTATATAACGGCTATACAAGCTACTTGCACCATTCTGCAGCCGCCATTTTGAGTCTTATAACCGCCATTCTTTATATAACAGCTACACAAGCTACTGGAACCATTCTATAGTCGCCATTTTGTGTCTTATAGCCGCTACTCTTTATATAACAACTATAAAGGCTGCTGGAACCAATCTACATTCGCCACTTTGTGTTTTATGGCCGCCATCTTTTGTAAAACAGCTTTTGCAGGCTGCTGGAACCATTCTGCAGCCGCCATTTTGAGTCTTATAACCGCCATTCTTCATATAACAGCTACACAATCTACTGCAGCCATTCTACAGCTGCCATTTTTAGTCTTATAGCCGCCATCTTTTATATAACAGCTACACAAGCTACTGGAGCCGTTCTACAGTCGCCATTTTGAGTCTTATAACCGCCATTCTTTATATAACAGCTACACAAGCTACTGGAGCCATTCTATAGTCGCCATTTTGTGTCTTATAGCCGCTTGTCTTTATATAACAGCTATAAAGGCTGCTGGAACCAATCTACAGTCGCCACTTTGTGTTTTATGGCCGCCATCTTTTGTAAAACAGCTTGACAGGCTGCTGGAACCATTCTGCAGCCGCCATTTTGAGTCTTATAACCGCCATTCTTTATATAACAGCTACACAAGGTACTGGAGCCATCCCACAGCTGCCATTTTTAGTCTTATAGCCGCCATCTTTTATATAACAGCTACACAAGCTACTGGAGCCGTTCTACAGTCGCCATTTTGAGTCTTATAACCGCCATTCTTTATATAACAGCTACACAAGCTACTGGAGCCATTCTATAGTCGCCATTTTGTGTCTTATAGCCGCTTCTCTTTATATAACAGCTATAAAGGCTGCTGGAACCAATCTACAGTCGCCACATTGTGTTTTATGGCCGCCATCTTTTGTAAAACAGCTATACAGGCTACTGGAACCATTCTGCAGCCGCCATTTTGAATCTTATAGCAGCTATCTTTTATATAACAGCTACGCGAGCGACTGGAGCCATTCTACAGTCGCCATTTTGTGTCTTTTGCCCGCCATCTTTTTTATAACAGCTATACAGGCTACTGGAACCATTCAACAGTCGCCATTTTGTGTTTTATGGCCGCCATCTTTTGTTAAACAGCTATACAGGCTGCTGGAACCATTCTGCATCCGCCATTTTGAGTCTTATAGCCGCCATCTTTTATATAACAGCTACACAAGCCACTGGAGCCGTTCTACAGTCGCCATTTTGAGTCTTATAACCGCCATTCTTTATATAACAGCTATACAGGCTGCTGGAACCATTCTACAGCCGCCATTTTAAGTCCTATAGCAGCCATTTCTTATATAACAGCTATACAAGCTGCTGAAGCCAGTCTTCAGCCGCCATTTTGACTCTTATAGCCGCCATCTTTTATATAACAGCGACACAAGCTACTGGAACCATTCTGCAGCCGCCATTTTGTGTCTTATTACCGACATTCTGTATATAACAGCTACACAAGCTACTGGAACCATGCTACAGTCGCCATTTTGTGTTTTATGGCCGCCATCTTTTGGTCGCTATTCTTTATACAACAGCTATACAAGCTGCTGAAGCCAGTCTTCAGCCGCCATTTTGACTTTTATAGCCGCAATCCTTTATATAACAGCTACACAAGCTACTGGAGCCGTTCTACAGTCGCTATTTTGAGTCTTATAACTGCCATCTTTTATATAACAGCTACACAAGGTACTGGAACCATTCTACAGTCGCCATTTTGTGTTTTATGGCCGCCATCTTTTGTAAAAGAGCTATACAGGCTGCTGGAACCATTCTACAGCCGCCATTTTGTGTCCTATGGCCGCTATTCTTTATATAACAGCTATACAGGCTGCTGAAACCTATCTACAGCCGCCATTTTAAGTCCTATAGCAGCCATTTTTTATATAACAGCTATACAAGCTGCTGGAACCATTCTGCAGCCGCCATTTTGAGTCTTATAGCCGCCGTTCTTTATATAACAGCTACACAAGGTACTGGAACCATTCTACAGTCGCCATTTTGTGTTTTATGGCCGCCATCTTTTGTAAAAGAGCTATACAAGCTGCTGGAACCATTCTACAGCCGCCATGTTGTGTCCTATGGCCGCTACTCTTTACATAACAGGTATACAGGCTGCTGGAACCAATCTACAGTCGCCATTTTGTGTTTTATGGCCACCATCTTTTGTAAAACAGCTATACAGGCTGCTGGAACCATTCTGCAGCTGCCATTTTGTGTCTTATGGCCGCTATTCTTCATATAACAGCTATACAAGCTGCTGAAGCCAGTCTTCAGCCGCCATTTTGACTCTTATAGCCGCCACCCTTTATATAACAGCTACACAAGCTACTTGAACCATTCTGCAGCCGCCATTTTGTGTCTTATAACCGCCATTCTTTATATAACAGCTACGCAAGCTACTGGAACCATTCTATAGTCGCCATTTTGTGTTTTATGGCCGCCATCTTTTGTAAAACAGCTATGCAGGCTGCTGGAACCATTCTGCAGCTGCCATTTTGTGTCTTATGGCCGCTATTCTTTATATAACAGCTATACAGGATGCTGGAACCATTCCACAGCCGCCATTTTAAGTCCTATAGCAGCCATTTTTTATATAACAGCTATACAAGCTGCTGGAACCATTCTGCAGCCGCCATTTTGAGTCTTATAGCCGCCGTTCTTTATATTACAGCTACACAAGGTACTGGAACCATTCTACAGTCGCCATTTTGTGTTTTATGGCCGCCATCTTTTGTAAAACAGCTATACAAGCTGCTGGAACCATTCTACAGCCGCCATGTTGTGTCCTATGGCCGCTACTCTTTACATAACAGGTATACAGGCTGCTGGAACCAATCTACAGTCGCCATTTTGTGTTTTATGGCCGCCATCTTTTGTAAAACAGCTATACAGGCTGCTGGAACCATTCTGCAGCTGCCATTTTGTGTCTTATGGCCGCTATTCTTCATATAACAGCTATACAAGCTGCTGAAGCCAGTCTTCAGCCGCCATTTTGACTCTTATAGCCGCCACCCTTTATATAACAGCTACACAAGCTACTTGAACTATACTGCAGGCGCCATTTTGTGTCTTATAACCGCCATTCTTTATATAACAGCTACGCAAGCTACTGGAACCATTCTATAGTCGCCATTTTGTGTTTTATGGCCGCGATCTTTTGTAAAACAGCTATGCAGGCTGCTGGAACCATTCTACAGCCGCTATTTTGTGTCTTATGGGCGCTATTCTTTATATAACAGCTATACAGGCTGCTGGAACCATTCCACAGCCGCCATTTTAAGTCCTATAGCAGCCATCTTTTATATAACAGCTATACAAGCTGCTGAAGCCAGTCTTCAGCCGCCATTTTGACTCTTATAGCCGCCATCCTTTATATAACGGCTATACAAGCTACTTGCACCATTCTGCAGCCGCCATTTTGAGTCTTATAACCGCCATTCTTTATATAACAGCTACACAAGCTACTGGAACCATTCTATAGTCGCCATTTTGTGTCTTATAGCCGCTACTCTTTATATAACAGCTATAAAGGCTGCTGGAACCAATCTACAGTCGCCACTTTGTGTTTTATGGCCGCCATCTTTTGTAAAACAGCTTTACAGGCTGCTGGAACCATTCTGCAGCCGCCATTTTGAGTCTTATAACCGCCATTCTTTATATAACAGCTACACAATCTACTGGAGCCATTCTACAGCTGCCATTTTTAGTCTTATAGCCGCCATCTTTTATATAACAGCTACACAAGCTACTGGAGCCGTTCTACAGTCGCCATTTTGAGTCTTATAACCGCCATTCTTTATATAACAGCTACACAAGCTACTGGAGCCATTCTATAGTCGCCATTTTGTGTCTTATATCCGCTTCTCTTTATATAACAGCTATAAAGGCTGCTGGAACCAATCTACAGTCGCCATTTTGACTTTTATAGCCGCAATCCTTTATATAACAGCTACACAAGCTACTGGAGCCGTTCTACAGTCGCTATTTTGAGTCTTATAACTGCCATCTTTTATATAACAGCTACACAAGGTACTGGAACCATTCTACAGTCGCCATTTTGTGTTTTATGGCCGCCATCTTTTGTAAAAGAGCTATACAGGCTGCTGGAACGATTCTACAGCCGCCATTTTGTGTCCTATGGCCGCTATTCTTTATATAACAGCTATACAGGCTGCTGAAACCTATCTACAGCCGCCATTTTAAGTCCTATAGCAGCCATTTTTTATATAACAGCTATACAAGCTGCTGGAACCATTCTGCAGCCGCCATTTTGAGTCTTATAGCCGCCGTTCTATATATAACAGCTACACAAGGTACTGGAACCATTCTACAGTCGCCATTTTGTGTTTTATGGCCGCCATCTTTTGTAAAAGAGCTATACAGGCTGCTGGAACCATTCTACAGCCGCCATGTTGTGCCCTATGGCCGCTTCTCCTTACATAACAGCTATACAGGCTGCTGGAACCAATCTACAGTCGCCATTTTGTGTTTTATGGCCGCCATCTTTTGTAAAACAGCTATACAGGCTGCTGGAACCATTCTGCAGCTGCCATTTTGAGTCTTATAGCCGCTATCTTTTATATAACAGCTACGCGAGCGACTGGAGCCATTCTACAGTCGCCATTTTGTGTCTTTTGCCCGCCATCTTTTTTATAACAGCTATACAGGCTACTGGAACCATTCAACAGTCGCCATTTTGTGTTTTATGGCCGCCATCTTTTGGCCGCTATTCTTTATATAACAGCTATACAAGCTGCTGAAGCCAGTCTTCAGCCGCCATTTTGACTTTTATAGCCGCAATCCTTTATATAACAGCTACACAAGCTACTGGAGCCGTTCTACAGTCGCTATTTTGAGTCTTATAACTGCCATCTTTTATATAACAGCTACAAAAGGTACTGGAACCATTCTATAGTCGCCATTTTGTGTTTTATGGCCGCCATCTTTTGTAAAACAGCTATACAGGCTGCTGGAACCATTCTGCAGCTGCCATTTTGTGTCTTATGGCCGCTATTCTTTATATAACAGCTATACAGGATGCTGGAACCATTCCACAGCCGCCATTTTAAGTCCTATAGCAGCCATTTTTTATATAACAGCTATACAAGCTGCTGGAACCATTCTGCAGCCGCCATTTTGAGTCTTATAGCCGCCGTTCTTTATATTACAGCTACACAAGGTACTGGAACGATTCTACAGTCGCCATTTTGTGTTTTATGGCCGCCATTCTTTATATAACAGCTACGCAAGCTACTGGAACCATTCTATAGTCGCCATTTTGTGTTTTATGGCCGCCATCTTTTGTAAAACAGCTATACAGGCTGCTGGAACCATTCTGCAGCTGCCATTTTGTGTCTTATGGCCGCTATTCTTTATATAACAGCTATACAAGCTGCTGAAGCCAGTCTTCAGCCGCCATTTTGACTCTTATAGCCGCCACCCTTTATATAACAGCTACACAAGCTACTTGAACCATTCTGCAGCCGCCATTTTGTGTCTTATAACCGCCATTCTTTATATAACAGCTACGCAAGCTACTGGAACCATTCTATAGTCGCCATTTTGTGTTTTATGGCCGCCATCTTTTGTAAAACAGCTATACAGGCTGCTGGAACCATTCTGCAGCTGCCATTTTGTGTCTTATGGCCGCTATTCTTTATATAACAGCTATACAGGATGCTGGAACCATTCCACAGCCGCCATTTTAAGTCCTATAGCAGCCATTTTTTATATAACAGCTATACAAGCTGCTGGAACCATTCTGCAGCCGCCATTTTGAGTCTTATAGCCGCCGTTCTTTATATTACAGCTACACAAGGTACTGGAACCATTCTACAGTCGCCATTTTGTGTTTTATGGCCGCCATCTTTTGTAAAACAGCTATACAAGCTGCTGGAACCATTCTACAGCCTATGTGTCCTATGGCCGCTACTCTTTACATAACAGGTATACAGGCTGCTGGAACCAATCTACAGTCGCCATTTTGTGTTTTATGGCCGCCATCTTTTGTAAAACAGCTATACAGGCTGCTGGAACCATTCTGCAGCTGCCATTTTGTGTCTTATGGCCGCTATTCTTCATATAACAGCTATACAAGCTGCTGAAGCCAGTCTTCAGCCGCCATTTTGACTCTTATAGCCGCCACCCTTTATATAACAGCTACACAAGCTACTTGAACTATACTGCAGGCGCCATTTTGTGTCTTATAACCGCCATTCTTTATATAACAGCTACGCAAGCTACTGGAACCATTCTATAGTCGCCATTTTGTGTTTTATGGCCGCGATCTTTTGTAAAACAGCTATGCAGGCTGCTGGAACCATTCTACAGCCGCTATTTTGTGTCTTATGGGCGCTATTCTTTATATAACAGCTATACAGGCTGCTGGAACCATTCCACAGCCGCCATTTTAAGTCCTATAGCAGCCATCTTTTATATAACAGCTATACAAGCTGCTGAAGCCAGTCTTCAGCCGCCATTTTGACTCTTATAGCCGCCATCCTTTATATAACGGCTATACAAGCTACTTGCACCATTCTGCAGCCGCCATTTTGAGTCTTATAACCGCCATTCTTTATATAACAGCTACACAAGCTACTGGAACCATTCTATAGTCGCCATTTTGTGTCTTATAGCCGCTACTCTTTATATAACAGCTATAAAGGCTGCTGGAACCAATCTACAGTCGCCACTTTGTGTTTTATGGCCGCCATCTTTTGTAAAACAGCTTTACAGGCTGCTGGAACCATTCTGCAGCCGCCATTTTGAGTCTTATAACCGCCATTCTTTATATAACAGCTACACAATCTACTGGAGCCATTCTACAGCTGCCATTTTTAGTCTTATAGCCGCCATCTTTTATATAACAGCTACACAAGCTACTGGAGCCGTTCTACAGTCGCCATTTTGAGTCTTATAACCGCCATTCTTTATATAACAGCTACACAAGCTACTGGAGCCATTCTATAGTCGCCATTTTGTGTCTTATATCCGCTTCTCTTTATATAACAGCTATAAAGGCTGCTGGAACCAATCTACAGTCGCCATTTTGACTTTTATAGCCGCAATCCTTTATATAACAGCTACACAAGCTACTGGAGCCGTTCTACAGTCGCTATTTTGAGTCTTATAACTGCCATCTTTTATATAACAGCTACACAAGGTACTGGAACCATTCTACAGTCGCCATTTTGTGTTTTATGGCCGCCATCTTTTGTAAAAGAGCTATACAGGCTGCTGGAACGATTCTACAGCCGCCATTTTGTGTCCTATGGCCGCTATTCTTTATATAACAGCTATACAGGCTGCTGAAACCTATCTACAGCCGCCATTTTAAGTCCTATAGCAGCCATTTTTTATATAACAGCTATACAAGCTGCTGGAACCATTCTGCAGCCGCCATTTTGAGTCTTATAGCCGCCGTTCTATATATAACAGCTACACAAGGTACTGGAACCATTCTACAGTCGCCATTTTGTGTTTTATGGCCGCCATCTTTTGTAAAAGAGCTATACAGGCTGCTGGAACCATTCTACAGCCGCCATGTTGTGCCCTATGGCCGCTTCTCCTTACATAACAGCTATACAGGCTGCTGGAACCAATCTACAGTCGCCATTTTGTGTTTTATGGCCGCCATCTTTTGTAAAACAGCTATACAGGCTGCTGGAACCATTCTGCAGCTGCCATTTTGAGTCTTATAGCCGCTATCTTTTATATAACAGCTACGCGAGCGACTGGAGCCATTCTACAGTCGCCATTTTGTGTCTTTTGCCCGCCATCTTTTTATAACAGCTATACAGGCTACTGGAACCATTCAACAGTCGCCATTTTGTGTTTTATGGCCGCCATCTTTTGGCCGCTATTCTTTATATAACAGCTATACAAGCTGCTGAAGCCAGTCTTCAGCCGCCATTTTGACTTTTATAGCCGCAATCCTTTATATAACAGCTACACAAGCTACTGGAGCCGTTCTACAGTCGCTATTTTGAGTCTTATAACTGCCATCTTTTATATAACAGCTACAAAAGGTACTGGAACCATTCTACAGTCGCCATTTTGTGTTTTATGGCCGCCATCGTTTGTAAAAGAGCTATACAGGCTGCTGGAACCATTCTACAGCCGCCATTTTGTGTCCTATGGCCGCTATTCTTTATATAACAGCTATACAGGCTGCTGAAACCTATCTACAGCCGCCATTTTAAGTCCTATAGCAGCCATTTTTTATATAACAGCTATACAAGCTGCTGGAACCATTCTGCAGCCGCCATTTTGAGTCTTATAGCCGCCGTTCTTTATATAACAGCTACACAAGGTACTGGAACCATTCTACAGTCGCCATTTTGTGTTTTATGGCCGCCATCTTTTGTAAAAGAGCTATACAGGCTGCTGGAACCATTCTACAGCCGCCATTTTGTGTCCTATGGCCGCTATTCTTTATATAACAGCTATACAGGCTGCTGAAACCTATCTACAGCCGCCATTTTAAGTCCTATATCAGCCATTTTTTATATAACAGCTATACAAGCTGCTGGAACCATTCTGCAGCCGCCATTTTGAGTCTTATAGCCGCCGTTCTTTATATAACAGTACTGGAACCATTCTACAGTCGCCATTATGTGTTTTATGGCCGCCATTTTTTGTAAAAGAGCTATACAGGCTGCTGGAACCATTCTACAGCCGCCATTTTGTGTCCTTTGGCCGCTTTCTTTATATAACAGCTATACAGGCTGCTGAAACCAATCTACAGCCGCCATTTTAAGTCCTATATCAGCCATTTTTTATATAACAGCTATACAAGCTGCTGGAACCATTCTGCAGCCGCCATTTTGAGTCTTATAGCCGCCGTTCTTTATATAACAGTACTGGAACAAATCTACAGTCGCCATTTTGTGTTTTATGGCCGCCATCTTTTGTAAAACAGCTATACAGGTTGCTGGAACCATTCTGCAGCCGCCATTTTGAGTCTTATAGCCGCTATCTTTTATATAACAGCTACGCGAGCGACTGGAGCCATTCTACAGTCGCCATTTTGTGTCTTTTGCCCGCCATCTTTTTTATAACAGCTATACAGGCTACTGGAACCATTCTACAGTCGCCATTTAGTGTCTTATGGCCACCATCTTTTGTAAAACAGCTTTACAAGTTGCTGGAACTATTCTACAGCCGCCATGTTGGGTATTATAGCCGACATATGGAACCATTCTACAGCTGCCATTTTTGTCTTATAGCCGCCATCTTTTATATAACAGCTACACAAGCTACTGGAGCCGTTCTGCAGTCGCCATTTTGAGTCTTATAACCGCCATTCTTTATATAACAGCTACACAAGGTACTGGAACCATTCTACAGTCGCCATTTTGTGTTTTATGGCCGCCATCTTTTGTTAAAGAGCAATACAGGCTGCTGGAACCATTGTACAGCCGCCATGTTGTGTCCTATGGCCGCTACCGTTGGGTATTATAGCCGACATATGGAACCATTCTACAGCTGCCATTTTTGTCTTATAGCCGCCATCTTTTATATAACAGCTACACAAGCTACTGGAGCCGTTCTGCACTCGCCATTTTGAGTCTTATAACCGCCATTCTTTATATAACAGCTACACAAGGTACTGGAACCATTCTACAGTCGCCATTTTGTGTTTTATGGCCGCCATCTTTTGTTAAAGAGCAATACAGGCTGCTGGAACCATTGTACAGCCGCCATGTTGTGTCCTATGGCCGCTACTCTTTATATAACAGTTATACAGGCTGCTGGAACCAATCTACAGTCGCCATTTTGTGTTTTATGGCCGCCATCTTTTGTAAAACAGCTATACAGGCTGCTGGAACCATTCTGCAGCCGCCATTTTGAGTCTTATAGCCGCCGTTCTTTATATAACAGCTACACAAAGTACTGGAACCATTCTACAGTCGCCATTTTGTGTTTTATGGCCGCCATCTTTTGTAAAAGAGGTATACAGTCTGCTGGAACCATTCTACAGCCGCCATGTTGTGTCCTATGGCCGCTACTCTTTATATAACAGCTATACAGGCTGCTGGAACCAGTCTACAGTCGCCATTTTGTGTTTTATTGCCGCCATCTTTTTTAAAACAGCTATACGGGTTGCTGGAACCATTCTGCAGCCGCCATTTTGAGTCTTATAGCCGCTATCTTTTATATAACAGCTACGCGAGCGACTGGAGCCATTCTACAGTCGCCATTTTGTGTCTTTTGCCCGCCATCTTTTTTATAACAGCTATACAGGCTACTGGAACCATTCTACAGTCGCCATTTAGTGTCTTATGGCCACCATCTTTTGTAAAACAGCTTTACAGGCTGCTGGAACCATTCTACAGCCGCCATGTTGGGTATTATAGCCGACATATGGAACCATTCTACAGCTGCCATTTTTGTCTTATAGCCGCCATCTTTTATATAACAGCTACACAAGCTACTGGAGCCGTTCTGCAGTCGCCATTTTGTGTCTTATAACCGCCATTCTTTATATAACAGCTACACAAGGTACTGGAACCATTCTACAGTCGCCATTTTGTGTTTATTGGCCGCCATCTTTTGTAAAAGAGCTATACAGGCTGCTGGAACCATTCTACAGCCGCCATGTTGTGTCCTATGGCCGCTACTCTTTATATAACAGTTATACAGGCTGCTGGAACCAATCTAC
This sequence comes from Drosophila paulistorum, assembly GCA_018152135.1. Classification (NCBI taxonomy): domain Eukaryota; kingdom Metazoa; phylum Arthropoda; class Insecta; order Diptera; family Drosophilidae; genus Drosophila; species Drosophila paulistorum. Next base: position 332,669 of record JAECXG010000811.1, on the reverse strand, counting down.
AGTCGCCATTTTGTGTTTTATGGCCGCCATCTTTTGTAAAACAGCTATACAGGCTGCTGGAACCATTCTGCAGCCGCCATTTTGAGTCTTATAGCCGCCGTTCTTTATATAACAGCTACACAAGGTACTGGAACCATTCTACAGTCGCCATTTTGTGTTTTATGGCCGCCATCTTTTGTAAAAGAGCTATACAGGCTGCTGGAGCCATTCTACAGCCGCCATATTGTGCCCTATGGCCGCTACTCCTTATATAACAGCTATACAGGCTGCTGGAACCAATCTACAGTCGCCATTTTGTGTTTTATGGCCGCCATCTTTTCTAAAACAGCTATACAGGCTGCTGGAACCATTCTGCAGCCGCCATTTTGAGTCTTATAGCCGCTATCTTTTATATAACAGCTACGCGAGCGACTGGAGTCATCCTACAGTCGCCATTTTGTGTCTTTTGCCCGCCATCTTTTTTACAATAGCTATACAAGCTACTAGCACCATTCTACAGTCGCCATTTAGTGTCTTTTAGCCGCTACTCTTTATATAACAGCTATACAGGCTGCTGGAACCATTCCGCAGCCGCCATTTTGAGTCTTATAGCCGCTATCTTTTATATAACAGCTACGCGAGCGACTGGAGCCATTCTACAGTCGCCATTTTGTGTCTTTTGCCCGCCATATTTTTTTTAACAGCTATACAGGCTACTGGAACCATTCTACAGTCGCCATTTTGTGTCTTTTGCCCGCCATCTTTTGTAAAACAGCTATACAGGCTGCTGAAACCATTCTACAGCCGCCATGTTTGGTATTATAACCGACATATGGAACCATTCTACAGCTGCCATTTTTAGTCATATAGCCGCCATCTTTTTTTTTTTTTTTTTTAGCCTGTTACGCGCGAGCCCACGCAGATGACTGCCCACCTCCCACCCGACCGACCGAGGGGTGCAGCCGTATAACGCACGGCACGAATCGCGTGGACAAATACACAATAGAAAAAACAGACAAACAAATAACTAAATAATACTATAGCTATCTATTAACTAAATGGGATAGGATAGAAGTTTTAATCATGTTAATAGAAAACTCTGAACCGATTACAGGGAATAGAAGGTTGTAATCAGAGCAGAGGACCCTAAAAGGTTCATGCAGGGCATAGTTAGAAGAACAACGACTTAGGGATAAAGGAATCAAAGGATGTCTACTCCGTCTACATGGTACCGACAGATTTACCTGAGCTAATAACTCAGGCGAGTCGATATCACCAATTAGGAGCTTGTGCATAAAAAATAACACCAAGCATAATTCTACGGTTAGTTAGGGAAGGAAGGTTAATCAAGAGAAGTCTACTAGAATACGAAGGCAAATTGACATTGCGATCCCAGCTTAAGCCACGAAGAGCAAATAGCAAGAACTGCTTTTGAACGGATTCAAGTCGAATCTGGTGCGACTCATATTGAGGTGACCAAATGCAAGATCCATACTCTAAAATAGGACGGACAAGCGAAGTAAAAAGAACTTTAGTTGTATAGGGGTCATCAAATTCTTTTGACCATCTTTTAATGAAACCCAGGACACTCATGGCCTTTGCGACCGTGGTGGAAATATGGGTGTTAAAATTTAACTTATGGTCCATAAGTACGCCTAAATCATTCATATTATTTAGACGTTCTAAAGGACTGTTGTTTAGAAAATAAGTGACCAGTTGAGGAGAGTTACGAAAAAAAGTCATTACCTTACATTTGGTAGTGTTAAGATTTAGTAAATTAAACTGGCACCAGGATTGAAAGTTTTTAAGATCAGCTTGTAGCCGACTAAATGAATCTATATCTTTATAAGTAAGACAAAGCTTGACATCGTCAGCATACATAAGCACACGCGAATGAACAATGACTGAGGGAAGATCGTTAATGAACAGTGTGAAAAGCAGAGGGCCAAGATGACTACCTTGAGGTACACCAGAAGTCACAGGAATGGAATCTGAAAAAGAAGATTTAAAAGTACCTTTTGTTTTCTATTTGTTAAATATTCTCGAACCCAAGAAAGGAAAAGGGGTGGAAACCCAATGTCGCTCAGCTTAGAAAGTAATAGGGTATGATTAACGGAATCAAAGGCTTTGCTGAAGTCAGTGTATATGACATCAGTTTGTTTACCATTTTTGAACCCCTTGATAATTATTGATGTAAATTCTAAAAGGTTAGTGGTTGTAGATCTACGTTTCACAAACCCATGTTGGGATGGCGAAATAATAGAGCTGCAAAAATGTTGCAATTGAGAAGTTATAATTTTCTCAAAAGCTTTCGGAATAGCGGACAATTTTGAGATACCCCCTATAGTTAGAGGCTTCGGACTTTTTGCCATTTTTATGCAGAGGAATGATATACGACTCCTTCCAAATAGATGGAAAAGAGGAAGATTCGACAGACAGTAGAAACAATTTTAAAATGGGTTTACATAATGCGTTTGCACAGAACCTGAGTACACATCCAGGAAGACCATCTGGCCCCGGAGAATAAACAGGTTTAACTAATTTAAGTTCACTAAGAATAGAACTTTCATCAAACACTGGATTCAAAATGCAATTAGCCTTTTCTAAATGATAAGGATATGGACTTTCTCGGTATTCCGTTAAGGAATAAGTTGTTTTGAAAAAACTCGCAAACATATCGGCAATTGCCTGATCAGTGCTCGCTTTTTTATTTTGAAAAGAGAAAAAAGATGGGTGCACAGAGGTCTTACGTTTAGAATTGACAAAATTATAAAATTGTTTAGGGTCAGAAGAAAACTGAAGCTTACACCGCTGAAGATAATTCTTATAGCATTGTGTATTAAGCATCATGAACTTTGAACGAGCGACTGTATAAAGAGCATAATCTGATGAACGACGTGTTTTTTGAAACTTCTTATAATATCGTGTCTTCACATTTTTCAAATTGGATAACTCACGAGAGAACCAGGGAGGTTTGTTAAGCCGCTCCTGCCTACCAAGAGGCACACAAATATCAAAGAGTGAATTCAGAGTATCATAAAAGAAGCGAATAGCTGAGTTCATATCTCTACAATTGTACAGATAAGACCAATCGGTAGTAGTAATATTTTCATTAAGGCTGACAAAGTCAGTCTTACGAAAGCACCTAGTTAGAGGTAACTGATTTGAACCAAGTAATGGTGAAAGCAAGGGCAGATCAATTTTTAAATTTAATGTAGGATGAAATTTGTCTTCTGGAAGAACAAATGGTTCGATCCTAGAAACCTCACAATAAGAAGAATCCAATACAAAAATAAGATCTAACGATTTTCCATTAGAATTAAAGACAGGATTGACTTGGGATAAAGATAAGTCTAGAAGGCCATCAATAAAGTCATGTGACAAAGAGGGCAGCAACATGGTAGATTCATCTGTTAGTGACCATGCTAAAGCGGGTAAATTAAAATCACCTACAACTATGAGCATGTCTTGACTGGAAACTAAAGAGGAGACAAACTGAATTGCCTCTAAATGATTTAAATATACCACCATGTCTGACAATGGTGGAATATAGGAACAAGTAATGAAAGCATTAAAAGATTTAAAATTTACTTTAACACCGACAAACTCAATCTCCTGTGTACTAGAAAATTGAATCATTTCACATGATAAAGCAGCATCAACAGCTATCAGAACGCCACCACCTATGCGAGAAATCCGGTCACGTCTGAATATGGAAAAGTTTGTGGAAAACACCGATGCATCAGCAATATCAGGTTTTAGCCACGTCTCTGTAAAAGCTAGAATGTTATGCTCAAAAGAAAGACTATCTACATAGAGATTAGGAAGTTTGGATTTCAGTCCTCTAACGTTCTGGTAACCCAAGTTAAGGGACGAAGCTAGTTTTTTGACACACCAGCAGATGCTGATGTGGCAGGAATAGTATTAGTTGTTGTTGTTGGCAAGCGAATCGGTTGCCGATTTTTCTTTTTTACAGTTAAGGAATAACTATTATATGTTTCGGCCAAAAATCTTCTCGACACATAGTGTCAAAGATATTAGCAGAAACACTAATTTTAAAGGACGAAATGTCCCGAGAATAAGAAAATTTAAACTTCTCCACCGCAATATTCGAGACGTTAACTTTCTTCCGAATATAGGCTATTACATCATCAGATGTGACAACAGGGTCTAGCCTAGAAACAAATATATGTTTCTTTGGTGGTATGCCAACGAGAGGCCGCGGTCCCGAAGCGTCAGCCGTAGCAGTAACGTTGGAAGAGTCACCCACTGCAGCAGTCAACTTGTTTACGGGGCCCTCGATACTTTTAGAACTATCGGCAATTTCCATTAGAATGGGTAATTGCCCGGACACATCGGACACTACAATAGGCATCGATTTTAAGAGATCATTCCCAGGTGATACTGGTAATTCCTTACTAATAGCATTCACAACCGGGCTCTTAAACGATATCAACTGCTGTACATTAGGAGTGGACGGTGCATGAGACCGGTCGGGGACGATAAGAGACGCTGGCGGATCTACAGATACTGAAACACCCCAAGGACTGGTCCTTTTACGTTTCGGAGACTCATTCATAAGCGATAAACTCCTGAACTGAGTCTCCACCGCAGTAAACTCCGCTTGGAGTTTATTAAAACCTGCCCTTAAAGTGTCAATACTATCTCTAGTCCGCCTCATGAAAGAGCGCATCTCATTCTCGACCTCCCGGCAAGCATCACATCCATATTTTAAGCCACCGCCTTTAGCAATAGACTCCTTGATTCTGCCTGTGTAACCTGCACACTTAACGTGAACCGCATTGTCACACAGCCAACAAAGAATATAATCATGGGAGTCAACCGCATTAGTGGCAACTATGCAATTATTTTTTGAGCAGACAACCATTTTATCAAAAAGTTTAATTTAATTAAAAAAGGAAATACAAAAAAATAAAAATTCTAAAGGTTAAAAATCTGTGTATAAGAATATACTGACCAGTTCTGACACAAGGGTTAATGTGCAGAGTAAGCCTTCACAACTAAAGAAATTACCAAAATACACAAAAACAAAAACACGTATCACAGAGTAGCGGGTAGGCAAAAGACGAGAGCGCAAATCAAACAAGAATAGGAAAGAGCGGGAGAGTGCGTCAAATTGAACACATGCAACAACAATTTGTACGCAAGAGCGCGATAGTTAGTTACAACGGTAAAGACACAAAAGCAAAAGAGATTAGCAAAACAACAACACCGCTAATGCAAGTAATTGTTGTAAGTTAAATTTATGTACATATATTGAAACAAAAAGCACAAAAGCGACAGAAAGAAATCACGGAATGAAAATGCAATTCGAATGTTAAAATTAAACCGATAATGAGTTTAAAAGTTAAAGAAAAGTTATTAATCACGAGAAACAAATAAAATTTGATAAGCGCAAAAAAAACACGTCCGTCGTCTGCAACGAGTGAAAGTATATCCATTTTATATAACAGCTACACAAGCTACTGGAGCCGCTCTACAGTCGCCATTTTGAGTCTTATAACCGCCATTCTTTATATAACAGCTACACAAGGTACTGGAACCATTCTACAGTCGCCATTTTGTGTTTTATGGCCGCCATTTTTTGTAAAACAGCTATACAAGCTACTTGCACCGTTCTGCAGCCGCCATTTTGAGTCTTATAACCGCCATTCTTTATATAACAGCTACACAAGCTACTGAAGCCAGTCTACAGCCGCCATTTTGACTCTTATAGCCGCCATTCCTTAAATAACGGATACAAGCTACTTCCACCATTCTGCAGCCGCCTTTTTGAGTCTTATAACCGCCATTCTTTATATAACAGCTACACAAGCTACTCGAACCATTCTACAGTCGCCATTTAGTGTCTTATAGCCGCTACTCTTTATATAACAGCTATACAGGTTGCTGGAAACATTCTACAGCCGCCATTTTAAGTCCTATAGCAGCCATCTTTTATATAACAGCTATACAAGCTGCTGAAGCCAGTCTTCAGCCGCCATTTCGACTTTTATAGCCGCCATCCTTTACATAACAGCTACACAAGCTACTGGAACCATTCTGCAGTCGCCATTTTGTGTCTTATAACCGCCATCCTTTACATAACAGCTACGCAAACTACTGGAACCAATCTACAGTCGCCATTTTGTGTTTTATGGCCGCGATCTTTTGTAAAACAGCTATACAGGCTGCTGGAACCATTCTACAGCCGCCATTTTGTGTCTTATGGCCGCTATTCTTTATATAACAGCTATACAGGCTGCTGGAACCATTCCACAGCCGCCATTTTAAGTCCTATAGCAGCCATCTTTTATATAACAGCTATACAAGCTGCTGAAGCCAGTCTACAGCCTCCATTTTGACTCTTATAGCCGCCATCCTTTATATAACGGCTATACAAGCTTCTCGCACCATTCTGCAGCCGCCATTTTGAGTCTTATAACCGCCATTCTTTATATAACAGCTACACAAGCTACTGAAACCATTCAATAGTCGCCATTTTGTGTCTTATAGCCGCTACTCTTTATATAACAGCTATACAGGCTGCTGGAACCAATCAACAGTCGCCATTTAGTGTTTTATGGCCACCATCTTTTGTAAAACAGCTATACAGGCTGCTGGAACCATTCTGCAGCCGCCATTTTGTGTTTTATGCCACGATCTTTTGTAAAACAGCTATGCAGGCTGCTGGAACCATTCTACAGCCGCCATTTTGTGTCTTATGGCCGCTATTCTTTATATAACAGCTATACAGGCTGCTGGAACCATTCCACAGCCGCCATTTTAAGTCCTATAGCAGCCATCTTTTACATAACAGCTATACAAGCTGCTGAAGCCAGTCTACAGCCGCCATTTTGACTCTTATAGCCGCCATCCTTTATATAACGGCTATACAAGCTACTTCCACCATTCTGCAGCCGCCATGTTGAGTCTTATAACCGCCTTTCTTTATATAACAGCTACACAAGCTACTGGAACCATTCTATAGTCGCCATTTTGTGTCTTATAGCCGCTACTCTTTATACAACAGCTATACAGGCTGCTGGAACCAATCTACAGTCGCCATTTTGTGTTTTATGGCCGCCATCTTTTGTAAAACAGCTATACAGGCTACTGGAACCATTCTGCAGCCGCCATTTTGAATCTTATAGCCGCTATCTTTTATATAACAGCTACGCGAGCGACTGGAGCCATTCTACAGTCGCCATTTTGTGTCTTTTGCCCGCCATCTTTTTTATAACAGCTATACAGGCTACTGGAACCATTCAACAGTCGCCATTTTGTGTTTTATGGCCGCCATCTTTTGTTAAACAGCTATACAGGCTGCTGGAACCATTCTGCATCCGCCATTTTGAGTCTTATAGCCGCCGTTCTTTTTATAACAGCTACACAAGGTACTGGAACCATTCTACAGTCGCCATTTTATATTTTATGGCCGCCATCTTTTGTAAAAGAGCTATACAGGCTGCTGGAACCATTCTGCAGCCGCCATTTTGTGTCTTATAACCGCCATTCTTTATATAACAGCTACGCGAGCGACTGGAGCCATTCTTCAGTCGCCATTTTGTGTCTTTTGCCCGCCATCTTTTTTATAACAGCTATACAGGCTACTGGAACCATTCTACAGTCGCCATTTAGTGTCTTATGGCCACCATCTTTTGTAAAACAGCTATACAGGCTGCTTGAACCATTCTACAGCCGCCATGTTGGGTATTATAGCCGACATATGGAACCATTCTACAGCTGCCATTTTTGTCTTATAGCCGCCATCTTTTATATAACAGCTACACAAGCTACTGGAGCCGTTCTGCAGTCGCCATTTTGTGTCTTATAACCGCCATTCTTTATATAACAGCTACACAAGGTACTGGAACCATTCTACAGTCGCCATTTAGTGTCTTATGGCCACCATCTTTTGTAAAACAGCTATACAGGCTGCTGGAACCATTCTGCAGCCGCCATTTTGAGTCTTATAGCCGCTATCTTTTATATAACAGCTACGCGAGCGACTGGAGCCATTCTACAGTCGCCATTTTGTGTCTTTTGCCCGCCATCTTTTTTATAACAGCTATACAGGCTACTGGAACCATTCAACAGTCGCCATTTTGTGTTTTATGGCCGCCATCTTTTGTAAAAGAGCTATACAGGCTGCTGGAACCATTCTACAGCCGCCATTTTGTGTCTTATGGCCGCTATTCTTTATATAACAGCTATACAGGCTGCTGGAACCATTCTACAGTCGCCATTTTATATTTTATGGCCGCCATCTTTTGTAAAAGAGCTATACAGGCTGCTGGAACCATTCTGCAGCCGCCATTTTGAGTCTTATTACCGCCATTCTTTATATAACAGCTACAAAAGCTACTGGAGTCGTTCTACAGTCGCCATTTTGAGTCTTATAACCGCCATTCTTTATATAACAGTTACACAAGCTACTGGAGCCATTCTACAGCTGCCATTTTTTGTCTTATAGCCGCCATCTTTTATATAACAGCTACAAAAGCTACTGGAGCCGTTCTACAGTCGCCATTTTGTGTCTTTTGCCCGCCATATTTCTTATAACAGCTATACAGGCTGCTGAAACCATTCTACAGCCGCCATGTTGGGTATTATAACCGACATATGGAACCATTCTACAGCTGCCATTTTTAGTCATATAGCCGCCATCTTTTATATAACAGCTACACAAGCTACTGAAGCCAGTCTACAGCCGCCATTTTGACTCTTATAGCCGCCATCCTTTACATAACGGCTATACAAGCTTCTCGCACCGTTCTGCAGCCGCCATTTTGAGTCTTATAACCGCCATTCTTTATATAACAGCTACACAAGCTACTGGAACCATTCAATAGTCGCCATTTTGTGTCTTATAGTCGCTACTCTTTATATAACAGCTATACAGGCTGCTGGAACCAATCTACAGTCGCCATTTAGTGTCTTATGGCCACCATCTTTTGTCAAACAGCTATACAGGCTGCTTGAACCATTCTACAGCCGCCATGTTGGGTATTATAGCCGACATATGGAACCATTCTATAGCCGCCATTTTGTGTCTTATAACCGCCATTCTTTATTCAACAGCTACGCAAGCTACTGGAACCATTCTATAGTCGCCATTTTGTGTTTTATGGCCACGATCTTTTGTAAAACAGCTATACAGGCTGCTGGAACCATTCCACAGCCGCCATTTTGACTCTTTTAGCTTCCATCCTTTATATAACGGCCATACAAGCTACTTGCACCATTCTGCAGCCGCCATTTTGAGTCTTATAACCGCCATTCTTTATATAACAGCTACACAAGCTACTGGAACCATTCTATAGTCGCCATTTTGTGTCTTATAGCCGCTACTCTTTATATAACAGCTATTCAGGCTGCTGGAAACTTTCTACAGCCGCCATTTTAAGTCCTATAGCAGCCATCTTTTATATAACAGCTATACAGGCTGCTGAAGCCAGTCTTCAGCCGCCATTTTGACTCTTATAGCCGCCACCCTTTATATAACAGCTACACAAGCTACTGGACCCATTCTGCAGCCGCCATTTTGTGTCTTTTAACCGCCATTCTTTATATAACAGCTACGCAAGCTACTGGAACCAATCTACAGTCGCCATTTTGTGTTTTATGGCCACGATCTTTTGTAAAACAGCTATGCAGGCTGCTGGAACCATTCTACAGCTGCCATTTTGTGTCTTATGGCCGCTATTCTTTATATAACAGCTATACAGGCTGCTGGAAACTTTCTACAGCCGCCATTTTAAGTCCTATAGCAGCCATCTTTTATATAACAGCTACACAAGCTACTGGAGCCGTTCTACAGTCGCCATTTTGAGTCTTATAACCGCCATTCTTTATATAACAGCTACACAAGGTACTGGAACCATTCTACAGTCGCCATTTTGTGTTTTATGGCCGCCATCTTTTGTAAAAGAGCTATACAGGCTGCTGGAACCATTCTACAGCCGCCATGTTGTGTCTTGTAGCCGCTATCTTTTATATAACAGCTACGCGAGCGACTGGAGCCATTCTACAGTCGCCATTTTGTGTCTTTTGCCCGCCATCTTTTTTAAATTAGCTATACAGGCTACTGGAACCATTCTACAGTCGCCATTTAGTGTCTTATGGCCACCATCTTTTGTAAAACAGCTATACAGGCTGCTGGAACCATTCTGCAGCCGCCATTTTGAGTCTTATAGCCGCTATCTTTTATATAACAGCTACGCGAGCGACTGGAGCCATTCTACAGTCGCCATTTTGTGTCTTTTGCCCGCCATCTTTTTTATAACAGCTATACAGGCTACTGGAACCATTCAACAGTCGCCATTTTGTGTTTTATGGCCGCCATCTTTTGTAAAACAGCTATACAGGCTGCTGGAACCATTCTGCAGCCGCCATTTTGAGACTTATAGCCGCTATCTTTTATATAACAGCTACGCGAGCGACTGGAGCCATTCTACAGTCGCCATTTTGTGTCTTTTGCCCGCCATCTTTTTTATAACAGCTATACAGGCTACTGGAACCATTCAACAGTCGCCATTTTGTGTTTTATGGCCGCCATCTTTTGTAAAACAGCTATACAGGCTGCTGGAACCATTCTGCAGCCGCCATTTTGAGTCTTATAGCCGCTATCTTTTATATAACAGCTACGCGAGCGACTGGAGCCATTCTACAGTCGCCATTTTGAGTCTTTTGCCCGCCATCTTTTTTAAATTAGCTATACAGGCTACTGGAACCATTCTACAGTCGCCATTTAGTGTCTTATGGCCACCATCTTTTGTAAAACAGCTATACAGGCTGCTGGAACCATTCTGCAGCCGCCATTTTGAGTCTTATAGCCGCTATCTTTTATATAACAGCTACGCGAGCGACTGGAGCGATTCTACAGTCGCCATTTTGTGTCTTTTGCCCGCCATCTTTTTTATAACAGCTATACAGGCTACTGGAACCATTCAACAGTCGCCATTTTGTGTTTTATGGCCGCCATCTTTTGTAAAACAGCTATACAGGCTGCTGGAACCATTCTGCAGCCGCCATTTTGAGACTTATAGCCGCCGTTCTTTATATAACAGCTACACAAGGTACTGGAACCATTCTACAGTCGCCATTTTGTGTTTTATGGCCGCCATCTTTTGTAAAAGAGCTATACAGGCTGCTGGAACCATTGTACAGCCGCCATGTTGTGTCCTATGGCCGCTACTCTATATATAACAGCTACGCGAGCGACTGGAGCCATTCTACAGTCGCCATTTCGTGTCTTTTGCCCGCCATCTTTTTTATAACAGCTATACAGGCTACTGGAACCATTCTACAGTCGCCATTTAGTGTCTTATGGCCACCATCTTTTGTAAAACAGCTATACAGGCTGCTTGAACCATTCTACAGCCGCCATGTTGGGTATTATAGCCGACATATGGAACCATTCTACAGCTGCCATTTTTGTCTTATAGCCGCCATCTTTTATATAACAGCTACACAAGCTACTGGAACCATTCTATAGCCGCCATTTTGTGTCTTATAACCGCCATTCTTTATATAACAGCTACGCAAGCTACTGGAACCATTCTATAGTCGCCATTTTGTGTTTTATGGCCACGATCTTTTGTAAAACAGCTATGCAGGCTGCTGGAACCATTCTACAGCCGCCATTTTGTGTCTTATGGCCGCTATTCTTTATATAACAGCTATACAGGCTGCTGGAACCATTCCACAGCCGCCATTTTGTGTTTTATGGCCGCCATCTTTTATATAACAGCTATACAAGCTGCTGAAGCCCGTCTACAGCCGCCATTTTGACTCTTATAGCCGCCGTCCTTTATATAACGGCTATACAAGCTACTTGCATCATTCTGCAGCCGCCATTTTGAGTCTTATAACCGCCATTCTTTATATAACAGCTACACAAGCTACTGGAACCATTCTATAGTCGCCATTTTGTGTCTTATAGCCGCTACTCTTTATATAACAGCTATAAAGGCTGCTGGAACCAATCTACAGTCGCCATTTTGTGTTTTATGGCCGCCATCTTTTGTAAAACAGCTTTACAGGCTGCTGGAACCATTCTGCAGCCGCCATTTTGAGTCTTATAACCGCCATTCTTTATGTAACCGGTACACAAGCTACTGGAGCCGTTCTACAGTCGCCATTTTGAGTCTTATAACCGCCATTCTTTATATAACAGCTACACAAGCTACTGGAGCCATTCTACAGCTGTCATTTTTTGTCTTATAGACGCCATCTTTTATATAACAGCTACACAAGCTACTGGAGCCGTTCTACAGTCGCCATTTTGAGTCTTATAACCGCCATTCTTTATATAACAGCTACACAGGCTGCTGGAACCATTCTACAGCCGCCAATTTAAGTCCTATAGCAGCCATTTTTTATATAACAGCTATACAAGCTGCTGAAGCCAGTCTTCAGCCGCCATTTTGACTCTTATAGCCGCCATCTTTTATATAACAGCGACACAAGCTACTGGAACCATTCTGCAGCCGCCATTTTGTGTTTTATTACCGACATTCTTTATATAACAGCTACACAAGGTACTGGAACCATGCTACAGTCGCCATTTTGTGTTTTATGGCCGCCATCTTTTGGCCGCTATTCTTTATATAACAGCTATACAAGCTGCTGAAGCCAGTCTTCAGCCGCCATTTTGACTTTTATAGCCGCAATCCCTTAAATAACAGCTACACAAGCTACTGGAGCCGTTCTACAGTCGCCATTTTGAGTCTTATAACTGCCATCTTTTATATAACAGCTACACAAGGTACTGGAACCATTCTACAGCCGCCATTTTGTGTCCTATGGCCGCTATTCTTTTTATAACAGCTATACAGGCTGCTGAAACCTATCTACAGCCGCCATTTTAAGTCCTATAGCAGCCATTTTTTATATAACAGCTATACAAGCTGCTGAAGCCAGTCTACAGCCGCCATTTTGACTCTTATAGCCGCCATCCTTTATATAACGGCTATACAAGCTACTTGCACCATTCTGCAGCCGCCATTTTGAGTCTTATAACCGCCATTCTTTATATAACAGCTACAAAAGCTACTGGAACCATTCTACACTCGCCATTTAGTATCTTATAGCCGCTACTCTTTATATAACAGCTATTTTGTGTCTTATGGCCGCTATTCTTTATATAACAGCTATAGAGGCTGCTGGAACCATTCCACAGCCGCCATTTTAAGTCCTATAGCTGCCATCTTTTGTAAAACAGCTAATAAGGCTGCAGGAACCATTCTGCAGCCGCCATTTTGAATCTTATAACCGCTATCTTTTATATAACAGCTATGCAGGCTACTGGAACCATTCAAAAGTCGCCATTTTGTGTTTTATGGCCGCCATCTTTTGTAATACAGCTATACAGGCTGCTGGAACCATTGTGCAGCCGCCATTTTGAGACTTATAGCCGCCGTTCTTTATATAACAGCTACACAAGGTACTGGAACCATTCTACAGTCGCCATTTTTGTTTTGTGGCCGCCATCTTTTGTAAAAGAGCTATACAGGCTGCTAGAACCATTCTACAGCCGCCATGTTGTGTCCTATGGCCGCTACTCTTTATATAACAGCTATACAGGCTGCTGGAACCAGTCTACAGTCGCCATTTTGTGTTTTATGGCCGCCATCTTTTGTAAAACAGCTATACAGGCTGCTGGAACCATTCTGCAGCCGCCATTTTGAGTCTTATAGCCGCTATCTTTTATATAACAGCTACGCGAGCGACTGGAGCCATTCTACAGTCGCCATTTTGTGTCTTTTGCCCGCCATCTTTTTTAAATTAGCTATACAGGCTACTGAAACCATTCAACAGTCGCCATTTTGTGTTTTATGGCCGCCATCTTTTGTAAAACAGCTATACAGGCTGCTGGAACCATTCTGCAGCCGCCATTTTGAGACTTATAGCCGCCGTTCTTTATATAACAGCTACACAAGGTACTGGAACCATTCTACAGTCGCCATTTTGTGTTTTATGGCCGCCATCTTTTGTAAAAGAGCTATACAGGCTGCTGGAACCATTGTACAGCCGCCATGTTGTGTCCTATGGCCGCTACTCTATATATAACAGCTACGCGAGCGACTGGAGCCATTCTACAGTCGCCATTTTGTGTCTTTTGCCCGCCATCTTTTTTATAACAGCTATACAGGCTACTGGAACCATTCTACAGTCGGCATTTAGTGTCTTATGGCCACCATCTTTTGTAAAACAGCCATACAGGCTGCTGGAACCATTCTGCAGCCGCCATTTTGAGTCTTATAGCCGCTATCTTTTATATAACAGCTACGCGAGCGGCTGGAGCCATTCTACAGTCGCCATTTTGTGTCTTTTGCCCGCCATCTTTTTTATAACAGCTATACAGGCTACTGGAACCATTCAACAGTCGCCATTTTGTGTTTTATGGCCGCCATCTTTTGTAAAACAGCTATACAGGCTGCTGGAACCATTCTGCAGCCGCCATTTTGAGACTTATAGCCGCCGTTCTTTATATAACAGCTACACAAGGTACTGGAACCATTCTACAGTCGCCATTTTGTGTTTTATGGCCGCCATCTTTTGTAAAAGAGCTATACAGGCTGCTGGAACCATTGTACAGCCGCCATGTTGTGTCCTATGGCCGCTACTCTATATATAACAGCTACGCGAGCGACTGGAGCCATTCTACAGTCGCCATTTTATGTCTTTTGCCCGCCATCTTTTTTATAACAGCTATACAGGCTACTGGAACCATTCTACAGTCGCCATTTAGTGTCTTATGGCCACCATCTTTTGTAAAACAGCTATACAGGCTGCTTGAACCATTCTACAGCCGCCATGTTGGGTATTATAGCCGACATATGGAACCATTCTACAGCTGCCATTTTTGTCTTATAGCCGCCATCTTTTATATAACAGCTACACAAGCTACTGGAACCATTCTATAGCCGCCATTTTGTGTCTTATAACCGCCATTCTTTATATAACAGCTACGCAAGCTACTGGAACCATTCTATAGTCGCCATTTTGTGTTTTATGGCCACGATCTTTTGTAAAACAGCTATGCAGGCTGCTGGAACCATTCTACAGCCGCCATTTTGTGTCTTATGGCCGCTATTCTTTATATAACAGCTATACAGGCTGCTGGAACCATTCCACAGCCGCCATTTTGTGTTTTATGGCCGCCATCTTTTATATAACAGCTATACAAGCTGCTGAAGCCCGTCTACAGCCGCCATTTTGACTCTTATAGCCGCCGTCCTTTATATAACGGCTATACAAGCTACTTGCACCATTCTGCAGCCGCCATTTTGAGTCTTATAACCGCCATTCTTTATATAACAGCTACACCAGCTACTGGAACCATTCTATAGTCGCCATTTTGTGTCTTATAGCCGCTACTCTTTATATAACAGCTATAAAGGCTGCTGGAACCAATCTACAGTCGCCATTTTGTGTTTTATGGCCGCCATCTTTTGTAAAACAGCTTTACAGGCTGCTGGAACCATTTTGCAGCCGCCATTTTGAGTCTTATAACCGCCATTCTTTATGTAACCGGTACACAAGCTACTGGAGCCGTTCTACAGTCGCCATTTTGAGTCTTATAACCGCCATTCTTTATATAACAGCTACACAAGCTACTGGAGCCATTCTACAGCTGCCATTTTTTGTCTTATAGACGCCATCTTTTATATAACAGCTACACAAGCTACTGGAGCCGTTCTACAGTCGCCATTTTGAGTCTTATAACCGCCATTCTTTATATAACAGCTACACAGGCTGCTGGAACCATTCTACAGCCGCCAATTTAAGTCCTATAGCAGCCATTTTTTATATAACAGCTATACAAGCTGCTGAAGCCAGTCTTCAGCCGCCATTTTGACTCTTATAGCCGCCATCTTTTATATAACAGCGACACAAGCTACTGGAACCATTCTGCAGCCGCCATTTTGTGTTTTATTACCGACATTCTTTATATAACAGCTACACAAGGTACTGGAACCATGCTACAGTCGCCATTTTGTGTTTTATGGCCGCCATCTTTTGGCCGCTATTCTTTATATAACAGCTATACAAGCTGCTGAAGCCAGTCTTCAGCCGCCATTTTGACTTTTATAGCCGCAATCCCTTAAATAACAGCTACACAAGCTACTGGAGCCGTTCTACAGTCGCCATTTTGAGTCTTATAACTGCCATCTTTTATTAAACAGCTACACAAGGTACTGGAACCATTCTACAGCCGCCATTTTGTGTCCTATGGCCGCTATTCTTTTTATAACAGCTATACAGGCTGCTGAAACCTATCTACAGCCGCCATTTTAAGTCCTATAGCAGCCATTTTTTATATAACAGCTATACAAGCTGCTGAAGCCAGTCTACAGCCGCCATTTTGACTCTTATAGCCGCCATCCTTTATATAACGGCTATACAAGCTACTTGCACCATTCTGCAGCCGCCATTTTGAGTCTTATAACCGCCATTCTTTATATAACAGCTACAAAAGCTACTGGAACCATTCTACATTCGCCATTTATTGTCTTATAGCCGCTACTCTTTATATAACAGCTATTTTGTGTCTTATGGCCGCTATTCTTTATATAACAGCTATAGAGGCTGCTGGAACCATTCCACAGCCGCCATTTTAAGTCCTATAGCTGCCATCTTTTGTAAAACAGCTAATAAGGCTGCAGGAACCATTCTGCAGCCGCCATTTTGAATCTTATAACCGCTATCTTTTATATAACAGCTATGCAGGCTACTGGAACCATTCAAAAGTCGCCATTTTGTGTTTTATGGCCGCCATCTTTTGTAATACAGCTATACAGGCTGCTGGAACCATTCTGCAGCCGCCATTTTGAGACTTATAGCCGCCGTTCTTTATATAACAGCTACACAAGGTACTGGAACCATTCTACAGTCGCCATTTTTGTTTTGTGGCCGCCATCTTTTGTAAAAGAGCTATACAGGCTGCTGGAACCATTCTACAGCCGCCATGTTGTGTCCTATGGCCGCTACTCTTTATATAACAGCTATACAGGCTGCTGGAACCAGTCTACAGTCGCCATTTTGTGTTTTATGGCCGCCATCTTTTGTAAAACAGCTATACAGGCTGCTGGAACCATTCTGCAGCCGCCATTTTGAGTCTTATAGCCGCTATCTTTTATATAACAGCTACGCGAGCGACTGGAGCCATTCTACAGTCGCCATTTTGTGTCTTTTGCCCGCCATCTTTTTTAAATTAGCTATACAGGCTACTGGAACCATTCTACAGTCGCCATTTAGTGTCTTATGGCCACCATCTTTTGTAAAACAGCCATACAGGCTGCTGGAACCATTCTGCAGCCGCCATTTTGAGTCTTATAGCCGCTATCTTTTATATAACAGCTACGCGAGCGGCTGGAGCCATTCTACAGTCGCCATTTTGTGTCTTTTGCCCGCCATCTTTTTTATAACAGCTATACAGGCTACTGGAACCATTCAACAGTCGCCATTTTGTGTTTTATGGCCGCCATCTTTTGTAAAACAGCTATACAGGCTGCTGGAACCATTCTGCAGCCGCCATTTTGAGACTTATAGCCGCCGTTCTTTATATAACAGCTACACAAGGTACTGGAACCATTCTACAGTCGCCATTTTGTGTTTTATGGCCGCCATCTTTTGTAAAAGAGCTATACAGGCTGCTGGAACCATTGTACAGCCGCCATGTTGTGTCCTATGGCCGCTACTCTTTATATAACAGCTATACAGGCTGCTGGAACCAGTCTACAGTCGCCATTTTGTGTTTTATGGCCGCCATCTTTTGTAAAACAGCTATACAGGCTGCTGGAACCATTCTGCAGCAGCCATTTTGAGTCTTATAGCCGCTATCTTTTATATAACAGCTACGCGAGCGACTGGAGCCATTCTACAGTCGCCATTTTGTGTCTTTTGCCCGCCATCTTTTTTATAACAGCTATACAGGCTACTCGAACCATTCTACAGTCGCCATTTAGTGTCTTATGGCCACCATTTTTTGTAAAACAGCTTTACAGGCTGCTGGAACCATTCTACAGCCGCCATTTTGAGTCTTATAACCGCCATTCTTTATATAACGGCTATACAAGCTACTTGCACCATTCTGCAGCCGCCATTTTGAGTGTTATAACCGCCATTCTCTATATAACAGCTACACAAGCTACTGGAACCATTCTATAGTCGCCATTTTGTGTCTTATAGCCGCTACTCTTTATATAACAGCTATACAGGCTGCTGGAAACTTTCAACAGCCGCCATTTTAAGTCCTATAGCAGCCATCTTTTATATAACAGCTACACAAGCTACTGGAGCCGTTCTACAGTCGCCATTTTGAGTCTTATAACCGCCATTCTTTATGTAACAGCTACACAAGGTACTGGAACCATTCTACAGTCGCCATTTTGTGTTTTATGGCCGCCATCTTTTGTAAAAGAGCTATACAGGCTGCTGGAACCATTCTACAGCCGCCATGTTGTGTCCTATGGCCACTGTTCTTTATATAACAGCTATACAGGCTGCTGGAACCATTCTACAGCCGCCATTTGAAGTCCTATAGCAGAAATTTTTTATATAACAGCTATACAAACTGCTGAAGCCAGTCTACAGCCGCCATTTTGACTCTTATAGCCGCCATCCTTTATATAACGGCTATACAAGCTACTTGCACCATTCTGCAGCCGCCATTTTGAGTGTTATAACCGCCATTCTCTATATAACAGCTACACAAGCTACTGGAACCATTCTATAGTCGCCATTTTGTGTCTTATAGCCGCTACTCTTTATATAACAGCTATACAGACTGCTGGAAACTTTCAACAGCCGCCATTTTAAGTCCTATAGCAGCCATCTTTTATATAACAGCTACACAAGCTACTGGAGCCGTTCTACAGTCGCCATTTTGAGTCTTATAACCGCCATTCTTTATATAACAGCTATACAGGCTACTCGAACCATTCTACAGTCGCCATTTAGTGTCTTATGGCCACCATTTTTTGTAAAACAGCTTTACAGGCTGCTGGAACCATTCTGCAGCCGTTATTTTGAGTGTTATAACCGCCATTCTCTATATAACAGCTACACAAGCTACTGGAACCATTCTATAGTCGCCATTTTGTGTCTTATAGCCGCTACTCTTTATATAACAGCTATACAGGCTGCTGGAAACTTTCAACAGCCGCCATTTTGAGTCTTATAACCGCCATTCTTTATATAACAGCTACACAAGCTACTGGAACCATTCTACAGCCGCCATTTTGTGTCTTTTAACCGCCATTCTTTATATAACGGCTATACAAGCTACTTGCACCATTCTGCAGCCGCCATTTTGAGTCTTATAACCGCCATTCTTTATATAACGGCTATACAAGCTACTGGCACCATTCTGCAGCCGCCATTTTGAGTCTTATAACCGCCATTCTTTATATAACAGCTACACAAGGTACTGGAACCATTTTATAGTCGCCATTTTGTGTCTTATAGCCGCTACTCTTTATATAACAGCTATACAGGCTGCTGGAACCAATCTACATTCGCCATTTTGTGTTTTATGGCCGCCATTTTTTGTAAAACAGCTATACAATCTGCTGGAACCATTCTGCAGCCGCCATTTTGAGACTTATAGCCGCCGTTCTTTATATAACAGCTACACAAGGTACTGGAACCATTCTACAGTCGCCATTTTGTGTTTTATGGCCGCCATCTTTTGTAAAAGAGCTATACAGGCTGCTGGAACCATTCTACAGCCGCCATGTTGTGTCCTATGGCCGCTACTCTTTATACATAGCAGCTATACAGGCTGCTGGAACCAGTCTACAGTCGCCATTTTGTGTTTTATGGCCGCCATCTTTTGTAAAACAGCTATACAGGCTGCTGGAACCATTCTGCAGCCGCCATTTTGAGTCTTATAACCGGTATCTTTTATATAACAGCTACGCGAGCGACTGGAGCCCTTCTACAGTCGCCATTTTGTGTCTTTTGCTCGTCATCTTTTTTATAACAGCTATACAGGCTACTGGAACCATTCTTCAGTCGCCATTTAGTGTCTTATGGCCACCATCTTTTGTAAAACAGCTTTACAGGCTGCTGGAACCTTTCTGCAGCCGCCATTTTGTGTCTTATAACCGCCATTCTTTATATAACAGCTATACAGGCTGCTTGAACCATTTCACAGACGCCATTTTAGGTCCTATAGCAGCCATCTTTTATATAACAGCTATACAAGCTGCTGAAGCCAGTCTACAGCCGCCATTTTGACTCTTTTAGCAGCCATTCTTTATATATCGGCTATACAAGCTACTGGGACCATTCTGCAGCCGCCATTTTGAGTCTTATAACCGCCATTCTTTATATAACAGCCACACAAGCTACTAGAACCATTCTATAGTCGCCATTTTGTGTCTTATAGCCGGTACTCTTTATATAACAGCTATACAGGCTGCTGGAAACAATCTACCGTCGCCATTTTGTGTTTTATGGTCGCCATCTTTTGTAAAACAGCTATACAGGCTGCTGGAATCAATCTGCAGCCGCCATTTTGAGTCTTATAACCGCCATTCTTTATATAACAGCTACACAAGCTACTGGAGCCATTCTACAGCTGCCTTTTTAGTCTTATAGCCGCCATCTTTAATATAACAGCTACACAAGCTACTGGAGCCGTTCGACAGACGCCATTTTGAGTCTTAAAACCGCCATTCTTTATATAACAGCTACACAAGGTACTGGAACCATTCTACAGTCGCCATTTTGGGTTTTATGGCCGCGATTTTTTGTAAAACAGCTATGCAGGCTGCTGGAACCATTCTACAGCCGCCATTTTGTGTCTTATGGCCGCTATTCTTTATATAACAGCTATACAGGCTGCTGGAACCATTCTACAGTCGCCATTTTGTGTCTTATAGCCGCTACTCTTTATATAACAGCTATACAGGCTGCTGCAACCATTGCACAGCCGCCATTTCAAGTCCTATAGCAGCCATCTTTTATATAACAGCTATACAAGCTGCTGAATCCAGTCTACAGCCGCCATTTTAACGCTTATAGCCGCCATCCTTTATATAACGGCTATACAAGCTACTGGCACCATTCTGCAGCCGTCATTTTGAGTCTTATAACCGCCATTCTTTATATAACAGCTACACAAGCTACTGGAACCATTCTATAGTCGCCATTTTGTGTCTTATAGCCGCTACTCTTTATATAACAGCTACACAAGCTACTGGAGCCATTCTACAGTCGGCATTTTGTGTCTTTTGCCCGCCATCTTTTTTATAACAGCTTCACAAGCTACTGGAACCATTCTATAGTCGCCATTTTGTGTCTTTTAGCCGCTACTCTTTATATAACAGCTATACAGGCTGCTGGAAACAATCTACAGTCGCCATTTTGTGTTTTATGGCCGCCATCTTTTGTAAAACAGCTATACAGGCTGCTGGAATCAATCTGCAGCCGCCATTTTGAGTCTTATAACCGTCATTCTTTATATAACAGCTACACAAGCTACTGGAGCCATTCTACAGCTTTCACCCATAGGGTGAAATGGTATATTAAAGTCGCCAAAATGTATGTAACAGGCAGAAGGAAGCTTTTCCGACCCCATAAA
The DNA here is from genome assembly GCA_018152135.1 of Drosophila paulistorum. NCBI lineage: Eukaryota > Metazoa > Arthropoda > Insecta > Diptera > Drosophilidae > Drosophila > Drosophila paulistorum. The sequence goes on along the minus strand of JAECXG010000811.1, from coordinate 311,089 downwards.
GTATATATATTCTTGATCAGTATCAACAGCCGAGTCGATTTAGCCATGTCCGTCTGTCCGTCCGTCTGTCCGTCCGTCCGTCTGTCCGTCTGTCCGTCTGTCCGTCCGTATGAACGCCTAGTTCTCGGAGACTATAAGAGATAGAGCCACCAAATTTGAAATGTAGGCTCGTGTGGTATGTAGAGTGATCGAGTTTGTTTCAAATTTTTGCCACGCCCCTTTCCGCCCCCGCAATTCAAAAAAAACGTTTATCTCAAAAACTATTGCAGCTAGAGACACCATATTTGGTATGTATATTTGCTTAGTAAATGCGCACATTTTGTAATTATAAAGATTTTGCCACGCCCCTTTCCGCCCCCGGAATTCAAAAAAACGTTTATCTCAAAAACTATTGCAGCTAGAGACACCATATTTGGTATGTATATTTGCTTAGTAAATACGCTCATTTTGTAATTATAAAGATTTTGCCACGCCCCTTTACGCCCCCGAAATTTGAAAAACTCGATTATCTCCCGTAATTTTTCACCTTGTGGAATCAAATTTGGCACACTTGAAATTGATACTAATATCCAGCAAAATACTAAATTTGATCAAAATCGGACAAAAAATAGCCAAGTTATGCATAAAACCGTTTTTCCATAAGGCCGGAGTTGGCCGTTGCCGGGTGGGGCGCTAGGGTGCTCAAATGCATGAGTGAGCGAGATACTAAGATATGCTTGTAAAAAGCATGTGAACAGAACTTTATTAAAATAGGCAAATGCATTTGTTATTACAAATTTGAAATATTTGTTTTACTGGTGTATGGTATACCTAAGTCGGCGAGACGACTTACTTACTTCATTAGTCTTATAGCCGCCATCTTTAATATAACAGCTACACAAGCTACTGGAGCCGTTCGACAGACGCCATTTTGAGTCTTAAAACCGCCATTCTTTATATAACAGCTACACAAGGTACTGGAACCATTCTACAGTCGCCAATTTGGGTTTTATGGCCGCGATTTTTTGTAAAACAGCTATGCAGGCTGCTGGAACCAATCTACAGTCGCCATTTTGTGTTTTATGGCCGCTATCTTTTGAAAACAGCTATACAGGCTGCTGGAACAATCTGCAGCCGCCATTTTGAGTCTTGCAACCGCCATTCTTTATATAACAGCTACACAAGCTACTTGAACCATTCAATAGACGCCATTTTGAGTCTTATAACCGCCATTCTTTATATAACAGCTACACAAGCTACTGGAGCCATTCTACAGTCGGCATTTTGTGTCTTTTGCCCGCCATCTTTTTTATAACAGCTACACAAGCTACTGGAACCATTCTATAGTCGCCATTTTGTGTCTTTTAGCCGCTACTCTTTATATAACAGCTATACAGGTTGCTGGAACCAATCTACAGTCGTCATTTTGTGTTTTATGGCCGCCATCTTTTGTAAAACAGCTATACAGGCTGCTGGAACCATTCCACAGCCGCCATTTCAAGTCCTATAGCAGCCATTTTTTATATAACAGCTATACAAGCTGCTGAAGCTAGTCTTCAGACGCCATTTTGACTCATATAGCCGCCATCCTTTATATAACAGCGACACAAGCTACTGGAACAATTCTTCAGCCGCCATTTTGTGTCTTATAACCGCCATTCTTTACATAACAGCTACACAAGGCACTGGAACCATGCTACAGTCGCCATTTTGTGTTTTATGGCCGCCATCTTTTGTAAAAGAGCTATACAGGCTGCTGGAACCATTCTACAGCCGCCATTTTGTGTCTCATGGCCGCTATTCTTTATATAACAGCTATACAAGCTGCTGAAGCCAGTCTTCACCCGCCATTTTGACTCTTATAGCCGCAATCCTTTATAAAACAGCTACACAAACTACTGGAGCCGTTCTACAGTCGCCATTTTGTGTCTTATAACTGCCATTCTTTATATAACAGCTACACAAGGTACTGGAACCATTCTACAGTCGCCATTTTGTGTTTTATGGCCGCCATCTTTTGTAAAAGAGCTATACAGTCTGCTGGAACCCTTCTGCAGCCGCCATTTTGAGTCTTTTAACCGCCATTCTTTATATAACAGCTACACAAGCTACTAGAGCCATTCTACAGTCGCCATTTTGTGTCTTTTGCCCGCCATCTTTTTTATAACAGCTTCACAAGCTACTGGAATCATTCTATAGTCGTCATTTTGTGTATTATGGCCGCTATTCTTTATATAACGGCTATACAGGCTGCTGGAACCTTCTACAGCCGCCATTTTAAGTCCTATAGCACCCATTTTTTAACTCTGTAGTTTTCCCCCACCGGTGGTAAGAGACTCAGAGGGTAAATCAGCGCCTGTAAGTCTGAATTCTTATGCAAGTGTAAATGCTAAGATCAGCTAAAAGTAGCAAAAATAAAATAACTCTTGTTTTCCCCCACCAGTGGTAAGAGACAGAACATAATATAAAAGGCAAAATTTTGCTTAATAAATAAAAAGTGCGTGCGTCCGATTTTAAAGTCAGTTTGGCTAGTGGAGCAACTGTAGTAATTTCGGCGGCGGGAGTTTTTGTGTGTGGCGTATTCGAAGCCCTAATATCGAAAGTAAAAAAAAAAAAGAATTTACTAGTGTACATACACACTATATACAGTTGCAAGTCGGCAACTAGAAATAGCAGCAGAGCAACAAGATAGTTGCAAAGAAGAGGCGACTGGAGGCGAGGCAAATGTAAAACGGCGCACTACCAGCAAACTATCGGCAAACCATACCCATTGGCAGACAAGCAGTAGCAGACTATCGGCAAAACCTACTTGGCAAACTCTACTTGGCGGACAACGGTGGCGAACGGTGTCAACAGGATCATCAGATAAGATATAAATTAAGATAGTCATAAGTACATCTATCTATTTTTTATTATAATATACTTATATCGATATCCTAATATACGCATAAGACAAAAATGTTTCCTACCAAAACTGAAAAATTGTTAGGGAAGCAACACGAGTTGCACAAAAGGTTAAAAAAATTAGAAGAGTTAGATGCTAGTAAGTTAACTAGCAAGATTCTTAATGAGGTAACTGAGATTCAGAAGCAATGGATTAGTTACCATAGCCAAATGCTACAGAGTGGAGTAAACGAACACTACTATTTCACAGATGGAAAGTATGAGGAAGGTTTAGATATGGCAGCCAGATTATTAGCCAAAGGAGAGTCAAGCAGGCAGGGCACTGTCGATTCGGAAAACAGTGAAGCAGATGCAACGATGTTTGAAAAGTTGGATGATAGCAAAGGAGAGTCGCGCGGGAATGCGACCTCCAGTAATACAGACGCTAAGGATAACCAGGAGATATTTTTGGGTAGAGCCCGACAGCTCCAGGAATATTTGGATAGGGTAACCAAAGATTTACGTACTATAGATAATTCAACAGGCAATGAGACATGCATAATATATATTAATAAGATCAATTATTTATGGGAGAAAGTACAGGCGTGCCAGGGTTTGACAAAAAATGACAAATTTAATAATGCTATGGATGATTTAGAATTCGATGTCCGGAATTCAGTATCAGTATTAGAAATGAAACTAAACAACAAGGAAAGTAAGATTGAGAATGTAACCGTGAGAGGCGAACTACCAGTGTTGCCAAAAATTCAGGTACCCACATTTTCTGGAGAGTCTCGAGAATGGGACCTGTTTGTAGAATTATTTGCGGAATTAATTGAAAAAAGGGAAGATTTAAGTCTGACTCTTAAATTTAATTATTTAAAATCCGCGTTAAAGGGCGAAGCAAGGAGCATGGTAGCCCATCTATTGTCAGGTTCAGCTGACAATTATAGTGCAGCTCGGGAATTATTAAACAAGCGATATGAAAATAATCGGAGGGTATTTTCCGAACAATTAAGTCGGATCGTTGATTTACCGATGATCAACAATGAATCCGCAAAAGGTGTAAAAGGAGTAATTGACATAATTAATGAGTCAATACACTTTATTAAAATTAAAGCAAATTTGTCCGATGAAGTTGACGTAATAGTCGCTCAACTCATACTTCGGAAATTTGACAGGGAGACTCTACAATTGTATGAGAGTCAGATTAGAAAAACAAGGCAGATACAATTGCTATCTGATGTCATGGAATACTTGGAGCAAAGATATTGCTCGCTAAGTGCCATGAGCAAAGAGGAGAAAAAACCGCAACAAACTGTTTTAAATTATGCAGAAGTCGAAGATAAATGTCCGATTTGCAAAATTGCCGGGCACAAAGCATATAAATGCTATAAGTTTAAAGGATTGACACCTACTGAAAGGTATGAAATAGCCAAAAAAGTGCAGCTATGCATAAGATGCTTGAACCATTCAAGCAATAAGGTGTGCACTAATGAAATGGTCTGTTCATTGTGCAGTAAGGAACACCATACTTTACTTCATTTTGACGAAGAACAGGAGAAAGTAAATACTTGTGTAACCGCACAACCAACACTGTTGGCCACAGCTGTAATACAAGTCAAAAATGTAAATGGAGGATATAAGACTCTAAGAGCCCTTATTGATTGTGGTTCACAGAGCACCATTTTGTCTGAAGAGGCCGCTCAAATATTAAAACTACCTAAAATTAAACAGTATACAGAAATAAGTGGCGTGTCCTCGATAAAATCTAATAAGTCAAAATATAAGGTAAAAATAGATGTAAAGACGAGAAATCCTTGGAAAGGACATCTAAAGGTTGAGGCAATTGTGTTGCCAAAGTTAATAAAAGCTCTTCCATTAAAAATTGCAAACGTGGATATGTCAAAATGGCAAACTTACGTGCTAGCTGATCCTACCTTCAATAAACCTGGTAGAGTTGATATAATAATGGGGGTAAACGTATATACCCAAATCTTAAAAGGGGGAATTACAAAGATTGATGGCCTGTTAGGTCAAAATACTCAATTTGGTTGGATCGTCTCGGGATGCACCAAATCAAATCAGAATAAATCTGTAGTGGCAACAACAATAGATGTCACAGGTTTTGAACAACGTTGGGAGAAGGAAGATAAATTTCAAGAGAAAAACAACACAATTCCAAAGAAATGCAACAGCAAAACTCAAAAAATAAATTTATGGCCCCCGGCAGGACCTCACATTGGAGGTAAAGTAAAAATTGGGGAAGAAAAAGTATATATCCCAGAGCCAGTACAAAATGAGAATATTCAGAAGGCAATGGGTCAATTAGATAATGATTATCTAAAAAATAATATCAAAATAGATTTCGGTAACAAATTGTCCGAAACTATAGTACCAAAAAGGCAGATACGGCAAAATATTTATAAAAAGACAACATTTAATGATAGCCAGAATAACCACTCAAGTTTTAGCAGTCAGCGATATTTAAAAAAGGTGGAGCGAAGATCACATTGATACAATTCAAAAAGGAAAGTTAGTTCTTTTTTAAATTCTCCAGCTTATAAAAAGGTTAGAAGTCAGCACAGTAATACACATCAGGAATGGGTAGATATCCCGAAACAGAAATCATTAGGTAATATGCCAAATATTATAAAAACCAGTAGAAGCCAACTCAGTAATACATACGGGAGAATTGGTAAGAATAGGAAGTCAGTGACAATGGCAAAGGAACATCAGATTGACTAGGTTCAACGTCCATCATGTAACTGGTCATGCTTCTTTAACAATAGTTATCTTACTAATGATAATATTAATAATAATTTGTATAAGACAACTAACTATAAAAATAAAGTCCAAAACGTCGCATTTGGTGGCCCTTTACAGAATGTTTAAGAATAAACATCGTGTTCATCTGAACTGGCTTCACCAAATCAGATGCACTAAAGAAAATACAATACAACTGTACCTTTTTACCAAACAACTAACCTAGCATATGACTAGAAATACAATCTGCCACACGCGGTGTAAGAAAAACACTTGTAATTCTAAACTAACGCAAAAGATCACAACGACAGGATGTCAAGAGGCCGACGATGTGCCCAAAATAATAATTTTTCAACCCCCGAATACGTGGGTGTGAGTCTAAAATAAGATCGTCTAAGAACAGTTGTTACCTACTAGAGCCTAAGATAATCCTATATAAACTCCGTACTTTTGTAAATAAAATCAGTTCATATTTTGAATTCAACGAATGAAGATTGGGTTATTTTCCTTCTCTCCAGGAATCCCTATTCAGCCGCTATTCTTTATATAACAGCTATACAAGCTGCTGAAGCCAGTCTTCAGCCGCCATTTTGACTCTTATAGCCGCCATCCTTTATATAACAGCGACACAAGCTACTGTAACCATTCTGCAGCCGCCATTTTGTGTCTTATAACCGCCATTCTTTATATAACAGCTACACAAGGTACTGGAACCATGCTACAGTCGCCATTTTGTGTTTTATGGCCGCCATCTTTTGTAAAAGAGCTATACAGGCTGCTGGAACCATTCTACAGCCGCCATTTTGTGTCCTATGGCCGCTATTCTTTATATAACAGCTATACAAGCTGCTGAAGCCAGTCTTCAGCCGCCATTTTGACTCTTACAGCCGCCATCCTTTATATAACGGCTATACAAGCTACTCGCACCATTCTGCAGCCGCCATTTTGAGTCTTATAACCGCCATTCTTTATATAACAGCGACACAAGCTACTGGAACCACTCAATAGTCGCCATTTTGTGTCTTATAGCCGCTACTTTTTATATAACAGCTATACAGGCTGCTGGAACCAATCTACAGTCGCCATTATGTGTTTTATGGCCGCTATCTTTTGTAAAACAGCTTTACAGGCTGCTGGAACCATTCTGCAGCCGCCATTTTGAGTCTTATTGCCGCTATCTTTTATATAACAGCTACAGCCATGCTACAGTCGCCAATTTGTGTTTTATGGCCGCCATCTTTTGTAAAAGAACTTTACAGGCTGCTGGAACCATTCTACAGCCGCCATTTTGTGTTCTATGGCCGCTATTTTTTATATAACAGCTATACAGGCTGCTGGAACCATTCCACAGCCGCCATTTTAAGTCCTATAGCAGCCATCTTTTATATAACAGCTATACAAGCTGCTGAAGCCAGTCTACAGCCGCCATTTTGACTCTTATAGCCGCCATCCTTTATATAACAGCTTCACAAGCTACTGGAACCATTCTATAGTCGCCATTTTGTGTCTTATAGCCGCTACTCTTTAGATAACAGCTATACAGGCTTCTCGAACCAATCTACAGTCGTCATTTTGTATTTTATGGCTGCCATCTTTTGTAAAACAGCTATACAGGCTGCTGGAACAATACTGCAGCCGCCATTTTAAGTCCTATAGCAGCCATTTTTTATATAACAGCGACACAAGCTACTGGAACCCTTCTGCAGCCGCCATTTTGTGTCTTATAACCGCCATTCTTTATATAACAGCTACACAAGGTACTGGAACCATGCTACAGTCGCCATTTTGTGTTGTATGGCCGCCATCTTTTGTAAAAGAGCTATACAGGCTGCTGGAACCATTCTACAGCCGCCATTTTGTGTCCTATGGCCGCTATTCTTTATATAACAGCTATACAAGCTGTTGAAGCCAGTCTTCAGCCGCAATTTTGACTCTCATAGCCGCAATCCTTTATATAACAGCTACACAAGCTACTGGAGCCGTTCTACAGTCGCCATTTTGAGTCTTATAACTGACATTCTTTATATAACAGCTACACAAGCTACTGGAACCATTCGCCATTTTGCGTTTTATGGCCGCCGTCTTTTGTAAAAGAGCTATACAGTCTGCTGGAACAATACTGCAGCCGCCATTTTGAGTCCTATAACCGCCATTCTTTATATAACAGCTACACAAGCTACTGGAGCCATTCTACAGTCGCCATTTTGTGTTTTATGGCCGCCGTCTTTTGTAAAAGAGCTATACAGGCTGCTGGAACCATTCTGCAGCCGCCATTTTGACTCTTATAGCCGCCATCCTTTATATAATTTTTAATTTTTTATTTATTTTTTTTTTTTTTATTTATTTTTTTTTTTCATCAACGCTCTCGAGAAAGACGGACGTGTTTTTTTTCAATTTCCCACGTTTTTAACTGATATACATTTATTTTATTTTGTTTTTATCGGCATCGCGATCGAAATATTAATTAATTAGTAAATCTAAATTGCACCGTATCACTCGTTGCGTTTTTGTGTGTTTGTGTTAATAATTTTTAACAACTTTAATTTCTGCTTATAACCTTTGTTGGTTTTTTTTCTTTTTCTTTTTTTTTCTCTTTCTTTTCTTCCTCTCTCTCCCACTTTAATCTCATTTTTTTCTGCCTTGCAAATCACAAGCAACGCTCTGTTGTTGTTGTCTTGCAATTTCATAGTGTTCGTGTTGCAGTGTTTTGTTATTGTGATTTCTAACTCCCGCGCTCGCGCTCTTTGACTTTTTTTTTCTCTCGTTTTCGTTTCACTCGTCGCCGTTATTTGCGCTCATATTGCAGTCTGTTGTGTGTCTGTAATTTAGAGTCTATATTCTCTTAGTCAGTGCTCTTTTCTTTTAACCCTTGTGCACCCTCAAAATCTCTATTTCTTATTATTTCTGGACCTCAGAATGAGTTATATATTTTAATACCAAACATTTCTCATTTTTCAGTTTTATTTGTTTGATTACCAATTTTTTCTTATTACCTCATAATGAATGTTTGTTCGATTAAAAATTGTTTGCATCCCGCCCCACCCTTGAATAGTTTTATGTACTGTTGGTTGTGTAAAACTACAGTACATGTTAAGTGTGCCGGCTTTACATGCAGGGTGAAGGATCTTTTAGATCAAAAAAAGGGTTTCAAATGGGGATGTGAGTCATGCCGGATCGTGGAAGATGAAATGGAACTTTTCATGCGGCAAACAAAGGATAACCTGATGAGTCTGTCTGCCAGTTTTCTTAAACTCTCGCAAGAGTTTAAAGCTGTTGAGTCTCAGTTTAGTAGTTTAACGCTACTGACTGAGTCTCGAAAGCCTAAGAAGGCGGGAGAACAGACTCCTGATTTGTCCTTGCGTTTGCCGGTCTCCACATCTATATCGGTTCCGACCCCTTCTCAACCAATGCAAACTCCAACTCCACAGACGATGTCTGAAGTGTCCGTTTTGTCTGGGCAAGAATCTACACCCATGGATTTTGCCGACAGGGATCCTAATGATAGTAATACCGGAGTGCCACTTGTTGCAACTGATGCTAAAATTAATGCGGTAGCTGATGCAATACCTGGAATGCCGAAACCATTGGTGGGAGTGCCACCTAAAAAACACATTTTTGTTTCGAGACTTCTCCCTGATGCTACATCGGATGATGTCATGGCCCACATTCGGGCTAAACTGAATGTCTCAAATATATCCATAGAAAAGTTTAAATTTTCATATTCTAGAGAAATTTCATCTTTTAAAATCAGTGTTCCAAATGAATTCTTTGACTGTATCTGCAGTTCTAGCTTCTGGCCGAAAAGCTTAATTGTGAAGGAGTTTACATCCAGAAAAAGGAAGACACGGGGTCAAACAAGGATTCCTTCACCATCTATTCCTCTTTCTTCTTCATCTATTCCCACTCCTTCCTTATCTATTCCTTCTTCTACTCTATCAAAAAACGAACAACTTCCTTCTCTGTCGGCTATCAGAATGTCAGAGGCCTTAATACTAAACTTACTAAACTCTTTGTAGATAGTCTGTCATTTGATTTTGAATTAATTGTCTTTACTGAGACTTGGTTAAAACCTGACGTTTTTGACGCCACAGTTTTACACTCTAATTTCAACATTTTCGGACGTGATCGTACTGATCGTAGGGGTGGTGGAGTTCTTATTGCTGTAGATTCCGCCCTATCATCGGGTCTGATAACAATACCTGTCTCAAGTAGTATCGAATTTATATGCGTTAAGGTATCTTTTACTCGTTTTTCCATTTTTGTTACCTGTTGTTACATTCCGCCCCAATCGGAATGGCCAACCTACTTACTACACTTAGAATCTATTAAATTTATACTTGAACTACTTTCTGACAGAGACTTATTAATTCTCCTTGGGGACTTTAACCTGCCCACTATAACTTGGTCAACACTTAATGGTAGCAAAACGTTGCTGCCCTCTGGGTGTCACGATTTTATTGATGGTCTGCTTGAGCTTTCGTTGGCCCAGCTGAATTCGATTCCTAATACGTCTGGCAGATTTCTGGATCTGATTTTTACTTCTGATCCCAGTTTTTGTGAAGTATCTAGAACTAGTCCAATGGTGTTACCAGAGGATAGTTTTCATCCAACTTTAGAGTTATCTATTGAGTTTCCCAGCCGCGAGCCCATGTCCGAGTGTGATCCTACGGTACGCACCCGATGTTTTCGGAAGACTGACTTTGTCGCACTAAACAATGCCTTTCTTAATACCGATTGGACTAATTTATACACTTGTACGGATATGAACTCCGCCATTTCTTTATTTTATACCACTGTTGACTCAATCTTTAATGACTGTGTACCCGTAGTGTCTCCTGTGGTGACGCAAAAATCACCATGGTTTACGCGGGGGCTGTCAAAACTGAAGAATCTTAAGTCTAGGTATTACAAAAAGTATAAAGTCACGGGTCTATCATCGGATCTTTCTCGTTACTTGGTTGCTAAATCGAATTTTATTGTTTCTAATTCTAAATGCTATAATAATAATTAATTATTGCAAGTTGCAGTTCTCTGAAAATCCTAAAGAGTTCTATAGTTTCGTTAACTCAAAGCGACATTCTATCTCCCTTCCATCATTTGCAGTTTTTAATAATGTTTCAGCCTCTTCTGATCAATCTATTTCTAATTTATTTGCTAACTTCTTCTCGACTACGTACACATCCACTAAGTACAACTCTAGTCAGATATATCCATATCCTATAACGAAATCCAACTGCATTCTTAATCCTATTATAACGGAAAGTTCGGTAGCTAAGGAACTAATGACGATTAAGCCGGTATACTCACCGGGTCCAGACGGTATTCCCGCTTGTGTCCTGAGGTTCTGTGCGGAGTCATTGTGCTCGCCTTTACTTAAGCTTTTTGAGTTGTCCGTCACACTGTCCGAGTTTCCAACTATATGGAAGGATTCGTTTATTTTACCTCTTCACAAATGTGGCAATAAATCCGACATCACTAATTACAGAGGAATTTCTAAATTGTCAGCGATACCTAAACTGTTTGAGAAAATTATGACGTCTCAAATACAGCATTTATGTAAATCTATTTTTTCGCCATACCAGCATGGGTTTGTCAAGAATAGGTCTACCACAACTAACCTTCTACAGTTCACATCTTTTGTTTTATGGCCGCCATCTTTTGTAAAACAGCTATGCAGGCTGCTGGAACCATTCTGCAGCCGCCATTTTTATTCTTATAACCGCCATTCTTTATATAACAGCTACACAAGCTACTGGAGCCATTCTACAGTCGCCATTTTGTGTCTTTTGCCCGCCATCTTTTTTATAACAGCTTCACAAGCTACTGGAACCATTCTATAGTCGCCATTTTGTGTCTTTTAGCCGCTACTCTTTATATAACAGCTATACAGGCTGCTGGAACCATTCTACAGCCGCCATTTTGTGTCCTTTGGCCGCTATTCTTTATATAACAGCTATACAAGCTGCTGAAGCCAGTCTTCAGCCGCCATTTTGACTCTTATAGTCGCAATCCTTTATATAACAGCTACACAAGCTACTGGAGCCGTTCTACAGTCGCCATTTTGTGTCCTTTAACTGTCATTCTTTATATAACAGCTACACAAGGTACTGGAACCATTCTACAGTCGCCATTTTGTGTTTTATGGCCGCCATCTTTTGTAAAACAGCTATACAGGCTGCTGGAACCATTCTACAGCCGCCAATTTGTGTCCTATGGCCGCTATTCTTTATATAACGGCAATACAGGCTCCTGGAACCATTCTACAGTCGCCATTTTAAGTCCTATAGCAGCCATTTTTTATATAACAGCTATACAAGCTGCTGAAGCTAGTCTTTAGCCGCCATCCTTTATATAACAGCGACACAAGCTACTGGAACCACTCTGCAGCCGCCATTTTGTGTCTTATAACCGCCATTCTTTATATAACAGCTACACAAGGTACTGGAACCATGCTACAGTCGCCATTTTGTGTTTTATGGCCGCCATCTTTTGTAAAAGAGCTATACAGGCTGCTGGAACCATTCTACAGCCGCAATTTTGTTTCCTATGGCCGCTATTCCTTATATAACAGCTACACAAGCTGCTGAAGCCAGTCTTCAGCCGCCATTTTGACTCTTATAGCCGCAATCCTTTATATAACAGCTACACAAGCTACTGGAGCCGTTCTACAGTTGCCATTTTGAGTCTTATAACTGCCATTCTTTATACAGCTGCACAAGCTACTGGAACCATTTTACAGTCGCCATTTTGTGTTTTATGGCCGCCGTTTTTTGTAAAAGAGCTATACAGGCTGCTGGAACCATTCTACAGCCGCCACTTTGTGTCCTATGGCCGCTATTCTTTATATAATAGCTATACAGGCTGCTGGAACCATTCTGCAGCCGCCATTTTGAGTCTTATAACCGCCATTCTTTATATAACAGCTACACAAGCTACTGGAGCCATTCTACAGTCGCCATTTTGTGTCTTTTGCCCACCATCTTTTTTATAACAGCTTCACAAGCTACTGGAACCATTCTATAGTCGCCATTTTAAGTCCTATGGCCGCTACTCTTTATATAACAGCTATACAGGCTGCTGGAACCAATCTACAGTCGTCATTTTGTATTTATTGGCTGCCATCTTTTGTAAAACAGCTATACAGGCTGCTGGAACCATTCTACAGCAGCCATTTTGAGTCTTATAGCCGCTATATTTTATATAACAGCTACACAAGGTACTGGAACCATGCTACAGTCGCCATTTTGTGTTTTATGGCCGCCATCTTTTGTAAAAGAGCTATACAGGCTACTGGAACCATTCTACAGCCGCCATTTTGTGTCCTATGGCCGCTCTTCTTTATATATTAGCTATACGAGCTGCTGAAGCCAGTCTTCAGCCGGTATTTTGACTCTTATAGCCGCAATCCTTTATATAACAGCTACACAAGCTACTGGAGCCGTTCTACAGTCGCCATTTTGAGTCTTATAACTGCCCTTCTTTATATAAACATTCTACAGTCGCCATTTTGTGTTTTATGGCCGCCATCTTTTGTAAAAGAGCTATACAGGCTGCTGGAACCATTCTACAGCCGCCATTTTGTGTCCTAGGGCCGCTTTTCTTTATATAACAGCTACACAAGCTACTGGAACCATTCAATAGTCGCCATTTTGTGTCTTATAGCCGCTACTCTTTATATAACAGCTATACAGACTGCTGGAACCAATCTACAGTCGCCATTTTGTGTTTTATGGCCGCCATCTTTTGTAAAACAGCTATACAGGCTGCTGGAACCATTCTGCAGCCGCCATTTTGAATCTTATAGCCGCTATATTTTATATAACAGCTACACAAGGTACTGGAACCATGCTACAGTCGCCATTTTGTGTTTTATGGCCGCTTTCTTTTGTAAAAGAGCTATACAGGCTGCTGGAAACATTCTACAGCCGCCATTTTGTGTTCTATGGCCGCTATTCTTTATATAACAGCTATACAGGCTGCTGGAACCATTCCACAGCGCCATTTTAAGTCCTATAGCAGCCATCTTTTATATAACAGCTATACAAGCTGCTGAAGCCAGTCTACAGCCGCCATTTTGACTCTTATAGCCGCCATCTTTTATATTACGGCTATACAAGCTACTCGCACCATTTTGCAGCCGCCATTTTGAGTCTTATAACCGCCATTCTTTACATAACAGCTTCACAAGCTACTGGAACCATTCTATAGTCGCCATTTTGTGTCTTATAGCCGCTACTCTTTATATAACAGCTATACAGGCTGCTCGAACCAATCTACAGTCGTCATTTTGTATTTTATGGCTGCCATCTTTTGTAAAACAGCTATACAGGCTGCTGGAACCATTCTACAGCCGCCATTTTAAGTCCTACAGCAGCCATTTTTTATATAACGGCTATACAAGCTGCTGAAGCTAGTCTTCAGCCGCCATCCTTTATATAACAGCGACACAAGCTACTGGAACCATTCTACAGTCGTCATTTTGTATTTTATGGCTGCCATCTTTTGTAAAACAGCTATACAGGCTGCTGGAACCATTCTACAGCCGCCATTTTGTGTCCTATGGGCGCTATTCTTTATATAACGGCAATACAGGCTCCTGGAACCATTCTACAGCCGCCATTTTAAGTCCTATAGCAGCCATTTTTTATATAACAAGCTGCTGAAGCTAGTCTTCAGCCGCCATCCTTTATATAACAGCGACACAAGCTACTGGAACCATTCTGCAGCCGCCATTTTGTGTCTTATAACCGCCATTCTTTATATAACAGCTACACAAGGTACTGGAACCATGCTACAGTCGCCATTTTGTATTTTATGGCTGCCATCTTTTGTAAAACAGCTATACAGGCTGCTGGAACCATTCCACAGCCGCCATTTTAAGTCCTATAGCAGCCATGTTTTATATAACAGCTATACAAGCTGCTGAAGCCAGTCTACAGCCGCCATTTTGACTCTTATAGCCGCCATCCTTTATATTACGGCTATACAAGCTACTCGCACCATTTTGCAGCCGCCATTTTGAGTCTTATAACCGCCATTCTTTACATAACAGCTTCACAAGCTACTAGAACCATTCTATAGTCGCCATTTTGTGTCTTATAGCCGCTACTCTTTATATAACAGCTATACAGGCTGCTCGAACCAATCTACAGTCGTCATTTTGTATTTAATGGCTGCCATCTCTTGTAAAACAGCTTTACAGGCTGCTGGAACCATTCTACAGCCGCCATTTTAAGTCCTATAGCAGCCATTTTTTATATAACAGCTATACAAGCTGCTGAAGCTAGTCTTCAGCCGCCATCCTTTATATAACAGCGACACAAGCTACTGTAACCATTCTGCAGCCGCCATTTTGTGTCTTATAACCGCCATTCTTTATATAACAGCTACACAAGGTACTGGAACCATGCTACAGTCGCCATTTTGTGTTTTATGGCCGCCATCTTTTGTAAAAGGGCTACACAGGCTGCTGGAAACATTCTACAGCCGCTATTTTGTGTTCTATGGCCGCTATTCTTTATATAACAGCTATACAGGCTGCTGGAACCATTCCACAGCCGCCATTTTAAGTCCTATAGCAGCCATCTTTTATATAACAGCTATACAAGCTGCTGAAGCCAGTCTACAGCCGCCATTTTGACTCTTATAGCCGCCATCCTTTATATAACGGCTATACAAGCTACTCGCACCATTTTGCAGCCGCCATTTTGAGTCTTATAACCGCCATTCTTTATATAACAGCTTCACAAGCTACTGGAACCATTCCATAGTCGCCATTTTGTGTCTTATAGACGCTACTCTTTATATAACAGCTATACAGGCTGCTCGCACCAATCTACACTACTCTTTATATAACAGCTATACAGGCTGCTCGAACCAATCTACAGTCGTCATTTTGTATTTTATGGCTGCCATCTTTTGTAAAACAGCTATACAGGCCGCTGGAACCATTCTACAGCCGCCAATTTTTGTCCTAAGGCCGCTATTCTTTATATAACGGCAATACAGGCTCCTGGAACCATTCTACAGCCGCCATTTTAAGTCCTATAGCAGCCATTTTTTATATAACAGCTATACAAGCTGCTGAAGCTAGTCTTCAGCCGCCATCCTTTATATAACAGCGACACAAGCTACTGGAACCACTCTGCAGCCGCCATTTTGTGTCTTATACCCGCCATTCTTTATATAACAGCTACACAAGGTACTGGAACCATGCTACAGTCGCCATTTTGTGTTTTATGGCCGCCATCTTTTGTAAAACAGCTATACAGGCTGCTGGAACCATTCTACAGCCGCAATTTTGTGTCATATGGCCGCTATTCCTTATATAACAGCTACACAAGCTGCTGAAGCCAGTCTTCAGCCGCCATTTTGACTCTCATAGCCGCAATCCTTTATATAACAGCGACACAAGCTACTGGAGCCGTTCTACAGTCGCCATTTTGAGTCTTATAACTGCCATTCTTTATACAGCTACACAAGCTACTGGAACCATTCTACAGTCGCCATTTTGTGTTTTATGGCCGCCGTCTTTTGTATAAGAGCTATACAGGCTGCTGGAACCGTTCTACAGCCGCCATTTTGTGTCTTATGGCCGCTATTCTTTATATAATAGCTATACAGGCTGCTGGAACCATTCTGCAGCCGCCATTTTGAGTCTTATAACCGCCATTCTTTATATAACAGCTACACAAGCTACTGGAGCCATTCTACAGTCGCCATTTTGTGTCTTTTGCCCGCCATCTTTTTTATAACAGCTTCACAAGCTACTGGAACCATTCTATAGTCGCCATTTTGTGTCCTATGGCCGCTACTCTTTATATAACAGCTATACAGGCTGCTGGAACCAATCTACAGTCGTCATTTTGTATTTAATGGCTGCCATCTTTTGTAAAACAGCTATACAGGCTGCTGGAACCATTCTACAGCCGCCATTTTGTGTCTTATAGCCGCTATATTTTATATAACAGCTACACAAGGTACTGGAACCATGTTGCAGTCGCCATTTTGTGTTTTATGGCCGCCATCTTTTGTAAAAGAGCTATACAGGCTGCTGGAACCATTCTACATCCGCCATTTTGTGTCCTATGGCCGCTATTCTTTATATAACAGCTATACAAGCTGCTGAAGCCAGTCTTCAGCCGCCATTTTGACTCTTATAGCCGCAATCCTTTATATAACAGCTACACAAGCTACTGGAGCCGTTCTACAGTCGCCATTTTGAGTCCTATAACTGCCATTCTTTATATAACCATTCTACAGTCGCCATTTTGTGTTTTATGGCCGCCATCTTTTGTAAAATAGCTATACAGGCTGCTGGAACCATTCTACAGCCGCCATTTTGTGTCCTAGGGCCGCTTTTCTTTATATAACAGCTACACAAGCTACTGGAACCATTCAGTAGTCGCCATTTTGTGTCTTATAGCCGCTACTCTTTATATAACAGCTATACAGGCTGCTGGAACCAATCTACAGTCGCCATTTTGTGTTTTATGGCTGCCATCTTTTGTAAAACAGCTATACAGGCTGCTGGAACCATTCTGCAGCCGCCATTTTGAATCTTATAGCCGCTATATTTTATATAACAGCTACACAAGGTACTGGAACCATGTTGCAGTCGCCATTTTGTGTTTTATGGCCGCCATCTTTTGTAAAAGAGCTATACAGGCTGCTGGAAACATTCTACAGCCGCCATTTTGTGTCCTATGGCCGCTATTCTTTATATAACAGCTATACAAGCTGCTGAAGCCAGTCTTCAGCCGCCATTTTGACTCTTATAGCCGCAATCCTTTATATAACAGCTACACAAGCTACTGGAGCCGTTCTACAGTCGCCATTTTGAGTCCTATAACTGCCATTCTTTATATAACCATTCTACAGTCGCCATTTTGTGTTTTATGGCCGCCGTCTTTTGTATAAGAGCTATACAGGCTGCTGGAACCGTTCTACAGCCGCCATTTTGTGTCCTATGGCCGCTATTCTTTATATAATAGCTATACAGGCTGCTGGAACCATTCTGCAGCCGCCATTTTGAGTCTTATAACCGCCATTCTTTATATAACAGCTACACAAGCTACTGGAGCCATTCTACAGTCGCCATTTTGTGTCTTTTGCCCGCCATCTTTTTTATAACAGCTTCACAAGCTACTGGAACCATTCTATAGTCGCCATTTTAAGTCCTATGGCCGCTACTCTTTATATAACAGCTATACAGGCTGCTGGAACCAATCTACAGTCGTCATTTTGTATTTATTGGCTGCCATCTTTTGTAAAACAGCTATACAGGCTGCTGGAACCATTCTACAGCCGCCATTTTGAGTCTTATAGCCGCTATATTTTATATAACAGCTACACAAGGTACTGGAACCATGCTACAGTCGCCATTTTGTGTTTTATGGCCGCCATCTTTTGTAAAAGAGCTATACAGGCTGCTGGAACCATTCTACAGCCGCCATTTTGTGTCCTATGGCCGCTATTCTTTATATAACAGCTATACAAGCTGCTGAAGCCAGTCTTCAGCCGGCATTTTGACTCTTATAGCCGCAATCCTTTATATAACAGCTACACAAGCTACTGGAGCCGTTCTACAGTCGCCATTTTGAGTCTTATAACTGCCCTTCTTTATATAAACATTCTACAGTCGCCATTTTGTGTTTTATGGCCGCCATCTTTTGTAAAAGAGCTATACAGGCTGCTGGAACCATTCTACAGCCGCCATTTTGTGTCCTAGGGCCGCTTTTCTTTATATAACAGCTACACAAGCTACTGGAACCATTCAATAGTCGCCATTTTGTGTCTTATAGCCGCTACTCTTTATATAACAGCTATACAGACTGCTGGAACCAATCTACAGTCGCCATTTTGTGTTTTATGGCCGCCATCTTTTGTAAAACAGCTATACAGGCTGCTGGAACCATTCTGCAGCCGCCATTTTGAATCTTATAGCCGCTATATTTTATATAACAGCTACACAAGGTACTGGAACCATGCTACAGTCGCCATTTTGTGTTTTATGGCCGCTTTCTTTTGTAAAAGAGCTATACAGGCTGCTGGAAACATTCTACAGCCGCCATTTTGTGTTCTATGGCCGCTATTCTTTATATAACAGCTATACAGGCTGCTGGAACCATTCCACAGCGCCATTTTAAGTCCTATAGCAGCCATCTTTTATATAACAGCTATACAAGCTGCTGAAGCCAGTCTACAGCCGCCATTTTGACTCTTATAGCCGCCATCTTTTATATTACGGCTATACAAGCTACTCGCACCATTTTGCAGCCGCCATTTTGAGTCTTATAACCGCCATTCTTTACATAACAGCTTCACAAGCTACTGGAACCATTCTATAGTCGCCATTTTGTGTCTTATAGCCGCTACTCTTTATATAACAGCTATACAGGCTGCTCGAACCAATCTACAGTCGTCATTTTGTATTTTATGGCTGCCATCTTTTGTAAAACAGCTATACAGGCTGCTGGAACCATTCTACAGCCGCCATTTTAAGTCCTACAGCAGCCATTTTTTATATAACGGCTATACAAGCTGCTGAAGCTAGTCTTCAGCCGCCATCCTTTATATAACAGCGACACAAGCTACTGGAACCATTCTACAGTCGTCATTTTGTATTTTATGGCTGCCATCTTTTGTAAAACAGCTATACAGGCTGCTGGAACCATTCTACAGCCGCCATTTTGTGTCCTATGGGCGCTATTCTTTATATAACGGCAATACAGGCTCCTGGAACCATTCTACAGCCGCCATTTTAAGTCCTATAGCAGCCATTTTTTATATAACAGCTATACAAGCTGCTGAAGCTAGTCTTCAGCCGCCATCCTTTATATAACAGCGACACAAGCTACTGGAACCATTCTGCAGCCGCCATTTTGAGTCTTATAACCGCCATTCTTTACATAACAGCTTCACAAGCTACTAGAACCATTCTATAGTCGCCATTTTGTGTCCTATAGCCGCTACTCTTTATATAACAGCTATACAGGCTGCTCGAACCAATCTACAGTCGTCATTTTGTATTTAATGGCTGCCATCTTTTGTAAAACAGCTTTACAGGCTGCTGGAACCATTCTACAGCCGCCATTTTAAGTCCTATAGCAGCCATTTTTTATATAACAGCTATACAAGCTGCTGAAGCTAGTCTTCAGCCGCCATCCTTTATATAACAGCGACACAAGCTACTGTAACCATTCTGCAGCCGCCATTTTGTGTCTTATAACCGCCATTCTTTATATAACAGCTACACAAGGTACTGGAACCATGCTACAGTCGCCATTTTGTGTTTTATGGCCGCCATCTTTTGTAAAAGGGCTATACAGGCTGCTGGAAACATTCTACAGCCGCTATTTTGTGTTCTATGGCCGCTATTCTTTATATAACAGCTATACAGGCTGCTGGAACCATTCCACAGCCGCCATTTTAAGTCCTATAGCAGCCCTCTTTTATATAACAGCTATACAAGCTGCTGAAGCCAGTCTACAGCCGCCATTTTGACTCTTATAGCCGCCATCCTTTATATAACGGCTATACAAGCTACTCGCACCATTTTGCAGCCGCCATTTTGAGTCTTATAACCGCCATTCTTTATATAACAGCTTCACAAGCTACTGGAACCATTCCATAGTCGCCATTTTGTGTCTTATAGCCGCTACTCTTTATATAACAGCTATACAGGCTGCTCGAACCAATGTACAGTCGTCATTTTGTATTTTATGGCTGCCATCTTTTGTAAAACAGCTATACAGGCCGCTGGAACCATTCTACAGCCGCCAATTTTCGTCCTAAGGCCGCTATTCTTTATATAACGGCAATACAGGCTCCTGGAACCATTCTACAGCCGCCATTTTAAGTCCTATAGCAGCCATTTTTTATATAACAGCTATACAAGCTGCTGAAGCTAGTCTTCAGCCGCCATCCTTTATATAACAGCGACACAAGCTACTGGAACCACTCTGCAGCCGCCATTTTGTGTCTTATACCCGCCATTCTTTATATAACAGCTACACAAGGTACTGGAACCATGCTACAGTCGCCATTTTGTGTTTTATGGCCGCCATCTTTTGTTAAAGAGCTATACAGGCTGCTGGAACCATTCTACAGCCGCAATTTTGTGTCATATGGCCGCTATTCCTTATATAACAGCTACACAAGCTGCTGAAGCCAGTCTTCAGCCGCCATTTTGACTCTCATAGCCGCAATCCTTTATATAACAGCGACACAAGCTACTGGAGCCGTTCTACAGTCGCCATTTTGAGTCTTATAACCGCCATTCTTTATATAACAGCTACATAAGCTACTGGAGCCATTCTACAGTCGCCATTTTGTGTCTTTTGCCCGCCATCTTTTTTATAACAGCTTCACAAGCTACTGGAACCATTCTATAGTCGCCATTTTGTGTCCTATGGCCGCTACTCTTTATATAACAGCTATACAGGCTGCTGGAACCAATCTACAGTCGTCATTTTGTATTTAATGGCTGCCATCTTTTGTAAAACAGCTATACAGGCTGCTGGAACCATTCTACAGCCGCCATTTTGAGTCTTATAGCCGCTATATTTTATATAACAGCTACACAAGGTACTGGAACCATGTTGCAGTCGCCATTTTGTGTTTTATGGCCGCCATCTTTTGTAAAAGAGCTATACAGGCTGCTGGAACCATTCTACAGCCGCCATTTTGTGTCCTATGGCCGCTATTCTTTATATAACAGCTATACAAGCTGCTGAAGCCAGTCTTCAGCCGCCATTTTGACTCTTATAGCCGCAATCCTTTATATAACAGCTACACAAGCTACTGGAGCCGTTCTACAGTCGCCATTTTGAGTCCTATAACTGCCATTCTTTATATAACCATTCTACAGTCGCCATTTTGTGTTTTATGGCCGCCATCTTTTGTAAAATAGCTATACAGGCTGCTGGAACCATTCTACAGCCGCCATTTTGTGTCCTAGGGCCGCTTTTCTTTATATAACAGCTACACAAGCTACTGGAACCATTCAGTAGTCGCCATTTTGTGTCTTATAGCCGCTACTCTTTATATAACAGCTATACAGGCTGCTGGAACCAATCTACAGTCGCCATTTTGTGTTTTATGGCTGCCATCTTTTGTAAAACAGCTATACAGGCTGCTGGAACCATTCTGCAGCCGCCATTTTGAATCTTATAGCCGCTATATTTTATATAACAGCTACACAAGGTACTGGAACCATTCTACAGTCGCCATTTTGTGTTTTATGGCCGCCATCTTTTGTAAAAGAGCTATACAGGCTGCTGGAACCATTCTACAGCCGCCATTTTGTGTCCTATGGCCGCTATTCTTTATATAACAGCTATACAAGCTGCTGAAGCCAGTCTTCAGCCGCCATTTTGACTCTTATAGCCGCAATCCTTTATATAACAGCTACACAAGATACTGGAGCCGTTCTACAGTCGCCATTTTGAGTCCTATAACTGCCATTCTTTATATAACCATTCTACAGTCGCCATTTTGTGTTTTATGGCCGCCATCTTTTGTAAAATAGCTATACAGGCTGCTGGAACCATTCTACAGCCGCCATTTTGTGTCCTAGGGCCGCTTTTCTTTATATAACAGCTACACAAGCTACTGGAACCATTCAGTAGTCGCCATTTTGTGTCTTATAGCCGCTACTCTTTATATAACAGCTATACAGGCTGCTGGAACCAATCTACAGTCGCCATTTTGTGTTTTATGGCTGCCATCTTTTGTAAAACAGCTATACAGGCTACTGGAACCATTCAGTAGTCGCCATTTTGTGTCTTTTGCCCGCCATCTTTTTTATAACAGCTTCACAAGCTACTGGAACCATTCTATAGTCGCCATTTTGTGTCCTATGGCCGCTACTCTTTATATAACAGCTATACAGGCTGCTGGAACCAATCTACAGTCGTCATTTTGTATTTAATGGCTGCCATCTTTTGTAAAACAGCTATACAGGCTGCTGGAACCATTCTACAGCCGCCATTTTGAGTCTTATAGCCGCTATATTTTATATAACAGCTACACAAGGTACTGGAACCATGTTGCAGTCGCCATTTTGTGTTTTATGGCCGCCATCTTTTGTAAAAGAGCTATACAGGCTGCTGGAACCATTCTACAGCCGCCATTTTGTGTCCTATGGCCGCTATTCTTTATATAACAGCTATACAAGCTGCTGAAGCCAGTCTTCAGCCGCCATTTTGACTCTTATAGCCGCAATCCTTTATATAACAGCTACACAAGCTACTGGAGCCGTTCTACAGTCGCCATTTTGAGTCCTATAACTGCCATTCTTTATATAACCATTCTACAGTCGCCATTTTGTGTTTTATGGCCGCCATCTTTTGTAAAATAGCTATACAGGCTGCTGGAACCATTCTACAGCCGCCATTTTGTGTCCTAGGGCCGCTTTTCTTTATATAACAGCTTCACAAGCTACTGGAACCATTCAGTAGTCGCCATTTTGTGTCTTATAGCCGCTACTCTTTATATAACAGCTATACAGGCTGCTGGAACCAATCTACAGTCGCCATTTTGTGTTTTATGGCCGCTATCTTTTGTAAAAGAGCTATACAGGCTGCTGGAAACATTCTACAGCCGCCATTTTGTGTTCTATGGCTGCCATTCTTTATATAACAGCTATACAGGCTGCTGGAACCATTCTACAGCCGCCATTTTGTGTCCTATGGCCGCTATTCTTTATATAACGGCAATACAGGCTCCTGGAACCATTCTACAGCCGCCATTTTAAGTCCTATAGCAGCCATTTTTTATATAACAGCTATACAAGCTGCTGAAGCTAGTCTTCAGCCGCCATCCTTTATATAACAGCGACACAAGCTACTGGAACCATTCTGCAGCCGCCATTTTGTGTCTTATAACCGCCATTCTTTATATAACAGCTACACAAGGTACTGGAACCATGCTACAGGCGCCATTTTGTGTTTTATGGCCGCTATCTTTTATAAAAGAGCTATACAGGCTGCTGGAAACATTCTACAGCCGCCATTTTGTGTTCTATGGCCGCTATTCTTGATATAACAGCTATACAGGCTGCTGGAACCATTCCACAGCCGCCATTTTAAGTCCTATAGCAGCCATCTTTTATATAACAGCTATACAAGCTGCTGAAGCCAGTCTACAGCCGCCATTTTGACTATTATAGCCGCCATCCTTTATATAACGGCTATACAAGCTACTCGCACCATTTTGCAGCCGCCATTTTGAGTCTTATAACCGCCATTCTTTATATAACAGCTTCACAAGCTACTGGAACCATTCTATAGTCGCCATTTTGTGTCTTATAGCCGCTACTCTTTATATAACAGCTATACAGGCTGCTCGAACCAATCTACAGTCGTCATTTTGTATTTTATGGCTGCCATCTTTTGTAAAACAGCTTTACAGGCTGCTGGAACCATTCTACAGCCGCCATTTTGAGTCCTATAGCAGCCATTTTTTAGATAACAGCTATACAAGCTGCTGAAGCTAGTCTTCAGCCGCCATCCTTTATATAACAGCGACACAAGCTACTGGAACCATTCTGCAGCCGCCATTTTGTGTCTTATAACCGCCATTCTTTATATAACAATTCTACAGTCGCCATTTTGTGTTTTATGGCCGCCATCTTTTGTAAAAGAGCTATACAGGCTGCTGGAAACATTCTACAGCCGCCATTTTGTGTTCTATGGCCGCTATTCTTTATATAACAGCTATACAGGCTGCTGGAACCATTCCACAGCCGCCATTTTAAGTCCTATAGCAGCCATCTTTTATATAACAGCTATACAAGCTGCTGAAGCCAGTCTACAGCCGCCATTTTGACTCTTATAGCCGCCATCCTTTATATAACGGCTATACAAGCTACTCGCACCATTTTGCAGCCGCCATTTTGAGTCTTATAACCGCCATTCTTTATATAACAGCTTCACAAGCTACTGGAACCATTCCATAGTCGCCATTTTGTGTCTTATAGCCGCTACTCTTTATATAACAGCTATACAGGCTGCTCGAACCAATCTACAGTCGTCATTTTGTGTTTTATGGCCGCCATCTTTTGTAAAAGAGCTATACAGGCTGCTGGAACCATTCTACAGCCGCCATTTTAAGTCCTATAGCAGCCATTTTTTTTATAACAGCTATACAAGCTGCTGAAGCTAGTCTTCAGCCGCCATCCTTTATATAACAGCGACACAAGCTACTGGAACCATTCTGCAGCCGCCATTTTGTGTCTTATAACCGCCATTCTTTATATAACAGCTACACAAGGTACTGGAACCATGCTACAGTCGCCATTTTGTGTTTTATGGCCGCCATCTTTTGTAAAAGAGCTATACAGGCTGCTGGAAACATTCTACAGCCGCCATTTTGTGTCCTATGGCCGCTATTCCTTATATAATAGCTACACAAGCTGCTGAAGCCAGTCTTTAGCCGCCATTTTGACTCTCATAGCCGCAATCCTTTATATAACAGCTACACAAGCTACTGGAGCCGTTCTACAGTCGCCATTTTGAGTCTTATAACTGTAATTCTTTATACAGCTACACAAGCTACTGGAACCATTCTACAGTCGCCATTTTGTGTTTTATGGCCGCCGTCTTTTGTATAAAAGCTATACAGGCTGCTGGAACCATTCTACAGCCGCCATTTTGTGTCCTATGTCCGCTATTCTTTATATAATAGCTATACAGGCTGCTGGAACCATTCTGCAGCCGCCATTTTGAGTCTTATAACCGCCATTTTTTATATAACAGCTACACAAGCTACTGGAGCCATTCTACAGTCGCCATTTTGTGTCTTTTGCCCGCCGTCTTTTTTATAACAGCTTCACAAGCTACTGGAACCATTCTATAGTCGCCATTTTGTGTCCTATGGCCGCTACTCTTTATATAACAGCTATA
Organism: Drosophila paulistorum; assembly: GCA_018152135.1. Taxonomy (NCBI): domain Eukaryota; kingdom Metazoa; phylum Arthropoda; class Insecta; order Diptera; family Drosophilidae; genus Drosophila; species Drosophila paulistorum. Next base: position 285,554 of record JAECXG010000811.1, on the reverse strand, counting down.
CAGGCTGCTGGAACCAATCTACAGTCGTCGTTTTGTATTTAATGGCTGCCATCTTTTGTAAAACAGCTATACAGGCTGCTGGAACTATTCTACAGCCGCCATTTTGAGTCTTATAGCCGCTATATTTTATATAACAGCTACACAAGGTACTGGAACCATGCTACAGTCGCCATTTTGTGTTTTATGGCCGCCATCTTTTGTAAAAGAGCTATACAGGCTGCTGGAACCATTCTACAGCCGCCATTTTGTGTCCTATGGCCGCTATTCTTTATATAACAGCTATACAAACTGCTGAAGCCAGTCTTCAGCCGGCATTTTGACTCTTATAGCCGCAATCCTTTATATAACAGCTACACAAGCTACTGGAGCCGTTCTACAGTCGCCATTTTGAGTCCTATAACTGCCATTCTTTATATAACCATTCTACAGTCGCCATTTTGTGTTTTATGGCCGCCATCTTTTGTAAAAGAGCTATACAGGCTGCTGGAACCATTCTACAGCCGCCATTTTGTGTCCTAGGGCCGCTTTTCTTTATATAACAGCTACACAAGCTACTGGAACCATTCAGTAGTCGCCATTTTGTGTCTTATAGCCGCTACTCTTTATATAACAGCTATACAGGCTGCTGGAACCAATCTACAGTCGCCATTTTGTGTTTTATGGCCGCCATCTTTTGTAAAACAGCTATACAGGCTGCTGGAACCATTCTGCAGCCGCCATTTTGAATCTTATAGCCGCTATATTTTATATAACAGCTACACAAGGTACTGGAACCATGCTACAGTCGCCATTTTGTGTTTTATGGCCGCTATCTTTTGTAAAAGAGCTATACAGGCTGCTGGAAACATTTTACAGCCGCCATTTTGTGTTCTATGGCCGCTATTCTTGATATAACAGCTATACAGGCTGCTGGAACCATTCCACAGCCGCCATTTTAAGTCCTATAGCAGCCATCTTTTATATAACAGCTATACAAGCTGCTGAAGCCAGTCTACAGCCGCCATTTTGACTCTTATAGCCGCCATCCTTTATATAACGGCTATACAAGCTACTCGCACCATTTTGCAGCCGGCATTTTGAGTCTTATAACCGCCATTCTTTATATAACAGCTTCACAAGCTACTGGAACCATTCTATAGTCGCCATTTTGTGTCTTATAGCCGCTACTCTTTATATAACAGCTATACAGGCTGCTAGAACCAATCTACAGTCGTCATTTTGTATTTTATGGCTGCCATCTTTTGTAAAACAGCTATACAGGCTGCTGGTACCATTCTACAGCCGCCAATTTTTGTTCTATGGCCGCTATTCTTTATATAACGGCAATACAGGCTCCTGGAACCATTCTACAGCCGCCATTTTAAGTCCTATAGCAGCCATTTTTTATATAACAGCTATACAAGCTGCTGAAGCTAGTCTTCAGCCGCCATCCTTTATATAACAGCGACACAAGCTACTGGAACCACTCTGCAGCCGCCATTTTGTGTCTTATAACCGCCATTCTTTATATAACAGCTACACAAAGCACTGGAACCATGCTACAGTCGCCATTTTGTGTTTTATGGCCGCCATCTTTTGTAAAAGAGCTATACAGGCTGCTGGAACCATTCTACAGCCGCAATTTTGTGTCCTATGGCCGCTATTCCTTATATAACAGCTACACAAGCTGCTGAAGCCAGTCTTCAGCCGCCATTTTGACTCTCATAGCCGCAATCCTTTATATAACAGCTACACAAGCTACTGGAGCCGTTCTACAGTCGCCATTTTGAGTCTTACAACTGCCATTCTTTATACAGCTACACAAGCTACTGGAACCATTCTACAGTCGTCATTTTGTATTTCATGGCTGCCATCTTTTGTAAAACAGCTATACAGGCTGCTGGAACCATTCTACAGCCGCCATTTTGTGTCCTATGGCCGCTATTCTTTATATAACGGCTATACAGGCTGCTGGAACCTTCTACAGCCGCCATTTTAAGTCCTATAGCAGCCATTTTTTATATAACAGCTATACAAGCTGCTGAAGCCAGTCTTCAGCCGCCATTTTGACTCTTAAAGCCGCCATCCTTTATATAACAGCGACACAAGCTACTGGAACCATTCTGCAGCCGCCATTTTGTGTCTTATAACCGCCATTCTTTATATAACAGCTACACAAGCTACTGGAACCATGCTACAGTCGCCATTTTGTGTTTTATGGCCGCCATCTTTTGTAAAAGAGCTATACAGGCTGCTGGAACCAGTCTTCAGCCGCCATTTTGACTCTTATAGCCGCAATCCTTTATATAACAGCTACACAAGCTACTGGAGCCGTTCTACAGTCGCCATTTTGAGTCTTATAACTGCCATTCTTTATACAGCTTCACAAGCTACTTGAACCATTCTACAGTCGTCATTTTGTATTTTATGGCCGCCATCTTTTGTAAAACAGCTATACAGGCTGCTGGAACCATTCTGCAGCCGCCATTTTGAATCTTATAGCCGCTATATTTTATATAACAGCTACACAAGGTACTGGAACCATGCTACAGTCGCCATTTTGTGTTTTATGGCCGCTATCTTTTGTAAAAGAGCTATACAGGCTGCTGGAAACATTCTACAGGCGCCATTTTGTGTTCTATGGCCGCTATTCTTTATATAACAGCTACACAGGCTGCTGGAACCATTCCACAGCCGCCATTTTAAGTCCTATAGCAGCCATCTTTTATATAACAGCTATACAAGCTGCTGAAGCCAGTCTACAGCCGCCATTTTACTCTTATAGCCGCCATCCTTTATATAACGGCTATACAAGCTACTCGCACCATTTTGCAGCCGGCATTTTGAGTCTTATAACCGCCATTCTTTATATAACAGCTTCACAAGCTACTGGAACCATTCTATAGTCGCCATTTTGTGTCTTATAGCCGCTACTTTTTATATAACAGCTATACAGGCTGCTCGAACCAATCTACAGTCGTCATTTTGTATTTTATGGCTGCCATCTTTTGTAAAACAGCTATACAGGCTGCTGGAACCATTCTACAGCCGCCATTTTAAGTCCTATAGCAGCCATTTTTTATATAACAGCTATACAAGCTGCTGAAGCTAGTCTTAAGCCGCCATCCTTTACATAACAGCGACACAAGCTACTGGAACCATTCTACAGTCGTCATTTTGTATTTTATGGCTGCCATCTTTTGTAAAACAGCTATACAGGCTGCTGGAACCATTCTACAGCCGCCATTTTGTGTCCTATGGCCGCTATTCTTTATATAACGGCAATACAGGCTCCTGGAACCATTCTACAGCCGCCATTTTGTGTTCTATGGCCGCTATTCTTTATATAACAGCTATACAGGCTGCTGGAACCATTCCACAGCCGCCATTTTAAGTCCTATAGCAGCCATCTTTTATATAACAGCTATACAAGCTGCTGAAGCCAGTCTACAGCCGCCATTTTGACTCTTATAGCCGCCATCCTTTATATAACGGCTATACAAGCTACTCGCACCATTTTGCAGCCGCCATTTTGAGTCTTATAACCGCCATTCTTTATATAACAGCTTCACAAGCTACTGGAACCATTCTATAGTCGCCATTTTGTGTCTTATAGCCGCTACTCTTTATATAACAGCTATACAGGCTGCTCGAACCAATCTACAGTCGTCATTTTGTATTTTATGGCTGCCATCTTTTGTAAAACAGCTATACAGGCTGCTGGAACCATTCTACAGCCGCCAATTTTTGTTCTATGGCCGCTATTCTTTATATAACGGCAATACAGGCTCCTGGAACCATTCTACAGCCGCCATTTTAAGTCCTATAGCAGCCATTTTTTATATAACAGCTATACAAGCTGCTGAAGCTAGTCTTCAGCCGCCATCCTTTATATAACAGCGACACAAGCTACTGGAACCACTCTGCAGCCGCCATTTTGTGTCTTATAACCGCCATTCTTTATATAACAGCTACACAAAGCACTGGAACCATGCTACAGTCGCCATTTTGTGTTTTATGGCCGCCATCTTTTGTAAAAGAGCTATACAGGCTGCTGGAACCATTCTACAGCCGCAATTTTGTGTCCTATGGCCGCTATTCCTTATATAACAGCTACACAAGCTGCTGAAGCCAGTCTTCAGCCGCCATTTTGACTCTCATAGCCGCAATCCTTTATATAACAGCTACACAAGCTACTGGAGCCGTTCTACAGTCGCCATTTTGAGTCTTACAACTGCCATTCTTTATACAGCTACACAAGCTACTGGAACCATTCTACAGTCGTCATTTTGTATTTCATGGCTGCCATCTTTTGTAAAACAGCTATACAGGCTGCTGGAACCATTCTACAGCCGCCATTTTGTGTCCTATGGCCGCTATTCTTTATATAACGGCAATACAGGCTCCTGGAACCATTCTACAGCCGCTATTTTGTGTTCTATGGCCGCTATTCTTTATATAACAGCTATACAGGCTGCTGGAACCATTCCACAGCCGCCATTTTAAGTCCTATAGCAGCCATCTTTTATATAACAGCTATACAAGCTGCTGAAGCCAGTCTACAGCCGCCATTTTGACTCTTATAGCCGCCATCCTTTATATAACGGCTATACAAGCTACTCGCACCATTTTGCAGCCGCCATTTTGAGTCTTATAACCGCCATTCTTTATATAACAGCTTCACAAGCTACTGGAACCATTCTATAGTCGCCATTTTGTGTCTTATAGCCGCTACTCTTTATATAACAGCTATACAGGCTGCTCGAACCAATCTACAGTCGTCATTTTGTATTTTATGGCTGCCATCTTTTGTAAAACAGCTATACAGGCTGCTGGAACCATTCTACAGCCGCCAATTTTTGTCCTAAGGCCGCTATTCTTTATATAACGGCAATACAGGCTCCTGGAACCATTCTACAGCCGCCATTTTAAGTCCTATAGCAGCCATTTTTTATATAACAGCTATACAAGCTGCTGAAGCTAGTCTTCAGCCGCCATCCTTTATATAACAGCGACACAAGCTACTGGAACCACTCTGCAGCCGCCATTTTGTGTCTTATACCTGCCATTCTTTATATAATAGCTACACAAGGTACTAGAACCATGCTACAGTCGCCATTTTGTGTTTTATGGCCGCCATCTTTTGTAAAAGAGCTATACAGGCTGCTGGAACCATTCTACAGCCGCAATTTTGTGTCATATGGCCGCTATTCCTTATATAACAGCTACACAAGCTGCTGAAGCCAGTCTTCAGCCGCCATTTTGACTCTCATAGCCGCAATCTTTTATATAACAGCGACACAAGCTACTGGAGCCGTTCTACAGTCGCCATTTTGAGTCTTATAACTGCCATTCTTTATACAGCTACACAAGCTACTGGAACCATTCTACAGTCGTCATTTTGTATTTCATGGCTGCCATCTTTTGTAAAACAGCTATACAGGCTGCTGGAACCATTCTACAGCCGCCATTTTGTGTCCTATGGCCGCTATTCTTTATATAACAGCTATACAAGCTGCTGAAGCCAGTCTTCAGCCGCCATTTTGACTCTTATAGCCGCAATCCTTTATATAACAGCTACACAAGCTACTGGAGCCGTTCTACAGTCGCCATTTTGAGTCTTATAACTGCCATTCTTTATATAACCATTCTACAGTCGCCATTTTGTGTTTTATGGCCGCCATCTTTTGTAAAAGAGCTATACAGGCTGCTGGAACCATTCTACAGCCGCCATTTTGTGTTCTATGGCCGCTATTTTTTATATAACAGCTATACAGGCTGCTGGAACCATTCCACAGCCGCCATTTTAAGTCCTATAGCAGCCATCTTTTATATAAGAGCTATACAAGCTGCTGAAGCCAGTCTACAGCCGCCATTTTGACTCTTATAGCCGCCATCCTTTATATAACGGCTATACAAGCTACTCGCACCATTTTGCAGCCGCCATTTTGAGTCTTATAACCGCCATTCTTTATATAACAGCTTCACAAGCTACTGGAACCATTCTATAGTCGCCATTTTGTGTCTTATAGCCGCTACTCTTTATATAACAGCTATACAGGCTGCTCGAACCAATCTACAGTCGTCATTTTGTATTTTATGGCTGCCATCTTTTGTAAAACAGCTATACAGGCTGCTGGAACCATTCTACAGCCGCCATTTTGTGTCTTATAACCGCCATTCTTTATATAACAGCTACACAAGGTACTGGAACCATGCTACAGTCGCCATTTTGTGTTTTATGGCCGCCATCTTTTGTAAAAGAGCTATACAGGCTGCTGGAACCATTCTACAGCCGCCATTTTGTGTTCTTTGGCCGCTATTCTTTATATAACAGCTATACAGGCTGCTGGAACCATTCCACAGCCGCCATTTTAAGTCCTATAGCAGCCATCTTTTATATAACAGCTATACAAGCTGCTGAAGCCAGTCTACAGCCGCCATGTTGACTCTTATAGCCGCCATCCTTTATATAACGGCTATACAAGCTACTCGCACCATTTTGCAGCCGCCATTTTGAGTCTTATAACCGCCATTCTTTATATAACAGCTTCACAAGCTACTGGAACCATTCTATAGTCGCCATTTTGTGTCTTATAGCCGCTTCTCTTTATATAACAGCTATACAGGCTGCTCGAACCAATCTACAGTCGTCATTTTGTATTTTATGGCTGCCATCTTTTGTAAAACAGCTTTACAGGCTGCTGGAACCATTCTGCAGCCGCCATTTCGTGTCCTATGGCCGCTATTCTTTATATAACGGCAATACAGGCTTCTGGAACCATTCTACAGCCGCCATTTTAAGTCCTATAGCAGCCATTTTTTATATAACAGCTATACAAGCTGCTGAAGCTAGTCTTCAGGCGCCATCCTTTATATAACAGCGACACAAGCTACTGGAACCATTCTGCAGCCGCCATTTTGTGTCTTTTAACCGCCATTCTTTATATAACAGCTACACAAGGTACTGGAACCATGCTACAGTCGCCATTTTGTGTTTTATGGCCGCCATCTTTTGTAAAAGAGCTATACAGGCTGCTGGAACCATTCTACAGCCGCAATTTTGTGTCCTTTGGCCGCTATTCTTTATATAACAGCTATACAAGCTGCTGAAGCCAGTCTTCAGTCGCCATTTTGACTCTCATAGCCGCAATCCTTTATATAACAGCTACACAAGCTACTGGAGCCGTTCTACAGTCGCCATTTTGAGTCTTATAACTGCCATTCTTTATATAACAGCTACACAAGCTACTGGAACCATTCTACTGTCGCCATTTTGTGTTTTATGGCTGCCGTCTTTTGTAAAAGTGCTATACAGGCTGATTGAACCATTCTGCAGCCGCCATTTTAAGTCCTATAGCAGCCATCTTTTATATAACAGCGACACAAGCTACTGGAACCGTTCTGCAGCCGCCATTTTGTGTCTTTTAACCGCTATTCTTTATATAACAGCTACACAAGGTACTGGAACCATGCTACAGTCGCCATTTTGTGTTTTATGGCCGCCATCTTTTGTAAAAGAGCTACACAGGCTGCTGGAACCATTCTACAGCCGCAATTTTGTGTCCTTTGGCCGCTATTCTTTATATAACAGCTATACAAGCTGCTGAAGCTAGTCTTCAGTCGCCATTTTGACTCTCATAGCCGCAATCCTTTATATAACAGCTACACATGCTACTGGAGCCATTCTACAGTCGCCATTTTGTGTCTTATAGCCGTTACTCTTTATATAACAGCTATACAGGCTGCTGGAACCAATCTACAGTCGTCATTTTGTATTTAATGGCTGCCATATTTTGTAAAACAGCTATACAGGCTGCTGGAACCATTCTACAGCCGCCATTTTGTGTCCTATGGCCGCTATTCTTTATATAACGGCTATACAGGCTGCTGGAACCTTCTACAGCCGCCATTTTAAGTCCTATAGCAGCCATTTTTTATATAACAGCTATACAAGCTGCTGAAGCCAGTCTTCAGCCGCCATTTTGACTCTTAAAGCCGCCATCCTTTATATAACAGCGACACAAGCTACTGGAACCATTCTGCAGCCGCCATTTTGTGTCTTATAACCGCCATTCTTTATATAACAGCTACACAAGCTACTGGAACCATGCTACAGTCGCCATTTTGTGTTTTATGGCCGCCATCTTTTGTAAAAGAGCTATACAGGCTGCTGGAACCAGTCTTCAGCCGCCATTTTGACTCTTATAGCCGCAATCCTTTATATAACAGCTACACAAGCTACTGGAGCCGTTCTACAGTCGCCATTTTGAGTCTTATAACTGCCATTCTTTATATAACCATTCTACAGTCGCCATTTTGTGTTTTATGGCCGCCATCTTTTGTAAAAGAACTATACAGGCTGCTGGAACCATTCTACAGCCGCCATTTTGTGTTCTATCGCCGCTATTTTTTATATAACAGCTATACAGGCTGCTGGAACCATTCCACAGCCGCCATTTTAAGTCCTATAGCAGCCATCTTTTATATAACAGCTATACAAGCTGCTGAAGCCAGTCTACAGCCGCTATTTTGACTCTTATAGCCGCCATCCTTTATGTAACGGCTATACAAGCTACTCGCACCATTTTGCAGCCGCCATTTTGAGTCTTATAACAGCCATTCTTTATATAACAGCTTCACAAGCTACTTGAACCATTCTATAGTCGCCATTTTGTGTCTTATAGCCGCTACTCTTTATATAACAGCTATACAGGCTGCTCGAACCAATCTACAGTCGTCATTTTGTATTTTATGGCTGCCATCTTTTGTAAAACAGCTATACAGGCTGCTGGAACCATTCTACAGCCGCCAATGTGTGTCCTATGGCCGCTATTCTTTATATAACGGCAATACAGGCTCCTGGAACCATTCTACAGCCGCCATTTTAAGTCCTATAGCAGCCATTTTTTATATAACAGCTATACAAGCTGCTGAAGCTAGTCTTCAGCCGCCATCCTTTATATAACAGCGACACAAGCTACTGGAACCATTCTGCAGCCGCCATTTTGTGTCTTATAACCGCCATTCTTTATATAACAGCTACACAAGGTACTGGAACCATGCTACAGTCGCCATTTTGTGTTTTATGGCCGCCATCTTTTGTAAAAGAGGCATACAGGCTGCTGGAACCATTCTACAGCCGCCATTTTGTGTCCTATGGCCGCTATTCTTTATATAACAGCTATACAAGCTGCTGAAGCCAGTCTTCAGCCGCCATTTTGACTCTTATAGCCGCAATCCTTTATATAACAGCTACACAAGTTACTGGAGCCGTTCTACAGTCGCCATTTTGAGTTTTATAACTGCCATTCTTTATATAATCTTGTGTATGGTCTCCTCAATATGAGTTTTATCAAAACAAATTAGAATCTGTACAAAAACAGTTTTTACTCTTTGCCTTTCGTGATTTGCGCTGGGATCCAACTGTACAACTTCCATCTTATTCTAGTCGACTTCAGTTAATTAACCTTCCTTCTTTAGCTAATCGTAGAACTATGCTTGGTGTAACTTTTCTTTACAAACTTTTGAATGGTGAGATTGACTCTTCCGAGCTGTTGAGCCAAATTAACATTTCTGTTCCATCTAGAAGGACCCGCAATTTCACACCGCTTTTACTTCCCACTTGCACAACTAACTTTTCTCTGCATGAACCTTTTCGTATACTATGTAGTGACTACAACAGACTTTGGCACGTTATCGGTTCCGAAACATCGCTTCCCGGTATAAAAACTGCGATCTTGTCCTTCCTCGCTCGTAACTAGTTGTAATCATCTTTATTTTAACCTATCCTGTTTTCTTTTTATATGTAACTTATTATCTTATTACATTTAATATTTTCTATTTCTTTAGTTTAGTTTAATTTTATGTTTATATATGTAATACGCCTATGCCCTTAGGTCGGAGTGGGTAGAGGTTGTAACATTAACTTTACTTAGGGTCATTCGTAACAGGCCCGGGCCTGGTGTCATATGGGCCACTTGTTCGTACTGAGCGTTGTACGACTACGTCTATAACCATTCTACAGTCGCCATTCTGTGTTTTATGGCCGCCATCTTTTGTAAAAGAGCTATACAGGCTGCTGGAACCATTCTACAGCCGCCATTTTGTGTCCTATGGCCGCTTTTCTTTATATAACAGCTACACAAGCTACTGGAACCATTCAATATTCGCCATTTTGTGTCTTATAGCCGCTTCTCTTTATATAACAGCTATACAGGCTGCTGGAACCAATCTACAGTCGCCATTTTGTGTTTTATGGCCGCCATCTTTTGTAAAACAGCTATACAGGCTGCTGGAACCATTCTGCAGCCGCCATTTTGAGTCTTATAGCCGCTATCTTTTATATAACAGCTACACAAGGTACTGGAACCATGCTACAGTCGCCATTTTGTGTTTTATGGCCGCCATCTTTTGTAAAAGAGCTATACAGGCTGCTGGAACCATTCTACAGCCGCCATTTTGTGTTCTATGGCCGCTATTCTTTATATAACAGCTATACAGGCTGCTGGAACCAATCTACAGTCGCCATTTTGTGTTTTATGGCCGCCATCTTTTGTAAAACAGCTATACAGGCTGCTGGAACCATTCTGCAGCCGCCATTTTCAGTCTTATAGCCGCTATCTTTTATATAACAGCTACACAAGGTACTGGAACCATTCTACAGTCGCCATTTTGTGTTTTATGGCCGCCATCTTTTGTAAAAGAGCTATACAGGCTGCTGGAACCAATCTACAGTCGCCAGTTTGTGTTTTATGGCCGCCATCTTTTGTAAAACAGCCATACAGGCTGCTGAAACCATTCCACAGCCGCCATTTTAAGTCCTATAGCAGCCATCTTTTATATAACAGCTATAAAAGCTGCTGAAGCCAGTCTACAGCCGCCATTTTGACTCTTATAGCCGCCATCCTTTATATAACGACTATACAAGCTACTCGCACCATTCTGCAGCCGCCATTTTGAGTCTTATAACCGCCATTCTTTATATAACAGCTTCACAAGCTACTGGAACCAATCTACAGTCGTCATTTTGTATTTTATGGCTGCCATCTTTTGTAAAACAGCTATACAGGCTGCTGGAACCATTCTACAGCCGCCATTTTGTGTCCTATGGCCGCTATTCTTTATATAACGGCAATACAGGCTGCTGGAACCATTCTACAGCCGCCATTTTAAGTCCTATAGCAGCCATTTTTTATATAACAGCTATACAAGCTGCTGAAGCCAGTCTTCAGCCGCCATTTTGACTCTTATAGCCGCCATCCATTATATAACAGCGACACAAGCTACTGGAACCATTCTGCAGCCGCCATTTTGTGTCTTATAACCGCCATTCTTTATATAACAGCTACACAAGGTACCGGAACCATGCTACAGTCGCCATTTTGTGTTTTATGGCCGCCATCTTTTGTAAAAGAGCCATACAGAGCCATTCTACAGCCGCCATTTTGTGTCCTATGGCCGCTATTCTTTATATAACAGCTATACAGGCTGCTGGAACCAGTCTTCAGCTGCCATTTTGACTCTTATAGCCGCAATCCTTTATATAACAGCTACACAAGTTACTGGAGCCGTTCTACAGTCGCCATTTTGAGTCTTATAACTGCCATTCTTCATATAACCATTCTACAGTCGCCATTTTGTGTTTTATGGCCGCCATCTTTTGTAAAAGAGCTATACAGGCTGATTGAACCATTCTGCAGCCGCCATTTTGAATCTTATAACCGCCATTCTTTATATAACAGCTACACAAGCTACTGGAGCCATTCTACAGTCGCCATTTTGTGTTTTATGGCCGCCATCTTTTGTAAAAGAGCTATACAGGCTGCTGGAACCAATCTACAGTCGCCATTTTGTGTCCTATGGCCGCTATTCTTTATATAACGGCTATACAGGCTGCTGGAACCTTCTACAGCCGCCATTTTAAGTCCTATAGCAGCCATTTTTTATATAACAGCTATACAAGCTGCTGAAGCCAGTCTTCAGCCGCCATTTTGACTCTTAAAGCCGCCATCCTTTATACAACAGCGACACAAGCTACTGGAACCATTCTGCATTTTGTGTCTTATAACCGCCATTCTTTATATAACAGCTACACAAGCTACTGGAACCATGCTACAGTCGCCATTTTGTGTTTTATGGCTGCCATCTTTTGTAAAAGAGCTATACAGGCTGCTGGATCCAGTCTTTAGCCGCCATTTTGACTCTTATAGCCGCAATCCTTTATATAACAGCTACACAAGCTACTGGAGCCGTTCTACAGTCGCCATTTTGAGTCTTATAACTGCCATTCTTTATATAACCATTCTACAGTCGCCATTTTGTGTTTTATGGCCGCCATCTTTTGTAAAAGAGCTATACAGGCTGCTGGAACCATTTTACAGCCGCCATTTTGTGTTCTATTTTTTATATAACAGCTATACAGGCTGCTGGAACCATTCCACAGCCGCCATTTTGAGTCTTATATCCGTCATTCTTTATATAACAGCTTCACAAGCTACTGGAACCATTCTATAGTCGCCATTTTGTGTCTTATAGCCGCTACTCTTTATATAACAGCTATACAGGCTGCTCGAACCAATCTACAGTCGTCATTTTGTATTTTATGGCTGCCATCTTTTGTAAAACAGCTATACAGGCTGCTGAAACCATTCTACAGCCGCCAATTTGTGTCCTATGGCCGCTATTCTTTATATAACGGCAATACAGGCTCCTGGAACCATTCTACAGCCGCCATTTTAGGTCCTATAGCAGCCATTTTTTATAAAACAGCTATACAAGCTGCTGAAGCTAGTCTTCAGCCGCTATCCTTTATATAACAGCGACACAAGCTACTGGAACCATTCTGCAGCCGCCATTTTGTGTCTTATAACCGCCATTCTTTATATAACAGCTACACAAGGTACTGGAACCATGCTACAGTCGCCATTTTGTGTTTTATGGCCGCCATCTTTTGTAAAAGAGCTATACAGGCTGCTGGAACCATTCTACAGCCGCCGTTTTGTGTCCTATGGCCGCTATTCTTTATGTAACAGCTATACAAGCTGCTGAAGCCAGTCTTCAGCCGCCATTTTGACTCTTATAGCCGCAATCCTTTATATAACAGCTACACAAGCTACTGGAGCCGTTCTACAGTCGCCATTTTGAGTCTTATAACTGCCATTCTTTATATAACCATTCTACAGTCGCCATTCTGTGTTTTATGGCCGCCATCTTTTGTAAAAGAGCTATACAGGCTGCTGGAACCATTCTACAGCCGCAATTTTGTGTCCTATGGCCGCTTTTCTTTATATAACAGCTACACAAGCTACTGGAACCATTCAATATTCGCCATTTTGTGTCTTATAGCCGCTTCGCTTTATATAACAGCTATACAGGCTGCTGGAACAAATCTACAGTCGCCATTTTGTGTTTTATGGCCGCCATCTTTTGTAAAACAGCTATACAGGCTGCTGGAACCATTCTACAGCCGCCATTTTGTGTCCTATGGCCGCTTTTCTTTATATAACAGCTACACAAGCTACTGGAACCATTCAATATTCGCCATTTTGTGTCTTATAGCCGCTTCTCTTTATATAACAGCTATACAGGCTGCTGGAACCAATCTACAGTCGCCATTTTGTGTTTTATGGCCGCCATCTTTTGTAAAACAGCTATACAGGCTGCTGGAACCATTCTGCAGCCGCCATTTTAAGTCTTATAGCCGCTATCTTTTATATAACAGCTACACAAGGTACTGGAACCATGCTACAGTCGCCATTTTGTGTTTTATGGCCGCCATCTTTTGTAAAAGAGCTATACAGGCTGCTGGAACCAATCTACAGTCGCCAGTTTGTGTTTTATGGCCGCCATCTTTTGTAAAACAGCCATACAGGCTGCTGAAACCATTCCACAGCCGCCATTTTAAGTCCTATAGCAGCCATCTTTTATATAACAGCTATAAAAGCTGCTGAAGCCAGTCTACAGCCGCCATTTTGACTCTTATAGCCGCCATCCTTTATATAACGACTATACAAGCTACTCGCACCATTCTGCAGCCGCCATTTTGAGTCTTATAACCGCCATTCTTTATATAACAGCTTCACAAGCTACTGGAACCAATCTACAGTCGTCATTTTGTATTTTATGGCTGCCATCTTTTGTAAAACAGCTATACAGGCTGCTGGAACCATTCTACAGCCGCCATTTTGTGTCCTATGGCCGCTATTCTTTATATAACGGCAATACAGGCTGCTGGAACCATTCTACAGCCGCCATTTTAAGTCCTATAGCAGCCATTTTTTATATAACAGCTATACAAGCTGCTGAAGCCAGTCTTCAGCCGCCATTTTGACTCTTATAGCCGCCATCCATTATATAACAGCGACACAAGCTACTGGAACCATTCTGCAGCCGCCATTTTGTGTCTTATAACCGCCATTCTTTATATAACAGCTACACAAGGTACCGGAACCATGCTACAGTCGCCATTTTATGTTTTATGGCCGCCATCTTTTGTAAAAGAGCCATACAGGCTGCTGGAACCATTCTACAGCCGCCATTTTGTGTCCTATGGCCGCTATTCTTTATATAACAGCTATACAGGCTGCTGGAACCAGTCTTCAGCTGCCATTTTGACTCTTATAGCCGCAATCCTTTATATAACAGCTACACAAGTTACTGGAGCCGTTCTACAGTCGCCATTTTGAGTCTTATAACTGCCATTCTTCATATAACCATTCTACAGTCGCCATTTTGTGTTTTATGGCCGCCATCTTTTGTAAAAGAGCTATACAGGCTGATTGAACCATTCTGCAGCCGCTATTTTGAATCTTATAACCGCCATTCTTTATATAACAGCTACACAAGCTACTGGAGCCATTCTACAGTCGCCATTTTGTGTTTTATGGCCGCTATTTTTTATATAACAGCTATACAGGCTGCTGGAACCATTCCACAGCCGCCATTTTGAGTCTTATATCCGTCATTCTTTATATAACAGCTTCACAAGCTACTGGAACCATTCTATAGTCGCCATTTTGTGTCTTATAGCCGCTACTCTTTATATAACAGCTATACAGGCTGCTCGAACCAATCTACAGTCGTCATTTTGTATTTTATGGCTGCCATCTTTTGTAAAACAGCTATACAGGCTGCTGAAACCATTCTACAGCCGCCAATTTGTGTCCTATGGCCGCTATTCTTTATATAACAGCTATACAGGCTGCTGGAACCAGTCTTCAGCTGCCATTTTGACTCTTATAGCCGCAATCCTTTATATAACAGCTACACAAGTTACTGGAGCCGTTCTACAGTCGCCATTTTGAGTCTTATAACTGCCATTCTTCATATAACCATTCTACAGTCGCCATTTTGTGTTTTATGGCCGCCATCTTTTGTAAAAGAGCTATACAAGCTGCTGAAGCCAGTCTTCAGCCGCCATTTTGACTCTTATAGCCGCCATCCATTATATAACAGCGACACAAGCTACTGGAACCATTCTGCAGCCGCCATTTTGTGTCTTATAACCGCCATTCTTTATATAACAGCTACACAAGGTACCGGAACCATGCTACAGTCGCCATTTTATGTTTTATGGCCGCCATCTTTTGTAAAAGAGCCATACAGGCTGCTGGAACCATTCTACAGCCGCCATTTTGTGTCCTATGGCCGCTATTCTTTATATAACAGCTATACAGGCTGCTGGAACCAGTCTTCAGCTGCCATTTTGACTCTTATAGCCGCAATCCTTTATATAACAGCTACACAAGTTACTGGAGCCGTTCTACAGTCGCCATTTTGAGTCTTATAACTGCCATTCTTCATATAACCATTCTACAGTCGCCATTTTGTGTTTTATGGCCGCCATCTTTTGTAAAAGAGCTATACAGGCTGCTGGAACCAATCTACAGTCGCCATTTTGTGTCCTATGGCCGCTATTCTTTATATAACGGCTATACAGGCTGCTGGAACCTTCTACAGCCGCCATTTTAAGTCCTATAGCAGCCATTTTTTATATAACAGCTATACAAGCTGCTGAAGCCAGTCTTCAGCCGCCATTTTGACTCTTAAAGCCGCCATCCTTTATACAACAGCGACACAAGCTACTGGAACCATTCTGCATTTTGTGTCTTATAACCGCCATTCTTTATATAACAGCTACACAAGCTACTGGAATCATGCTACAGTCGCCATTTTGTGTTTTATGGCCGCCATCTTTTGTAAAAGAGCTATACAGGCTGCTGGAACCAGTCTTTAGCCGCCATTTTGACTCTTATAGCCGCAATCCTTTATATAACAGCTACACAAGCTACTGGAGCCGTTCTACAGTCGCCATTTTGAGTCTTATAACTGCCATTCTTTATATAACAATTCTACAGTCGCCATTTTGTGTTTTATGGCCGCCATCTTTTGTAAAAGAGCTATACAGGCTGCTGGAACCATTTTACAGCCGCCATTTTGTGTTCTATGGCCGCTATTTTTTATATAACAGCTATACAGGCTGCTGGAACCATTCCACAGCCGCCATTTTGAGTCTTATATCCGTCATTCTTTATATAACAGCTTCACAAGCTACGGGAACCATTCTATAGTCGCCATTTTGTGTCTTATAGCCGCTACTCTTTATATAACAGCTATACAGGCTGCTCGAACCAATCTACAGTCGTCATTTTGTATTTTATGGCTGCCATCTTTTGTAAAACAGCTATACAGGCTGCTGAAACCATTCTACAGCCGCCAATTTGTGTCCTATGGCCGCTATTCTTTATATAACGGCAATACAGGCTCCTGGAACCATTCTACAGCCGCCATTTTAAGTCCTATAGCAGCCATTTTTTATAAAACAGCTATACAAGCTGCTGAAGCTAGTCTTCAGCCGCTATCCTTTATATAACAGCGACACAAGCTACTGGAACCATTCTGCAGCCGCCATTTTGTGTCTTATAACCGCCATTCTTTATATAACAGCTACACAAGGTACTGGAACCATGCTACAGTCGCCATTTTGTGTTTTATAGCCGCCATCTTTTGTAAAAGAGCTATACAGGCTGCTGGAACCATTTTACAGCCGCCGTTTTGTGTCCTATGGCCGCTATTCTTTATGTAACAGCTATACAAGCTGCTGAAGCCAGTCTTCAGCCGCCATTTTGACTCTTATAGCCGCAATCCTTTATATAACAGCTACACAAGCTACTGGAGCCGTTCTACAGTCGCCATTTTGAGTCTTATAACTGCCATTCTTTATATAACCATTCTACAGTCGCCATTCTGTGTTTTATGGCCGCCATCTTTTGTAAAAGAGCTATACAGGCTGCTGGAACCATTCTACAGCCGCAATTTTGTGTCCTATGGCCGCTTTTCTTTATATAACAGCTACACAAGCTACTGGAACCATTCAATATTCGCCATTTTGTGTCTTATAGCCGCTTCTCTTTATATAACAGCTATACAGGCTGCTGGAACCAATCTACAGTCGTCATTTTGTGTTCTATGGCCGCTATTCTTTATATAACAGCTATACAGGCTGCTGGAACCAATCTACAGTCGCCATTTTGTGTTTTATGGCCGCCATCTTTTGTAAAACAGCTATACAGGCTGCTGGAACCATTCTGCAGCCGCCATTTTGAGTCTTATAGCCGCTATCTTTTATATAACAGCTACACAAGGTACTGGAACCATGCTACAGTCGCCATTTTGTGTTTTATGGTCGCCATCTTTTGTAAAAGAGCTATACAGGCTGCTGGAACCAATCTACAATCGCCATTTTGTGTTTTATGGCCGCCATCTTTTGTAAAACAGCTATACAGGCTGCTGGAACCATTCTGCAGCCGCCATTTTAAGTCCTATAGCAGCCATCTTTTCTATAACAGCTATAAAAGCTGCTGAAGCCAGTCTACAGCTGCCATTTTGACTCTTATAGCCGCCATCCTTTATATAACGGCTATACAAGCTACTCGCACCATTCTGCAGCCGCCATTTTGAGTATTATAACCGCCATTCTTTATATAACAGCTTCACAAGCTACTGGAACCATTCTATAGTCGCCATTTTGTGTCTTATAGCCGCTACTCTTTATATAACAGCTATACAGGCTGCTGGAACCATTCTGCAGCCGCCATTTTGAGTCCTTTAGCCGCTATCTTTTATATAACAGCTACACAAGGTACTGGAACCATGCTACAGTCGCCATTTTGTGTTTTATGGCCGCCATCTTTTGTAAAAGAGCTATACAGGCTGCTGGAACCAATCTACAGTCGTCATTTTGTGTTCTATGGCCGCTATTCTTTATATAACAGCTATACAGGCTGCTGGAACCAATCTACAGTCGCCATTTTGTGTTTTATGGCCGCCATCTTTTGTAAAACAGCTATACAGGCTGCTGGAACCATTCTGCAGCCGCCATTTTGAGTCTTATAGCCGCTATCTTTTATATAACAGCTACACAAGGTACTGGAACCATGCTACAGTCGCCATTTTGTGTTTTATGGTGGCCATCTTTTGTAAAAGAGCTATACAGGCTGCTGGAACCAATCTACAATCGCCATTTTGTGTTTTATGGCCGCCATCTTTTGTAAAACAGCTATACAGGCTGCTGGAACCATTCTACAGCCGCCATTTTAAGTCCTATAGCAGCCATTTTTTATATAACAGCTATACAAGCTGCTGAAGCCAGTCCTCAGATGTCATTTTGAGTCTTATAGCCGCCATCCTTTATATAACAGCGACACAAGCTACTGGAACCATTCTGCAGCCGCCATTTTGTGTCTTATAAGCGCCATTCTTTATATAACAGCTACACAAGGTACTGGAACCATACTACAGTCGCCATTTTGTGTCTTTTGCACGCCATCTTTTGTAAAAGAGCTATACAGGCTGCTGGAATCATTCGACAGCCGCCATTTTGGCCGCTATTCCTTAAATAACAGCTATACAAGCTGCTGAAGCCAGTCTACAGCCGCCATTTTCACTCTTATAGCCGCAGTCCTTTATATAACATCTACACAAGCTACTGGAGCCGTTCTACAGTCGCCATTTTGAGTCTTATAACTGCCATTCTTTATATTACAGCTACACAAGCTACTGGAGCCATTCTACAGTCGCATTTTGTGTTTTATGGCCGCCATCCTTTATATAACAGCGACACAAGCTACTGGAACCATTCTGCAGCCGCCATTTTGTGTCTTATAAGCGCCATTCTTTATATAACAGCTACACAAGGTACTGGAACCATACTACAGTCGCCATTTTGTGTCTTTTGCCCGCCATCTTTTGTAAAAGAGCTATACAGGCTGCTCGAACCATTCTACAGCTGCCATTTTGTGTCCTATGGCCGCTATTCTTTATATAACGGCTATACAGGCTGCTGGAACCATTCTACAGCCGCCATTTTAGATCCTATAGCAGCCATTTTGTATATAACAGCTATACAAGCTGCTGAAGCCAGTCTTCAGCCGCCATTTTGAATCTTATAGCCGCAATCCTTTATATAACAGCTACACAAGCTACTGGAGCCGTTCTACAGTCGCCATTTTGAGTCTTATAACTGCCATTCTTTATATAACAGCTACACAAGGTACTGGAACCATTCTACAGTCGCCATTTTGTGTTTTATGGCCGCCATCTTTTGTAAAAGAGCTATACAAGCTGCTGGAACCATTCTGCATCCGCCATTTTTAGTCTTATAACCGCCATTCTTTATATGACAGCTACACAAGCTACTGGAGCCATTCTACAGTCGCCATTTTGTGTCTTTTGCCCGCCATCCAATTCTTTATATAACAGCTATACAAGCTGCTGAAGCCAGTCTTCAGCCGCCATTTTGACTCTTATAGCCGCAATCCTTTATATAACAGCTACACAAGCTACTGGAGCCGTTCTACAGTCGCCATTTTGAGTCTTATAACTGCCATTCTTTATATAACAGCTATACAAGGTTCTGGAACCATTCTACAGTCGCCATTTTTAGTCCTTTAACCGCCATTCTTTATATAACAGCTACACAAGCTACTGGAGCCATTCTACAGTCGCCATTTTGTGTCTTTTGCCCGCCATCTTTTTTATAACAGCTTCACAAGCTACTGGAACCATTCTGCAGCCGCCATTTTGTGTCTGCTGGAACCAATCTACCGTCGTCATTTTGAATTTTTTGGCTGCCATCTTTTGTAAAACAGCTATACAGGCTGCTGGAACCATTCTACAGCCGCCATTTTAAGTCCTATAGCAGCCATTTTTTATATAACAGCTATACAAGCTGCTGAAGCCAGTCTTCAGCCGCCATTTTGACTCTTATAGCCGCCATCCTTAATATAACAGCGACACAAGCTACTGGAACCATTCTGCAGCCGCCATTTTGTGTCTTATAACCGCCATTCTTTATATAACAGCTACACAAGGTACTGGAACCATGCTACAGTCGCCATTTTGTGTTTTATGGCCGCCATCTTTTGTAAAAGAGCTATACAGGCTGCTGGAACCATTCTACAGCCGCCATTTTGTGTCCTATTGTCGCTATTCTTTATATAACAGCTATACAAGCTGCTGAAGCGAGTCTTCAGCCGCCATTTTGACTCTTATAGCCGCAATCTTTTATATAACAGCTACACAAGCTAGTGGAGCCGCTCTACAGTCGCCATTTTGAGTCTTATAACCGCCATTCTTTATATAACAGCTACACAAGGTACTGGAACCATTCTACAGTCGCCATTTTGTGTTTTATGGCCGCCATCTTTTGTAAAAGAGCTATACAGGCTGCTGGAACCATTCTACAGCCGCCATTTTAAGTCCTATAGCAGCCATCTTTTATATAACAGCTATACAAGCTGCTGAAGCTAGTCTACAGCCGCCATTTTGACTCTTATAGCCGCCATCCTTTATATAACGGCTATACAAGCTACTGGCCCCATTCTGCAGCCGCCATTTTGAGTCTTATAACCGCCATTCTTTATATAACAGCTACACAAGCTACTGGAACCATTCTATAGTCGCCATTTAGTGTCTTACAGCCGCTACTCTTTATATAACAGCTATACAGGCTGTTGGAAACTTTCTACAGCCGCCATTTTAGGTCCTATAGCAGCCATCTTTTATATAACAGCTATACAAGCTGCTGAAGCCAGTCTTCAGCCGCCATTTTGACTCTTATAGCCGCCATCCTTTATATAACAGCGACACAAGCTACTGGAACCATTCTGCAGCCGCCATTTTGTGTCTTATAACCGCCATTCTTTATATAACAGCTACACAAGGTACTGGAACCATGCTACAGTCGCCATTTTGTGTCTTTTGCCCGCCATCCAATTCTTTATATAACAGCTATACAAGCTGCTGAAGCCAGTCTTCAGCCGTCATTTTGACTCTTATAGCCGCAATCCTTTATATAACAGCTACACAAGCTACTGGAACCATTCTATAGTCGCCATTTTGTGTCTTATAACCGCCATTCTTTACATAACAGCTATACAGGCTGCTGAAACCAATCTACAGTCGCCATTTTGTGTTTTATGGCCGCCATCTTTTGTAAAACAGCTATACAGGCTGCTGAAGCTAGTCTACATCCGCCATTTTGACTCTTATAGCTGCCATCCTTTATATAACGGCTATACAAGCTACTGGCCCCATTCTGCAGCCGCCATTTTGAGTCTTATAACCGCCATTCTTTATCTAACAGCTACACAAGCTACTGGAACCATTCTATAGTCGCCATTTAGTGTCTTACAGCCGCTACTCTTTATATAACAGCTTTACAGGCTGTTGGAATCTTTCTACAGCCGCCATTTTAGGTTCTATAGCAGCCATCTTTTATATAACAGCTATACAAGCTGCTGAAGCCAGTCTTCAGCCGCCATTTTGACTCTTATAGCCGCCATCCTTTATATAACAGCGACACAAGCTACTGGAACCATTCTGCAGCCGCCATTTTGTGTCTTATAACCGCCATTCTTTATATAACAGCTACACAAGGTACTGGAACCATGCTACAGTCGCCATTTTGTGTTTTATGGCCGCCATCTTTTGTAAAAGAGCTATACAGGCTGCTGGAACCATTCTACAGCCACCATTTTGTGTTCTATGGCCGCTATTCTTTATATAACAGCTATACAGGGTGCTGGCACCATTCTACAGCCGCCATTTTAGGTCCTATAGCAGCCATCTTTTATATAACAGCTATACAAGCTGCTGAAGCCAGTCTACAGCCGCCATTTTGACTTTTATAGCCGCCATCCTTTATATAACGGCTATACAAGCTACTCGCACCATTCTGCAGCCGCCATTTTGAGTCTAATAACCGCCATTCTTTATATAACAGCTTCACAAGCTACTGGAACCATTCTATAGTCGGCATTTTGTGTCTTATAGCCGCTAATCTTTATATAACAGCTATACAGGCTGCTCGAACCAATCTACAGTCGTCTCTTTGTATTTTATGGCTGCCATCTTTTGTAAAACAGCTATACAGGCTGCTGGAACCATTCTACACCCGCCACTTTGTGTCCTATGGCCGCTATTCTTTATATAACGGCAATACAAGCTGCTGAAGCCAGTCTACAGCCGCCATTTTGACTCTTATAGCCGCCATTCTTTAAATAACGGCTATACAAGCTACTTGCGCCATTCTGCAGCCGCCATTTTATTTCTTATAACCGCCATTCTTTATATAACAGCTACACAAGGTACTGGAACCATGCTACAGTCGCCATTTTGTGTTTTATGGCCGCCATCTTTTGTAAAAGAGCAAAACAGGCTGGTGGAACCATTCTACAGCCGCCATTTTGTGTCCTATGGCCGCTATTCTTTATATAACAGCTATACAAGCTGCTGAAGCCAGTCTTCAGCCGCCTTTTTGACTCTCCGCAATCCTTTATATAACATCTTTTTTATAACAGCTTCACAAGCTACTGGAACCATTCTGCAGCCGCCATTTTGTGTCTTATAATCGCCATTCTTTATATAACAGCTAGCCTATATAGCTGCCATTTTGACTCTTATAGCCGCCACCCTTTATATAACAGCTACACAAGCTACTGGAACCATTCTGCAGCCGCCATTTTGTGTCTTATAACCGCCATTCTTTATATAACAGCTACACAAGCTACTGGAACCAATATACAGTCCTCATTTTGTATTTTATGGCTGCCATCTTTTGTAAAATAGCTATACAGGCTGCTGGAACCATTCTGCAACCGCCATTTTGAGTTTATAGCCGCTATCTTTTATATAACAGCTACGCGAGCGACTGGAGCCATTCTACAGTCGCCATTTTGTGTCTTTTGCCCGCCATCATTTTTATAACAGCTATACAGGCTACTGGAACCATTCTACAGTCGCCATTTAGTGTCTTATGGCCACCATCTTTTGTAAAACAGCTATACAGGCTGCTGAAACCATTCTACAGCCGCCGTGTTGGGTATTATAGCCGACATATGGAACCATTCTACAGCTGCCATTTTTAGTTTTATAGCCGCCATCTTTTATATAACAGCTACTCAAGCTACTGGACCCGTTCTACAGTCGCCATTTTGAGTCTTATAATCGCCATTCTTTATATAACAGCTACAAAAGGTACTGGAACCATTCTACAGTCGCCATTTTGTGTTTTATGGCTGCCATCTTTTGTAAAAGAGCTATACAGGCTGCTGGAACCATTCTATAGTCGCCATTTAGTGTCTTACAGCCGCTACTCTTTATATAACAGCTATACAGGCTGCTGGAAACATTCTACAGCCGCCATTTTGTGTCTTATAACCGCCATTCTTTATATAACAGCTACACAAGGTACTGGAACCATGCTACAGTCGCCATTTTGTGTTTTATGGCCGCCATCTTTTGTAAAAGAGCTATGCAGGCTGCTGGAACCATTCTACAGCCGCCATTTTGTGTCCTATAGCCGCTATTCTTTATATAACGGCTATACAAGCTGCTGAAGCCAGTCTTCAGCCGCCATTTTGACTCTTATAGCCGCCATCCTTTATATAACAGCGACACAAGCTACTGGATCCATTCTGCAGCCGCCATTTTGTGTCTTATAACCGCCATTCTTTATATAACAGCTACACAAGGTACTGGAACCATGCTACAGTCGCCATTTTGTGTTTTATGGCCGCCATCTTTTGTAAAAGAGCTATGCAGGCTGCTGGAACCATTCTACAGCCGCCATTTTGTGTCCTATGGCCGCTATTCTTTATATAACAGCTATACAGGCTGCTGGAACCATTCCACAGCCGCCATTTTGAGTCTATTAGCCCCTATCCTTTATATAACAGAAATACATGCTGCTGGAACCATTTTACAAGATATACTTTAAGTCTTATAGTCACAATCCTTTATATAGCGGCCAGCCAAGCTGCTGGAACCACAGCCGCCATTTTGAGTCAATGAGTTGCCATTCTTTATATAACAGCTATTCAAGCTGGTGGAACCATTCTACAGCCGCCATTTTGAGTCTTATAGCTGTCTTCTGGAACCATTTTACAGCCGCCATTTTGAGTCTTATAGCCGCCTCCCTTTATATAGGAACCATTCAAGCTGCCAGAACCATTCTACAGCCGCCATATTAAGTCATTCTTTATATAACAGCTATACAAGCTGCTGGAGCCATTTTACAGCCGCCATTTTCTATCTTATAACCATTCTACAACCGCCATTTCGAGTCTTTTAGCCGACATTCTTTATATAACAGCCATTCAAGCTGGTGAAACCATTCTACAGCCGCCATTTTGAGTCTTATAGCTGTCTTCAGGAACCATTTTACAGCTGCCATTTTGAGTCTTATAGCCGCCTCCCTTTATATAGGAACCATTCAAGCTGCCGGAACCTTTCTACAGCCGCCATATTAAGTCATTCTTTATATAACAGCTATACAAGCTGCTGGAGCCATTTTACAGCCGCCATTTTGTGTCTTATAACCATTCTACAGCCGCCATTTTGAGTCTTATAGCCGCCATCTTTTACATAACAGCTATACAAACTGCTGAAGCCATTCTACAACAGATATTTTAAGTCTATTAGCCGCCATCCTTTATATAACAGCTATTCAAGGTGCTGAAGCCATTTTGAGTCTTAAAGCTGTCATCTGGAACCATTCTACAGCCGCCATTTTGAGTCTTATAGCCGCCACCCTTTATATAGGAACTATTCAAGCTGCCGGAACCATTCTACGGACGCCATTTTGAGTCTCATAACAATTCTACAGCCGCAATTTTGAGTCTTTTAGCCGACATCCTTTATATAACAGCCATTCAAGCTGCTGAAACCATTCTACAGACGCCATTTTAAGTCATTTTTTATGCAACATCCCTTGAAGCTGCTGAAACCATTTTAAGTATTATAGCCGCCATTCTATATTTAACAACCATTCAAGCTGCTAGAACCATTCTGCAGCCGCCATTTTGAGTCTTATAGCTGTCATCTGGTACCATTTTACAGCCGCCATTTTAAGTCTTATAGCTGTCATCTGAAACCATTTTACTGCCCCCATTTTGAGTCTTATAGTCGCCTCCCTTTATATAAGAACCATTCAAGCTGCTGGAGCCATTATACAGCTGTCTTTTTCAGAGTATTAGCCGCCATCCTTTATATAACAGCTATACAAGGTGCTGGAACCATTCTAACGCCGCCATTTTGAGTCTTATAGCCGCCATCTTTTACATAACAGCTATACAAACTGCTGAAGCCATTCTACAATAGATATTTTAAGTCTTAAAGCCACCATCCTTTATATAGCAGCCATCCAAGCTGTAGGAACCATTCTACAGCTGCCATTTTGAGTCTTATAGCTGTCATCTGGAACCATTCTACAGCCGCCATTTTGAGTCTTATAGCCCCCACCCTTTATATAGGAACTATTCAAGATGCCGGAACCATTCTACGGACGCCATTTTGAGTCTTATAACAATTCTACAGCCGCAATTTTGAGTCTTTTAGCCGACATCCTTTATATAACCTGCTGAAACCATTCTACAGACGCCATTTTAAGTAATTTTTTATGCACCATCCCTTGAATCTGCTGAAACCATTGTACGCCATTTTGAGTCTATTAGCCGCTATCCTTTATTAAACAGTACTACATGCTGCTGAAACCATTTTACGGACGCAATTTTGAGTTTTATAACTGCCATCCTTTATATACCAGCCATTCAAGCAACTGGATCCATTCTACAGCCGCAAATATACAGCAGCCATCCATTATGTAACACTTATACAAGCTGCTGGAACCATTCTACAGCCGTCATTTTAGATTTATTTGCCGACATCCTTTATATAACAGCTTTACAAGGTGCTGGAACCATTCTAAAGCCTCCATTTTGAGTATTTTAGCCGCCATCTTTTACATAACTGCTATACAAACTGCTGAAACCATTCTACAACAGTTATTTTAAGTCTTATAGCCACCATCCTTTATATAGCAGCCATACAAGCTGCTGAAACCATTCTACAGGCACCATTTTGAGTCTTACAGCCGCCATCTTTTACATAACAGGTACACAAACTGCTGAAGCCATTTTACAACAGATATTTTAAGTCTTACAGCCACCATCCTTTATATAGCAGCCATACAATCTGCTGAAACCATTCTACAGACGCCATTTTAAGTCATTTTTTATGCAACATCCCTTGAATCTGCTGAAACCATTGTATGCCATTTTGAGTCTATAAGCCGCTATCCTTTATTAAACAGTACTACATGCTGCTGGAACCATTCTACAGACGCCATTTTGAGTTTTATAACTGCCATCCTTTATATACCAGCCATTCAAGCTGCTGGAACCATTCTACAGCCGTCATTTTAGATCTATTTGCCGCCATCCTTTATTAAACAGCTTTACAAGGTGCTGGAACCATTCTAAAGCCTCCATTTTGCGTATTTTAGCCGCCATCTTTTACATAACTGCTATACAAACTGCTGAAACCATTCAACAACAGTTATTTTAAGTCTTATAGCCACCATCCTTTATATAGCAGATATACAAGCTGCTGAAACCATTCTACAGGCGCCATTTTAAGTCTTATAGCCGCCACTCTTTATATAGGAACCATTCAAGCTGCCGGAACCATTCTACAGCCGCTATTTTGAGTCTATTTGCCGCTATCCTATATATAACAGAAATACATGCTGCTGGAACCATTCTAAAAGATATACTTTAAGTCTTATAGTCACAAGTTATATAGCGGCCAGCCAAGCTGTTGCCATTCTTTATATAACAGCCATTCAAGCTGGTGGAACCATTCTACAGCCGCCATTTTGAGTCATTCTTTATATAACAGCTATACAAGCTGCTGGAGCCATTTGACAGCCGCCATTTTGATTCTTATAACCATTCTACAGACGCAATTTTCAGTCTTTTAGCCGACATCCTTCATATAACAGCCATTCAAGCTGCTGGAATCATTTTACAGCCGCCATTTTGAGTCTATTAGCCCCTATCCTTTATATAACAGAAATACATGCTGCTGGAACCATTTTACAAGATATACTTTAAGTCTTATAGTCACAATCCTTTATATAGCGGCCAGCCAAGCTGCTGGAACCACAGCCGCCATTTTGAGTCTATGAGTTTCCATTCTTTATATAACAGCCATTCAAGCTGGTGGAACCATTCTACAGCCGCCATTTTGAGTCTTATAGCTGTCTTCTGGAACCATTTTACAGCTGCCATTTTGGGTCTTATAGCCGCCTCCCTTTATATAGGAACCATTCAACCTGTCGGAACCTTTCTACAGCCGCCATATTAAGTCATTCTTTATATAACAGCTATACAAGCTGCTGGAGCCATTTTACAGCCGCCATTTTGTGTCTTATAACCATTCTACAGCCGCCATTTTGAGTCTTATAGCCGCCATCTTTTACATAACAGCTATACAAACTGCTGAAGCCATTCTACATCAGATATTTTAAGTCTATTAGCCGCCATCCTTTACATAACAGCTATTCAAGGTGCTGAAACCATTTTGAGTCTTAAAGCTGTCATCTGGAACCATTCTACAGCCGCCATTTTGAGTCTTATAGCCGCCACCCTTTATATAGGAACCATTCGAGCTGCTGGAACCATTTTACAGCCGACATTTTTATTCTTATAACCATTCTACAGCCGCCATATTAAGTCATTCTTTATATAACAGCTATACAAGCTGCTGGAGCCATTTGACAGCCGCCATTTTGATTCTTATAACCATTCTACAGACGCAATTTTCAGTCTTTTAGCCGACATCCTTCATATAACAGCCATTCAAGCTGCTGGAATCATTTTACAGCCGCCATTTTGAGTCTATTAGCCCCTATCCTTTATATAACAGAAATACATGCTGCTGGAACCATTTTACAAGATATACTTTAAGTCTTATAGTCACAATCCTTTATATAGCGGCCAGCCAAGCTGCTGGAACCACAGCCGCCATTCTACAGCTGTCTTTTTAAGAGTATTAGCCGCCATCCTTTATATAACAGCTATACAAGGTGCTGGAACCATTCTAAAGCCGCCATTTTGAGTCTTATAGCCGCCATCTTTTACATAACAGCTATACAAACTGCTGAAGCCATTCTACAATAGATATTTTAAGTCTTAAAGCCACCATCCTTTATATAGCAGCCATCCAAGCTGTTGGAACCATTCTACAGCTGCCATTTTGAGTCTTATAGCTGTCATCTGGAACCATTCTACAGCCGCCATTTTGAGTCTTATAGCCGCCACCCTTTATATAGGAACCATTCAGTCTGCCGGAACCATTTTACAGCCGCCATTTTGTGTCTTATAACCATTCTACAGCCGCCATTTTGAGTTTTTTAGCCGACATTCTTTATATAACAGCCATTCAAGCTGGTGGAACCATTCTACAGCCGCCATTTTGAGTTTTATAACTAACTTCTGGAACCATTTTACAGCCGTCATTTTGAGTCTTATAGCCGCCTCCCCTTACATAGGAACCATTAAAACTGCTGGAACCATTCTACAGCCGCCATTTTGAGTCTTATAGCTGTCATCTGGAACCATTTTACAGCCGCCATTTTGAGTCTTAAAGCCGTCTCCCTTTACATAGGAACCATTCAAGCTGCTGGAACCATTATACAGCCGCCATTTTGAGTTTTGTAACTGCCATCCTTTATATACCAGCCATTCAAGCTGCTGGAACCATTCCACAGCTTACATTTTAAGAGTATTAGCAGCCATTTTGAGTCTTATAGCTGTCATCTGGTACCATTCTACAGCTGCCATTTTGAGTCTTATAGCCGCCACCCTTTATATAGGATCCATTCAAGCTGCTGGAATCATTCTACAGCAGCCATTTTAAGTCATTCTTTATGCAACATCCCTTGATGCTGCTGAAACCATTTTGAGTCTTATAGCCGCCATTCTATATTTCACTACCATTCAAGCTGCTGGAACCATTCAACAGCCTCCATTTTGAGTCTTATAGCTGTCATCTGGAACCATTTTACAGCCGCCATTTTGAGTCTTATAGCCGCCTCCCTTTATATAGGAACTATTCAATCTGCCGGAACCATTTTACAGCCGCCATTTTGTGTCTTATAACCATTCTACAGCCGCCATTTTGAGTTTTTTAGCCGACATTCTTTATATAACAGCCATTTAAGCTGGTGGAACCATTCTACAGCCGCCATTTTGAGTTTTATAGCTAACTTCTGGAACCATTTTACAGCCGTCATTTTGAGTCTTATAGCCGCCTCCCTTTATATAGGAACCATTAAAACTGCTGGAACCATTCTACAGCCGCCATTTTGAGTCTTATAGCTGTCATCTGGAACCATTGTACAGGCGCCATTTTGAGTCTTATAACTGCCATCCTCTATATACCAGACATTCAAGCTGCTGGAACCATTCCACAGCTTACATTTTAAGAGTATTAGCAGCCATTTTGAGTTTTATATCTGTCATCTGGAACCATTCTACAGCCGCCATTTTGAGTCTTATAGCCGCCACCCTTTATATAGGAACCATTCAATCTGCCGGAACCATTTTACAGCCGCCATTTTGTGTCTTATAACCATTCTACAGCCGCCATTTTGAGTTTTTTAGCCGACATTCTTTATATAACAGCCATTCAAGCTGGTGGAACCATTCTACAGCCGCCATTTTAAGTTTTATGGCTAACTTCTGGAACCATTTTACAGCCGTCATTTTGAGTCTTATAGCCGCCTCCCTTTACATAGGAACCATTAAAACTGCTGGAACCATTCTACAGCCGCCATTTTGAGTCTTATAGCTGTCATCTGGAACCATTTTACAGCCGCCATTTTGAGTCTTATAGCCGCCTCCCTTTATATAGGAACCATTCAAGCTGCTGGAACCATTATACAGCCGCCATTTTGAGTTTTGTAACTGCCATCCTTTATATACCAGCCATTCAAGCTGCTGGATCCGTTCTACAGCCGCCAATATACAGCAGCCATCCGTTATATAACAGCTATACAAGCTGCTGGAACCATTCCACAGCCGCCATTTTGAGTCTTATAGCCGCCACCCTTTATATAGGAACCATTCGAGCTGCTGGAACCATTCTACCGCCGCCATTTTGAGTTTTATAACTGCCATCCTTTATATACCAGCCATTCAAGCAACTGGATCCATTCTACAGCCGCAAATATACAGCAGCCATCCATTATGTAACACTTATACAAGCTGCTGGAACCATTCTACAGCCGTCATTTTAGATTTATTTGCCGACATCCTTTATATAACAGCTTTACAAGGTGCTGGAACCATTCTAAAGCCTCCATTTTGAGTATTTTAGCCGCCATCTTTTACATAACTGCTATACAAACTGCTGAAACCATTCTACAACAGTTATTTTAAGTCTTATAGCCACCATCCTTTATATAGCAGCCATACAAGCTGCTGAAACCATTCTACAGGCACCATTTTGAGTCTTACAGCCGCCATCTTTTACATAACAGCTACACAAACTGCTGAAGCCATTCTACAACAGATATTTTAAGTCTTACAGCCACCATCCTTTATATAGCAGCCATACAATCTGCTGAAACCATTCTACAGACGCCATTTTAAGTCATTCTTTATGCAACATCCCTTGAATCTGCTGAAACCATTGTATGCCATTTTGAGTCTATAAGCCGCTATCCTTTATTAAACAGTACTACATGCTGCTGGAACCATTCTACAGACGCCATTTTGAGTTTTATAACTGCCATCCTTTATATACCAGCCATTCAAGCTGCTGGAACCATTCTACAGCCGTCATTTTAGATCTATTTGCCGACATCCTTTATTAAACAGCTTTACAAGGTGCTGGAACCATTCTAAAGCCTCCATTTTGCGTATTTTAGCCGCCATCTTTTACATAACTGCTATACAAACTGCTGAAACCATTCTACAACAGTTATTTTAAGTCTTATAGCCACCATCCTTTATATAGCAGATATACAAGCTGCTGAAACCATTCTACAGGCGCCATTTTAAGTCTTATAGCCGCCACTCTTTATATAGGAACCATTCAAGCTGCCGGAACCATTCTACAGCCGCTATTTTGAGTCTATTTGCCGCTATCCTATATATAACAGAAATACATGCTGCTGGAACCATTCTAAAAGATATACTTTAAGTCTTATAGTCACAAGTTATATAGCGGCCAGCCAAGCTGCTGGAACCACAGCCGCCATTTTGAGTCTATGAGTTGCCATTCTTTATATAACAGCCATTCAAGCTGGTGGAACCATTCTACAGCCGCCATTTTGAGTTTTATAGCTGTCTTCTGGAACCATTTTACAGCCGATATTTTTATTCTTATAACCATTCTACAGACGCAATTTTCAGTCTTTTAGCCGACATCCTTTATATAACAGCCATTCAAGCTGCTGGAACCATTTTACAGCCGCCATTTTGAGTCTATTAGCCCCTATCCTTTATATAACAGAAAAACATGCTGCTGGAACCATATTACAAGATATACTTTAAGTCTTATAGTCACAATCCTGTATATAGCGGCCAGCCATCCTACAGCCGCCGTCATTTTGAGTTTTATAGCCGCCTCCCTTTATATAAGAACCGTTCAACCGTTCCATATTAAGTCATTCTTTATATAACAGCTATACAAGCTGCTGGAGCCATTTGACAGCCGCCATTTTGATTCTTATAACCATTCTACAGACGCAATTTTCAGTCTTTTAGCCGACATCCTTCATTAAACAGCCATTCAAGCTGCTGGAATCATTTTACAGCCGCCATTTTGAGTCTATTAGCCCTATCCTTTATATAACAGAAATACATGCTGCTGGAACCATTTTACAAGATATACTTTAAGTCTTATAGTCACAGTCCTTTATATAGCGGCCAGCCAAGCTGCTGGAACCACAGCCGCCATTTTGAGTCTATGAGTTTCCATTCTTTATATAACAGCCATTCAAGCTGGTGGAACCATTCTACAGCCGCCATTTTGAGTCTTATAGCTGTCTTCTGGAACCATTTTACAGCTGCCATTTTGGGTCTTATAGCCGCCTCCCTTTATATAGGAACCATTCAACCTGCCGGAACCTTTCTACAGCCGCCATATTAAGTCATTCTTTATATAACAGCTATACAAGCTGCTGGAGCCATTTTACAGCCGCCATTTTGTGTCTTATAACCATTCTACAGCCGCCGTTTTGAGTCTTATAGCCGCCATCTTTTACATAACAGCTATACAAACTGCTGAAGCCATTCTACATCAGATATTTTAAGTCTATTAGCCGCCATTCTTTACATAACAGCTATTCAAGGTGCTGAAACCATTTTGAGTCTTAAAGCTGTCATCTGGAACCATTCTACAGCCGCCATTTTGAGTCTTATAGCCGCCACCTTTTATATAGGAACCATTCGAGCTGCTGGAACCATTCTACAGCAACCATTTTAATTCATTCTTTATGCAACATCCCTTGAAGCTGCTGAAACCATTTTGAGTATTATAGCCGCCATTCTATATTTAACAACCATTCAAGCTGCTAGAACCATTCTGCAGCCGCCATTTTGAGTCTTATAGCTTTCATCTGGAACCAATTTACAGCCGCCATTTTGAGTGTTATAGCCGCCTCCCTTTATATAGGAACCATTCAAGCTGCTGGAACCATTCTACAGCTGTCTTTTTAAGAGTATTAGCCGCCATCCTTTATATAACAGCTATACAAGGTGCTGGAACCATTCTAAAGCCGCCATTTTGAGTCTTATAGCCGCCATCTTTTACATAACAGCTATACAAACTGCTGAAGCCATTCTACAATAGATATTTTAAGTCTTAAAGCCACCATCCTTTATATAGCAGCCATCCAAGCTGTTGGAACCATTCTACAGCTGCCATTTTGAGTCTAATAGCTGTCATCTGGAACCATTCTACAGCCGCCATTTTGAGTCTTATAGCCGCCACCCTTTATATAGGAACCAATCAGTCTGCCGGAACCATTTTACAGCCGCCATTTTGTGTCTTATAACCATTCTACAGCCGCCATTTTGAGTTTTTTAGCCGACATTCCTTATATAACAGCCTTTCACGCTGGTGGAACCATTCTACAGCCGCCATTTTGAGTTTTATAGCTAACTTCTGGAACCATTTTACAGCCGTCATTTTGAGTCTTATAGCCGCCTCCCTTTACATAGGAACCATTAAAACTGCTGGAACCATTCTACAGCCGCCATTTTGAGTCTTATAGCTGTCATCTGGAACCATTTTACAGCCGCCATTTTGAGTCTTATAGCCGCCTCCCTTTACATAGGAACCATTCAAGCTGCTGGAACCATTATACAGCCGCCATTTTGAGTTTTGTAACTGCCATCCTTTATATACCAGCCATTCAAGCTGCTGGATCCGTTCTACAGCCGCCAATATACAGCAGCCATCCGTTATATAACAGCTATACAAGCTGCTGGAACCATTCCACAGCCGCCATTTTAAGTCTATTAGCCGCCATCCTTTATATAACAGCTATACAAGGTGCTGGAACCATTCTAAAGCCGCCTTTTTGAGTCTTATAGCCCCCATCTTTTACATAACAGCTATACAAGGTGCTGGAACCATTCTAAAGCCGCCATATTAAGTTTTATAGCCGCCATCTTTTACATAACTGCTATACAAACTGCCGAAGCCAACTTACAATAGATATTTTAAGTCTTAAAGCCACCATCCTTTATATAGCAGCCATCCAAGCTGTTGGAACCAATTTACAGCTGCCATTTTGAGTTTTATAGCTGTCATCTGGAACCTTTCTACTGCCGCCATTTTGAGTCTTATAACTGCCATCCTCTATATACCAGACATTCAAGCTGCTGGAACCATTCCACAGCTTACATTTTAAGAGTATTAGCAGCCATTTTGAGTCTTATAGCTGTCATCTGGAACCATTCTACAGCTGCCATTTTGAGTCTTATAGCCGCCACCCTTTATATAGGATCCATTCAAGCTGCTGGAATCATTCTACAGCAGCCATTTTAAGTCATTCTTTATGCAACATCCCTTGAAGCTGCTGAAACCATTTTGAGTCTTATAGCCGCCATTCTATATTTCACTACCATTCAAGCTGCTGGAACCATTCAACAGCCTCCATTTTGAGTCTTATAGCTGTCGTCTGGAACCATTTTACAGCCGCCATTTTGAGTCTTATAGCCGCCTCCCTTTATATACGAACCATTCAATCTGCTGGAGTCATTCTACAGCCGCCATTTTGTGTCTTATAACCATTCTACAGCCGCCATTTTGAGTTTTTTAGCCGACATTCTTTATATAACAGCCATTCAAGCTGGTGGAACCATTCTACAGCCGCCATTTTGAGTTTTATAGCTAACTTCTGGAACCATTTTACAGCCGTCATTTTGAGTCTTATAGCCGCCTCCCTTTACATAGGAACCATTAAAACTACTGGAACCATTCTACAGCCGCCATTTTGAGTCTTATAGCTGTCATCTGGAACCATTTTACAGCCGCCATTTTGAGTCTTATAGCCGCCTCCCTTTATATAGGAACCATTCAATCTGCCGGAACCATTTTACAGCCGCCATTTTGTGTCTTATAACCATTCTATAGCCGCCATTTTGAGTTTTTTAGCCGACATTCTTTATATAACAGCCATTCAAGCTGGTGGAACCATTCTACAGCCGCCATTTTGAGTTTTATAGCTAACTTCTGGAACCATTTTACAGCCGTCATTTTGAGTCTTATAGCCGCCTCCCTTTACATAGGAACCATTAAAACTGCTGGAACCATTCTACAGCCGCCATTTTGAGTCTTATAGCTGTCATCTGGAACCATTGTACAGGCGCCATTTTGAGTCTTATAACTGCCATCCTCTATATACCAGACATTCAAGCTGCTGGAACCATTCCACAGCTTACATTTTAAGAGTATTAGCAGCCATTTTGAGTTTTATATCTGTCATCTGGAACCATTCTACAGCCGCCATTTTGAGTCTTATAGCCGCCACCCTTTATATAGGAACCATTCAATCTGCCGGAACCATTTTACAGCCGCCATTTTGAGTTTTATGGCTAAATTCTGGAACCATTTTACAGCCGTCATTTTGAGTCTTATAGCCGCCTCCCTTTACATAGGAACCATTAAAACTGCTGGAACCATTCTACAGCCGCCATTTTGAGTCTTATAGCTGTCATCTGGAACCATTTTACAGCCGCCATTTTGAGTCTTATAGCCGCCTCCCTTTATATAGGAACCATTCAAGCTGCTGGAACCATTATACAGCCGCCATTTTGAGTTTTGTAACTGCCATCCTTTATATACCAGCCATTCAAGCTGCTGGATCCGTTCTACAGCCGCCAATATACAGCAGCCATCCGTTATATAACAGCTATACAAGCTGCTGGAACCATTCCACAGCCGCCATTTTAAGTCTATTAGCCGCCATCCTTTATATAACAGCTATACAAGGTGCTGGAACCATTCTAAAGCCGCCTTTTTGAGTCTTATAGCCCCCATCTTTTACATAACAGCTATACAAGGTGCTGGAACCATTCTAAAGCCGCCATTTTAAGTCTTAAAGCCACCATCCTTTATATAGCAGCCATCCAAGCTGTTGGAACCATTCTACAGCTGCCATTTTGAGTCTTATAGCTGTCATCTGGAACCATTCTACGGCCGCCATTTTGAGTCTTATAACAATTCTACAGCCGCAATTTTGAGTCTTTTAGCCGACATCCTTTATATAACAGCCAATCAAGCTGCTGAAACCATTCTACAGACGCCATTTTAAGTCATTTTTTATGCACCATCCCTTGAATCTGCTAAAACCATTGTACGCCATTTTGAGTCTATTAGCCGCTATCCTTTATTAAACAGTACTACATGCTGCTGAAACCATTTTACGGCCGCAAGTTTGAGTTTTATAACTGCCATCCTTTATATACCAGCCATTCAAGCAACTGGATCCATTCTACAGCCGCAAATATACAGCAGCCGTCCTTTATATAACAGCTCTACAAGCTGCTGGAACCATCCCACAGCCGTCATTTTAAGTCTATAAGCCGCCATCCTTTATATAACAGCTATACAAGGTGCTGGAACCATTCTAAAGCCCTCATTTTGAGTCTAATAGCTGTCATCTGGAACCATTTTACCGCTGGCATTTTGAGTCTTATAGCCGCCACCCTTTATATAGGAACCATTTGAGCTGCCGGAACCATTCTACAGCCGCCATTTTGAGTCTTATAGCTGTCATCTGGAACCATTTAATAGCCGCCATTTTTAGTCTTATAGCCGCCTCCCTTTATAAAGGAACCATTCAAGCTGCTGGAACCATTCTAAAGCCGCCATTTTGAGTTTTATAACTGCCATCCTTTATATACCAGCGATCCAAGCTGCTGGATCCATTCTATAGCCGCCAATATACAGCAGCCATCTTTTATATAACAGCTATAGAAGCTGCTGGAACCATTCTTCAGCCTTCATTTGAAGTCTATTAGCCGCCATCCTTTATATAACAGCAATACAAGGTGCTGGAACCATTCTGAAGCCGCCATTTTAAGTCTTATAGCCGCCATCTTTTACCTAACAGCTATACAAACTGCTGAAGCCATTCTACAGTAGATATTTTAAGTCTTAAAGCCACCATCCTTTATATAGCAGCCATCCAAGCTGTTGGAACCAATTTACAGCTGCCATTTTGAGTTTTATAGCTGTCATCTGGAACCTTTCTACAGCCGCCATTTTGAGTCTTATAACTGCCATCCTCTATATACCAGACATTCAAACTGCTGGAACCATTCCACAGCTGTCATTTTAAGAGTATTAGCAGCCATTTTGAGTCTTATAGCTGTCATCTGGAACCATTCTACAGCTGCCATTTTGAGTCTTATAGCCGCCACCCTTTATATAGGATCCATTCAAGCTGCTGGAACCATTCTACAGCAGCTATTTTAAGTCATTCTTTATGCAACATCCCTTGAAGCTGCTGAAACCATTTTGAGTCTTATAGCCGCCATTCTATATTTCACTACCATTCAAGCTGCTGGAACCATTCAACAGCCTCCATTTTGAGTCTTATAGCTGTCGTCTGGAACCATTTTACAGCCGCCATTTTGAGTCTTATAGCCGCCTCCCTTTATATACGAACCATTCAAGCTGCTGGAACCATTCTACAGCAGCCATTTTAAGTCAATCTTTATGCAACATCCCTTGAAACTGCTGAAACCATTTTGAGTCTTATAGCCGACATCCTTTATATAACAGCCATTCAAGATGCGGGAGCCATTCTACAGCAGCCATTTTAAGTCATTTTTTATGCAACATCCCTTGATGCTGCTGAAACCATTTTGAGTCTTGTAGCCGCCATTCTATATTTAACAACCATTCAAGCTGCTGGAACCATTCTACAGCAGCCATTTTGAGTTTTGTAACTGCCATCCTTTATATACCAGCCATTCAAGCTTCTGAAACCATTCCACAGCCGTAATTTTAAGTCTTTTAGTCGCCATCCTTTATATAACAGCTATACAAGGTGCTGGAACCATTCTAAATAACAGCTATACAAACTGCTGAAGCCATTCTACAACAGATATTTTAAGTCTTATAGCAACCATCCTTTATATAGCAGCCATACAAGCTGCTGAAACCATTCTACAGACGCCATTTTAGGTCATTCTTTATGCAACATCCCTTGAATCTGCAGAAACCATTGTACGCCATTTTGAGTCTATTAGACGCTATTCTTTATTAAACAGTACTACATGCTGCTGGAACCATTCTACAGCTGCCATTTTGAGTTTTATATCTGCCATCTTTTATATACCAGCCATTCAAGCTGCTGAATCCATTCTACAGCCTCCAATATACAGCAGCCATCCTTAAAATAACAGCTATACAAGCTGCTGGAACCATTCCACAGCCGTCATTTTAAGTCTATAAGCCGCCATCCTTTATATAACAGCTATACAAGGAGCTGGAGCCATTCTAAAGCCGCCATTTTGAGTCTTATAACCGCCATCTTTTACATAACAGCTATACAAACTGCTGAAGCCATTCTACAACAGATATTTTAAGGCTTAAAGCCACCATCCTTTATATAGCAGCAATCCAAGCTGTTGAAACCATTCTTCAGCTGCCATTTTGAGTTTTATAGCTGTCATCTGGAACCATTCTACAGCCGCCATTTTCAGTCTTATAGCCGCCACCCTTTATATAAGAACCATTCAAGCTGCTGGAACCATTCTACAGACGCCATTTTGAGTTTTATAACTGCCATCCTCTATATAACAGCCATTCAAGCTGCTGGAACCATTCCACAGCTGTCATTTTAAGAGTATTAGCAGCCATTTTGAGTCTTATAGCTGTCATCTGGAACCATTCTACAGCTGCCATTTTGAGTCTTATAGCCGCCACCCTTTATATAGGATCCATTCAAGCTGCTGGAACCATTCTACAGCAGCCATTTTAAGTCATTTTTATGCAACATCCCTTGATTCTGTTGAAACCATTTTGAGTCTTATAGCCGCCATTCTATATTTAACCACCATTCAAGCTGCTGGAACCATTCTTCAGCTGCCATTTTGAGTTTTATAGCTGTCATCTGGAACCATTCTACAGCCGCCATTTTGAGTCTTATAGCCGCCTCCCTTTATACAGGAACCATTCAAGCTGCTGAAACCATTCTACAGCCGCCATTTTGAGTTTTATAATCGTTTTAGGTCTATTAGCCGCCATCTTTTACATAACAGCTATACAAACTGCTAAAGCTATTCTACAACAGATATTTTAAGTCTTATAGCCACCATCCTTTATATAGCAGCCATACAAGCTGCTGAAACCATTCTAGAGACGCCATTTTAAGTCATTCTTTATGCAACATCCTTTGAATCTGCTGAATCCATTGTACGCCATTTTGAGTCTATTAGCCGCTATCCTTATTTAAACAGTACTACATGCTGCTGGAACCATTCTACAGCCGCCATTATGAGTTTTATAACTGCCATCCTTTATATACCAGCCATTCAAGCTGCTGGATCCATTCTACAGCCTCCAATATACAGCAGTCATCCTTTATATAACAGCTATACAAGCTGCTGGAACTATTCCACAGCCGTCATTTTAAGTCTATTAGCCGCCATCCTTTATATAACAGCTATACAAGGTGCTGGAACCATTCTAAAGCCGCCATTTTGAGTCTTATAGCCACCATCCTTTATATAGCAGCCATACAAGCTGCTGAATCCATTCTACAGACGCCATTTTAAGTCATTCTTTATGCAACATCCCTTGAATCTGCTGAAACCATTGTACGCCATTTTGAGTCTATTAGCCGCTTTCCTTTATATAACAGCTATACAAGCTGCTGGAACCATTCCACAGCCGTCATTTTAAGTCTATTAGCTGCCATCCTTTATATAACAGCTATACAAGGTGCTGGAACCATTATAAAGCCGCCATTTTGAGTCTTATAGCCGCCATCTTTAACAAACCAGCTATACAAACTGCTGAAGCCATTCTACAACAGATATTTTAAGTCTTAAAGCCAGCATCCTTTATGTAGCAGCCATCCAAGCTGCTGGATCCATACTACAGCTGCCATTTTGAGTCTTATAGCTGTCATCTGGAACCATTCTACAGCCGCCATTTTGAGTCTTATAGACGCCACCCTTTATATAGAAACCATTCAAGCTGCCGGAACCATTTTACAGCCGCCATTTTGAGTCTTATAACAATTCTACAGCCGAAATTTTAAGTCTTTTAGCCGACATCCTTTATATAACAGCCTTTCAAGCTGCTGGAACCATTCTACTACAATTTTGAGTCTTATAGCCGCCATTCTATATTTAACAATCATTCAAGCTGCTGGAACCATTCTACAGACGCCATTTTAAGTCATTCTTTATGCAACATCCCTTGAATCTGCTGAAACCGTTGTACGCCAGTTTGAGTCTATTAGCCGCTATCCTTTATTATACAGTACTACATGCTGCTGGAACCATTCTAAAGCCGCCATTTTGATTCGTATAGCCGCCATCTTTTACATAACACCTATACAAACTGCTGAAGCCATTCTACAACAGATATTTTAAGTCTTATAGCCACCATCCTTTATATAGCAGCCATCCAAGCTGCTGGAACCATTATACAGCTGTCATTTTGAGTCTTATAGCTGTCATCTGGAACCATTCTACAGCCGCCATTTTGAGTCTTATAGCCGCCTCCTTTTATATAGGAACCATTCAAGCTGGTGGAACCATTCTACAGCCGCCATTTCGAGTTTTATAAGTGCCATTCTTTATATACCAGCCATTCAATCTGCTGGAACCATTCCACAGCTGTCATTTTAAGAGCATTTGCCGCCATCCTTTATATAACAGCTATACAAGCTGCTGGAACCATTCCACAGCCGTCATTTTAAGTCTATTAGCCGCCATCCTTTATATAACAGCTATACAATGTGCTGGAACCATTCTAAAGCCGCCATTTTGAGTCTTATAGCCGCCATCTTTTACATAACAGCTATACAAACTGCTGAAGCCATTCTACAATAGATATTTTAAGTCTTAAGGCCACCATCCTTTATATATCAGCCATTCTACAACTGCCATTTTGAGTCTTATAGCTGTCATCTGGATCCATTCTACAGCCGCCATTTTGGGTCTTATAGCCGCCATCTGGAACCATTGTACAGGCGCCATTATGAGTTTTATAACTGCCATCCTTTATATACCAGCCATTCAAGCTGCTGGATCCATTCTAAAGCCGCCATTTTGAGTCTTATAGCCGCCATCTTTGACATAACAGCTATACAAACTGCTGAAGCCATTCTACAACAGATATTTAAGGTCTTAAAGCCACCATTTTTTATATAGCAGCCATCCAAGCTGCTGGATCCATTCTAAAGCCGCCATTTTGAGTCTTATAGCCGCCACCCTTTATATAGGAACCATTCAAGCTGCCGGAACAATTCTACAGCCGCCATTTTCAGTCTTATAACAATTCTACAGCCGCAATTTTGAGTCTTTTAGCCGATATCCTTTATATAACAGCCATTCAAGCTGCTGGAACCATTCTACAGCAGTCATTTTAAGCCATTCTTTGTGCAACATCCTTTGAAGATGCTGAAACCATTTTGAGTCTTATAGTCGCCATTCTATATTTAACAACCATTCAAGCTGCTGGAACCATTCTACAGACGCCATTTTAAGTCATTCTTTATGCAACATCCCTTAAATCTGCTGAAACCATTGTACGCCAGTTTGAGTCTATTAGCCGCTATCCTTTATTAAACAGTACTACATGCTGCTGGAACCATTCTACAGCCGCCATTTTAAGTTTTATAACTGCCATCCTTTAAATACCAGCCATTCAAGCTGCTGGATTCATTCTACAGCCGCCAATATACAGCAGCCATCCTTTATATAAAAGCCATACAAGCTGCTGGAACCATTCTACAGCTGCCATTTTGAGTCTTATAGCCGCCATTCTATATTAAACAAACATTCAAGCTGTCGGAACCATTCTACAGCCGCCAATATACAGCAGCCATCTTTTTTATAACAGCTATACAAGCTGCTGGAACCATTCCACAACCGTCATTTTAAGTCTATTAGCCGCCATCCTTTATATAACAGCTATACAAGCTGCTGGAACCATTAAACTGCCGCCGTTTTTAGTCTTATAGCCGCCATTCTTTATGTAACAGCTATACAAGCTGCTGAAACCATTCTACAGCCGCCGTTTTTAGTCATATAGCTGCAATCTTTTATATAATAGCTTAACAGGCTGCTTTAACCATTCTTCAGCCGCCATTTTGAGACTTATATCCGCCATATTTTATATAAAGGCTATAGCAGCTACTGGAACCATTCTACAGCCGCCACATTGATTCTTATAGCCGCCATATTTTATATAACGTCTATAAAGTTTAGTGCAACCATTCTACAGCCGCCATTTTGAGTTTTATAACTGCCAACTTTTATATACCAGCCATTGAAGCTGCTGGAACCATTCTACAGCCGCCAATATACAGCAGCCATCCTTTATATAACAGCTATACAAGCTGCTGGAACCATTCTACAGCCGCCATTTTAAGTCTATTAGCCGCCATCCTTTATATAACAGCTATACAAGGTGCTGGAACCATTCTAAAGCCGCCATTTTGAGTCTTATAGCCGCATCTTTTACATAACAGCTATACAAACTGCTGAAGCCATTCTACAACAGATATTTTAAGTCTTAATGCCACCATCCTTTATATAGCAGCCATCCAAGCTGCTGGAACCATTCTACAGCTGTCATTTTGAGTCTTATAACTGTCATCTGGAACCATTCCACAGCCGCCACTTTGAGTCTTATAGCCGCCTTCCTTTATATACGAACCATTCAAGCTGCTAGAACCATTCTACAGCCGCCATTTTAAGTTTTTTTACTGCCATCCTTTATATACCAGCCATTCAAGCTGCTGGAACCATTCCACAGCTGTCATTTTAAGTTATTCTTTATGCAACATCCCTTGAAGCTGCTGAAACCATTTTGAGTCTTATAGCCGACATCCTTTATATAACAGCCATTCAAGCTGTGGGAATCATTCTACAGCAGCCATTTTAAGTCATTCTTTATGCAACATCCCTTGATGCTGCTGAAACCATTTTGAGTCTTATAGCCGCCATTCTATATTTAACAACCATTCAAGCTGCTGGAACCATTCTACAGACGCCATTTTAAGTCATTCTTTATGCAACATCCCTTAGATCTGCTGAAACCATTGTACGCCAGTTTGAGTCTATTAGCCGCTATCCTTTGTTAAACAGTACTCCATGCTGTTGGAACCATTCTACAGCCGCCATTTTGAGTTTTATAACTGCCATCCTTTATATACCAGCCATTCAAGCTGCTGGATCCATTCTACAGCCGCCAATATACAGTAGCCATCCTTTATATAACAGCTATACAAGCTGCTGGAACCATTCCACAGCCGTCATTTTAAGTCTATTAGCCGCCATCCTTTATATAACAGCTATACAAGGTGCTGGAACCATTCTAAAGCTGCCATTTTGAGTCTTATAGCCGTCATCTTGTACATAACAGCTATACAAACTGCTGAAGCCATTCTACAACAGATATTTTAAGTTTTAATGCCACCATCCTTTATATAGCAGCCATCCAAGCTTCTGGAACCATTCTACAGCTGTCATTTTGAGTCTTATAGCTGTCATCTGGAACCATTCTACAGCCGCCATTTTGAGTCTTATAGCCGCCTCCCTTTATATACGAACCATTCAAGCTGCTAGAACCATTCTACAGCCGCCATTTTGAGTTTTATAACTATATATATATACAGCAGCCATCCTTTATATAACAGCTATACAAGATGCTTGAACCATTCCACTGCCGTCATTTTAAGTCTATTAGACGCCATCCTTTATATAACAGCTATAAAAGGTGCTGGAACCATTCTAAAGCCGCCATTTTGAGTCTTATAGCCGCCATCTTGTACATAACAGCTATACAAACTGCTGAAGCCATTCTACAACAGATATTTTAAGTCTTAATGCCACCATCCTTTATATAGCAGCCATCCAAGCTGCTGGAACCATTCTACAGCTGCCATTTTAAGTCTTATAGCTGTCATCTGGAACCATTCTACAGCCGCCATTTTGAGTCTTATAGCCGCCTCCCTTTATATACGAACCATTCAAGCTGCTAGAACCATTCTACAGCAGCCATTTTGAGTTTTATAAC
Organism: Drosophila paulistorum; assembly: GCA_018152135.1. Classification (NCBI taxonomy): domain Eukaryota; kingdom Metazoa; phylum Arthropoda; class Insecta; order Diptera; family Drosophilidae; genus Drosophila; species Drosophila paulistorum. The sequence goes on along the minus strand of JAECXG010000811.1, from coordinate 241,445 downwards.
TGCCATCCTTTATATACCAGCCATTCAAGCTGCTGGAACCATTCCACAGCTGTCATTTTAAGATTATTTGCCGCCATCCTTTATCTAACAGCTATACAAGCTGCTGGAACCATTCCACAGCCGTCATTTTAAGTCATTCTTCATGCAACATCCCTTGAAGCTGCTGAAACCATTTTGAGTCTTATAGCCGACATCCTTTATATAACAGCCATTCAAGCTGCGGGAACCATTCTACAGCAGCCATTTTAAGTCATTCTTTATGCAACATCCCTTAGATCTGCTGAAACCATTGTACGCCAGTTTGAGTCTATTAGCCGCTATCCATTATTAAACAGTACTACATGCTGCTGGAACCATTCTACAGCCGCCATTTTGAGTTTCATAACTGCCATCCTTTATATACCAGCCATTCAAGCTGTTGGATCCATTCTACAGCCGCCAATATACAGTAGCCATGCTTTATATAACAGCTATACAAGGTGCTGGAACCATTCTAAAGCCGCCATTTTGAGTCTTATAGCCGCACCTTTTACATAACAGCTATACAAACTTCTGAAGCCATTCTACAACAGATATTTTAAGTCTTAATGCCACCATCCTTTATATAGCAGCCATCCAAGCTGCTGGAACCATTCCACAGCTGTCATTTTAAGTCATTCTTTATGCAACATCCCTTGAAGCTGCTGAAACCATTTTGAGTCTTATAGCCGACATCCTTTATATAACAGCCATTCAAGCTGTGGGAATCATTCTACAGCAGCCATTTTAAGTCATTCTTTATGCAACATCCCTTGATGCTGCTGAAACCATTTTGAGTCTTATAGCCGCCATTCTATATTTAACAACCATTCAAGTTGCTGGAACCATTCTACAGACGCCATTTTAAGTCATTCTTTATGCAACATCCCTTATATCTGCTGAAACCATTGTACGCCAGTTTGAGTCTATTAGCCGCTATCCTTTGTTAAACAGTACTCCATGCTGTTGGAACCATTCTACAGCCGCCATTTTGAGTTTTATAACTGCCATCCTTTATATACCAGCCATTCAAGCTGCTGGATCCATTCTACAGCCGCCAATATACAGTAGCCATCCTTTATATAACAGCTATACAAGGTGCTGGAACCATTCTAAAGCCGCCATTTTGAGTCTTATAGCCGCCATCTTGTACATAACAGCTATACAAACTGCTGAAGCCATTCTACAACAGATATTTTAAGTCTTAATGCCACCATCCTTTATATAGAAGCCATCCAAGCTTCTGGAACCATTCTACAGCTGTCATTTTGAGTCTTATAGCTGTCATCTGGAACCATTCTACAGCCGCCATTTTGGGTCTTATAGCCGCCATCTGGAACCATTGTACAGGCGCCATTATGAGTTTTATAACTGCCATCCTTTATATACCAGCCATTCAAGCTGCTGGATCCATTCTACAGCCGCCAATATACAGCAGCCATCCTTTATTTAACAGCTATACAAGGTGCTGGAACCATTCTAAAGCCGCCATTTTGAGTATTATAGCCGCCATCTTTGACATAACAGCTATACAAACTGCTGAAGCCATTCTACAACAGATATTTTAAGTCTTAAAGCCACCATTTTTTATATAGCAGCCATCCAAGCTGCTGGATCCATTCTACAGCCGCCATTTTGAGTCTTATAGCTGCCATCTGGAACCATTCTTCAGCCGCCATTTTGAGTCTTATAGCCGCCACCCTTTATATGGGAACCATTCAAGCTGCCGGAACAATTCTACAGCCGCCATTTTCAGTCTTATAACAATTCTACAGCCGCAATTTTGAGTCTTTTAGCCGATATCCTTTATATAACAGCCATTCAAGCTGCTGGAACCATTCTACAGCAGTCATTTTAAGCCATTCTTTGTGCAACATCCTTTGAAGCTGCTGAAACCATTTTGAGTCTTATAGTCGCCATTCTATATTTAACAACCATTCATGCTGCTGGAACCATTCTACAGACGCCATTTTAAGTCATTCTTTATGCAACATCCCTTAAATCTGCTGAAACCATTGTACGCCAGTTTGAGTCGATTAGCCGCTATCCTTTATTAAACAGTACTACATGCTGCTGGAACCATTCTACAGCCGCCATTTTGAGTTTTATAACTGCCATCCTTTAAATACCAGCCATTCAAGCTGCTGGATTCATTCTACAGCCGCCAATATACAGCAGCCATCCTTTATATAAAAGCCATACAAGCTGCTGGAACCATTCTACAGCTGCCATTTTGAGTCTTATAGCCGCCATTCTATATTAAACAAACATTCAAGCTGTCGGAACCATTCTACAGCCGCCAATATACAGCAGCCATCTTTTTTATAACAGCTATACAAGCTGCTGGAACCATTCCACAACCGTCATTTTAAGTCTATTAGCCGCCATCCTTTATATAACAGATACACAAGCTGCTGGAACCATTAAACTGCCGCCGTTTTTAGTCTTATAGCCGCCATTCTTTATATAACAGCAATACAAGCTGCTGAAACCATTCTACAGCCGCCGTTTTTAGTCATATAGCTGCAATCTTTTATATAATAGCTTAACACGCTGCTTTAACCATTCTTCAGCCGCCATTTTGAGTCTTATATCCGCCATATTTTATATAAAGGCTATAGCACCTACTGAAACCATTCTACAGCCGCCACATTGATTCTTATAGCCGCCATATTTTATATAACGTCTATAAAGTTTAGTGCAACCATTCTACAGCCGCCATTTTGAGTTTTATAACTGCCAACTTTTATATACCAGCCATTCAAGCTGCTGGAACCATTCTACAGCCGCCAATATATAGCAGCCATCCTTTATATAACAGCTATACAAGCTGCTGGAACCATTCTACAGCCGCCATTTTAAGTCTATTAGCCGCCATCCTTTATATAACAGCTAAACAAAAAGCTGGAACCATTCCACAGCTGTCATTTTAAGAGTATTAGCCGCCATCCTTTATATAACAGCTATACAAGGTGCTGGAACCATTATAAAGCCGTCATTTTGAGTCTTATAGCCGCCATCTTTTTTATAACAGCTATAAAAACTGTTGAAGCCATTCTGCAACAGATATTTTAAGTCTTATAGCCACCATCCTTTATATAGCAGCCATACAAGCTGCTGAAACCATTCTACAGACGCCATTTTAAGTCATTCTTTATGCAACAGCCCTTGAATCTGATGAAACCATTGTACGCCATTTTGAGTCTATTAGCCGCTATCCTTTAAATAACAGTACTACATGCTGCTGGAACCATTCTACAGCCGCCATTTTGAGTCTTTTAGCCGATATCCTTTATATAACAGCCATTCAAGATGCTGGAACCATTCTACAGCAGCCATTTTAAGCCATTCCTTGTGCAACATCTTTTAAAGCTGCTGAAACCATTTTGAGTCTTATAGTCGCCATTCTATATTTAACAACCATTCAAGCTGCTGGAACCATTCTACAGACGCCATTTTAAGTCATTCTTTATGCAACATCCCTTAGATCTGTTGAATCCATTGTACGCCAGTTTGAGTCTATTAGCCGCTATCCTTTATTAAACAGTACTACATGCTGCTGGAACCATTCTACAGCCGCCATTTTGAGTTTTATAACTGCCATCCTTTATATACCAGCAATTCAAGCTGCTGGAACCATTCCACAGCCGTCATTTTAAGTCATTCTTTATGCAACATCCCTTGAAGCTGCTGAAACCATTTTGAGTCTTATAGCCGACATCCTTTATATAACAGCCATTCAAGCTGCGGGAACCATTCTACAGCAGCAATTTTAAGTCATTCTTTATGCAAAATCCCTTAGATCTACTGAAACCATTGTATGCCAGTTTGAGTCTATTAGCCGCTATCCTTTATTAAACAGTACTACATGCTGCTGGAACCATTCTACAGCTGCCATTTTGAGTTTTATAACTGCCATCCTTTATATACCAGCCATTCAAGCTGTTGGATCCATTCTACAGCCGCCAATATACAGTAGCCATCCTTTATATAACAGCTATACAAGCTGCTGGAACCATTCCACAGCCGTCATTTTAAGTCATTCTTTATGCAACATCCCTTGAAGCTGCTGAAACCATTTTGAGTCTTATAGCCGACATCCTTTATATAACAGCCATTCAAGCTGCGGGAACCATTCTACAGCAGCCATTTTAAATTATTCTTTATGCAACATCCCTTGATGCTGCTGTAACCATTTTGAGTCTTATAGCCGCCATTCTATATTTAACAACCATTCAAGCTGCCGGAACCATTCTACAGGAGCCATTTTGAGTTTTATAACTGCTATCCAATGTGCTGGAACCATTCTACAACAGATATTTTAAGTCTTATAGCCACCATCCTTTATATAGCAGCCATACAATCTGCTGAAACCATTCTACAGACACCATTTTAAGTCATTCTTTATGCAACATCCCTTGAATCTGCTGAAACCATTGAACGCCATTTTGAGTCTATTAGCCGCTATCCTTTATTAAATAGTACTACATGCTGCTGGAACCATTCTAACGACGCCATTTTGAGTCTTATAGCTGTCATCTGGAACCATTCTACAGCCGCCATTTTGAGTCTTATAGGCGCCTCCCTTTATATAGGAACCATTCAAGCTGCTGGATCCATTCTACAGCCGCCAATATACAGTAGCCATCCTTTATATTACAGCTATACAAGCTGCTGGAACCATTCCACAGCCGTCATTTTAAGTCTATTAGCCGCCATCCTTTATATAACAGCTATACAAGGTGCTGGAACCATTCTAAAGCCGCCATTTTGAGTCTTTTAGCCGCCATCTTTTACATAACAGCTATACAAACTGCTGAAGCCATTCTACAACAGATATTTTAAGTCTTATAGCCACCATCCTTTATATAGCAGTCATACAAGCTGCTGAAACCATTCTACAGACGCCATTTTAAGTCATTCTTTTTGCAACATCCCTTGAATTTGCTGAAACCATTGTACGCCATTTTGAGTCTATTAGCCGCTATCCTTTATTAAACAGTACTACATGCTGCTGGAACCATTCTACAGCCGCCATTATGAGTTTTATAGCTGCCATCCTTTATTTACCAGCAATTCAAACTGCTGGATCCATTCTACAGCCGCCAATATAGAGCAGCCATCCTTTATATAACAGCTATACAAGCTGCTGGAAACATTTCACAGCCGTCATCTTAAGTCTATTAGTCGCCATCCTTTATATAACAGCTATACAAGCTGGTGGAACCATTCTACAGCTGTCATTTTGAGTTTTATAACTGCCATCCTTTATATACCAGCCATTCAAACTGCTGGATCCATTCTACAGCCGCCAATATACAGCAGCCATCCTTTATATAACAGCTATACAAGCTGCTGGAACCATTCCACAGCCGTCATTTTAAGTCTATTAGACACCATCCTTTATATAACAGCTATACAAGCTGCTAGAACATTCTACAGCCGCCATTTTGAGTTTTATAACTGCCATCCTTTATATACCAGCCATTCAAGCTGCTGGAACCATTCCACAGCTGTCATTTTAAGATTATTTGCCACCATCCTTTATCTAACAGCTATACAAGCTGCTGGAACCATTCCACAGCCGTCATTTTAAGTCATTCTTTATGCAACATCCCTTGAAGCTGCTGAAACCATTTTGAGTCTTATAGCCGACATCCTTTATATAACAGCCATTCAAGCTGCGGGAACCATTCTACAGCAGCCATTTTAAATTATTCTTTATGCAACATCCCTTGATGCTGCTGAAACCATTTTGAGTCTTATAGCCGCCATTCTATATTTAACAACCATTCAAGCTGCCGGAACCATTCTACAGCAGCCACTTTGAGTTTTATAACTGCCATCCTTTATATAACAGCTATACAAGGTGCTGGAACCATTCTACATAGCAGCTATACAAACTGCTGAAGCCATTCTACAACAGATATTTTATGTCTTAAAGCCACCATCCTTTATATAGCAGCCATCCAAGCTGCTGGAACCATTCTACAGCCGCCATTTTGAGTGTTTTAGCTGTCATCTGGAACCATTCTACAGCCGCCATTTTGAGTCTTATAGCCGTCTCCCTTTTTTAATGGGAACCTTTCAAGCTGCTGGAAACATTCTACAGCAGCCATTTTAAACCATTCTTTGTGCATTATCCCTTGAAGCTGCTGAAACCATTTTGAGTCTTATTGCCGCCATTATATATTTAACAACCATTCAAGCTGCTGGAACCATTCTACAGACGTCATTTTATGTCATTCTTTATGCAACATCCCTTGAATCTGCTGAGACCATTGTACGCCATGTTGAGTCAATTAGCCGCTATCCTTTATTAAACAGTACTACATGCTGCTGGAACCATTCTACAGCCGCCATTATGAGTTTTATAACTGCCATCCTTTATATACCAGCTATACAAGCTGCTGGAACCATTCCACAGCCGTCATTTTAAGTCTATTAGCCGCCATCCTTTATATAACACCTATACAAGGTGCTGGAACCATTCTAAAGCCGCCATTTTGAGTCTTATAGCCGCCATCTTTTACATAACAGCTATACAAACTGCTGAAGCCATTCTACAACAGATATTTTAAGTCTTATAGCCACGATCCTTTATATAGCAGCCATACAAGCTGCTGAAACCATTCTACAGACGCCAATTTAAGTCATTCTTTATGCAACATCCCTTGAATCTGCTGAAATCATTGAACGCCATTTTGAGTCTATTAGCCGCTATCCTTTATTAAATAGTACTCCATGCTGTTGGAACCATTCTACAGCCGCCATTTTGAGTCTTATAGCTGTCATCTGGAACCATTCTACAGCCGCCATTTTGAGTCTTATAGCCGTCTCCCTTTATATGGGAACCATTCAAGCTGCTGGAAACATTCTACAGCAGCCATTTTAAGCCATTCTTTGTGCATTATCCCTTGAAGCTGCTGAAACCATTTTGAGTCTTATAGCCGCCATTCTATATTTAACAACCATTCAAGCTGCTGGAACCATTCTACAGACGCCATTTTAAGTCATTCTTTATGCAACATCCCTTGAATCTGCTGAATCCATTGTACGCCAGTTTAAGTCTATTAGCCGCTATCCTTTATTAAACAGCTGGAACCATTCTACAGCCGCCATTTTGAGTTTTATAACTGCCATCCTTTATATACCAGCCATTCAAGCTGCTGGATCCATTCTACAGCCGCCAATATACGGCAGCCATCCTTTATAAAACAGCTATACAAGCTGCTGGAACCATTACACAGCCGTCATTTTAAGTCTATTAGCCGCCATCCTTTACATAACGGATTCTAAAGTCGCCATTTTGAGTCTTATAGCCGCCATCTTTTACATAACAAACTGCTGAAGCCATTCTATAACAGATATTTTAAGTCTTAAAGCCACCATCCTTTATATAGCAGCCATCCAAGCTGCTGGCACCATTCTACAGCCGCCATTTTGAGTCTTATAGCTGTCATCTGGAACCATTCTACTGCCGCCATTATGAGTCTTATAGCCGCCTCCCTTTATATACGAACCATTCAAGCTGCTGGAAACATTCTACAGCAGCCATTTTAAGCCATTCCTTGTGCAACATCCCTTGAAGCTGCTGAAATCATTTTGAGTCTTATAGCCGCCATTCTATATTTAACAACCATTCAAGCTGCTGGAACCATTCTAAAGACGCCATCTTAAGTCATTCTTTAAGCAACATCCCTTGAATCTGCTGAAACAATTTTGAGTCTACAGCCGCCATTTTAAGACTTAAAATAATTCTACAGCCGCAATTTCGAGTCTTTTAGCTGACATCCTTTATATAGCAGCCATCCAAGCTGCTGGAACCATTCTACAGCAGCCATTTTAAGTCATTCTTTATGCAACATCCCTTGAAGCTGCTGAAACCATTTTGAGTCTTATAGCCGCCATTCTATAATTAACAACCATTCAAGCTGCTGGAACCATTCTACAGCTGCCAATTTGAGTCTTATAGCTGTCATCTGGAACCATTCTATAGCCGCCATTTTGAGTCTTATAGTCGCCATTCTATATTTAACAACCATTCAAGCTGCCGGAACCATTCTACAGCCGCCATTTTGAGTCCGCCTTTATATAAGGGTTATTCAAGGTGCTGGAACCATTCTAAAGCCGCCATTTTGAGTCTTATAGCCGCCATCTTTTACATAACAGCTATACAAACTGCTAATGCCATTCTACAACAGATATTTTAAGTCTTATAGCCACAATCCTTTATATAGCAGCCATACAAGCTGCTGAAACCATTCAACAGACGCCATTTTAAGTCATTCTTTATGCTACATCCCTTGAATCTACTGAAACCATTGTACGCCATGTTGAGTCTATTAGGCGCTATCCTTTATTAAACAGTACTACATGCTGCTGGAAACATTCTACAGCCGCCATTTTGAGTTTTATAACTGCCATCCTTTATATACCAGCCATTCAAGCTGCTGGATCCATTCTACAGCCGCCAATATAAAGCAGCCATCCTTTATATAACAGCTATACAAGCTGCTGGAACCATTCCACAGCCGTCATTTTAAGTCTATTAGCCGCCAGCCTTTATATAACAGCTATACAAGGTGCTGGAACCATTCTAAAGCCGCCATTTTGAGTCTTGTAGACGCCATCTTTTACATAACAGCTATACAAACTGCTGAAGCCGTTCTATAACAGATATTTTTAGTCTTAAAGCCACCATCCTTTATATAGCAGCAATACAAGCTGCTGGATCCATTCTACAGCTGCCATTTTGGGTCTTATAGCCGCCATTCTTTAGATAACAGCTATACAAGCGCTGGTACCATTCTACAGCCGCCATTTTGAGTCTTATAGTCGCCTCCCTTTATATACGAACCATTCACGCTGCTGGAACCATTTTACAGCCGCCATTTTGAGTTTTATAACTGCCATCCTTTATATACCAGCCATTCAAGCTGCTGCATCCATTCTACAGCCGCCAATATACAGCAGCCATCCTTTATATAACAGCTATACAAGCTGCTGAAACCATTCCACAGCCGTCATCTTAAGTCTATTAGACGCCATCCTTTATATAACAGCTATACAATCTGCTGGAACCATTCTACAGCTGTCATTTTGAGTTTTATAACTGCTATCCTTTATATACCAGCCATTCAAACTGCTGGATCCATTCTACAGCCGCCAATATACAGCAGCCATCCTTTATATAACAGCTATACAAGCTGCTGAAACCATTCCACAGCCGTCATTTTAAGTCTATTAGCCGCCATCCTTTATATAAGAGCTATACAAGGTGCTGGAACCATTCTAAAGCCGCCATTTTGAGTCTTGTAGCCGCCATCTTTTATATAACAGCTATACAAGCCCTGGCACCATTCTACAGCCACCATTTTGAGTCATTTAGTAGCCATCTGTTATATTACAGCTATACAAACTGCTGAAGACATTCTACAACAGATATTTTAAGTCTTAAAGCCACCATCCTTTATATACCAGCCATTCAAACTGCTGGATCCATTCTACAGCCGCCAATATACAGCAGCCATCCTTTATATAACAGCTATACAAGCTGCTGAAACCATTCCACAGCCGTCATTTTAAGTCTATTAGCCGCCATCCTTTATATAAGAGCTATACAAGGTGCTGGAACCATTCTAAAGCCGCCATTTTGAGTCTTGTAGCCGCCATCTTTTATATACCAGCTATACAAGCCCTGGCACCATTCTACAGCCGCCATTTTGAGTCATTTAGTAGCCATCTGTTATATTACAGCTATACAAACTGCTGAAGACATTCTACAACAGATATTTTAAGTCTTAAAGCCACCATCCTTTATATACCAGCCATTCAAACTGCAGGATCCATTCTACAGCCGCCAATATAAAGCAGCCATCCTTTATATAACAGCTATACAAGCTGCTGGAACCATTCCACAGCCGTCATTTTAAGTCTATTAACCGCCATCTTTTACATAACAGCTATACAAACTGCTGAAGACATTCTACAACAGATATTTTAAGTTTTAAAGCCACCATCCTTTATATAGCAGCCATCCAAGCTGCTGGATGCATTCTACTGCTGCCATTTTGAGTCTTTTAGCCGACATCCTTTATTTAACAACCATTCAACCATTTTACAGCCGCCATTTTGAGTCTTATAGCCGCCTCCCTTTATATAGGAACCATTCACGCTGCTGGAACCATTTTACAGCCGCCATTTTGAGTTTTATAACTGCCATCCTCTATATACCAGCCATTCAAGCTGCTGCATCCATTCTACAGTCGCCAATATACAGCAGCCATCCTTTATATAACAGATATACAAGCTGCTGGAACCATTCCACAGCCGTCATTTTAAGTCTATTAGCCGCCATCTTTTACATAACAGCTATACAAACTGCTGAAGCCATTCTACAGCAGATATTTTTAGTCTTAAAGCCACCATCCTTTATATAGCAGCAATACAAGCTGCTGGAACTATTCTACAGCTGCCATTTTGGGTCTTATATCCGCCATTCTTTATATAACAGCTATGCAAGCGCTGGCACTATTCTACAGCCGCCATTTTGAGTCTTTTAGTAGCCATCTGTTATATTACAGCTATAAAAGCTGCTGGAACCATTCTGCAGTCGCCATTTTGAGTCTTATAGCCGCCATTTTTTAGATAACAGCTATACATGCTCTGACACCATTCTACAGCCGCCATTTTGAGTCTTTTAGTAGCCATCTGTTATATAACAGCTATAATAGCTGCTGGAACCATTCCGCAACCGCCAATTTGTGTCTTATAGCCGCCATCCTTTATATAACAACCCTTTCTATATAGCCGCCATCTTTTAAATAACGACTATAAAAGCTAATGGAACCATTCTACAGCCGTCATTTTAAGTCTTATAGCCGCTCTCCTCTACATAACAGCTATTCAAGCGGCCGCCATTTCGAGTCCATTAGCCGCCATCCTTTATATACCAGCCATTCAAGCTACTGGAACCATTCTACAGCCGCCAATATACAGCAGCCATCCTTTATATAACAGCTATACAATTTGCTGGAACCAATCTACAGCTGCCATTTTAAGTCTTATAGCTGTCATCTGGATCCATTCTACAGCTGCCATTTTGAGTCTTATAGCCGCCATTCTATATTTAACAACCATTCAAGTTGTTGGAGCCATTCTACAGCCTCCAATATACAGCAGCCATCTTTTTTATAACAGCTCTACAAGCTGCTGGAACCATTCCATAGCCGTCATTTTAAATCTATTAGCCGCCATACTTTATATAACAGCTATACAAGGTGCTGGAACCATTAAACTGCCGGCGTTTTTAGTCTTCTAGCCGGCATTCTTTATATAACAGCTATACAAGCTGCTGGAAACATTCTACAGCCGCCACTTTGATTCTTATAACTGCCATCCTTTATATACCAGCCATTCAAGTTGCTGGATCCATTCGACAGCCGCCAATATACAGCAGCCATCCTTTATATAACAGCTATACAAGCTGCTGGAATCATTCCACAGGCGTCATTTTAAGTCTATTAGCCGCCACCCTTTATATAACAGCTATACAAGGTGCTGGAACCATTCTAAAGCCGCCATTTTGAGTCTTATAGACGCCATCTTTTACATAACAGCTATACAAGCTGCTAAAACCATTCTACAGACGCCATTTTAAGTCATTCTTTATGCAACATCCCTTGAATCTGCTGAAACCATTTTGAGACTTATAGCCGCCGTTCTATATTTAACAACCATTCAAGCTGCTGGAACCATTCTACAGCTGCCATTTTGAGTCTTATAGCTGTCATCTGGAACCATTCTACAGCCGCCATTTTGAGTCTTATAGCCGCCATTCTATATTTAACAACCATTCAAGCTGCCGGAACCATTCTACAGTCGCCATTTTGAGTCCGCCTTTATTTAACAGCTATACAAGGTGCTGGAACCATTCTAAAGCCGTCATTTTGAGTATTATAGCCGCCATCTTTTACAAAACAGCTATGGAAACTGCTAAAGCCATTCAACAACAGATATTTTAAGTTTTATAGCCACCATCGTTTATATAGCAGCCATACAAGCTGCTGAATCCATTCTACAGACGCCATTTTACGTCATTCTTTATGCAACATCCCTTGAATCTACTGAAACCATTGTACGCCATTTTGAGTCTATTAGCCGCTATCCTTTATTAAACAGTACTACATGCTGCTGGAACCATTCTACAACCGTCATTTTGAGTTTTATAATTGCCATCCTTTATATAACAGCTATACAAGCTGCTAAAACCACTCTACAGACGCCACTTTAAGTCATTCTTTATGCAACATCCCTTGAATCTGCTGAAACCATTTTGAGTCTTATAGCCGCCGTTCTATATTTAACAACCATTCAAGCTGCTGGAACCATTTTGCAGCTGCCATTTTGAGTCTTATAGATGTCATCTGGAACCATTCTACAGCCGCCATTTTGAGTTTTATAGCCGCCATTTTATATTTAACAACCATTCAAGCTGCCGGAACCATTCTACAGTCGCCATTTTGAGTCCGCCTTTTTATAACAGCTATACAAGGTGCTGGAACCATTCTAAAGCCGTCATTTTGAGTATTATAGCAGCCATCTTTTACAAAACAGCTATGGAAACTGCTAAAGCCATTCAACAACAGATATTTTAAGTCTTATAGCCACCATCCTTTATATAGCAGCCATACAAACTGCTGGATCCATTCTACAGCCGCCAATATACAGCAGCCATCCTTTATATAACAGCTATACAAGCTGCTGGAACCATACCACAGCCGTCATTTTAAGTCTATTAGCCGTCATCCTTTATATAAAGGCTATACAAGGTGCTGGAACCATTTTAAAGCCGCCATTTTGAGTTTTATAGCCGCCATTCTATATTTAACAACCATTCAAGATGCCGGAACCATTCTACAGCAGCCATTTTAAGTCATTCTTTATGCAACATCCCTTGAAGCTGCTGAAACCATTTTGAGTCTTATTGCCGCCATTCTATATTTAACAACCATTCAAGCTGCCTGAACCATTCTACAGCCGCCATTTTGAGTCTTATAGCCGCCATCCTTTACATAACAGCTATACAAACTGCTAAAGCCATTCTACAACAGATATTTTAAGTCTTATAGCCACCACCCTTTATATAGGAACCATTCAAGCTGCCGGTACCATTCTACAGCCGCCATTTTGAGTCTTATAACAATTCTACAGCCGCAATTTTGAGTCTTTTAGCCGACATCCTTTATATAACAACCATTCAAGCTGCTGGAATCATTCTACAGCCGCCATTTTGAGTCTTATAGCTGTCATCTGGAACCATTTTACAGCCGCCATTTTGAGTCTTATAGCCGCCTCCCTTTATATAGGAACCAATCACGCTGCTGGAACCATTCTACAGCCGCTATTTTGAGTTTTATAACTGCCATACTTTATATACCAGCCATTCAAGCTTCTGGATTCATTCTACAGCCGCCAACATACAGCAGCCATCCTTTATAATACACCTATACAAGCTGCTGGAACCATTCCACAGCCGTCATTTTAAGTCTATTAGCCGAAATCCTTTATATAACAGCTGTACAGGCTTCTGGAACCACTAAACTGCCGCCGTTTTTATACCTTTGCAAAAAGGGTATATTAATTTTGGTCAGAAGTGTGCAACGCATAGAACGAAGCGTCTCAGACCATATAAAGTATATATATTCTTGATCAGCACGACGAGACGTGTTCAAATAGTCATGTCCGTCCGTCCGTCCGTCCGTCCATCCGTCCGTCTGGATCAACGCGAACTCCTCCGAGACCGTAATAGCTATAGAGCTGAAATTTTGCACGTAGGCTTGTATATACTGCAGGCGTTGTATATCTCGGATTCAGCCGGATCGGAATACTATATCATATAGCTCCCATACAAACGTCAAAGTCACAAACAGTGACTTTTCTCAATAACTTCGTTACTTTTTAAGCTATTGTCGTGAAATTTAATGTTAGTAAGTTTTTTGCAACTATAAACGACTGTACCAAATTTGGTTAAGATCGGGTGACTATATCATATACCTCCCATACAAACGGCAAAGTCAACGAACAGTGACTTTTCTCAATAACTTCGTTACTGTTTAAGCTATTGTCGTTAAATTTAATGTTAGTAAGTTTATTGTAACTATAAACGACTGTGCCAAATTTGGTCAAGATCGGGTGACTATATCATATACCTCCCATAGGAACGATCCGTCGAAAACAGTGACTTTTGTCAATAACTTCGTTACTTTTAATGCAATTGCTTTCAAATTAAACATTTGACAGTTAAATATATTTGTTAATGACTGTGCCGAATTTGGTAAAGATCGGGTAACTATATCATATAGCTCCATAGGAACGATCGGTGGAAAACAGTGAAAAACTTTCATCAGAAAGTTCGTTATATCCTATGCTAAGATTGAAGGCCGTTCTTTCGCAACCATAACCCTTTTTAGATAAAACAGTTAGTTTAGATAAAAGAGTTACTAACAAACTTGCAAGGGTATACAAACTTTGACGCGGTCGAAGTTAGCCCCGGCCCTCTGGTTATTCTTATAGCCGCCATTCTTTATATTACAGCTATACAAGCTGCTGGAACCATTAAACTGCCGCCGTTTTTAGTCTTATAGCCGGCATTCTTTATATAATAGCTATACAAGCTGCTGAAACCATTCTTCAGCCGCCATTTTGAGACTTATAGCCGCCATCTTTTATATAACGGCTATAACAGCTACTAGAACCATTCTACAGCCGCCACTTTGATTCTTAAAACTGCCATCCTTTATATACCAGCCATTCAAGCTGCTGGATCCATTCGACAGCCGCCAATATACAGCAGCCATCCTTTATATAACAGCTATACAAGCTGCTGGAATCATTCCTCAGGCGTCATTTTAAGTCTATTAGCCGCCACCCTTTATATAACAGCTATACAAGGTGCTGGAACCATTCTAAAGCCGCCATTTTGAGTCTTATAGACGCCATCTTTTACATAACAGCTATACAAGCTGCTAAAACCATTCTACAGACGCCATTTTAAGTCATTCTTTATGCAACATCCCTTGAATCTGCTGAAACCATTTTGAGACTTATAGCCGCCGTTCTATATTTAACAACCATTCAAGCTGCTGGAACCATTCTACAGCCGCCATTTTGAGTCTTATAGCCGCCATTCTATATTTAACAACCATTCAAGCTGCCGGAACCATTCTACAGTCGCCATTCTTCAACAGTCTGTGCTGAGTCCAATGGTCTAACGCGAGCGTGGGATCTGTTTATCATGAAATTGATTTGGGCGACGTGACGGCTGGTGTACCGAACATGATGCTTGTTGCCAAATTGATTCAGGGATTTGGGCGACTTGCCATCTGGTGCACCGAACTTGACACCATTCCCCTAGGAATGTTCAGTCTGGCAATTGTGTGAAGGCGGTCGTGTGTTGCAAGGTTAACGGGTGACATTCTTGGTGGTGCCTTCGGTGATCGTGCCGATGCTCATTACGTCAGTGCTCATTATAATGACTCTTGGATGTTCTCTATGGGTGTGGAGTGAGTGTGATTGTGATAGTGAAGCATGTCTGGTCTTAACTCCTCCCCTCTTAAGTGCGGACGTCCTCGGTCGCTACCACATATTGTACGGGTGTAATCGGCATTACCATTGGTGGATTGCTCTCTTCTGGCCTGTGGTTGCATTGCCTCTTGATCGCCCAGTATGTAATTGCTGCGATCGCTAAAATTGCTATGACGATCCAATAGGATGATGAAATTATGACATTGTTAGTCTGAATTCTTTCCAGGCTGTTCGTGTTGTTCAAGTGCAGTTCTTTGATCATCTCCAGAGATAGGGTTTCGCCTTGGTGCTGTTTGTCCGATAATAGCTGAAGTAATGGGGGTTGGACTTCTACTTCACGCTTAGTCTTCATGATGTACCACGGGTCATCTATGTTGATTGTTGAATTTTGCGATTGGACTATAAAAGTTCCGTCCAATGTAAGGTTTTCTCCATCGACGTTGATGATACCCTTGAATTGGTTTAGCAAGATCGTGCCGGGACCCACCTCCGAGTGTGATTTCACATGTTGATTGTTAGTAGTTTGGCAAGTTGGTTTTTTCCTATGAAAATACGCTCCTATGCATTTGCAATTTTTTAAGTCAGTCAAATCTTCCAGTTTACATAATATTTTGTTGTTCTGATTTTTACATTTATCCTTATTAGCTAGACCGAAATATTGTTTATTGCATTTTAAAATGTGATTATAATCTAGTTTTTCAATTGTTTTCTCATATTTTATAGGTAGTGGCATGATTTTTTTGCATTGTTCTTTAATTACTCTAGGTATGCTAACGATATAAAGGAGAGCTCTGCCATCGGAAGCAACACTTACTTCGGCAAATTCTATCAGCTCTTCAATATTTACAAATGTTAGACTTTCTTCGGCATATGTTTCAATAATGTTTATTTCTGCTGATGATAAAATCAAGGAATTTATTGTATTGGCTTTGGCCCAATCTATTGCGTAAATGACGTTTGTAATTTCTTCTCTTAAAAGGCTCAGTTTAAATTTTGTTATTTCTATTTCTTTCAGTTTTTCGTCTGTTTCTGGTTTACTTCTATGCAATAAAGTGTTCGTTATTTTAATTAGGTCATTTATCTTATCTTCTACCAGTTTATTAATTATTACTTGCTCATTATTATTCTTTAGCTGTTCGTTAATCTTATCAATTACAATCTTATGGTCCTGGTGATCTGGGGTACCCGCGAGCCACTTCCACGCTGTTCCAAGTATATCAAGAGAGCGTTTTGCTTTGAATTTTATAGGCTTTTATCTTTTGATTTCGTTTTCGATTCAGGTTATTTCGTAAATAAGAAAGGGGTAATACGGATTTGCTTTGGTTGAGTTTTGTACAACCTCCTTCAACACCGACAATACCTGTTGATATTTTTCTACTTCTACAACGTGTATTATTTTAAACGTGCCATTCTGCCTCGCTGCCATCCCAGTTTCCAGCATTACTACCCTTGATTTTGAGTAATCCAGGATAGTCGTATGTCCCCAACAGACTGGTATCAATATTAACCTGTCAAAGATGGATATTGGTCAGTATTTCAACTGGTTCTTATGTACTATCCTGCCTGACGTTGTTTTAACTTTTGTATTTAAATCTTCAGCTACTTTTTCCTTTTTATATCTTGGTGTTAATTTAGAACCCAATCTCTTATTGATTTTGATATAAATTGTTTCTCCTGGGTCATAAATTTTTATGGGTTCTTTGTTTTTGTTATGATATTGTAAATCTGCAATTTGTTTGTCTGAAATTTTCTTTGAGGTTTTTTCTCTTTATAATGCTAGTTTTTCCGGAGAGTGTGCCAAGTCTAATTGTCTTATTGTATTTGTCTACTGTTTTGATATTAGGTCTTCAAATTCTAATTCCGGATGCTCAATCTTTAGGCATCTCATTAATTCCGTGAATGTGGAATGAAATTTTTCTACCTGACCATTGCTAGACGAAGTATACGGTGGGGTTGTGTGTACGTTTATACCCAGTTGATCGTTCAAAAGGAATTTTATCGAAGCGGAATTTAACGATTTTTCGATGTCCATTACTACTATTTTAGTCGCGCCAAAGGCTACCAATAATTCGCGTAGTGGTACCTTTAAATGTTCTGCTGCTTTTGAATTCACTAATTTTATTTGTGTGTATTTTGAAAATTTGTCTATTGCCGTTAAAATGGTTTTGTTGTGAGTCGAGTAAAGGTCTATGTGGATTATTTCTCCTGGATAACTTGGTGTGGGTGTTGATTGAATCTCTTGATTGGGGGGGTGCCTTTGGTATTTAGAAAGTTTGCATGTTTGGCATGTTTTAACTACTGCTTCTATTTTTTTTCTCATTCCTGGGAAAAAAACTTTAGATAAAATTTGTTTTTTGTTTTCTATTGCGTTTCTATGGGCTCTAGTATGTTCTTTAGTTATAATTTCCTGCTGCTCGCTATTCTCATGGACATCCGTAGTTTGGATCTGCGTAAACCTAGCTTTATAATTCCTAAAATGTTCTGGAAATATCAGCTGAATTTTTCCCATGATGCTTTCTGAAGTGAAAATACCATTCACTATCCTAGGATCTTATTTTGCTTTTAGGATTTCTACAAGATCATTTTCTGAATAGTTCCTTCGAACTACTGTATGTCTGTGATAAGTGGGAAATGGTAACTCGAATGTCGTGTTTTCGTTTTCGCCTGTGAGGAGTATTAACTGGTTTTTAAATACGTTGATAGGGATGTCCATTGTCGGT
The DNA here is from genome assembly GCA_018152135.1 of Drosophila paulistorum. NCBI lineage: Eukaryota > Metazoa > Arthropoda > Insecta > Diptera > Drosophilidae > Drosophila > Drosophila paulistorum. The sequence goes on along the minus strand of JAECXG010000811.1, from coordinate 223,119 downwards.
ATCAGTTCGTGTCCTGAGCTTTCGTCACTATGCATCGTAGCTGCTGACGTACTACTGGCCTTTATGCCGGTAGGATTTCTGAAAAGTGCGTCTGCTACTACGTTTGAGCTACCCGGTTTATACTTCAACTCGTAGTTGTATTCTTCTAGGTAACTCTTCCATTTTTTTTAGTTTCGTGTTATTGTTTTTTGGACTAAGCGTACTTATGCGGTTGATGGTCTGTATAAATGATCACTTTTGACTTCCCATAAAGGTACATCCTCAATTTTTCTAAGGCCCATACTATGGCCAGCATTTCCCTTTCATTCGTAGCGTAATTTTCTTCTGTCTTAGATAATGCTCTGGATATAAATGTGATTGGTCTGCCATTTTGTCCTAGTGAGTCACCTATCGCTATATTTGAGGCATCTGTGGTCAGATGAAATTCTTTATTAAAATCGGGATATGCTAGCAATACATCCTGTGAAACTAGTGCATTCTTAACTTTTTCAAAAGAGTCCAACTCTTCCTTGCCAAAACGAATTTCCATTTTGTTGGAGACATTCTTTTTCGTCCTCCCGTGCTCGCCACGCAGTAAATTTGTAAGGGGTCTTGCTAGCTTCGCGAAATCCTTAATGAACCGCCTATAATAACTAGCTAAACCCAAGAAGGATCTTAGTTGCTTCAGGTTTCTTGGTGTGGGGAAACTTTTTATAGCCTGTACTTTTTCTGGGTTGGTCTTGACACCTTCGCTTGATATTACTACTCCTAGGAAATCAACGCTATGTTTTAAAAATTTACACTTGTCGACTTGTACTTTTATGTTTGCTTCTGTTAAGGTAGAGAATACCTTGGCCAAATGGCGAAAGTGTTCCTCCTCTGTTTTGCTGAATATTATGATGTCGTCGATATAGACATAGCATATTTTCCCTATATGTTCTCTTAAAATATCGAGAGCTCTTTGGAATATAGATGGGGAATTTTTTAAACCGAAGGGGAGCCTGGTGAACTCATATTTTCTTCCGTTTATAGAGAATGCTGATTTTTCAATGTCGGATTCCTTTAAAGGGATCTGATGAAATCCGCTCTTTAAGTCAAGGACGGAGAAGTATTTGTTGTTTGTATTGTTGTTGCCCAATTGAGCAATCATTTCTCCAATTTCTGGGATAAGGTATTTATCCGAGATGGTGACTGAATTTAATTTTCTGTAGTCGATGACCAACCTATATTTCTTTTTTCCCGAACTGTCGCTTTTTTTTGGGACGATCCATACAGGAGAACCATAGGGCGACCGTGAGGGTCGTATTATGCCATCTTCTAATAGTTCTTGAATTTGTTCTTCGACTACTTCCTTCAAGGAGGCTGGATACGGCTAGTGTTTTGAGTAGACTGGAGTGTCTGACGATGTTCGAATTTCACCTTGGACATTGGTAGCATAAGTCAACCTCATATCCGGACTTGCAAATAGCGATTTGTATTCCTCTTGAAGTGCTTCTAGCTTTTACTTTTGATGACCCGATAATTGATCTGAGTTGATCGTGTGGACCTGCTGAGCTCGCATCTGTCTCACTTTAACAACATGAGAGTTGTTGACATGTAACAAATCTTTTCCTACATCTATAATGGCATTTAATTCTTTTAGTGTGTCATTGCCTAGGATTCCATGAAACGATTTTAAGTTTGGGAGTAGAAAAAATTATAGGTTTGTTGGGTTCATTGAAGAGACCCAAGTGGACATGCTCCGTAATTAGGATGCGTCCACTCACAGTATTCGCGTAGAATTTACGCTCATTTGGCTTTATGTTCTTGGCTATTTCAGGTTGGATATAGTTTTTGTTTGAACCGGTGTCTATTAAAAAATTGTACGCTGTTCCGTCTTTGTCCCGGACTACAAAGTACGGCAAAGAGGAACACTTCATCCTAAAAAATTAACCGTGTCCTCGATTTGTGGGTAAGGATCCTGTACTGTAAGTTGTGGTGTCTCTCTTTCTTGCGGACTTAATTCGGACATGCCACCTTGAGTGGTGGAGTGCTCTTGCTGTTGTTCATACTCCGAAAATTGTGAGTATGGGACTAATTGAAAATAGTCTTCCTGTTCTTGGTATTCGGACAACTGAGCTTCGGTTACATTGACTTGAAGGTCTTCTGGTGGTGGGGCACTGTATTGCCCGTCTTGTACCTCGGCTCCGATGTGGAAGTGTCTTTGGGCTTTGTTTGGGAGATTCGTATTAAACGGATTTACTCTCTTTAATAAAACTGGTTGTGTAGGATTTATATTTGGCCTATTCATGTAATTCACATTCTTGGTCAATGTGGAGCCGTCTACCTCCATTGGTGTAGGCTTGGGTTGAGGCTTTGGGGCGAGAGGTCTAGGTGGTGCGTTAAAGAAAGTTTGGTTACTGTTTCGGAAAGGGATATTTTGGGGAATACTATGGTTCTGTGGAAAGTTATTTTGGGGTGTGAAAGTATTTTGAGTCTGTCTGGGGTTGTACCAGTTCATGTTATTTTGTGGTTTAGGGGGAGTACTGGAGGGTATGACCACTGTGGGGGGGGGGTCATTAATTCTGGTGTATTGTACTGTCTTGTGTGCTGGATTTGGACGAGGGTGCTGATAACCTAAACCGCTCGAGTTTTTAGTATGCTTATTGGTTAAGTCTTCTATCATTTGCAACGCGTGTTTCAGGCTAATTGGTTGCGCTAGACTTATTCTATCTGATAGATCACCGTTCAGGCCCCTAATAAAAGTATCTAGGGCTCTGTCCCTTATCTGTTTTGACAAAATTGCCATGACCTCAGGACCGTGTCCCATATTTTTCATTTGGCTGATGATTAAGGACATCTGATGGTTCACTGCAAGGTAAAATTCATGGATCGTACTATTCCTCTGACTCATGGAGAACAACTGATATTCTAGTGTACCCAAATCTCGTCTGTCTGAATATTCCTCCAGAAGGCATTTCGAGATTGCCTCCCAGTGCAACGCGGTATCATTCACCTTTAGTACTATCTTCGCATGTCCTGTGATTTTGTCTCTGACCGTTAGTAAAATCGCAAAGTATTTTGGCGTTCCTTGCAAAGGAGCAAAGGCATCCATTACACGCGAGGTTGAAGAAAACCAAGTTGTAAACTCTGCTGGATTACCCGAGAATTCTTTGAGTCCTTTCACTAGGTCTGGAACTTTATCTACCTCATTCCACTTGTCCTGTAAATTTAGAGTTAAGTCTCTGGATTCTGAGGTTGCTGGCTGGGCCAGTTTTAGCTGCTCAATATAAGTCCCCATTCTAGCTGCTAACAGACTATCAATGGCTGCATCTAACCCTTGTATGGATAAAGCCTCTACACTTCTGTTCGCGGAGGCTGAGGTTGACGCATTCTGTGACTCTGTTGTAGGGTGACCTCCTGGCTGAAGGACCGCGGCTTTTACCCAACTGTCGTTTTCAGACATTTTCGATTTCACAAAGGATTTAATTCACTCAAAAAACAAACGCGTAGTGCAATACCGTCGAATAATTATTCGAAAGACAAGTAAATTCGCTCACGACGCGATACCGCTTTAGGGAGAAAAAAATTTTGAATGGAAATGGCTTTCGGTTTGAAAATTTTGTTAGTAAAGATAATTATTATAGATATTAGTTAGTTCGTTTTTCGTTTCTTATGATGCTAATTCGTTTCTTTTTTTTTTTGTTAGGATTTTCCTCTTAAGTGGTATTTCTTTCTTTTCTTTTTTGATCTTGCTTAAATAATTAATAATTTGTTTCTTGTTTCTTTTATTTTTAACTTAACTTACATTAGTATTATTTTCATTTCGGTGCTAAAATTGGTCGGTTGGTCGGGGTGCTCGCTTTTCCCACGTTGGGGTACTAACGCTCCGAATCCAGACACTTGTTGTACCAACTTTCCTCCGAACGGATATTAGAGGAATGCAGCGATCAGTTTTTTTGTTGTAACCCCGTCTGACCTCAGCGAAGTTTTGTTGGCACTGCGTATATTTCGGTTATCGTTTTAAAGGCGTATTTATTTGCGTTTATTTTGGTTAATACTTATCACAATTGCCGTTTTACTTCACTTGATCAACTTTTAAACGCGGGGTCCCTGCTCGAGCGCCAATTAAACACAAACTTAGTCAGTCGCATAAAAAAATAAAGTTTTATTTGAGTTTATTTAATATTGAGTACACATTTGGAAATCTATCTTTTTCACTGGAAGACTTTGTGACTACTAGACTGAACTAAGATCGCGGAGCTCTAACGAAGTGACAAGTTTATACTAGGATTAAAGACTGAATTGTGTAGGTCGATTATGTTTGAATGAAGCCTCTGATTTTGGGCGTCGATGGTGACAGCGACGCTTGCTGAGTCCAATGGTCCAACGCGAGCGTGGGATCTGTTTAAAAAAAAACGTTTTTCTCAAAAACTATTGCAGCTAGCCATCTTTTATATAATGGCAATACAAGCTACTGAAACCATTGTACAGCCGCAATTTTGAGTCTTAAAGCCGCCATCTGGAACCATTCTACAGCCGCCATTTTAAGTCTTATAGGAGCCATTTTTTATATAACGGCAATACAAGCTACTGGAACCATTGTACAGCCGCCATTTTGAGTCTTATAGCTGCTATCTATTATATAACAGCTATACAAGCTACTGGAACCATTCTGCAGACGCCAATTTGTGTCTTAGAGCCGCCATCCTTTATATATCAACCGTTTAAGCTGCTGGAACTAATCAACAGCCGTAATTTTGATTCTTATAGCCGCCATCTGGAACCATTCTATAGCCGACATTTTGAGTTTTATAGCCGCCATCTGTTATATTATAGCCATTCAAGCTTCTGGAGCTATTCTACAGCCGCCATTTTGGGTTTTATAGCCATTCAAGCTTCTGGAGCTATTCTACAGCCGCCATTTTGGGTTTTATAGCCGCCATCTTTTATAGAACAACCATTCAAGCTGCTGGAACCATTCTACAGCCGCCATTTCGAGTCTTTTACCAGCCATCTTTTATATAATGGCTAAACGAGCTACTGGAACAATTCTACAGCCACCATTTTGAGTCTTATGACCGCCATCTGAAACCATTCTACAGCCGCCATTTTGAGTCTTATACCCGCCATCTTTTACATAACGGCTAAACAAGCTACTGAAACCATTCTGCAGCAGCCATTTTGAGTCTATTCTCCGCCATTTTTATACCATACACGCCGCCAAAATGTATGTAACAGGCAGAAGGAAGCTTTTCCGACCCCATAAAGTATATATATTCTTGATCAGTATCAACAGCCGAGTCGATCTAGCCATGTCCGTCTGTCCGTCCGTCCGTCCGTCTGTCCGTCCGTATGAACGCCTAGATCTCGGAGACTATCTTTCTCTTGATAGAGCGACCAAATTTGGAATGTAGGCTCGTGTAGTATGTAGAGTGATCGAGTTTGTTTCAAATTTTTGCCACGCCCCTTTCCGCCCCCGCAATTCAAAAAAAAAACGTTTATCTCAAAAACTATTGCAGCTAGAGACACCATATTTGGTATGTATATTTGCTTAGTAAATGCGCACATTTTTTATGTATAAAGGTTTTGCCACGCCCCTTTCTGCCCCCGCAATTCAAAAAAAACGTTTTTCTCAAAAACTATTGCAGCTAGAGACACCATATTTGGTATGTATATTTGCTTAGTAATTGCGCGCGTTTTGTAAGTATAAAGATTTTGCCACGCCCCTTTCCGCCCCCGAAATTTGATAAACTCGATTATCTCCCGTAATTTTTTACCTTGTGGAATCAAATTTGGCCCACTTGAATTTGATACTAATACCCAGCAAAATTATAAATTTGATCAAAATCGGACAAAAAATAGCCAAGTTATGCATATAAACGTTTTTCCATAAGGCCGGAGTTGGCCGTTGGCGGGTGGTGGCGCTAAGGTACTCATAGGCATGAGTGAGCGAAATACTAAGATATGCTTGTAAAAAGCATGTAAACAGAACTATTTTAAAATAGGCAAATGCATTTGTTATTACAAATTTGAAATATTTGTTTTACTGGTGTATGGTATACCTAAGTCGGCGAGACGACTTACTTACTTCATTTATATTACAGCCATTCTAGCTGCTGGAACAATTCTACAGTCGCCATTTTGAGTATTATAGCCACCATCTTTTATATAACGGCTATGCGAGCTACTGGAACCATTCTACACCCTCTATTTTGAGTCTTATAGCCGCCACCTGGAACCATTCTACAGCCGCCATTTTGAGTCTTATAGCCGCCATCTCTCACAAAATGACTATACAAGCTACTGGAACCATTCTACAGCCGCCATTTTGAGTTTTATAACTGTCACCCTTTATATACCAGCCATTCAAGCTGCTGGAACCAATCTACAGCCGCCAATTTACAGCAGCCATCCTTTATATAACAGCTATACAATCTGCTGGAACCATTCTACAGTCGTCATTTTGAGTCTATTAGTAGCCATTCTTTATATAACATCTAAACAAGGTGCTGGAACCATTCTAAAGCCGCCATTTTAAGACTTATAGCCACCATCCTTTATATAGCAGCCATACAAGCTGCTGAAACCACTCAACAGCCGCCATTTTGAGTCTTATAGCCGCAACCCTTTATATAGAAACCATTAAAGCTGCCGGAACCATTCTCCAGACGCTATTTTAAGTCATTCATTATATAGCAGCTATACAAGCTGCTGGAGCCACTTTACAGTCGCCATTTTGAGTCTTATAACCATTCTTATAACCTTTTCGCCGACATCGTTTATAAACCAGCCATTCAAGTTGCTAAAACATGCTACAGCCGCCATTTTTAGAGTTATAAAAGCCATCTTTTATATAATGGCAATACAAGCTACTGAAACCATTGTACAGCCGTAATTTTGAGTCTTAAAGCCACCATCTGGAACCACTCTACAGCCGCCATTTTGAGTCTTATAGCCGCCATCTGGAACCATTCTATAGCCGACATTTTGAGTTTTATAGCCGCCATCTTTTATATTGGAGCCATTCAAGCTTCTGGAGCTATTCTACAGCCGCCATTTTGGCTTTTATAGCCGGCGCAATTCAAAAAAAAACGTTTTTCTCAAAAACTATTGCAGCTAGAGACACCATATTTGGTATGTATATTTGCTTAGTAATTGCGCGCGTTTTGTAAGTATAAAGATTTTGCCGCGCCCCTTTCCGCCCCCGAAATTTGAAAAACTCGATTATCTCCCGTAATTTTTTACCTTGTGGAATCAAATTTGGCCCACTTGAATTTGATACTAATACCCAGCAAAATTATAAAAAATCGGACAAAAAATAGCCAAGTTATGCATATAAACGTTTTTCCATAAGGCCGGAGTTGGCCGTTGGCGGGTGGTGGCGCTAAGGTACTCATATGCATGAGTGAGCGAAATACTAAGATATGCTTGTAAAAAGCATGTAAACAGAACTATTTTAAAATAGGCAAATGCATTTGTTATAACAAATTTGAAATATTTGTTTTACTGGTGTATGGTATACCTAAGTCGGCGAGACGACTTACTTACTTCATTTATATTACAGCCATTCTATCTGCTGGAACAATTCTACAGCCGCCATTTTGAGTATTATAGCCACCATCTTTTATATAACGGCTATGCAAGCTACTGGAACCATACTACACCCTCTATTTTGAGTCTTATAGCCGCCACCTGGAAACATTCTATAGCCACCATTTTGAGTGTTTTAGCCGCAATGCTCTATAGAACAACCATTCAAGCTGCTGGAACCATTCTACAGCCGCCATTTTGAGTATTATAGCCGCCATCTGGAACTAATCTACTGCCGCCATTTTGAGTTTTGTAGCCGCCATCTTTTATATAACGACTATACAAGCTACTGGAACCATTCTACAACCGCCATTTTGAGTCTTATAGCCGCCATCCTTAATATAGCAGCCATTCAAGCTGCTGGAACCATTCTACAGCCACCATTTTGAGTCTTATATCGGCCATCTGGAATCATTCCGCAGCCGAAATTTTGAGTCTTATAGCCGCTAAATTTTAATTTACGGCTATACAAACTACTGGAACCATTGTACAGCAGCCATTTTAAGTCTATTCTGCGCCATTTTTTATATAACAGCCATTCAAGCTGCTGGAAAAATTCTACAGCCCCCATTTTGAGTCTTATAGCTGCCACTCTTTATAGAGGAACCATTCAAGCTGCCGGAACCATTCTTCAGCCGCCATATTAAGTCATTCTTTATATAACAGCTATACAAGCTGCTGGAGCCTTTTACAGCCGCCATTTTTAATCTTATAACCATTCTATAGCCGCTATTTTGAGTGTTTTAGCCGACATTCTGGAACCATTCTACCGCCGCCATTTTGAGTCTTTTAGCCGCCATCCTTTATATAACAACCATTGAAGCTAATGAAACCATTCTACAGCCGCCATTTTGAGTTTTATAACTGTCATCCTTTATATACCAGCCATTCAAGCTGCTGGAACCAATCTACAGCCGCCATTATACAGCAGCCATCCTTTATATAACAGCTATACAATCTGCTGGAACCATTCTACAGTCGTCATTTTGAGTCTATTAGCCGCCATTCTTTATATAACAGCTATACAAGGTGCTGGAACCATTCTAAAGCCGCCATTTTAAGTCTTATAGCCACCATCCTTTATATAGCAGCCATACAAGCTGCTGAAACCACTCAACAGCCGCCATTTTGAGTCTTATAGCCGCCACCCTTTATATAGAAACCATTAAAGCTGCCGGAACCATTCTCCAGACGCTATTTTAAGTCATTCATTATATAGCAGCTATACAAGCTGCTGGAGCCACTTTAAAGCCGCCATTTTGAGTCTTATAACCATTCTACAGCCGCCATTTTGAGTCTTTTCGCCGACATCGTTTATATAATAACCATTCAAGTTGCTAAAACATGCTACAGCCGCCATTTTTAGAGTTATAAAAGCCATATTTTATATAATGGCACTACAAGCTTCTGAAACCATTGTACAGCCGCAATTTTGAGTCTTAAAGCCGCCATCTGGAACCATTCTACAGCCGCCATTTTGAGTCTTATAGAAGACTTTTTTTTTATAACGGCAATACAAGCTACTGGAACCATTCTGCAGACGCCAATTTGTGTCTTAGAGCCGCCATCCTTTATATAGCAGCCATACAAGCTGCTGAAACCACTCAACAGCCGCCATTTTGAGTCTTATAGCCGCCACCCTTTATATAGAAACCATTAAAGCTGCCGGAACCATTCTCCAGACGCTATTTTAAGTCATTCATTATATAGCAGCTATACAAGCTGCTGGAGCCACTTTACAGCCGCCATTTTGAGTCTTATAACCATTCTACAGCCGCCATTTTGAGTCTTTTCGCCGACATCGTTTATATAATAGCCATTCAAGTTGCTAAAACATGCTACAGCCGCCATTTTTAGAGTTATAAAAGCCATATTTTATATAATGGCTAAACAAGCTACTGGAACAATTCTACAGCCACCATTTTGAGTCTTATGACCGCCATCTGAAACCATTCTTCAGCCGCTATTTTGAGTCTTATACCCGCCATCTTTTACATAACGGCTAAACAAGCTACTGAAACCATTCTGCAGCAGCCATTTTGAGTCTATTCTCCGCCATTTTTATACCATACACCCATAGGGTGAAATGGTATATTAAAGTCGCCAAATTGTATGTAACAGGCAGAAGGAAGCTTTTCCGACCCCATAAAGTATATATATTCTTGATCAGTATCAACAGCCGAGTCGATCTAGCCATGTCCGTCTGTCCGTCCGTCCGTCCGTCTGTCCGTCCGTATGAACGCCTAGATCTCGGAGACTATCTATCTCTTGATAGAGCCACCAAATTTGGAATGTAGGCTCGTGTAGTATGTAGAGTGATCGAGTTTGTTTAAAATTATTGCCACGCCCCTTTCCGCCCCCCGCAATTAAAAAAAAAACGTTTATCTCAAAAACTATTACAGCTAGAGACACCATATTTGGTATGTATATTTGCTTAGTAAATGCGCACAGTTTTTATGTATAAAGGTTTTGCCACGCCCCTTTCCGCCCCCGCACTAAAAAAAACGTTTTTCTCAAAAACTATTGCAGCTAGAGACACCATATTTGGTATGTATATTTGCTTAGTAATTGCGCGGTTTTGTAAGTATAAAGATTTTGCCACGCCCCTTTCCGCCCCCGAAATTTGAAAAACTCGATTATCTCCCGTAATTTTTTACCTTGTGGAATCAAATTTGGCCCACTTGAATTTGATACTAATACCCAGCAAAATTATAAATTTGATCAAAATCGGACAAAAAATAGCCAAGTTATGCATATAAACGTTTTTCCATAAGGCCGGAGTTGGCCGTTGGCGGGTGGTGGCGCTAAGGTGCTCATATGCATGAGTGAACGAAATACTAAGATATGCTTGTAAAAAGCATGTAAACAGAACTATTTTAAAATAGGCAAATGCATTTGTTATTACAAATTTGAAATATTTGTTTTACTGGTGTATGGTGTACCTAAGTCGGCGAGACGACTTACTTACTTCATTTATATAACAGCCATTCAAGCTGCTGGAACAATTCTACAGCCGCCATTTTGAGTCTTATAGCCGTCATATTTTAATTTACGTCTATACAAGCTTCTGGAACCGTTCTATAGCTGCCATTTTGAGTTTTATAGCCGCCACCTGAAACCATTCTACAGTCGCTGTTTTGAGTATTATAGCCGCCATCTTTTATATAACGGCTATGCAAGCTACTGGAACCATTCTACACCCTCTATTTTGAGTCTTATAGCCCCCACCTGGAACCATTCTACAGCCGCCATTTTGAGTCTTATAGCCGCCATCTCTCACAAAATTCTACATCCGCCAATTTGGGTTTTATAGCCGCTATCTTTTACATAGCAGCCATTCAAGCTGCTGGAACTATTCTAAAGCCGCCATTTCGAGTCTCATAGCAGCCATCTTTTATATAACGGCTAAACAAGCTACTGTAACCAATCTTCAGCCAGCATTTTGAGTCTTATGGCCGCCATCTAAAACTATTCTACAGCCGCCATTTTGAGTCTATTCTCCGCCATTTTTAATATAAAAGCCATTCAAGCTGCTGGAAAAATTATACAGCCACCATATGGGTCTTTTAGCCGACATCCTTTATATAACAGCTATACATGCTGCTGGAACCATTCTACAGGCACCATTTTAAATCCTATAGCCGCTATCTGGAACCATTCTATAGCCGCCATCTTTTAAATAACGGCTATTCAAGCTGCTGGAACAATTCCACAGCAGCAATTTTGAGTATTACAGCCGCCATCTGGAACTAATCTACAGCCGCCATTTTGAGTTTTGTAACCGCTATCTTTTACATAACGACTATGCAAGCTACTGGAACCATTCTACAACCGCCATTTTGAGTCTTAAAGCCGCTATCTTTCATATAACGGCTATACAAGCTGCTGAAACCATTCTTGAATTGCCGTTTTTAGTCACATAGCTGCTATCTTTCATATAATAGCTTAACAGGTTGCTTTAACCATCCTTCAGACCCAATTTTGAGACTTATAGCCGCCGTCTTTTATATAACGGCTATACAAGCTACTGGAACCATTCTACAGCCGCCATTTTGAGTCTTTTTAGCCGACATACTTTATATAACAGCCATTCAAGCTGCTAGAACCATTCTACAGCCGCCATTTTAAGTCATTCTTTATGCAACATCCATTGAATCTGCTGAAACCATTGCACGCCATTTTGAGTCTATTAGCCGCTATCCTTTATATAACAGTACTACATGCTGCTGGAACCATTCTATTTTTGCAATTTTGAGTCTTATAACCGCCATTCTATATATATCAACCATTTAAGCTGTTGGATGCATTCTACAGATGCCATTTTGAGTCTTATAGCCGCCATTCTATATTTAATAACCATTTAAGCTGCAGGAACCACTATACAGGCGCCATTTTGAGTCTTATAGCCGCCATCTTTTACATAACGGCCAAACAAGCTACTGGAACCATTCTACAGCAGCCATTTTGATTCTATTCTCCGCCATTTTTTATATAACAGCCATTCAAGCTGCTGGAACAATTCTACAGCCGCCATTTTGAGTCTTATAGCCGCCACCCTTTATATAGAAACCATTAAAGCTGCCGGAACCATTCTCCAGACGCTATTTTAACTCATTCATTATATAGCAGCTATACAAGCTGCTGGAGCCACTTTACAGCCGCCATTTTGAGTCTTATAACCATTCTACAGCCGCCATTTTGAGTCTTTTCGCCGACATCGTTTATATAATAGCCATTCAAGTTGCTAAAACATGCTACAGCCGCCATTTTTAGAGTTATAAAAGCCATATTTTATATAATGGCTAAACAAGCTACTGGAACAATTCTACAGCCACCATTTTGAGTCTTATGACCGCCATCTGAAACCATTCTTCAGCCGCTATTTTGAGTCTTATACCCGCCATCTTTTACATAACGGCTAAACAAGCTACTGAAACCATTCTGCAGCAGCCATTTTGAGTCTATTCTCCGCCATTTTTATACCATACACCCATAGGGTGAAATGGTATATTAAAGTCGCCAAATTGTATGTAACAGGCAGAAGGAAGCTTTTCCGACCCCATAAAGTATATATATTCTTGATCAGTATCAACAGCCGAGTCGATCTAGCCATGTCCGTCTGTCCGTCCGTCCGTCCGTCTGTCCGTCCGTATGAACGCCTAGATCTCGGAGACTATCTATCTCTTGATAGAGCCACCAAATTTGGAATGTAGGCTCGTGTAGTATGTAGAGTGATCGAGTTTGTTTAAAATTATTGCCACGCCCCTTTCCGCCCCCGCAATTAAAAAAAAAAACGTTTATCTCAAAAACTATTACAGCTAGAGACACCATATTTGGTATGTATATTTGCTTAGTAAATGCGCACATTTTTTATGTATAAAGGTTTTGCCACGCCCCTTTCCGCCCCCGCAATTCAAAAAAAACGTTTTTCTCAAAAACTATTGCAGCTAGAGACACCATATTTGGTATGTATATTTGCTTAGTAATTGCGCGCGTTTTGTAAGTATAAAGATTTTGCCACGCCCCTTTCCGCCCCCGAAATTTGAAAAACTCGATTATCTCCCGTAATTTTTTACCTTGTGGAATCAAATTTGGCCCACTTGAATTTGATACTAATACCCAGCAAAATTATAAATTTGATCAAAATCAAAAAATAGCCAAGTTATGCATATAAACGTTTTTCCATAAGGCCGGAGTTGGCCGTTGGCGGGTGGTGGCGCTAAGGTGCTCATATGCATGAGTGAACGAAATACTAAGATATGCTTGTAAAAAGCATGTAAACAGAACTATTTTAAAATAGGCAAATGCATTTGTTATTACAAATTTGAAATATTTGTTTTACTGGTGTATGGTATACCTAAGTCGGCGAGACGACTTACTTACTTCATTTATATAACAGCCATTCAAGCTGCTGGAACAATTCTACAGCCGCCATTTGAGTCTTATAGCCGTCATATTTTAATTTACGTCTATACAAGCTTCTGGAACCGTTCTATAGCTGCCATTTTGAGTTTTATAGCCGCCACCTGAAACCATTCTACAGTCGCTGTTTTGAGTATTATAGCCGCCATCTTTTATATAACGGCTATGCAAGCTACTGGAACCATTCTACACCCCCTCTATTTTGAGTCTTATAGCCCCCACCTGGAACCATTCTACAGCCGCCATTTTGAGTCTTATAGCCGCCATCTCTCACAAAATTCTACATCCGCCAATTTGGGTTTTATAGCCGCTATCTTTTACATAGCAGCCATTCAAGCTGCTGGAACTATTCTAAAGCCGCCATTTCGAGTCTCATAGCAGCCATCTTTTATATAACGGCTAAACAAGCTACTGTAACCAATCTTCAGCCAGCATTTTGAGTCTTATGGCCGCCATCTAAAACTATTCTACAGCCGCCATTTTGAGTCTATTCTCCGCCATTTTTAATATAAAAGCCATTCAAGCTGCTGGAAAAATTATACAGCCACCATATGGGTCTTTTAGCCGACATCCTTTATATAACAGCTATACATGCTGCTGGAACCATTCTACAGGCACCATTTTAAATCCTATAGCCGCTATCTGGAACCATTCTATAGCCGCCATCTTTTAAATAACGGCTATTCAAGCTGCTGGAACAATTCCACAGCAGCAATTTTGAGTATTACAGCCGCCATCTGGAACTAATCTACAGCCGCCATTTTGAGTTTTGTAACCGCTATCTTTTATATAACGACTATGCAAGCTACTGGAACCATTCTACAACCGCCATTTTGAGTCTTAAAGCCGCTATCTTTCATATAACGGCTATACAAGCTGCTGAAACCATTCTTGAATTGCCGTTTTTAGTCACATAGCTGCTATCTTTCATATAATAGCTTAACAGGTTGCTTTAACCATCCTTCAGACCCAATTTTGAGACTTATAGCCGCCGTCTTTTATATAACGGCTATACAAGCTACTGGAACCATTCTACAGCCGCCATTTTGAGTCTTTTAGCCGACATACTTTATATAACAGCCATTCAAGCTGCTAGAACCATTCTACAGCCGCCATTTTAAGTCATTCTTTATGCAACATCCATTGAATCTGCTGAAACCATTGCACGCCATTTTGAGTCTATTAGCCGCTATCCTTTATATAACAGTACTACATGCTGCTGGAACCATTCTATTTTTGCAATTTTGAGTCTTATAACCGCCATTCTATATATATCAACCATTTAAGCTGTTGGATGCATTCTACAGCTGCCATTTTGAGTCTTATAGCCGCCATTCTATATTTAATAACCATTTAAGCTGCAGGAACCACTATACAGGCGCCATTTTGAGTCTTATAGCCGCCATCTTTTACATAACGGCCAAACAAGCTACTGGAACCATTCTACAGCAGCCATTTTGATTCTATTCTCCGCCATTTTTTATATAACAGCCATTCAAGCTGCTGGAACAATTCTACAGCCGCCATTTTGAGTCTTATAGCCGTCATATTTTAATTCACGGCTATACAAGCTTCTGAAACCGTTCTATAGCAGCCTATAGCGGACGTTGACGATACTATGCGCAGTACGTTCAAGTGGCCCCTACGACACCAGGACAAAGCCTGTTACGCGCGAGCCCAAGCAGATGACTGCCCACCTCCCACCCGACCGACCGAGGGGTGCAGCCGTATAACGCACGGCACGAATCGCGTGGACAAATACACAATAGAAAAAACAGACAAACTGTTGAGGAACCAATTGTCATTTCATTTATATTTCTCCATATTTCATAGTCTAAGTCTCATGAATGATCTTGCACATCTTACAATGCTTTTGTTTTTGTATTTTATAAGTTTTTCTGGAATTTGCTGGCGCCAGTCTGATATTCTCTGTCTCTGTCTCTCTTAAACAACCTATATGACCTACGTAGATGCGTAAGAATTGAAAATTTAGTAATAAGCAGGCAAACGAACGATCAAGACGTGTTCTAGCAGTGGCAGACACAGTTCAGTTACAGTTACAGTGAAAATAAAGTTAAGTTCTTATGAGATACTAAACACAGTGGTTTATTCATCATCATAATTTGGTCCTTCGAGCCGGATCGTTGGGCATTGTTTGTTTGTTACTCATTGGTTAATAATTTGTTGCAATTTGGTGGCAATTAAATATTAACCTCAAAGTTAGTAGTCGATAGTTCTGGCCTACTATCGAAAAGGCAATCGCGTGCTTATTGGAAAAAGCGCGGATTCACACGGTGGCGCCACACGCCTATCGATATCTGTTATCGATATAAACGACGAGATCGTGAGAGAACACGTCTCTAAAAAACAAGCGTCTTGAAATTTTGGTCCACACAAGCAGTGGAATTTCTTGATATTTCATCATGGAGGAAATGAAAACTTTGATCAAGGCCAGAGGAAGATTGAAGTCAACAATTAGCCGCATATATACATATGCAGAGGATCCAGCACAGGATGCAGACGTCTTTACAATTGACACCAAATTGGAAACCTTGTCCAATGCGTGGGAGGAGTTCGTCAAGTCTGGTGACGAACTGGCTAAATACGACAAACTGGAGGGTTACGTGGACCCTGCTGAAGATTACGACGTATACGAGGATAAACATGAAACGGCGAGTGCTCGTCTTAAGGCTTTACGAGCTGATGTGGCATCGTCTGGCAAGTTGGAAGAATGCGGTGCGGCTGGCAACGGTGGTTCGCTTGTCCAGGAAGTTCTTCAACAGATGCACAATCAGCAGCAACAAATGCAACTGCAGATGCAACGTCAAATGGAGCATCAACAACTGCAGATGCAACGTCAAATGGAACAACAGCAACTATTGGTTGAGAGATTGCTCTCGCCACAGCAATCTACGTCTTCGTCAGGCTCACAGTCGGTAGCAGCGCCGACATCAAGAGATTGTGAGCTACCCAAAATCCACATCAAGCCCTTTGGTGGAGATTATAAGGAATGGCATGCTTTCAAGGACCTGTTTGAGAGTACCATTCATGGAAAGGCAACACTAACGAATATACAGAAGTTTCATCACCTGAAGTCATGTGTCATAGGAGAAGCAGCGATACTCATCCAGCATTTGCCTGTCGTAGAAGCTAATTACGAGGTGGCATGGAAATCGTTGAGTGATCGCTACGAAAAGCCCCGTTATTTGGTGAACTTGCTTATGGATACATTCACCGCCTTGCCTAAGGCTGTTGGGCAAAACTCAGCATCGCTACGCGCTCTGACATGCGGAGCCAGTGATGTTATTCGGGCTTTAGACGCTTCTGGACAATCGGGCCGTGACTGTTGGCTCATATACTTGCTCATCAACAAGGTTGATGAGGCTACCCGACGGGAATGGATCGACAAAAGCCAGGATATTGAAGATCCTACCATTGAAGAGTTGCTCAAGTTTTTGGACTCACGATGCGATCGGCTTGAGCTCAGTCAGGTTGTCGATCATGCAGCGAGCAATCCGAGGGATGAAAAGGGAAAAAGGCAAGCACGCACCATGCTTGCCATTACAAGTAATTGTATGAAATGTCATAGCACTGAGCACATACTGTCGGCTTGTCCTCAATTCCAGAGCTTGACTGTCAAGCAACGTTACACCTTTGCGAAGGAGAAGCATCTGTGCTTTAATTGTTTGAGGTCTGGACATGGAGTAACCGCTTGTGAATCGAAGTCTTCTTGCAAGCATTGCAAGCGCCGCCATCATTCTATGCTGCATCCTGAGGGCTATTCTACACAGCATAAGAACGCAGAGCAGCACCAAGGCAAATCAAGCCAGGCTTCTGAGGAAGCACCAGCGGCATCCGCAGTAGCCATGATGAATGCTACCAGACCCCGTAAGCCAAATGGGCAAAGAAGAAGTACGCTACCAACTGCATTGGTACACGTGCGAAATTCCCAAGGAGCCTTGCATACGTGCCGTATTTTACTGGATAGCGCCTCAGACTTGTCTTTCATTTCGGAAAGATGCGTACAGACTTTGGGGCTTGCACGTTCGCCATTTCGAGTTGCCACATCGGGCATCTCAGACGTCAAGGCGGGAATAACCAGAGGTTTCTGCTCTCTTCAGATGATGTCTCGTGTGTCGAGTCATTCCATCGATATAAATGCGCACGTTTTAGGAAAGATCACCTCACCGCTGCCACGTGAAAATATTGATGCTTCATCACTGTCGGTATTTAATGGATACCGAATGGCTGACCCGGACTTCAGAACTAACGCTTCAATCGACATTTTGCTGGGCAATGATTACATCTGGTTAGTTCTCACTGGAGAGAAGTTATGCGATGGTCAAGGACACCCTATTGCAGTCAACAGCATATTTGGATGGGTAATCACATCGGTGTACACTTCAAGATTGCCAACACCATCTACGTCATTGCTGACTACGGTCAATCTAGATGGACTACTGCAAAGATTCTGGGAACTAGAGGAAGTTCCATCGCGCACAGCTGTAAACGAAGAAGATGAAAGGGTCGAGACGCACTTCCGGTGCACGCACACTCGCAACTCGAATGGAAGATACATTGTCGATTTGCCGTTCAAGGAACAAAACCCACAATTTGCGGATACATTTCAAGGAGCTAGATCGCGCTTTCTCGCAGTCGAGCGTCGTCTAACGAAGGATGCCAGCCTGAAGTTAAAATATACTCAGTTCATGAGAGAGTATATCCAGCTGGGTCACATGCAGGAAGTAGCTGCAGACGAAGCCACAAACGTCTCTAAGATGTCATTCTATTTGCCACACCATCCAGTCATAGGTGCCAAGCTGCGGGTGGTGTTCGACGGTTCATTTCAAGATCGGGATGGACAATCTCTTAACGATGCACTTCATATTGGCCCATGTATACAACGCAACCTGTTCAACGTTTGTCTGCGTTTTCGAATGCACAGATTCGTATTTTCTGCGGACATCGTCAAAATGTTTAGACAGATTTCAGTAGCGCCTAAACATCAAGATTTTCAACGAATCCTTTGGAGAGAAGACCCTGTGGCACCATTGAAGCATTACAAATTGACCACAGTCACCTATGGCACGGCATGTGCACCGTTTCTGGCAGTTAGAGTGCTGGAACAACTGGCAGCTGATCACGAACACGAGTTTCCAAGGGCTGCTAGGATACTTTTGGATGATTTTTACGTCGATGACGTATTGACAGGAGCCATGAACGAACATGAATTGCTCGACATTAAGGAAGAGCTGGTACTTCTTATGTCACGGGCACAATTGGAGCTAAGCAAATGGGTCTTGAATAGTAAACAGATTGCCAGCAACGAGGGCAATGACATTGATTTCTCAAGGATGGCAGCAAAGGTGCTTGGACTGCATTGGCGTCCTGGAGAAGATGTCCTAACATACAAGGTTTCATTATCGGAACATATGAGTTGTACTAAACGACAAGTGCTGTCTGACACGGCACGCATCTTTGATCCACTCGGTATTTTGGCGCCAGTGGTGATCAAGTTTAAAATCCTGCTTCAGGAATTATGGCTGCTTAATCTGGATTGGAACTCGGAACTGCCAACGAAGCAAGCGCATTTATGGCAAACATTCAGAAAAGACATTTTCACGTTAAGGAGCTTGAAAATACCACGATTTGTAGACAATCAACCCGATGACATCGAACTGCATGGATTTTCAGATGCTTCGTTAAAGGCTTACTCTGCTGTCATTTACAACCGTGTGACATATCTAGATGGAAGCATCGGAGTGGCACTCATTGCAGCTAAAACAAGAGTTTCCCCACTAAAGCAGAAATCGCTACCACGATTGGAACTTTGCGGAGCTCTACTGTTAGCTCGTTTGTTCCAAGCAGTAAAATCTGGTCTGCGCCAGAAGGATGCTAAGATATACGCATGGACAGATTCGACAATCGTTTTGTCATGGCTTTCGCATCAACCCTGTAAACTGAAAACATTTGTTGCCAACCGAACGGCAGAAATACTAGAGACCATACCACGTAGCGCTTGGAGACATGTCAGCACTAAGGAAAATCCTGCGGATTGTGCATCACGAGGCATGCTAGCGAGTGAGTTAATGAACTTTGATTTATGGTGGAAGGGACCATCTTGGCTGCACGACTGTACACTATACACAGAGACAATGAATAGGCCACAAACTTGCTGCTCAATTGTAAAGCCAGCAGCAGAACTTGAGTTCAAAACCAAGATCTTGGCAACTATTTCCAAGGATATTGAAGATTCCCCATTTGATGTACTACTCGAAAGAATATCGTCTTGGACCAGACTGATTCGAGTGGTCGCATATGTATTACGCTTTGTTCATCGAATCAAATCAAGCCAGCCAAAATATTCCGGACCTTTAAGGTTTGTTGAAATTTCCAATGCAAAGAAGTTTTGCCTACGACAGGCACAAAATCGATTCAATGACGATAGACAGCTGCTCTTGAGGAAGCAGCCTTTGGAGCGCCGATCAACTTTAAGCAAACTATATCCCTTCGTTGACGAAGATGAAATTATACGTGTGGGTGGACGTTTAGAAAAGTCGCAACTGCCTGCAGACGCCAAGCACCCAGTAGTTTTGCCGAAGCACCATCGCCTTGTAGAATTGCTGCTGAAACATGAGCACCAAGTCAATCTTCATCCTGGAGTTTCAGCCATGTTTGTTATAATTCGCCAGAAATATTGGATCATTGGCGCACGAAATCTTATTCGACGTATCACGCATGAATGTTTAAACTGTTTTAGACAGCGCCATCACACTGCACAACAGTTTATGGCCAATCTACCGGCTGTTCGAGTGAGACAAGCCTTTCCATTTGAGCATACTGGATGCGACTATGCTGGGCCTATTCTGCTAAAGGTTCACAAGGGACGAAACCCTAGGAAGGAAAAGGGCTACATTTGCCTGTTTGTATGTATGGTTACTTCAGCTCTTCATCTAGAGCTAGCCACTGATCTCAGCACCGACACATTCCTGGCGGCATTAAAACGTTTTATGGCACGTCGTGGGAAATGTTCCCAAATGTATAGCGATAACGGTCGCAACTTCGTTGGCGCAAAACGCGCACTAGACGAAATGGTACAGCTTCTCGCTTCACGCGAGCACAATAACGTCATTTCGGAAGCCCTTGCAGAGCAAGGCATTAAATGGAATTTCATTCCCCCATATTCACCACACTGGGGTGGTAAGTGGGAGTCGGCAGTACGCTCGGTTAAGCTGCACTTGCGACGAGTAATAGGAACCACCGTCCTCACCTTTGAGCAGATGCACACACTGCTCTCGCAAATAGAATCAGTCGTTAATTCGCGACCATTGTGCACAACATCGGATACTGAGATTGCCTACCTGTCACCGGCACACTTCTTAATTGGCAGAACTTTTACAGCAGTTCCTGAAGACAGCTATTTGCAGATTCCGACCAATCGATTGAGCTACTGGCAGCATACTCAAGCAATGCTTCAAGGATTTTGGAAGCGTTGGCATCAAGAATATTTGACATCGCTGCAGCAGCGCCCGAAATGGACCACCAAGTTACCAAACATTGCAATCGGTAACCTTGTACTGGTCAAGGACTCTAACGCGCCTCCATCGGCATGGCTCTTAGGACGCGTAACTCAGGTGTTCGCAGGAGATGATGGCCTCGTTCGAGCGGTGCAGATTCTCACCAAATCAGGAGAAGTCACTCGCCCTATCACGAAGATTGCAGCCCTACCGGATTCAGAAACGGAGTTACAGGTGGGGGCGAGATGTTGAGGAACCAATTGTCATTTCATTTATATTTCTCCATATTTCATAGTCTAAGTCTCATGAATGATCTTGCACATCTTACAATGCTTTTGTTTTTGTATTTTATAAGTTTTTCTGGAATTTGCTGGCGCCAGTCTGATATTCTCTGTCTCTGTCTCTCTTAAACAACCTATATGACCTACGTAGATGCGTAAGAATTGAAAATTTAGTAATAAGCAGGCAAACGAACGATCAAGACGTGTTCTAGCAGTGGCAGACACAGTTCAGTTACAGTTACAGTGAAAATAAAGTTAAGTTCTTATGAGATACTAAACACAGTGGTTTATTCATCATCACAAACAAATTACTAAATAATACTATAGCTATCTATTAACTAAATGGGATAGGATAGAAGTTTTAATCATGTTAATAGAAAACTCTGAACCGATTACAGGGAATAGAAGGTTGTAATCAGAGCAGAGGACCCTAAAAGGTTCATGCAGGGCATAGTTAGAAGAACAACGACTTAGGGATAAAGGAATCAAAGGATGTTTACTCCGTCTACATGGTACCGACAGATTTACCTGAGCTAATAACTCAGGCGAGTCGATATCACCAATTAGGAGCTTGTGCATAAAAATAACACCAAGCATAATTCTACGGTTAGTTAGGGAAGGAAGGTTAATCAAGAGAAGTCTGCTAGAATACGAAGGCAAATTGACATTGCGATCCCAGCTTAAGCCATGAAGAGCAAATAGCAAGAACTGCTTTTGAACGGATTCAAGTCTAATCTGGTGCGACTCATATTGAGGTGACCAAATGCAAGATCCATACTCTAAAATAGGACGGACAAGCGAAGTAAAAAGAACTTTAGTTGTATAGGGGTCATCAAATTCTTTTGACCATCTTTTAATGAAACCCAGGACACTCATGGCCTTTGCGACCGTGGTGGAAATATGGGTGTTAAAATTTAACTTATGGTCAATAAGTACGCCCAAATCATTCATTTTATTTAGACGTTCTAAAGGACTGTTGTTTAGCCATTATGAGTTTTATAGCCTCCATCTTTTTTACAACGGCTAAACTAGCTACTGGAACCATTCTACAGCCACCATTTTGAGTCTTATATCGGCCATCTGGAATCGTTCCACAGCCGCTATTTTGAGTCCTATATCCGCTATATTTTAATTTACGGCTATGCAAACTACTGGCACCATTCTACAGCCGCCATTTTGAGTCTTATAGCCGTCATATTTTAATTCACGGCTATACAAGCTTCTGAAACCATTCTATAGCAGCCATTATGAGTTTTATAGCCTCCATCTTTTTTACAACGGCTAAACAAGCTACTGGAACCATTCTACAGCCACCATTTTGAGTCTTATATCGGCCAACTGGAATCATTCCACAGCCACTATTTTGAGTCCTATAGCCGCTATATTTTAATTTACGGCTTTGCAAACTACTGGCACCATTCTACAGCCGCCATTTTGAGTCTTATAGCCGTCATATTTTAATTCACGGCTATACAAGCTTCTGAAACCATTCTATAGCAGCCATTATGAGTTTTATAGCCTCCATCTTTTTTACAACGGCTAAACAAGCTACTGGAACCATTCTACAGCCACCATTTTGAGTCTTATATCGGCCATCTGGAATCATTCCACAGCCACTATTTTGAGTCCTATAGCCGCTATATTTTAATTTACGGCTTTGCAAACTACTGGCACCATTCTACAGCCGCCATTTTGAGTCTTATAGACGCCATATTTTATATAACGGCAAAACAAGCTACTCGAACCATTATACAGCCGCAATTTTGAGTCTTATAGCCGCCATCCTTTATATAACAGCCATTCAAGCAGCTGGAACCATTCTACAGCCGCCATTTGAGTCTTTTAGCCGACATTCTTTATATAACAGCCATTCAAGCTGCTGGACCAATTCTACAGCCGCCATTTTGAGTCTTATAGCCGTCATATTTTAGTTCGCGGCTATACAAGCTTCTGAAACCATTCTATAGCAGCCATTATGAGTTTTATAGCCTCCATCTTTTTTACAACGGCTAAACAAGCTACTGGAACCATTCTACAGCCACCATTTTGAGTCTTATATCGGCCATCTGGAATCATTCCACAGCCACTATTTTGAGTCCTATAGCCGCTAAATTTTAATTTACGGTGTTGCAAACTACTGGCACCATTCTACAGCCGCCATTTTGAGTCTTTTCGCCGACATCCTTTATATAACAGCCATTCAAGTTGCTGGAACCATTCTACAGCTGCCATTTTGTGTCCTATAGCCGCCATCCTTTATATAGCAGTCATTCAGGCTGCTGGAACCATTTTACAGCGGCCATTTTGAGTCTTATGGCCGCCATCTGGAACCATTCTACAGCCGCCATTTTGAGTCTTATAGACGCCGTATTTTATATAACGGCAATACAAGCTACTCGAACCATCATACAGCCGCAATTTTGAGTCTTATAGCCGCCATCCTTTATATAACAGCCATTCAAGCTGCTGGAACCATTCTACAGCCGTCATTTGAGTCTTTTAGCCAACATCCTTTATATAACAGCCATTGAAGCAGCTGGAACCATTCTACAGCCGCCATTTTGAGTCTTATAGCCGCCATCCTTAATATAGCAGCCATTCAAGCTGCTGGAACCATTCTACAGCCGCCACGTTGAGTCTTATGGCCGCCATCTGGAACTGTTCTACAGCCGCCATTTCGAGTCTCATACCAGCCATCTTTTATATAACGGCTAAACAAGCTACTGGAACCATTCTACAGCCACCATTTTGAGTCTTATATCGGCCATCTGGAATCATTTCACAGCTTCAATTTTGAGTCTTAAAGCCGCCATCCTTTATATAACAGCCATTCAAGCTGCTGGAACCATTCTACAGCCGTCATTTCAGTCTTTTAGCCAACATCCTTTATATAACAGCCATTGAAGCTGCTGGAACCATTCTACAGCCGCCATTTTAAGTCATTCTTTATGCAACATCCATTGAATCTGCTGAAACCATTGTACGCCATTATCCGCTATCCTTTATATAACAGTACTACATGCTGCTGGAACCATTCTACAGCCACCATTTTGAGTCTTATAGCCGCCATCTGGAACCATTCTATAGCCGACATTTTGAGTTTTATAGCCGCCATCTGTTATATTGGAGCCATTCAAGCTTCTGGAGCTATTCTACAGCCGCCATTTTGGGTTTTATAGCCGCCATCTTTTATAGAACAACCATTCAAGCTGCTGGAACCATTCTACAGTCGCTATTTTGAGTCTTACGGCCGCCGTCTGGAACTATTCTACAGCCGCCATTTCGAGTCTTTTACCAGCCATCTTTTATATAATGGCTAAACAAGCTACTGGAACAATTCTACAGCCACCATTTTGAGTCTTATGACCGCCATCTGAAACCATTCTACAGCCGCCATTTTGAGTCTTATACCCGCCATCTTTTACATAACGGCTAAACAAGCTACTGAAACCATTCTGCAGCAGCCATTTTTAGTCTATTCTCCGCCATTTTTATACCATACACCCATAGGGTGAAATGGTATATTAAAGTCGCCAAAATGTATGTAACAGGCAGAAGGAAGCTTTTCCGACCCCATAAAGTATATATATTCTTGATCAGTATCAACAGCCGAGTCGATCTAGCCATGTCCGTCTGTCCGTCCGTCTGTCCGTCTATCCGTCCGTATGAACGCCTAGATCTCGGAGACTATCTATCTCTTGATAGAGCCACCGAATTTGGAATGTAGGCTCGTGTAGTATGTAGAGTGATCGAGTTTGTTTCAAATTTTTGCCACGCCCCTTTCCGCCCCCGCAATTCAAAAAAAAAACGTTTATCTCAAAAACTATTGCAGCTAGAGGCACCATATTTGGTATGTATATTTGCTTAGTAAATGCGCAAATTTGGCCCACTTGAATTTGATACTAATACCCAGCAAAATTATAAATTTGATCAAAATCGGACAAAAAATAGCCAAGTTATGCATATAAACGTTTTTCCATAAGGCCGGAGTTGGCCGTTGGCGGGTGGTGGCGCTAAGGTGCTCATATGCATGAGTGAGCGAAATACTAAGATATGCTTGTAAAAAAGCATGTAAACAGAACTATTTTAAAATAGGCAAATGCATTTGTTATTACAAATTTGAAATTTTTGTTTTACTGGTGTATGGTATACCTAAGTCGGCGAGACGACTTACTTACTTCATTTATATTACAGCCATTCTAGCTGCTGGAACAATTCTACAGCCGCCATTTTGAGTATTATAGCCACCATCTTTTATATAACGGCTATGCAAGCTACTGGAACCATTCTACACCCTCTATTTTGAGTCTTATAGCCGCCACCTGGAAACATTCCATAGCCACCATTTTGAGTCTTTTAGCCGCAATGCTCTATAGAACAACCATTCAAGCTGCTGGAACCATTCTACAGCCGCCATTTTGGGTTTTATAGCCGCCATCTTTTACATAGCAGTCATTCAAGCTGCTGGAACTATTCTAAAGCCGCCATTTCGGGTCTCATAGCAGCCATCTCCTATATAACGGCTAAACAAGCTACTGTAACCATTCTACAGCCACTATTTTGAGTCTTATGGCCGCCATCTAAAACTATTTAACAGCCGCCATTTTAAGGCTTATACCCGCCATGTTTTACATAACGGCTAAACAAGCTACTGGAACCATTCTACAGCCGCCATTTTGAGTCTTATAGACGCCATCTTTTATATAACAGCAGTAGAAGCTACTCGAACCGTTATACAGCACCAGTTTTGAGCCTTATAGCCGCCATCCTTTATATAACAGCCATTCCAGCTGCTGGAACCATTCTACAGCCGCCATTTTGAGTCTTATAGCCGCCATCTGGAACCATTCTATATCCGCCATCTTTTAAATAACGGCTATTCAAGCTGCTGGAACAATTCCACAGCAGCCATTTTGAGTATTATAGCCGCCATCTGGAACTAATCTACTGCCGCCATTTTGAGTTTTGTAGCCGCCATCTTTTATATAACGACTATACAAGCTGCTGGAACCATTCTACAGCCGCCACGTTGAGTCTTATGGCCGCCATCTGGAACTGTTCTACAGCTGCCATTTCGAGTCTCATACCAGCCATCTTTTAAATAACGGCTAAACAAGCTACTGGCACCATTCTACACCCGCCATTTTGAGTCTTATAGCCGCCATATATTATATAACAACCATTCAAGCTGCTGGAACAATTCAACAGCCACCATTTCGAGTCTTATAGCCGCCATCTGGAACCATTCTACAGCCCTCATTTTGAGTCTTATAACCGCCATCCTTTATATAACACCTATACAATCAGCTGAAACCATTCTACAGCCGTCGTTTTGAGTCTTATAACCGCAACCCTTAATATAACACCGCCATCCATTATATACCAGCAATACAAGCTACTGAAATCATTCTACAGCCATCATTTTGAGTCTTATAGCCGCTATCCTTTATATAACAGCGATACAGACTGCTGGAACCAGTCCACAGACGCCATTTTGAGTCTTATAACCGCCATTCTTTATATAACAGCTACACAAGCTACTGGAACCACTCTACAGTCGCCATTTAGTGTCTTATAGCCGCTACTTTTTATATAACAGATTTACAGGCTGCTGGAAACATTCTACTGCCGCCATTTTAAGTCCTATAGCAGCCATCTTTTATATAACAGCTATACAAGCTGCTGAAGCCAGTCTACAGCCGCCATTTTCACTCTTATAGCCGCCATCCTTTATATAAAGCCTATACAAGCTACTGGCACCATTCTGCAGCCGCCATTTTGAGTCTTATAACCGCCATCCTTTATTTAACAGCTACACAAGCTACTGGAACCATTCTGCAGCCGCCATTTTGTGTCTTATAACCGCCATTCTTTATATAATAGCTACACAAGCTGCTGGAACCATTCTACAGCCGCCATGTTGAGTATTATAGCCGACATAGGGAGCCATTCTACAGCCGCCATTTTTATACCCTTGCAGAGGGTATTATAAAATTGGTCAGATGTTTGTAACGCACAGAAGGAGACGTTTCCGACCCCATAAAGTATATATATTCTTGATCAGCATGAGAAGCTGAGTCGATATAGCCATGTCCGTCTGTCCGTCCGTCCGTCCGTCCGTCCGTCCGTCCGTCTGTGCAAATCAACTTTACGCAGGCATCTTAAGAGCTATCGGAATGAAATTTCATATTTGGGCTACTTTTGGCCGGGAGATGATAGAGTATGAAAATTGTCAGGATCGGACTACTATATCATATAGCTTTAGAGCAAAAATTTTTGCAAAATTTGGAGTTTCCCCATGAAATTTACCAATATAATAGAATTTGATATAAAATCTCAGATCCCAAAATTTAAATCTGATCGGATAAATAGAACAAGTTACAGACAGTACAAATCGGTTCAAGCGCTGACAGCAGCTACTACGTCATCAGCAAATCAAATAGAGTTCATGCATACGCACACACAGACGTAGCGCTACACGTATGTAGGTATGTGTATGCGTGTTGTGCTTTGCTTACGGAATGATGGAAGAAAAATTTGTAGTAAAAAGAGAAATAATTTGAATGTTTCGTTTGTGTATTGATGAATTGAGTTGCAAGGAAAGAAATTTCAAAATGTAAAAAAATTATTGCCAAGGACTGCAAGGGTATAAAAACTTCGGCATTGCCGAAGTTAGCTTCTTTGATATTAAGTCTTATAGCCGCCATCTTTTATATAAGGTCTATACAATCTACTGGAACCATTCTACAGCCGCCATTTTGACTCTGATAGCCGCCATCCTTTATATAGCAGCCATTAAAGCTGCTGGAACCATTCTACAGCCGCCATTTTGAGTATTATAGCTGACATATGGAACCATTCCACAGCGGCCATTTTTATTCTTTTAGCCGCCATCTTTTATATAACTTCTAGAGAAGCTACTGGAACCATTCTACAGCCGCCATTTTTAGTCTTATAAACGCCATCTTTTATATAATGTCTATACAAGCTACTGGAACCATTCTGCAGACGCCATTTTGAGTCTTATAACCGCCATTCTTTATATAATAGCTACACAAGCTGCTGGAACCATTCTACAGCCGCCATGTTGAGTATTATAGCCGACATATGGAGCCATTCTACAGCCGCCATTTTTAGTCTTATAGCCGCCATCTTTTATATAACGTCTATACAATCTAATGGAACCATTTTATAGCCGCCATTTTGACTCTGATAGCCGCCATCCTTTATATAACAGTTTTACAAGCTACTGGAACCATTCTGCAGCCGCCATTTTTTGTCTTATAACCGCCATTATTTATATAACAGTTACACAAGCTACTGGAACCAATCTACAGTCGCCATTTTGTGTTTTATGGCCGCGATCTTTTGTAAAACAGTTATACAGGCTGCTGGAACCATTCTACAGCCGCCATTTTGTGTCTTTTGGCCGCTAATCTTTATATAGCAGCTATACAGGCTGCTGGAACCAATCCACAGCCGCCATTTTAAGTCCTATATCAGCCATCTTCTATATAACAGCTATACAAGCTGCTGAAGCCAGTTTACAGCCGCCATTTTGACGCTTATAGCCGCCATCATTTGTAAAACAGCTACACAAGGTACTGGAACCATTCTTCAGCCGCCATTTTGAGTCTTATAACCGCCATCCTTTATATAACAGCTACACAAGCTGCTGGAAATATTCTACAGCCGCCATGTTGAGTATTAAAGCCGACATATGGAGCCTTTCTACAGCCGCCATTTTTAGTCTTATAGCCGCCATCTTTTATATAACGTCTATACAATATACTGGAACCATTTTACAGCCGCCATTTTAAGTCCTATAGCAGCCATCTTTTATATAACAGCTATACAAGCTGCTGAAGCCAGTCTACAGCCGCCATTTTCACTCTCATAGCCGCCATCCTTTATATAACGCCTATACAAGCTACTGGCACCATTCTGCAGCCGCCATTTTGAGTCTTATAACCGCCATCCTTTATATAACAGCTACACAAGCTGCTGGAAATATTCTACAGCCGCCATGTTGAGTATTATAGCCGACATATGGAGCCTTTCTACAGCCGCCATTTTTAGTCTTATAGCCGCCATTTTTTATATAACGTCTATACAATCTACTGGAACCATTCTACAGCCGCCATTTTGACTCTGATAGCCGCCATCCTTTATATAACAGTTTTACAAGCTACTCGCATTATTCTGCAGCCGCCATTTTGAGTCTTATAACCGCCATTCTTTATATAACAGTTACGCAAGCTACTGGAACCAATCTACAGTCGCCATTTTGTGTTTTATGGCCGCGATCTTTTGTAAAACAGCTATACAGGCTGCTGGAACCATTCTACAGCCGCCATTTTGTGTCTTATGGCCGTTATTTTTTATATAACAGCTATACAGGCTGCTGGAACTATTCCACAGCCGCCATTTTAAGTCCTATAGGAGCCATCTTTTATATAACAGCTATACAAGCTGCTGAAGCAAGTCTACAGCCGCCATTTTGACTCTTATAGCCGCCATCCTTTGTAAAACAGCTACACAAGGTACTGGAACCATTCTACATTCGCCATTTTGTGTCTTATGGCCGCTATCTTTTGTAAAACAGCTATACAGGCTGCTGGAACCATTCTACAGCCGCCATGTTGAGTATTATAGCCGCCATCCTTTATATAACGGCTATACAAGCTACTGGCACCATTCTGCTGCCGCCATTTTGAGTCTTATAACCGCCATTCTTTATATAATAGCTACACAAGCTGCTGGAACCATTCTACAGCCGCCATGTATGGAGCCATTCTACAGCCGCCATTTTTAGTCTTATAGCCGCCATTTTTTATATAACGTCTATACAATCTACTGGAACCATTCTACAGCCGCCATTTTGTGTCCTATGGCCACTATTCTTTATATAACAGCTACACAAGCTACTGGAGCCATTCTATAGTCGCCATTTTGTGTCTTATGGCCGCCATCTTTTGTATAACAGCTATACAGGCTGCTGGAACCATTCTACAGCCGCCATTTTCACTCTTATAGCCGCCATCCTTTATATAACGCCTATACAAGCTACTGGCACCATTCTGCAGCCGCCATTTTTAGTCTTATAGCCGCCATCTTTTATATAACGTCTATACAATCTAATGGAACCATTTTATAGCCGCCATTTTGACTCTGATAGCCGCCATCCTTTATATAACAGTTTTACAAGCTACTGGAACCATTCTGCAGCCGCCATTTTTTGTCTTATAACCGCCATTCTTTATATAACAGTTACGCAAGCTACTGGAACCAATCTACAGTCGCCATTTTGTGTTTTATGGCCGCGATCTTTTGTAAAACAGTTATACAGGCTGCTGGAACCATTCTACAGCCGCCATTTTGTGTCTTTTGGCCGCTAATCTTTATATAACAGCTATACAGGCTGCTGGAACCAATCCACAGCCGCCATTTTAAGTCCTATAGCAGCCATCTTCTATATAACAGCTATACAAGCTGCTGAAGCCAGTCTACAGCCGCCATTTTGACTCTTATAGCCGCCATCATTTGTAAAACAGCTACACAAGGTACTGGAACCATTCTTCAGTCGCCATTTTGTGTCTTATGGCCGCCATCTTTTGTAAAACAGCTATACAGGCTGCTGGAACCATTCTACAGCCGCCATGTTGAGTATTATAGCCGACATATGGAGCCATTCTACAGCCGCCATTTTTAGTCTTATAGCCGCCATCTTTTATATAACGTCTATACAATATACTGGAACCATTTTACAGCCGCCATTTTAAGTCCTATAGCAGCCATCTTTTATATAACAGCTATACAAGCTGCTGAAGCCAGTCTACAGCCGCCATTTTCACTCTCATAGCCGCCATCCTTTATATAACGCCTATACAAGCTACTGGCACCATTCTGCAGCCGCCATTTTGAGTCTTATAACCGCCAACCTTTATATAACAGCTACACAAGCTGCTGGAAATATTCTACAGCCGCCATGTTGAGTATTATAGCCGACATATGGAGCCTTTCTACAGCCGCCATTTTTAGTCTTATAGCCGCCATTTTTTATATAACGTCTATACAATCTACTGGAACCATTCTACAGCCGCCATTTTGACTCTGATAGCCGCCATCCTTTATATAACAGTTTTACAAGCTACTCGCATTATTCTGCAGCCGCCATTTTGAGTCTTATAACCGCCATTCTTTATATAACAGTTACGCAAGCTACTGGAACCAATCTACAGTCGCCATTTTGTGTTTTATGGCCGCGATCTTTTGTAAAACAGCTATACAGGCTGCTGGAACCATTCTACAGCCGCCATTTTGTGTCTTATGGCCGTTATTTTTTATATAACAGCTATACAGGCTGCTGGAACAATTCCACAGCCGCCATTTTATGTCCTATAGCAACCATTTTTTATACAACAGCTATACAAGCTGCTGAAGCCAGTCTACAGCCACCATTTTCACTCTTATAGCCGCTATCCTTTATATAACGGCTATACAAGCTACTGGCACCATTCTGCAGCCGCCATTTTGTGTCTTATAACCGCCATTCTTTATATAACAGCTACACAAGCTACTGGAACTATTCTATAGTCGCCATTTTGTGTCTTTTGCCCGCCATCTTTTTTAAAACAGCTTCACAAGCTACTGGAGCCATTCTACAGTCGCCATTTTGTGTCTTTTGCCCGCCATCTTTTTTATAACAGCTTCACAAGCTACTGGAACCATTCTATAGTCGCCATTTTGTGTCTTATAGCCGTTACTCTTTATGTAACAGCTATACAGGATGCTGGAACCAATCTACAGTCGTCATTTTGTATTTTATGGCTGCCATCTTTTGTAAAACAAATATACAGGCTGCTGGAACCATTCTACAGCCGCCATTTTGTGTCCTATGGCCACTATTCTTTATATAACAGCTACACAAGCTACTGGAGCCATTCTACAGTCCCCATTTTGTGTCTTTTGCCCGCCATCTTTTTTAAAACAGCTTCACAAGCTACTGAAGCCATTCTACAGTCGCCATTTTGTGTCTTTTGCCCGCCATCTTTTTTATAACAGCTTCACAAGCTACTGGAACCATTCTATAGTCGCCATTTTGTGTCTTATAACCGCTACTCTTTCTATAACAGCTATACAGGCTGCTGGAACCAATCTACAGTCGCCGTTTTGTGTTTTATGGTCGCCATCTTTTGTAAAAGAGCTATACAATCTACTGGAACCATTCTACAGCCGCCATTTTGACTCTTATAGCCGCCATCGTTTGTAAAACAGCTACACAAGGAACTGGAACCATTCTACAGTCGCCATTTTGTGTCTTATGGCCGCTACTTTTTATATAACAGCTTTACAGGCTGCTGGAAACATTCTACAGCCGCCATTTTAAGTCCTATAGCAGCCATCTTTTATATAACAGCTATACAAGCTGCTGAAGCCAGTCTACAGCCGCCATTTTCACTCTTATAGCCGCCATCCTTTATATAACGCCTATACAAGCTACTGGCACCATTCTGCAGCCGCCATTTTGAGTCTTATAACCGCCATTCTTTATATAACAGTTACGCAAGCTACTGGAACCATTCTACAGTCGCCATTTTGTGTCTTATGGCCGCCAACTTTTGTAAAACAGCTATACAGGCTGCTGGAACCAGTCCACAGCCGCCATTTTGAGTCTTATAACCGCCATTCTTTATATAACAGCTACACAAGCTACTGGAACCATTCTACAGTCGCCATTTAGTGTCTTATAGCCGCTACTTTTTATATAACAGATTTACAGGCTGCTGGAAACATTCTACAGCCGCCATTTTAAGTCCTATAGCAGCCATCTTTTATATAACAGCTATACAAGCTGCTGAAGCCAGTCTACAGCCGCCATTTTCACTCTTATAGCCGCCATCCTTTATATAACGCCTATACAAGCTACTGGCACCATTCTGCAGCCGCCATTTTGAGTCTTATAACCGCCATCCTTTATTTAACAGCTACACAAGCTACTGGAACCATTCTGCAGCCGCCATTTTGTGTCTTATAACCGCCATTCTTTATATAACAGTTACGCAAGCTACTGGAACCAATCTACAGTCGCCATTTTGTGTTTTATGGCCGCGACCTTTTGTAAAACAGCTATTCAGGCTGCTGGAACCATTCTACAGCCGCCATTTTGTGTCTTATGGCCGTTATTTTTTATATAACAGCTATACAGGCTGCTGGAACTATTCCACAGCCGCCATTTTAAGTCCTATAGGAGCCATCTTTTATATAACAGCTATATAAGCTGCTGAAGCAAGTCTACAGCCGCCATTTTGACTCTTATAGCCGCCATCCTTTGTAAAACAGCTACACAAGGTACTGGAACCATTCTACAGTCGCCATTTTGTGTCTTATGGCCGCTATCTTTTGTAAAACAGCTATACAGGCTGCTGGAACCATTCTACAGCCGCCATGTTGAGTATTATAGCCGCCATCCTTTATATAACGGCTATACAAGCTACTTGCACCATTCTGCTGCCGCCATTTTGAGTCTTATAACCGCCATTCTTTATATATTAGCTACACAAGCTGCTGGAACCATTCTACAGCCGCCATGTATGGAGCCATTCTACAGCCGCCATTTTTAGTCTTATAGCCGCCATTTTTTATATAACGTCTATACAATCTACTGGAACCATTCTACAGCCGCCATTTTGTGTCTTATGGCCACTATTCTTTATATAACAGCTACACAAGCTACTGGAGCCATTCTACAGTCGCCATTTTGTGTCTTATGGCCGCCATCTTTTGTATAACAGCTATACAGGCTGCTGGAACCATTCTACAGCCGCCATGTTGAGTATTATAGCCGACATAGGGAGCCATTCTACAGCCGCCATTTTTATACCCTTGCAGAGGGTATTATAAAATTGGTCAGATGTTTGTAACGCACAGAAGGAGACGTTTCCGACCCCATAAAGTATATATATTCTTGATCAGCATGAGAAGCTGAGTCGATATAGCCATGTCCGTCTGTCCGTCCGTCCGTCCGTCCGTCCGTCTGTGCAAATCAACTTTACGCAGGCATCTTAAGAGCTATCGGAATGAAATTTCATATTTGGGCTACTTTTGGCCAGGAGATGATAGAGTATGAAAATTGTCAGGATCGGACTACTATATCATATAGCTCTAAAGCAAAAATTTTTGCAAAATTTGGAGTATCCCCATGAAGTTTACCAATATAATAGAATTTGATATAAAATCTCAGATCCCAAAATTTAAATCTGATCGGATAAATAGAACAAGTTACAGACAGTACAAATCGGTTCAAGCGCTGACAGCAGCTACTACGTCATCAGCAAATCAAATAGAGCACATGCATACGCACACACAGACGTAGCGCTACACGTATGTAGGTATGTGTATGCGTGTTGTGCTTTGCTTACGGAATGATGGAAGAAAAATTTGTAGTAAAAAGAGAAATAATTTGAATGTTTCGTTTGTGTATTGATGAATTGAGTTGCAAGGAAAGAAATTTCAAAATGTAAAAAAATTATTGCCAAGGACTGCAAGGGTATAAAAACTTCGGCATTGCCGAAGTTAGCTTCTTTGATATTTAGTCTTATAGCCGCCATCTTTTATATAACGTCTATACAATCTACTGGAACCATTCTACAGCCGCCATTTTGACTCTGATAGCCGCCATCCTTTATATAACAGTTTTACAAGCTACTCGCATTATTCTGCAGCCGCCATTTTGAGTCTTATAACCGCCATTCTTTATATAACAATTACGCAAGCTACTGGCACCAATCTACAGTCGCCATTTTGTGTTTTATGGCCGCGATCTTTTGTAAAACAGCTATACAGGCTGCTGGAACAATTCTACAGCCGCCAATTTGTGTCTTATGGCCGTTATTTTTAATATACCAGCTATACAGGCTGCTGGAACCATTCCACAGCTGCCATTTTAAGTCCTATAGCAGCCATCTTTTATATAACAGCTATACAAGCTGCTGAAGCCAGTCTACAGCCGCCATTTTGACTCTTATAGCCGCCATCGTTTGTAAAACAGCTACACAAGGTACTGAAACCATTCTACAGTCGTCATTTTGTGTCTTATGGCCGCCATCTTTTGTAAAACAGCTATACAGGCTGCTGGAACCATTCTACAGCCGCCATGTTGAGTATTATAGCCGACATATGGAGCCATTCTACAGCCGCCAATTTGACTCTGATAGCCGCCATCCTTTATATAACAGCTACACAAGCTACTGGAACCATTCTGCAGCCGCCATTTTGTGTCTTATAACCGCCATTCTTTATATAACAGTTACGCAAGCTACTGGAACCAATCTACAGTCGCCATTTTGTGTTTTATGGCCGCGATCTTTGTAAAACAGCTATAAAGGCTGCTGGAACCATTCTACAGCCGCCATTTTGTGTCTTATGGCCGTTATTTTTTATATAACAGCTATACAGGCTGCTGGAACCATTCCTCAGCCGCCATTTTAAGTCCTATAGCAGCCATCTTTTATATAACAGCTATACAAGCTACTGAAGCCAGTCTACAGCCGCCATTTTGACTCTTATAGCCGCCATCCTTTGTAAAACAGCTACACGAGGTACTGGAACCATTCTACAGTCGCCATTTTGTGTCTTATGGCCGCTATCCTTTGTAAAACAGCTATACAGGCTGCTGGAACCATTCTACAGCCGCCATGTTGAGTATTATATCCGCCATCCTTTATATAACGGCTTTTCAAGCAACTGGCACCATTCTGCAGCCGCCATTTTGAGTCTTATAACCGCCATTCTTTATATAATAGCTACACAAGCTGGTGGAACCATTCTACAGCCGCCATGTTGAGTATTATAGCCGACATATGGAGCCATTCTACAGCCGCCATTTTTAGTCTTATAGCCGCCATCTTTTATATAGCAGCCATTAAAGCTGCTGGAACCATTCTACAGCCGCCATTTTGAGTATTATAGCTGACATATGGAACCATTCCACAGCGGCCATTTTTATTCTTTTAGCCGCCATCTTTTATATAACTTCTAGAGAAGCTACTGGAACCATTCTACAGCCGCCATTTTGAGTCTTATAGCCGCCATTCTTTATATAATAGCTACACAAGCTGCTGGAACCATTCTACAGCCGCCATGTTGAGTATTATAGCCGACATATGGAGCCATTCTACAGCCGCCATTTTTAGTCTTATAGCCGCCATCTTTTATATAACGTTTATACAATCTACAGGAACCATTCTACAGCCGCCATTTTGACTCTGATAGCCGCCATCCTTTGTATAGCAGCCATTAAAGCTGCTGGAACCATTCTACAGCCGCCATTTTGAGTATTATAGCTGACATATGGAACCATTCCACAGCGGCCATTTTTATTCTTTTAGCCGCCATCTTTTATATAACTTCTAGAGAAGCTACTGGAACCATTCTACAGCCGCCATTTTTAGTCTTATAAACGACATCTTTTATATAACGTCTATACAAGCTACTGGAACCATTCTGCAGACGCCATTTTGAGTCTTATAACCGCCATTCTTTATATAATAGCTACACAAGCTGCTGGAACCATTCTACAGCCGCCATGTTGAGTATTATAGCCGACATATGGAGCCATTCTACAGCCGCCATTTTTAGTCTTATAGCCGCCATCTTTTATATAACGTTTATACAATCTACAGGAACCATCCTACAGCCGCCATTTTGACTCTGATAGCCGCCATCCTTTGTATAGCAGCCATTAAAGCTGCTGGAACCATTCTACAGCCGCCATTTTGAGTATTATAGCTGACATATGGAACCATTCTACAGCGGCCATTTTTATTTTTTTAGCCGCCATCTTTTATATAACTTCTAGAGAAGCTACTGGAACCATTCTACAGCCGCCATTTTTAGTCTTATAAACGCCATCTTTTATATAACGTCTATACAAGCTACTGGAACCAATCTGCAGCCGCCGTTTTGTGTCTTATAGCCGCCATCTTTTATATAACAGTTACACAAGCGACTGGAGCCATTCTACAGTCGCCATTTTGTGTCTTTTGGCCGCCATCTTTTTTATTACAGCTATACAGGCTACTGGAACCATTCTACAGTCGCCATTTTGAGTCTTATAGCCGCTATCTGTTATATAACAGCTACGCAAGCGACTGGAGCCATTCTACAGTCGCCATTTTGACTCTTATAGCCGCCATCCTTTATATAACGGCTATACAAGCTACTGGCACCATTCTATAGTCGCCATTTTGTGTCTTATAGCCGCTACTCTTTTTATAACAGCTATACAGGCTGCTGGAACCAATCTACAGAGGCCACTTTGTGTTTGATGGCCGCCATCTTTTGTAAAACAGCTATACAGGCTGCTGGAACCATTCTGCAGTCGCCATTTTGAGTCTTATAACCGCCATTCTTTATATAACAGCTACACAAGCTACTGGAGCCATTCTACAGCTGCCATTTTTAGTCTTATAGCCGCCATCTTTAATAAAACATCTACACAAGCTACTGGAGCCGTTCTACAGTCGCCATTTTGAGTCTTATAACCGCCATTCTTTATTTAACAGCTACACAAGGTACTGGAACCATTCTACAGTCGCCATTTTGTGTTTTATGGCCGCCATCATTTGTAAAAGAGCTATACAGGCTGCTGGAACCATTCTACAGCCGCCATTTTGTGTCGTATGGCCGCTATTTTTTATATAACAGCTATACAGGCTGCTGGAATTATTCCACAGCCGCCATTTTAAGTCCTATAGCAGCCATCTTTTGTAAAACAGCTATACAGGCTGCTGGAAACATTCTGCAGTCGCCATTTTGAGTCTTATAACCGCCATTCTTTATATAACAGCTACACGAGCTACTGGAGCCATTCTACAGCTGCTATTTTTAGTCTTATAGCCGCCATCTTTTATATAACGTATATACAAGCTACTGACACCATTCTGCATCCGCCATTTTGAGTCTTATAACCGCCATTCTTTATATAACAGCTACACAAGCTACTGGAACCATTCTATAGTCGCCATTTTGTGTCTTATAGCCGCTGCTCTTTATATAACAGCTATACAGGCTGCTGGAACCAATCTACAGTCGCCATTTTGTGTTTTATGGCCGCCATCTTTTGTGAAACAGCTATACAGGCTGCTGGAACCATTCTGCAGCCGCCATTTTGAGTCTTATAACCGCCATCCTTTATATAACGGCTATACAAGCTACTGGCACCATTCTGCAGCCGCCATTTTGAGTCTTATAACCGGCATTCTTTATATAACAGCTACGCAAGTTACTCGAACTAATCTACAGTCGCCATTTTGTGTTTTATGGCCGCCATCTTTTGTGAAACAGCTATACAGGCTGCTGGAACCATTCTGCAGCCGCCATTTTGAGTCTTATAACCGCCATTCTTTATATAACAGCTACACAAGCTACTAAAACCATTCTATAGTCGCCATTTTGTGTCTTATAGCCGCTATTCTTTATATAACAGCTATACAGGCTGCTGGAACCAATCTACAGTCGCCATTTTGTGTTTTATTGGCGCCATCTTTTGTAAAACAGCTATACAGGCTGCTGGAACCATTCTGCAGCCGCCATTTTGAGTCTTATAACCGCCATTCTTTATATAACAGCTACACAAGCTACTGGAGCCATTCTACAAACGCCATTTTGTGTCTTATAGCCGCTACTCTTTATATAACAGCTATACAGGCTGCTGGAACCAATCTACAGTCGCCATTTTGTGTTTTATGGCCGCCATCTTTTGTAAAACAGCTATACAAGCTGCTGGAACCATTCTGCAGCCGCCATTTTGAGTCTTATAACCGGCATTCTTTATATAACAGCTACACAAGCTACTGGAGCCATTCTACAATCAACATTTTGTGTCTTTTGCCCGCCATCTTTTTTATAACAGCTTCACAAGCTACTGGAAACATTCTATAGGCGCCATTTTGTGTTTTATGGCCGCCATCTTTTGTAAAAGAGCTATACAGGCTGCTGGAACCATTCTACAGCCGCCATTTTAAGTCCTATAGCAACCATTTTTATATAACAGCTATACAAGCTGCTGAAGCCAGTCTACAGCCACCATTTTCACTCTTATAGCCGCCATCCTTTATATAACGGCTATACAAGCTTCTGGCACCATTCTGCAGCCGCCATTTTGTGTCTTATAACCGTTATTCTTTATATAACAGCTATACAAGCTGCTGAAGCCAGTCTTCAGCCACCATTTTGACTCTTATAGCCGCAATCCTTTATATAACAGCTACACAAGCTACAGGAGCCGTTCTACAGTCGCCATTTTGAGTCTTATAACTGCCATTCTTTATATACCAGCTACACAAGATACTGGAACCATTCTACACTCGCCATTTTGTGTTTTATGGCCGCCATCTTTTGTAAAAGAGCTATACAGGCTGCTGGAACCATTCTACAGCCGCCATTTTGTGTCCTATGGCCGCTATTCTTTATATAACAGCTATACAGGCTGCTGGAACCATTCCACAGCCGCCATTTTAAGTCCTATAGCAGCCATCTTTTATATAACAGCTATACAAGCTGCTGAAGCCAGGCTACAGCCGCCAATTTGACTCTTATAGCCGCCATCCTTTATATAACGGCTATACAAGCTACTCGCACCATTCTGCAGCCGCCATTTTGAGTCTTGAAACCGCAATTTTTTATATAACAGCTACACAAGCTACTGGAGCCATTCTACAGTCGCCATTTTGTGTCTTTTGCCCGCCATCTTTTTTATAATAGCTTCACAAGCTACTGGAACCGTTCTATAGTCGCCATTTTGTGTCTTATAGCCGCTACTCTTTATATAACAGCTATACAGGCTGCTGGAACCAATCTACAGAGGCCACTTTGTGTTTGATGGCCGCCATCTTTTGTAAAACAGCTATACAGGCTGCTGGAACCATTCTGCAGTCGCCATTTTGAGTCTTATAACCGCCATTCTTTATATAACAGCTACACAAGCTACTGGAGCCATTCTACAGCTGCCATTTTTAGTCTTATAGCCGCCATCTTTAATAAAACATCTACACAAGCTACTGGAGCCGTTCTACAGTCGCCATTTTGAGTCTTATAACCGCCATTCTTTATTTAACAGCTACACAAGGTACTGGAACCATTCTACAGTCGCCATTTTGTGTTTTATGGCCGCCATCATTTGTAAAAGAGCTATACAGGCTGCTGGAACCATTCTACAGCCGCCATTTTGTGTCGTATGGCCGCTATTTTTTATATAACAGCTATACAGGCTGCTGGAATTATTCCACAGCCGCCATTTTAAGTCCTATAGCAGCCATCTTTTGTAAAACAGCTATACAGGCTGCTGGAAACATTCTGCAGTCGCCATTTTGAGTCTTATAACCGCCATTCTTTATATAACAGCTACACGAGCTACTGGAGCCATTCTACAGCTGCTATTTTTAGTCTTATAGCCGCCATCTTTTATATAACGTATATACAAGCTACTGACACCATTCTGCATCCGCCATTTTGAGTCTTATAACCGCCATTCTTTATATAACAGCTACACAAGCTACTGGAACCATTCTATAGTCGCCATTTTGTGTCTTATAGCCGCTGCTCTTTATATAACAGCTATACAGGCTGCTGGAACCAATCTACAGTCGCCATTTTGTGTTTTATGGCCGCCATCTTTTGTGAAACAGCTATACAGGCTGCTGGAACCATTCTGCAGCCGCCATTTTGAGTCTTATAACCGCCATCCTTTATATAACGGCTATACAAGCTACTGGCACCATTCTGCAGCCGCCATTTTGAGTCTTATAACCGGCATTCTTTATATAACAGCTACGCAAGTTACTCGAACTAATCTACAGTCGCCATTTTGTGTTTTATGGCCGCCATCTTTTGTGAAACAGCTATACAGGCTGCTGGAACCATTCTGCAGCCGCCATTTTGAGTCTTATAACCGCCATTCTTTATATAACAGCTACACAAGCTACTAAAACCATTCTTTAGTCGCCATTTTGTGTCTTATAGCCGCTATTCTGTATATAACAGCTATACAGGCTGCTGCAACCAATCTACAGTCGCCATTTTGTGTTTTATTGGCGCCATCTTTTGTAAAACAGCTATACAGGCTGCTGGAACCATTCTGCAGCCGCCATTTTAAGTCTTATAACCGCCATTCTTTATATAACAGCTACACAAGCTACTGGAGCCATTCTACAATCGCCATTTTGTGTCTTATAGCCGCTATTCTTTATATAACAGCTATACAGGCTGCTGGAACCAATCTACAGTCGCCATTTTGTGTTTTATGGCCGCCATCTTTTGTAAAACAGCTATACAAGCTGCTGGAACCATTCTGCAGCCGCCATTTTGAGTCTTTTAACCGCCATTCTTTATATAACAGCTACACAAGCTACTGGAGCCATTCTACAATCGACATTTTGTGTCTTTTGCCCGCCATCTTTTTTATAACAGCTTCACAAGCTACTGGAACCATTCTATAGTCGCCATTTTGTGTTTTATGGCCGCCATCTTTTGTAAAAGAGCTATACAGGCTGCTGGAACCATTCTACAGCCGCCATTTTAAGTCCTATAGCAACCATTTTTTATATAACAGCTATACAAGCTGCTGAAGCCAGTCTACAGCCACCATTTTCACTCTTATAGCCGCCATCCTTTATATAACGGCTATACAAGCTTCTGGCACCATTCTGCAGCCGCCATTTTGTGTCTTATAACCGTTATTCTTTATATAACAGCTATACAAGCTGCTGAAGCCAGTCTTCAGCCACCATTTTGACTCTTATAGCCGCAATCCTTTATATAACAGCTACACAAGCTACAGGAGCCGTTCTACAGTCGCCATTTTGATTCTTATAACTGCCATTCTTTATATACCAGCTACACAAGATACTGGAACCATTCTACACTCGCCATTTTGTGTTTTATGGCCGCCATCTTTTGTAAAAGAGCTATACAGGCTGCTGGAACCATTCTACAGCCGCCATTTTGTGTCCTATGG
Organism: Drosophila paulistorum; assembly: GCA_018152135.1. Lineage (NCBI taxonomy): Eukaryota > Metazoa > Arthropoda > Insecta > Diptera > Drosophilidae > Drosophila > Drosophila paulistorum. The sequence goes on along the minus strand of JAECXG010000811.1, from coordinate 180,832 downwards.
CCGCTATTCTTTATATAACAGCTATACAGGCTGCTGGAACCATTCCACAGCCGCCATTTTAAGTCCTATAGCAGCCATCTTTTATATAACAGCTATACAAGCTGCTGAAGCCAGGCTACAGCCGCCAATTTGACTCTTATAGCCGCCATCCTTTATATAACGGCTATACAAGCTACTCGCACCATTCTGCAGCCGCCATTTTGAGTCTTGAAACCGCAATTTTTTATATAACAGCTACACAAGCTACTGGAGCCATTCTACAGTCGCCATTTTGTGTCTTTTGCCCGCCATCTTTTTTATAATAGCTTCACAAGCTACTGGAACCATTCTATAGTCGCCATTTTGTGTCTTATAGCCGCTACTCTTTATATAACAGCTATACAGGCTGCTGGAACCAATCTACAGTCGTCATTTTGTATTTTATGGCTGCCATCTTTTGTAAAACAGCTATACACGCTGCTAGAACCATTCTACAATCGCCATTTTGTTACCTATGGCCGCTATTCTTTATATAACGGCAATACAGGCTGCTGGAACCATTCTACAGCCGCCATTTTAAGTCTTATAACCGCCATTCTTTATATAACAGCTACACAAGCTACTGGAACCATTCTGCAGCCGCCATTTTGAGTCTTATAACCGCCATTTTTTATATAACAGCTACACAAGCACCTGGAACCATTCTACAGCCGCCATTTTGTGTCTTATAGCCGCCATCTTTAATATAACAGCTACACAAGCTACTGGAGCCGTTCTACAGTCGCCATTTTGAGTCTTATACACCCATTCTTTATATAACAGCTACACAAGGTACTGGAACCATTCTACAGTCGCCATTTTGTTTTTTATGGCCGCCATCATTTGTAAAAGAGCTATACAGGCTGCTGAAACCATTCTACAGCCGCCATTTTGTGTCCTATGGCCGCTATTCTTTATATAACAGCTATACAGGCTGCTGGAATTATTCCACAGCCGCCATTTTAAGTCCTGTAGCAGCCATCTTTTGTAAAACAGCTTAACGGGCTGCTGGAGACATTCTGCAGTCGCCATTTTGAGTCTTATAACCGCCATTCTTTATATAACAGCTACACAAGCTACTGGAGCCATTCTACAGCTGCTATTTTTAGTCTTATAGCCGCCATTTTTTATATAACGTATATACAAGCTACTGACACCATTCTGCAGCCGCCATTTTGAGTCTTATAACCGTCATTCTTTATATAACAGCTACACAAGCTACTGGAGCCATTCTACAGCTGCCATTTTTAGTCTTATAGCCGCCATCTTTTATATAACAGCTACACAAGCTACTGGAGCCGTTCTACAGCTGCCATTTTAAGTCCTATAGCAGCCATTTTTTATATAACAGCTATACAAACTGCTGAAGCCAGTCTACAGCCGGCATTTTGACTCTTATAGCCGCCATCCTTTATATAACGGCTATACAAGCTACTTGCACCATTCTGCAGCCGCCATTTTGAGTCTTATAACAGCCATTCTTTATATAACAGCTACACAAGCTACTGGAACCATTCTACACTCGCCATTTATGGTCTTATAGCCGCTACTCTTTATATAACAGCTATACAGGCTGCTGGAAACATTCTACAGTCGCCATTTTAATTCCTATAGCAGCCATCTTTTATATAACAGCTATACAAGCTACTGAAGCCAGTCTTCAGCCGCCATTTTGACTCTTATAGCCGCCACCCTTTATATAACAGCTACACAAGCTACTGGAACCAATCTACAGTCGCCATTTTGTGTTTTATGGCCGCGATCTTTTGTAAAACAGCTATGCAGGCTGCTGGAACCATTCTACAGCCGCCATTTTGTGTCATATGGCCGCTATTCTTTATATAACAGCTATACAGGCTGCTGGAACCATTCCACAGCCGCCATTTTAAGTCCTATAGCAGCCATCTTTTATATAACAGCTATACAAGCTGCTGAAGCCAGTCTACAGCCGCCATTTTGACGCTTGTAGTCGCCATCCTTTATATACCGGCTATACAAGCTACTGGCACCATTCTGCAGCCGCCATTTTGAGTCTTATGACCGGCATTCTTTATATAACAGCTACGAAAGCTACTGGAACCAATCTACACTCGCCATTTTGTGTTTTATGGCCGCGATCTTTTGTAAAACAGCTATGCAGGCTGCTGGAACCATTCTACAGCCGCCATTTTGTGTCTTATGGCCGCTATTCTTTATATAACAGCTATACAGGCTGCTGGAACCATTCCACAGCCGCCATTTTAAGTCCTATAGGAGCCATCTTTTATATAACAGCTATACAAGCTGCTGAAGCCTGTCTACAGCCGCCATTTTGACGCTTATAGCCGCCATCCTTTATATAACGGCTATACAAGCTACTGGCACCATTCTGCAGCCGCCATTTTGAGTCTTATAACCGGCATTCTTTATATAACAGCTACGCAAGCTACTGGAACCAATCTACAGTCGCCATTTTGTAATTTATGGCCGCGATCTTTTGTAAAACAGCTATGCAGGCTGCTGGAACCATTCTGCAGCCGCCATTTTGTGTCTTATGGCCGCTATTTTTTATATAACAGCTATAGAGGCTGCTGGAACCATTCCACAGCCGCCATTTTAAGTCCTATAGCAGCCATCTTTTATATAACAGCTATACAAGCTGCTGAAGCCAGTCTACAGCCGCCATTTTGACGCTTATAGCCGCCATCCTTTATATAACGGCTATACAAGCTACTGGCACCATTCTGCAGCCGCCATTTTAAGTCTTATAACCGCCATTCTTTATATAACAGCTACACAAGCTACTGGAACCATTCTATAGTCGCCATTTTGTGTCTTATAGCCGCTACTCTTTATATAACAGCTATACAGGCTGCTGAAACCAATCTACAGTCGCCATTTTGTGTTTTATGGCCGCCATCTTTTGTAAAACAGCTATACAGGCTGCTGGAACCATTCTGCAGCCGCCATTTTAAGTCTTATAACCGCCATTCTTTATATAACAGCTACACAAGCTACTGGAGCCATTCTACAATCGCCATTTTGTGTCTTTTTCCCGCCATCTTTTTTATAACAGCTTCACAAGCTACTTTAACCATTCTATAGTCGACATTTTGTGTCTTATAGCCGCTACTCTTTATATAACAGCTACAACAGGCTGCTGGAACCAATCTACAGTCGTCATTTTGTATTTTATGGCTGCCATCTTTTGTAAAACAGCTATACAGGCTGCTGGAACCATTTTACAGCCGCCATTTTGTGTCCTATGGCCGCTATTCTTTATATAACAGCTATACACGCTGCTGAAGCCAGTCTTCAGCCGCCATTTTGACTCTTATAGCCGCAATCCTTTATATAACAGCTACACAAGCTACTGGAGCCGTTCTACAGTCGCCATTTTGAGTCTTATAACTGCCATTCTTTATATACCAGCTTCACAAGCTACTGGAACCATTCTACTGTCGCCATTTTGTGTTTTATGGCCGCCATCTGTTGTAAAAGAGCTATACAGGCTGCTGGAACCAATCTACAGTCGTCATTTTGTATATATCTTTTATATAACAGCTATACAAGCTGCTGAAGCCAGTCTACAGCCGCCATTTTGACGCTTGTAGTCGCCATCCTTTATATACCGGCTATACAAGCTACTGGCACCATTCTGCAGCCGCCATTTTGAGTCTTATAACCGGCATTCTTTATAAAACAGCTACGAAAGCTACTGGAACTAATCTACAGCCGCCATTTTGTGTCTTATGGCCGCTATTCTTTATATAACAGCTATACAGGCTGCTGGAACCATTCCACAGCCGCCATTTTAAGTCCTATAGGAGCCATCTTTTATATAACAGCTATACAAGCTGCTGAAGCCAGTCTACAGCCGCCATTTTGACGCTTATAGCCGCCATCCTTTATATAACGGCTATACAAGCTACTGGCACCATTCTGCAGCCGCCATTTTGAGTCTTATAACCGTCATACTTTATATAACAGCTACGCAAGCTACTGGAACCAATCTACAGTCGCCATTTTGTAATTTATGGCCGCGATCTTTTGTAAAACAGCTATGCAGGCTGCTGGAACCATTCTACAGCCGCCATTTTGTGTCTTATGGCCGCTATATAACAGCTACACAAGCTACTGGAGCCATTCTACAATCGCCATTTTGTGTCTTTTTTCCCGCCATCTTTTTTAAACCAGCTTCACAAGCTACTTTAACCATTCTATAGTCGCCATTTTGCGTCTTATAGCCGCTACTCTTTATATAACAGCTATACAGGCTGCTGGAACCAATCTACAGTCGTCATTTTGTATTTTATGGCTGCCATCTTTTGTAAAACAGCTATACAGGCTACTGGAACCATTCTACAGCCGCCATTTTGTGTCTTATAGCCGCCATCTTTAATATAACAGCTACACAAGCTACTGGAGCCGTTCTACAGTCGCCATTTTGAGTCTTATACACCCATTCTTTATATAACAGCTACACAAGGTACTGGAACCATTCTAAAGTCGTTATTGTGTGTTTTATGGCCGCCATCATTTGTAAGAGAGCTATACAGGCTGCTGAAACCATTCTACAGCCGCCATTTTGTGTCGTATGGCCGCTATTCTTTATATAACAGCTATACAGGCTGCTGGAATTATTCCACAGCCGCCATTTTAAGTCCTATAGCAGCCATCTTTTGTAAAACAGCTTAACGGGCTGCTGGAGACATTCTGCAGTCGCCATTTTGAGTCTTATAACCGCCATTCTTTATATAACAGCTACACAAGCTACTGGAGCCATTCTACAGCTGCTGTTTTTAGTCTTATAGCCGCCATTTTTTATATAACGTATATACAAGCTACTGACACCATTCTGCAGCCGCCATTTTGAGTTTTATAACCGCCATTCTTTATATAACAGCTACACAAGCTACTGGAGCCATTCTACAGCTGCCATTTTTAGTCTTATAGCCGCCATCTTTTATATAACAGATACACAAGCTACTGGAGCCGTTCTACAGCTGCCATTTTAAGTCCTATAGCAGCCATTTTTTATATAACAGCTATACAAGCTGCTGAAGCCAGTCTACAGCCGGCATTTTGACTCCTATAGCCGCCATCCTTTATATAACGGCTATACAAGCTACTTGCACCATTCTGCAGCCGCCATTTTGAGTCTTATAACAGCCATTCTTTATATAACAGCTACACAAGCTACTGGAACCATTCTACAGTCGCCATTTATGGTCTTATAGCCGCTACTCTTTATATAACAGCTATACAGGCTGCTGGAAACATTCTACAGCCGCCATTTTAATTCCTATAGCAGCCATCTTTTATATAACAGCTATACAAGCTGCTGAAGCCAGTCTTCAGCCGCCATTTTGACTCTTATAGCCGCCACCCTTTATATAACAGCTACACAAGCTACTGGAACCAATCTACAGTCGTCATTTTGTGTTTTATGGCCGCGATCTTTTGTAAAACAGCTATGCAGGCTGCTGGAACCATTCTACAGCCGCCATTTTGTGTCATATGGCCGCTATTCTTTATATAACAGCTATACAGGCTGCTGGAACCATTCCACAGCCGCCATTTTAAGTCCTATAGCAGCCATCTTTTATATAAAAGCTATACAAGCTGCTGAAGCCAGTCTACAGCCGCCATTTTGACGCTTGTAGTCGCCATCCTTTATATACCGGCTATACAAGCTACTGGCACCATTCTGCAGCCGCCATTTTGAGTCTTATGACCGGCATTCTTTATATAACAGCTACGAAAGCTACTGGAACCAATCTACAGTCGCCATTTTGTGTTTTATGGCCGCGATCTTTTGTAAAACAGCTATGCAGGCTGCTGGAACCATTCTACAGCCGCCATTTTGTGTCTTATGGCCGCTATTCTTTATATAACAGCTATACAGGCTGCTGGAACCATTCCACAGCCGCCATTTTAAGTCCTATAGCAGCCATCTTTTATATAAAAGCTATACAAGCTGCTGAAGCCAGTCTACAGCCGCCATTTTGACGCTTGTAGTCGCCATCCTTTATATACCGGCTATACAAGCTACTGGCACCATTCTGCAGCCGCCATTTTGAGTCTTATAACCGGCATTCTTTATAAAACAGCTACGAAAGCTACTGGAACTAATCTACAGCCGCCATTTTGTGTCTTATGGCCGCTATTCTTTATATAACAGCTATACAGGCTGCTGGAACCATTCCACAGCCGCCATTTTAAGTCCTATAGGAGCCATCTTTTATATAACAGCTATACAAGCTGCTGAAGCCAGTCTACAGCCGCCATTTTGACGCTTATAGCCGCCATCCTTTATATAACGGCTATACAAGCTACTGGCACCATTCTGCAGCCGCCATTTTGAGTCTTATAACCGTCATACTTTATATAACAGCTACGCAAGCTACTGGAACCAATCTACAGTCGCCATTTTGTAATTTATGGCCGCGATCTTTTGTAAAACAGCTATGCAGGCTGCTGGAACCATTCTACAGCCGCCATTTTGTGTCTTATGGCCGCTATATAACAGCTACACAAGCTACTGGAGCCATTCTACAATCGCCATTTTGTGTCTTTTTTCCCGCCATCTTTTTTAAACCAGCTTCACAAGCTACTTTAACCATTCTATAGTCGCCATTTTGCGTCTTATAGCCGCTACTCTTTATATAACAGCTATACAGGCTGCTGGAACCAATCTACAGTCGTCATTTTGTATTTTATGGCTGCCATCTTTTGTAAAACAGCTATACAGGCTACTGGAACCATTCTACAGCCGCCATTTTGTGTCTTATAGCCGCCATCTTTAATATAACAGCTACACAAGCTACTGGAGCCGTTCTACAGTCGCCATTTTGAGTCTTATACACCCATTCTTTATATAACAGCTACACAAGGTACTGGAACCATTCTAAAGTCGTTATTGTGTGTTTTATGGCCGCCATCATTTGTAAGAGAGCTATACAGGCTGCTGAAACCATTCTACAGCCGCCATTTTGTGTCGTATGGCCGCTATTCTTTATATAACAGCTATACAGGCTGCTGGAATTATTCCACAGCCGCCATTTTAAGTCCTATAGCAGCCATCTTTTGTAAAACAGCTTAACGGGCTGCTGGAGACATTCTGCAGTCGCCATTTTGAGTCTTATAACCGCCATTCTTTATATAACAGCTACACAAGCTACTGGAGCCATTCTACAGCTGCTGTTTTTAGTCTTATAGCCGCCATTTTTTATATAACGTATATACAAGCTACTGACACCATTCTGCAGCCGCCATTTTGAGTTTTATAACCGCCATTCTTTATATAACAGCTACACAAGCTACTGGAGCCATTCTACAGCTGCCATTTTTAGTCTTATAGCCGCCATCTTTTATATAACAGATACACAAGCTACTGGAGCCGTTCTACAGCTGCCATTTTAAGTCCTATAGCAGCCATTTTTTATATAACAGCTATACAAGCTGCTGAAGCCAGTCTACAGCCGGCATTTTGACTCCTATAGCCGCCATCCTTTATATAACGGCTATACAAGCTACTTGCACCATTCTGCAGCCGCCATTTTGAGTCTTATAACAGCCATTCTTTATATAACAGCTACACAAGCTACTGGAACCATTCTACAGTCGCCATTTATGGTCTTATAGCCGCTACTCTTTATATAACAGCTATACAGGCTGCTGGAAACATTCTACAGCCGCCATTTTAATTCCTATAGCAGCCATCTTTTATATAACAGCTATACAAGCTGCTGAAGCCAGTCTTCAGCCGCCATTTTGACTCTTATAGCCGCCACCCTTTATATAACAGCTACACAAGCTACTGGAACCAATCTACAGTCGTCATTTTGTGTTTTATGGCCGCGATCTTTTGTAAAACAGCTATGCAGGCTGCTGGAACCATTCTACAGCCGCCATTTTGTGTCATATGGCCGCTATTCTTTATATAACAGCTATACAGGCTGCTGGAACCATTCCACAGCCGCCATTTTAAGTCCTATAGCAGCCATCTTTTATATAAAAGCTATACAAGCTGCTGAAGCCAGTCTACAGCCGCCATTTTGACGCTTGTAGTCGCCATCCTTTATATACCGGCTATACAAGCTACTGGCACCATTCTGCAGCCGCCATTTTGAGTCTTATGACCGGCATTCTTTATATAACAGCTACGAAAGCTACTGGAACCAATCTACAGTCGCCATTTTGTGTTTTATGGCCGCGATCTTTTGTAAAACAGCTATGCAGGCTGCTGGAACCATTCTACAGCCGCCATTTTGTGTCTTATGGCCGCTATTCTTTATATAACAGCTATACAGGCTGCTGGAACCATTCCACAGCCGCCATTTTAAGTCCTATAGGAGCCATCTTTTATATAACAGCTATACAAGCTGCTGAAGCCAGTCTACAGCCGCCATTTTGACGCTTATAGCCGCCATCCTTTATATAACGGCTATACAAGCTACTGGCACCATTCTGCAGCCGCCATTTTGAGTCTTATAACCGGCATTCTTTATATAACAGCTACGCAAGCTACTGGAACCAATCTACAGTCGCCATTTTGTAATTTATGGCCGCGATCTTTTGTAAAACAGCTATGCAGGCTGCTGGAACCATTCTACAGCCGCCATTTTGTGTCTTATGGCCGCTATTCTTTATATAACAGCTATACAGGCTGCTGGAACCATTCCACAGCCGCCATTTTAAGTCCTATAGCAGCCATCTTTTATATAACAGCTATACAAGCTGCTGAAGCCAGTCTACAGCCGCCATTTTGATGCTTATAGCCGCCATCCTTTATATAACGGCTATACAAGCTACTGGCACCATTCTGCAGCCGCCATTTTAAGTCTTATAACCGCCATTCTTTATATAACAGCTACACAAGCTACTGGAACCATTCTATAGTCGCCATTTTGTGTCTTATAGCCGCTACTCTTTATATAACAGCTATACAGGCTGCTGAAACCAATCTACAGTCGCCATTTTGTGTTTTATGGCCGCCATCTTTTGTAAAACAGCTATACAGGCTGCTGGAACCATTCTGCAGCCGCCATTTTTGAGTCTTATAACCGCCATTCTTTATATAACAGCTACACAAGCTACTGGAGCCATTCTACAATCGCCATTTTGTGTCTTTTTCCCGCCATCTTTTTTATAACAGCTTCACAAGCTACTTTAACCATTCTATAGTCGCCATTTTGTGTCTTATAGCCGCTACTCTTTATATAACAGCTATACAGGCTGCTGGAACCAATCTACAGTCGTCATTTTGTATTTTATGGCTGCCATCTTTTGTAAAACAGCTATACAGGCTGCTGGAACCATTTTACAGCCGCCATTTTGTGTCCTATGGCCGCTATTCTTTATATAACAGCTATACACGCTGCTGAAGCCAGTCTTCAGCCGCCATTTTGACTCTTATAGCCGCAATCCTTTATATAACAGCTACACAAGCTACTGGAGCCGTTCTACAGTCGCCATTTTGAGTCTTATAACTGCCATTCTTTATATACCAGCTTCACAAGCTACTGGAACCATTCTACAGCCGCCATTTTGTGTCCTATGGCCGCTATTCTTTATATAACAGCTATACAGGCTGCTGGAAACATTCCACAGCCGCCATTTTAAGTCCTATAGCAGCCATCTTTTATATAACAGCTATACAAGCTGCTGAAGCCAGTCTACAGCCGCCATTTTGACTCTTATAGCCGCCATCCTTTATATAACGGCTATACAAGCTACTCGCACCATTCTGCAGCCGCCATTTTTAGTCTTATAGCCGCCATCATTTATATAACAGCTACACAATCTACTGGCACCATTCTACAGCCGCCATTTTGTGTCTTATAGCCGCCATCTTTAATATAACAGCTACACAAGCTACTGGAGCCGTTCTACAGTCGCCATTTTGAGTCTTATAACCGCCATTCTTTATATAACAGCTACACAAGCTACTGGAGCCATTCTACAGTCGCCATTTTGTGTCTTTTGCCCGCCATCTTTTTTATAATAGCTTCACAAGCTACTGGAACCATTCTATAGTCGCCATTTTGTGTCTTATAGGCGCTACTCTTTATAGGCTGCTGGAACCAATCTACAGTCGTCATTTTGTATTTTATGACTGCCATCTTTTGTAAAACAGCTATACAGGCTGCTGGAACTATTCTATAGCCGCCATTTTGTGTCCTATAGCCGCTATTCTTTATATAACGGCAATACAGGCTGCTGGAACCATTCTGCAGCCGCCATTTTGAGTCTCATAACCGCCATTCTTTATATAACAGCTACACAGCCGCCATTTTGAGTCTTTTAACCGCCATTCTTTATATAACAGCTACACAAGCTACTGGAACCATTCTACAGTCGCCATTTATGGTCTTATAGCCGCTACTCTTTATATAACAGCTATACAGGCTGCTGGAAACATTCTACAGCCGCCATTTTAATTCCTATAGCAGCCATCTTTTATATAACAGCTATACAAGCTGCTGAAGCCAGTCTTCAGCCGCCATTTTGACTCTTATAGCCGCCACCCTTTATATAACAGCTCCACAAGCTACTGGAACCAATCTACAGTCGCCATTTTGTGTTTTATGGCCGCGATCTTTTGTAAAACAGCATGCAGGCTGCTGGAACCATTCTACAGCCGCCATTTTGTGTCATATGGCCGCTATTCTTTATATAACAGCTATACAGGCTGCTGGAACCATTCCACAGCCGCCATTTTAAGTCCTATAGCAGCCATCTTTTATATAACAGCTATACAAGCTGCTGAAGCCAGTCTACAGCCGCCATTTTGACGCTTGTAGTCGCCATCCTTTATATACCGGCTATACAAGCTACTGGCACCATTCTGCAGCCGCCATTTTGAGTCTTATAACCGGCATTCTTTATATAACAGCTACGAAAGCTATTGGAACCAATCTACAGTCGCCATTTTGTGTTTTATGGCCGCGATCTTTTGTAAAACAGCTATGCAGGCTGCTGGAACCATTCTGCAGCCGCCATTTTGTGTCTTATGGCCGCTATTTTTTATATAACAGCTATACAGGCTGCTGGAACCATTCCACAGCCGCCATTTTAAGTCCTATAGGAGCCATCTTTTATATAACAGCTATACAAGCTGCTGAAGCCTGTCTACAGCCGCCATTTTGACGCTTATAGCCGCCATCCTTTATATAACGGCTATACAAGCTACTGGCACCATTCTGCAGCCGCCATTTTGAGTCTTATAACCGGCATTCTTTATATAACAGCTACGCAAGCTACTGGAACCAATCTACAGTCGCCATTTTGTAATTTATGGCCGCGATCTTTTGTAAAACAGCTATGCAGGCTGCTGGAACCATTCTGCAGCCGCCATTTTGTGTCTTATGGCCGCTATTTTTTATATAACAGCTATACAGGCTGCTGGAACCATTCCACAGCCGCCATTTTAAGTCCTATAGCAGCCATCTTTTATATAACAGCTATACAAGCTGCTGAAGCCAGTCTACAGCCGCCATTTTGACGCTTATAGCCGCCATCCTTTATATAACGGCTATACAAGCTACTGGCACCATTCTGCAGCCGCCATTTTAAGTCTTATAACCGCCATTCTTTATATAACAGCTACACAAGCTACTGGAACCATTCTATAGTCGCCATTTTGTGTCTTATAGCCGCTACTCTTTATATAACAGCTATACAGGCTGCTGAAACCAATCTACAGTCGCCATTTTGTGTTTTATGGCCGCCATCTTTTGTAAAACAGCTATACAGGCTGCTGGAACCATTCTGCAGCCGCCATTTTAAGTCTTATAACCGCCATTCTTTATATAACAGCTACACAAGCTACTGGAGCCATTCTACAATCGCCATTTTGTGTCTTTTTCCCGCCATCTTTTTTATAACAGCTTCACAAGCTACTTTAACCATTCTATAGTCGACATTTTGTGTCTTATAGCCGCTACTCTTTATATAACAGCTACAACAGGCTGCTGGAACCAATCTACAGTCGTCATTTTGTATTTTATGGCTGCCATCTTTTGTAAAACAGCTATACAGGCTGCTGGAACCATTTTACAGCCGCCATTTTGTGTCCTATGGCCGCTATTCTTTATATAACAGCTATACACGCTGCTGAAGCCAGTCTTCAGTCGCCATTTTGACTCTTATAGCCGCAATCCTTTATATAACAGCTACACAAGCTACTGGAGCCGTTCTACAGTCGCCATTTTGAGTCTTATAACTGCCATTCTTTATATACCAGCTTCACAAGCTACTGGAACCATTCTACTGTCGCCATTTTGTGTTTTATGGCCGCCATCTGTTGTAAAAGAGCTATACAGGCTGCTGGAACCAATCTACAGTCGTCATTTTGTATATATCTTTTATATAACAGCTATACAAGCTGCTGAAGCCAGTCTACAGCCGCCATTTTGACGCTTGTAGTCGCCATCCTTTATATACCGGCTATACAAGCTACTGGCACCATTCTGCAGCCGCCATTTTGAGTCTTATAACCGGCATTCTTTATATAACAGCTACGAAAGCTACTGGAACTAATCTACAGCCGCCATTTTGTGTCTTATGGCCGCTATTCTTTATATAACAGCTATACAGGCTGCTGGAACCATTCCACAGCCGCCATTTTAAGTCCTATAGGAGCCATCTTTTATATAACAGCTATACAAGCTGCTGAAGCCAGTCTACAGCCGCCATTTTGACGCTTATAGCCGCCATCCTTTATATAACGGCTATACAAGCTACTGGCACCATTCTGCAGCCGCCATTTTGATTCTTATAACCGTCATACTTTATATAACAGCTACGCAAGCTACTGGAACCAATCTACAGTCGCCATTTTGTAATTTATGGCCGCGATCTTTTGTAAAACAGCTATGCAGGCTGCTGGAACCATTCTACAGCCGCCATTTTGTGTCTTATGGCCGCTATATAACAGCTACACAAGCTACTGGAGCCATTCTACAATCGCCATTTTGTGTCTTTTTCCCGCCATCTTTTTTAAACCAGCTTCACAAGCTACTTTAACCATTCTATAGTCGCCATTTTGCGTCTTATAGCCGCTACTCTTTATATAACAGCTATACAGGCTGCTGGAACCAATCTACAGTCGTCATTTTGTATTTTATGGCTGCCATCTTTTGTAAAACAGCTATGGAACCATTCTACAGCCGCCATTTTGTGTCCTATGGCCGCTATTCTTTATATAACAGCTATACACGCTGCTGAAGCCAGTCTTCAGCCGCCATTATGACTCTTATAGCCGCAATCCTTTATATAACAGCTACACAAGCTACTGGAGCCGTTCTACAGTCGCCATTTTGAGTCTTATAACTGCCATTTTTTATATACCAGCTTCACAAGCTACTGAAACCATTCTACTGTCGCCATTTTGTGTTTTATGGCCGCCATCTTTTGTAAAAGAGCTATACAGGCTGCTGGAACCAATCTACAGTCGTCATTTTGTATTTTATGGCTGCCATCTTTTGTAAAACAGCTATACAGGCTACTGGAACCATTCTACAGCCGCCATTTTGTGTCTTATAGCCGCCATCTTTAATATAACAGCTACACAAGCTACTGGAGCCGTTCTACAGTCGCCATTTTGAGTCTTATACACCCATTCTTTATATAACAGCTACACAAGGTACTGGAACCATTCTAAAGTCGTTATTGTGTGTTTTATGGCCGCCATCATTTGTAAGAGAGCTATACAGGCTGCTGAAACCATTCTACAGCCGCCATTTTGTGTCGTATGGCCGCTATTCTTTATATAACAGCTATACAGGCTGCTGGAATTATTCCACAGCCGCCATTTTAAGTCCTATGGCAGCCATCTTTTGTAAAACAGCTTAACGGGCTGCTGGAGACATTCTGCAGTCGCCATTTTGAGTCTTATAACCGCCATTCTTTATATAACAGCTACACAAGCTACTGGAGCCATTCTACAGCTGCTGTTTTTAGTCTTATAGCCGCCATTTTTTATATAACGTATATACAAGCTACTGACACCATTCTGCAGCCGCCATTTTGAGTTTTATAACCGCCATTCTTTATATAACAGCTACACAAGCTACTGGAGCCATTCTACAGCTGCCATTTTTAGTCTTATAGCCGCCATCTTTTATATAACAGATACACAAGCTACTGGAGCCGTTCTACAGCTGCCATTTTAAGTCCTATAGCAGCCATTTTTTTATATAACAGCTATACAAGCTGCTGAAGCCAGTCTACAGCCGGCATTTTGACTCCTATAGCCGCCATCCTTTATATAACGGCTATACAAGCTACTTGCACCATTCTGCAGCCGCCATTTTGAGTCTTATAACAGCCATTCTTTATATAACAGCTACACAAGCTACTGGAACCATTCTACAGTCGCCATTTATGGTCTTATAGCCGCTACTCTTTATATAACAGCTATACAGGCTGCTGGAAACATTCTACAGCCGCCATTTTAATTCCTATAGCAGCCATCTTTTATATAACAGCTATACAAGCTGCTGAAGCCAGTCTTCAGCCGCCATTTTGACTCTTATAGCCGCCACCCTTTATATAACAGCTACACAAGCTACTGGAACCAATCTACAGTCGTCATTTTGTGTTTTATGGCCGCGATCTTTTGTAAAACAGCTATGCAGGCTGCTGGAACCATTCTACAGCCGCCATTTTGTGTCATATGGCCGCTATTCTTTATATAACAGCTATACAGGCTGCTGGAACCATTCCACAGCCGCCATTTTAAGTCCTATAGCAGCCATCTTTTATATAAAAGCTATACAAGCTGCTGAAGCCAGTCTACAGCCGCCATTTTGACGCTTGTAGTCGCCATCCTTTATATACCGGCTATACAAGCTACTGGCACCATTCTGCAGCCGCCATTTTGAGTCTTATGACCGGCATTCTTTATATAACAGCTACGAAAGCTACTGGAACCAATCTACAGTCGCCATTTTGTGTTTTATGGCCGCGATCTTTTGTAAAACAGCTATGCAGGCTGCTGGAACCATTCTACAGCCGCCATTTTGTGTCTTATGGCCGCTATTCTTTATATAACAGCTATACAGGCTGCTGGAACCATTCCACAGCCGCCATTTTAAGTCCTATAGGAGCCATCTTTTATATAACAGCTATACAAGCTGCTGAAGCCAGTCTACAGCCGCCATTTTGACGCTTATAGCCGCCATCCTTTATATAACGGCTATACAAGCTACTGGCACCATTCTGCAGCCGCCATTTTGAGTCTTATAACCGGCATTCTTTATATAACAGCTACGCAAGCTACTGGAACCAATCTACAGTCGCCATTTTGTAATTTATGGCCGCGATCTTTTGTAAAACAGCTATGCAGGCTGCTGGAACCATTCTACAGCCGCCATTTTGTGTCTTATGGCCGCTATTCTTTATATAACAGCTATACAGGCTGCTGGAACCATTCCACAGCCGCCATTTTAAGTCCTATAGCAGCCATCTTTTATATAACAGCTATACAAGCTGCTGAAGCCAGTCTACAGCCGCCATTTTGATGCTTATAGCCGCCATCCTTTATATAACGGCTATACAAGCTACTGGCACCATTCTGCAGCCGCCATTTTAAGTCTTATAACCGCCATTCTTTATATAACAGCTACACAAGCTACTGGAACCATTCTATAGTCGCCATTTTGTGTCTTATAGCCGCTACTCTTTATATAACAGCTATACAGGCTGCTGAAACCAATCTACAGTCGCCATTTTGTGTTTTATGGCCGCCATCTTTTGTAAAACAGCTATACAGGCTGCTGGAACCATTCTGCAGCCGCCATTTTGAGTCTTATAACCGCCATTCTTTATATAACAGCTACACAAGCTACTGGAGCCATTCTACAATCGCCATTTTGTGTCTTTTTCCCGCCATCTTTTTTATAACAGCTTCACAAGCTACTTTAACCATTCTATAGTCGCCATTTTGTGTCTTATAGCCGCTACTCTTTATATAACAGCTATACAGGCTGCTGGAACCAATCTACAGTCGTCATTTTGTATTTTATGGCTGCCATCTTTTGTAAAACAGCTATAAAGGCTGCTGGAACCATTTTACAGCCGCCATTTTGTGTCCTATGGCCGCTATTCTTTATATAACAGCTATACACGCTGCTGAAGCCAGTCTTCAGCCGCCATTTTGACTCTTATAGCCGCAATCCTTTATATAACAGCTACACAAGCTACTGGAGCCGTTCTACAATCGCCATTTTGAGTCTTATAACTGTCATTCTTTATATACCAGCTTCACAAGCTACTGGAACCATTCTACAGCCGCCATTTTGTGTCCTATGGCCGCTACTCTTTATATAACAGCTATACAGGCTGCTGAAACCAATCTACAGTCGCCATTTTGTGTTTTATGGCCGCCATCTTTTGTAAAACAGCTATACAGGCTGCTGGAACCATTCTGCAGTCGCCATTTATGGTCTTATAGCCGCTACTCTTTATATAACAGCTATACAGGCTGCTGGAAACATTCCACAGCCGCCATTTTAAGTCCTATAGCAGCCATCTTTTATATAACAGCTATACAAGCTGCTGAAGCCAGTCTACAGCCGCCATTTTGACTCTTATAGCCGCCATCCTTTATATAACGGCTATACAAGCTACTCGCACCATTCTGCAGCCGCCATTTTTAGTCTTATAGCCGCCATCATTTATATAACAGCTACACAATCTACTGGCACCATTCTACAGCCGCCATTTTGTGTCTTATAGCCGCCATCTTTAATATAACAGCTACACAAGCTACTGGAGCCGTTCTACAGTCGCCATTTTGAGTCTTATAACCGCCATTCTTTATATAACAGCTACACAAGCTACTGGAGCCATTCTACAGTCGCCATTTTGTGTCTTTTGCCCGCCATCTTTTTTATAATAGCTTCACAAGCTACTGGAACCATTCTATAGTCGCCATTTTGTGTCTTATAGGCGCTACTCTTTATAGGCTGCTGGAACCAATCTACAGTCGTCATTTTGTATTTTATGACTGCCATCTTTTGTAAAACAGCTATACAGGCTGCTGGAACTATTCTATAGCCGCCATTTTGTGTCCTATGGCCGCTATTCTTTATATAACGGCAATACAGGCTGCTGGAACCATTCTGCAGCCGCCATTTTGAGTCTCATAACCGCCATTCTTTATATAACAGCTACACAGCCGCCATTTTGAGTCTTTTAACCGCCATTCTTTATATAACAGCTACACAAGCTACTGGAACCATTCTACAGTCGCCATTTATGGTCTTATAGCCGCTACTCTTTATATAACAGCTATACAGGCTGCTGGAAACATTCTACAGCCGCCATTTTAATTCCTATAGCAGCCATCTTTTATATAACAGCTATACAAGCTGCTGAAGCCAGTCTTCAGCCGCCATTTTGACTCTTATAGCCGCCACCCTTTATATAACAGCTCCACAAGCTACTGGAACCAATCTACAGTCGCCATTTTGTGTTTTATGGCCGCGATCTTTTGTAAAACAGCATGCAGGCTGCTGGAACCATTCTACAGCCGCCATTTTGTGTCATATGGCCGCTATTCTTTATATAACAGCTATACAGGCTGCTGGAACCATTCCACAGCCGCCATTTTAAGTCCTATAGCAGCCATCTTTTATATAACAGCTATACAAGCTGCTGAAGCCAGTCTACAGCCGCCATTTTGACGCTTGTAGTCGCCATCCTTTATATACCGGCTATACAAGCTACTGGCACCATTCTGCAGCCGCCATTTTGAGTCTTATAACCGGCATTCTTTATATAACAGCTACGAAAGCTATTGGAACCAATCTACAGTCGCCATTTTGTGTTTTATGGCCGCGATCTTTTGTAAAACAGCTATGCAGACTGCTGGAACCATTCTACAGCCGCCATTTTGTGTCTTATGGCCGCTATTCTTTATATAACAGCTATACAGGCTGCTGGAACCATTCCACAGCCGCCATTTTAAGTCCTATAGGAGCCATCTTTTATATAACAGCTATACAAGCTGCTGAAGCCAGTTTACAGCCGCCATTTTGACGCTTATAGCCGCCATCATTTATATAACGGCTATACAAGCTACAGGCACCATTCTGCAGCCGCCATTTTGAGTCTTATAACCGCCATTCTTTATATAACAGCTACGCAAGCTACTGGAACCAATCTACAGTCGCCATTTTGTAATTTATGGCCGCGATCTTTTGTAAAACAGCTATGCAGGCTGCTGGAACCATTCTACAGCCGCCATTTTGTGTCTTATGGCCGCTATTCTTTATATAACAGCTATACAGGCTGCTGGAACCATTCCACAGCCGCCATTTTAAGTCCTATAGCAGCCATTTTTTATATAACAGCTATACAAGCTGCTGAAGCCAGTCTACAGCCGCCATTTTGACGCTTATAGCCGCCATCCTTTATATAACGGCTATACAAGCTACTGACACCATTCTGCAGCCGCCATTTTAAGTCTTATAACCGCCATTCATTATATAACAGCTACACAAGCTACTGGAACCATTCTATAGTCGCCATTTTGTGTTTTATGGCCGCCATCTTTTGTAAAACAGCTATACAGGCTGCTGGAACCATTCTGCAGCCGCCATTTTGAGTCTTATAACCGCCATTCTTTATATAACAGCTACACAAGCTACTGGAGCCATTCTACAATCGCCATTTTGTGTCTTTTTCCCGCCATCTTTTTTATAACAGCTTCACAAGCTACTTTAACCATTCTATAGTCGCCATTTTGTGTCTTATAGCCGCTACTCTTTATATAACAGCTATACAGGCTGCTGGAACCAATCTACAGTCGTCATTTTGTATTTTATGGCTGCCATCTTTTGTAAAACAGCTATACAGGCTGCTGGAACCATTCTACAGCCGCCATTTTGTGTCCTATGGCCGCTATTCTTTATATAACAGCTATACACGCTGCTGAAGCCAGTCTACAGCCGCCATTTTGACTCTTATAGCCGCAATCCTTTATATAACAGCTACACAAGCTACTGGAGCCGTTCTACAGTCGCCATTTTGAGTCTTATAACTGCCATTCTTTATATACCAGCTTCACAAGCTACTGGAACCATTCTACTGTCGCCATTTTGTGTTTTATGGCCGCCATCTTTTGTAAAAGAGCTATACAGGCTGCTGGAACCATTCTACAGCCGCCATTTTGTGTCTTATAGCCGCTACTCTTTATAGGCTGCTGGAACCAATCTACAGTCGTCATTTTGTATTTTATGACTGCCATCTTTTGCAAAACAGCTATACAGGCTGCTGGAACCATCCTACAGCCGCCATTTTGTGTCCTATGGCCGCTATTCTTTATATAACGGCTATACAGGCTGCTGGAACCATTCTGCAGCCGCCATTTTGAGTCTCATAACCGCCATTCTTTATATAACAGCTACACAGCCGCCATTTTGACTCTTTTAACCGCCATTCTTTATATAACAGCTACACAAGCTAATGGAACCATTCTACAGCCGCTATTTTGTGTCTTATAGCCGCCATCTTTAATATAACATCTACACAAGCTACTGGAGCCGTTCTACAGTCGCCATTTTGAGTCTTATAACCGCCATTCTTTATATAACAGCTACACAAGGTACTGGAACCATTCTACAGTCGCCATTTTGTGTTTTATGGCCGCCATCATTTGTAAAAGAGCTATACAGGCTGCTGGAACCATTCTACAGCCGCCATTTTGTGTCCTATGGCCGCTATTCTTTATATAACAGCTATACAGGCTGCTGGAATTATTCCACAGCCGCCATTTTAAGTCCTATAGCAGCCATCTTTTGTAAAACAGCTATACGGCCATTCTTTATATAACAGCTACACAAGCTACTGGAGCCATTCTACAGCTGCTATTTTTAGTCTTATAGCCGCCATTTTTTATATAACGTATATACAAGCTACTGACACCATTCTGGAGCCGCCATTTTGAGTCTTATAACCGCCATTCTTTGTATAACAGCTACACAAGCTACTGGAGCCATTCTACAGCTGCCATTTTTAGTCTTATAGCCGCCATCATTTATATAACAGCTACATAAGCTACTGGAGCCGTTCTACAGCCGCCATTTTAAGTCCTATAGCAGCCATTTTTTATATAACAGCTAGACAAGCTGCTGAAGCCAGTCTACAGCCGGCATTTTGACTCTTATAGCCGCCATCCTTTATATAACGGCTATACAAGCTACTTGCACCATTCTGCAGCCGCCATTTTGAGTCTTATAACCGCCGTTCTTTATATAACAGCTACACAAGCTTCTGGAACCATTCTGCAGTCGCCATTTATGGTCTTATAGCCGCTACTCTTTATATAACAGCTATACAGGCTGCTGGAAACATTCTACAGCCGCCATTTTAATTCCTATAGCAGCCATCTTTTATATAACAGCTATACAAGCTGCTGAAGCCAGCCTTCAGCCGCCATTTTGACTCTTATAGCCGCCACCCTTTATATTACAGCTACACAAGCTACTGGAGCCGTTCTACAGCCGCCATTTTAAGTCCTATAGCAGCCATTTTTTTATATAACAGCTATACAAGCTGCTGAAGCCAGTCTACAGCCGGCATTTTGACTCTTATAGCCGCCATCCTTTATATAACGGCTATACAAGCTACTTGCACAATTCTGCAGCCGCCATTTTGAGTCTTATAACCGCCATTCTTTATATAACAGCTACACAAGCTACTGGAACCATACTATAGTTGCCATTTTGTGTCTTATAGCCGCTACTCTTTATATAACAGCTACACAAGCTACTGGAGCCATTCTACAATCGCCATTTTGTCTTTTTCCCGCCATCTTTTTTATAACAGCTTCACAAGCTACTGGAACCATTCTATGGTCGCCATTTTGTGTCTTATAGCCGCCATTCTTTATATAACAGCTATACAGGCTGCTGGAACCAATCTACAGTCGTCATTTTTTATTTTATGGCTGCCATCTTTTGTAAAACAGCTATACAGGCTGCTGGAACCATTCTACAGCCGCCATTTTGTGTCCTATGGCCGCTATTCTTTATATAACAGCTATACACGCTGCTGAAGCCAGTCTTCAGCCGCCATTTTGACTTTTATAGCCGCAATCCTTTGTATAACAGCTACACAAGCTACTGGAGCCGTTCTACAGTCGCCATTTTGAGTCTTATAACTGCCATTCTTTATATACCAGCTACACAAGCTACTGGAACCATTTTTCAGTCGCCATTTTGTGTTTTATGGCCGCCATCTTTTGTAAAAGAGCTATACAGGCTGCTGGAACCATTCTACAGCCGCCATTTTGTGTCCTATGGCCGCTATTCTTTATATAACAGCTATACAGGCTGCTGGAACCATTCCACAGCCGCCATTTTAAGTCCTATAGCAGCCATCTTTTATATAACAGCTATACAAGCTGCTGAAGCCAGTCTACAGCCGCCATTTTGACTCTTATAGCCGCCATCCTTTATATAACGTGTTCAATGAAAGACGCTAGTTTTTCTTGAAGTTATTAAATGTTTATTTATTTATATATATATATATAGGCACTAGCACATAAACCAGTGACTAAAGGTTGTCGCAACCAACACATAAATTGGGTGGACCTCGGAGTGAGATTACAAAGGTAGAGATGGGGGCCAAAGACACAGCGATGCGCACCCGATGTAGCTACAATTGGTATCTGATCTTACTAAGAATAATGCATTTCTTTTATAGTACAAAATAGCGAGCTCACCAGTGCATAGTTCGACATCGTGTTAGGTCAGCAAAGTACGTTTTTATTGATTAACTAGGTCTTTATTGTTTACTGCTGACCATACCAGATCTACTTATGACTGATGAGCCATCGATATCTATAATCGGGTTACATACTTAACATTGACATACATTTCTATTATAATTGGCTTAATGTTCTCTTATTTTATATAATCTAACCACCAACATACTCCCGGCCGTTGAACACCTGTTCAACGTTATCCAACGTTGACCGCAAAATTGCTGGGGGCTGGGCTTACTGCAGCAGGAGTCGGTATGGGATTGACGATCCTCACGGTTGTCTGCTCTGGACCATTGTGTCTTGGGTGTTGTGAGCATCTTTTTATTCCATATACCATCACAAGAACCAATGGTATTGTTAACGCTACGTAGGAGACTATAACATGGTGAGCTGGCTGGCTGGGGTCTTCTGGCAATTTCCAGTTTTGCTTAGTTTCCAGTTTTCCTTGAATGTTGCTTAGTTCGTCGTAGCTTAGCTGCATCTTTGTAAATTGTGTTGTTGTTGGCGCTACTTTTGTTGGGCCAATGCTGAAGTTGCCAAATCGGACATATGACAATTTCATTGTGTCTGTCGTCGTTATACGGTGACCTGTTATTTGTATAGCAGCACTCCTAGCTGTACACGTCGGGTCTAGAGTCAACAATCCAGTCTTCTTAATAGTGACACCTTGTATATTATCGTCACAGGTCACTGCGAGTTCAATTGGTCTAATGGTGGCAAAAATCCACTGATTTTTTTGATACATGTCGTACCACACGAATGATCTGTTTGTGTGTTGTATTTGGCAAGTTGATGATTTTGTGTTTTTGAATAGCTGGAACTCACAGTTGCTATTGGCCGAAAACGTCGTCTGTTTATCAAAACAAATATATTGCTCGTTGTTGAGCTGATGGCATTGTTCCAAATCGGCTCTTGAGAGCCCAATGTATTGATTCTGTTTCTTGTTGACAGCAATGATGGGAATTTTAATGTTCATGATTACAATCCCATGAGTTCCAATTGCTGGAATGGGCACCAGGTTATACAGTTGCACTGCCTGCGTTGCCACTAATGGAAATGTGACCTTAAATATCACATGATTGTTTGCGATTGTGCCTTGTGCTTTCATTAAGCCATATAATTGCAAGACGTCGTTATCTGGAACTGGCAAATCCAAACCAAACGGAAGATGTCTCTTCAGTTGGCTCAGATGTTCCCGAAGCTGGCCTGGTGATAGTAGTAACGGGCTTATTTTGCTATGATGGGCATCTGTAAATACTCGGGAAATTTCGGTTTGAATTCGTTGCAAATTCCCTGCAATAACTGTCATCTGAGTAGTTAACGTGATATACCATTGCAATGCCTTTACCGCATTGTCCTGGACCTTGGTCATGTCGTTCATTTGTTGTTCCATTAGTTTCATCTGATTTTCAATTGTGGCTTCATCTCGCTTAATGATATTTATCGTTGAATCAATTACAGATGTCTGATTTTGCAGCAAGTTCAATAGGTACTCTTCATTTGATTTAACTTTTCGTATGGTGCCTGACATCTCTGTTGCATACTTTGAGTCCAGCACACCAAATAAGCCGTTCGCAATGTTCCCAATTATATCTAAAGGCGATCGTCGTTGGCGTTCTATGTGAAGGAGATCATTTCCTGTCCGTAGCTCTGAGTTGACATGCTCGAAGTGCCTCTGCATTGCGGTGCATGCCTCTGGAACCTTCATTAACACGCATATTTCTCCAACCTTTACTACTCCATCTGAAAATGTCTTCAAGTCGGCCCAATATGGTTCGAGATCGTAGAATGCCACAATAGTCCAGTCAGATGTTGCCATCCTTCCTGTGCCAATACTTTCATAGTATATGCCTGGTTTGGGGTTGAATCGAGTTATATTAGTTCTTTGAGCAAATGCTATAGGCAATAACAACAGCATTAGGCAGATCGTCATTGCCAACGGTGGCAGACCGATCGATAAGCGTCTTTTTGGTTTTGGTTCTGCGTTGTCCTCGATACCAGAGTCCTTTTGGGGATTTGATTCTGTGTCATCTGCCTCGATTTTACGTTTTGTCGCTGTCTCTCTAAGCAAGGGGGCCAATTTATGGATAGCCCGCTTGTAGGTGCCTCTGGCTGTTTTAACGTCTACCACGCGGACGTATCCATCCAGGCCTGGATATAATTTAACAATTCGTCCAATTGGCCATTGCAAAATTGGCACATTATCCTCCTTTAGAATTACCATCATGCCTTCTTTGACATTATTATATGGTTTTTTCCACTTGGATGTGCCCTGCAATTCTTGTAGGTACTCTTGAGACCATTGCGTCCAGAATGTATGCTTAAGCCGTTGCACTAATTCCCATTGCTCTGGAATCGATCGCTGTGTTATTGGCTCTGCATCTGGTTGGGCTACTAATGGTTCTCCAATCAATAGGTGGCCTGGGGTTAGAGCTGTTAAGTCGTTGGGATCGTCTGAGTTTGGCGTTAACGGACGAGAATTCAGCACTGCTTCAACATTGACAATGATAGTAGACAGTTGTTCGAACGTTAAGTTTGCTGTCGATACGTTTTTTAATAGTAAATGCTTAGCGGACTTTACCGCAGCTTCCCATAATCCTCCGAAATGTGGAGACCGTGGTGGTATGAACTTAAATTGCACTCCTTTTTGATTGCAAAATTCCTTGATACTACCTGCTGCCGTTTCTGAGTGTATTGTATCGGTCAGTTCCTTAAGTTGGTTGTTTGCTCCAACAAAGTTTGTTGCATTATCGCAATATAATGTCTGGCATCTTCCTCTGCGCCCAATAAAGCGCTGAAGCGCGCCCACAAATGAGGAGGTGGACAGGTCTCCGACCAACTCCAAGTGTACTGCCTTGGTTGCAAAGCATACAAATACTGCAATGTAGGCTTTGTCGGGACGTTTTCCTCGAACCTTATGGTGGATCCAGAATGGTCCACAATAGTCTACTCCGGCATTGAGAAAGGGTCTATTCTGAGATACCCGATGCTCAGGTAAGTCGCCCATGACCTGTTTAAAGAACTGAGGCCGGTACTTGGTGCATACTACGCAGCCCTGGATCACATTCCGGACCATCGGTTTCACCTTAATGATATGGTACTGTTGCCGAGCTATTCCGCGTAGTGCCTCATGTCCACAATGAAGATTCTCTTCATGAAGTTTTCGTAGCATCATTTTTACCACCGGATCATTATACGGCAAGAGATATGGATTCCTTGTTTCCGTTGATACTGGTGCTTGTTGTAGCCTAGTTGCTACTCGTATGATTGAATCTTCATCCAGTATTAGTGGCAATGTTGCCACTGTGCTTTTGCGTTCTAGCGGTTGATCAGGTCGTTTCTTTAAGTGCCGTAATTCATATGCAAATCCTGTTTCTTGAATTTGCTTAATGATCATTCTCCGTGCTTGGTCCAACTCTTCCACCTCTAACTGAGCCGTTGGTTTCCTGTTCTGCTTGTGACAAAACCGTAGCACATACGCCACTATTCGCTGTAGCCGGTAAAACGAATTTCTGTGATTTACCGTATATATCCATTCACTCTTGTTGTTTGCCGTGTCAGTCACCATGCTGAATACCTTGGTTTTCTTCTCAGCGGTATCCATCGTGTGCTCTGTAGGCTTAAATGGTGCTGGCCAGCCACGTTGTGGTCCATGCAAAAATAGTGGTCCATACAACCATAATGTATGTGTGCTAAGCTGAACTGCTGATATGCCTCGAGACAGAACATCAGCTGCGTTGAGCGCTGATGACACATGCCGCCATTGCCTTGGATGTGATACTGCGTGTATTTTTGTCAACCGATTAGCCACAAACGTGTGGAAATGTGATGCCCGTGAATTAATCCAAGAGAGTACCACTGTTGAGTCTGACCAGAGAAATGATTCCACACTTTCTGATCCGAATTGGAGATCCTGTCGAACTCTATCCGTGAGTTCAGCTCCAAGTACAGCTGCACATAGTTCCAGCCGGGGCAGTGTCTGTTTTTCCAAGGGAGCCACTCTTGACTTGGCGCACAACAATCTGACCGAAATTTGGCCATTTTTATAGGTTGATCGGACATAAACTGCCGCACCATACGCCTTTTCTGATGCATCAACAAATGTATGCAATTCCTTTGTAGTGGGGACCTTGCCATCAAAAATATGCCTTGGAATTTTCATCTGGTTTAGTGCCTGTACATCCTCTCGGTAAGCTTCCCATTGCTTCTCCAAATACGGCGGTAGGTCACCATCCATCTCAATTCGTTCGGTAGCAACATGTTGAAGAAACATTTTCGCTCTTACCACTACCGGAGCGAACAGTCCTAGAGGATCAAAGATTTGACCGACTTCAGATAGCACCACTCGTCTGGTTATTCCTTTTGTATGTCTTTGAGCCTTTCCACATAATTGGTCTTCTTTGGGTGCCCATATGATTCCCAATGTTTTGACACTTGTTTGTTCCAGTGTGTCACCGAGATTGATGTCAGCAATCGTATCTTCCCTTGGAATTTCCTTTAGAAGTTGACTGCTATTTGAACACCATTTTCGTAAGTTGAAACCCTTAGGTCTCAAGATTTCTAGAAGCTCTTGTCTTATTTGCAGGGCTTCTGGTAAACTGTCTGCTCCTGTGAGACAATCATCAACATAAAAGTCATTTTTTAATGCTGATGCTCCAGACGACAATTTCTCAATGTTTTTCAGTGCCAAATATTCCAGACACTTCGTCGCTAAATATGGGGCTGACGTGGTTCCATAAGTTACCGTTTTTAAACGATAAAACTTTAGTTCTTGACTTGGATCCTCTCTCCACACAATCATCTGATTGAATTGATCGGCAGGGTTTATCCAAACTTGACGATACATTTTTTCAATGTCTGCCGTGAACACATATTTGTGTGTCCTGAACCGCAGAAGAATTGAGAAGAGTTGACTCTGTACAACTGGTCCAGGATATAAAATGTCGTTCAGTGATTTTCCTGATGACGTTTTGCATGATGCATCAAATACCACTCTTAGCTTGGTGGTGGTACTTTCTGGTTTTAGTACACAATGATGCGGTATAAAGTAATGGTTCTTGGGAATTTGTTCTACCATTACTTGCTTCATATGTCCAAGCTGTTCATATTCTGACATAAATTTTACATACTCCTTTTTTATGTCAGGGTTCATTCGCCTCTCTAACGACATGAATCTTCTTATGGCTACTTCCCGAGATTCTCCAAGAGATGACGCCTCTTCAGCAAATGGAAGCTTTACAATTAGTCGATTGTCCGCCGCCGTGTGTAGGTTATCGAGGAAGAATTTTTCACAATACTCTTCCTCCGGACTCCTGTACTTTTTATTGGCTCTAGTGTGTCTAGCTGCCAGAATCTTTCCAGTGATTCCTCTGGATTCGTCATGCCTACCATACATGTGATTGAAGCTGACGTTGACATATTAATTCTGCCAGCAACAATCCATCCGAACTCTGAGTTTTGTAATGTTGGACGGTTTCGATTGCCCCCGTCTCCTTTCTGGTAGCAGTATAGCATAGTGATCATCAGCTCCCAACAGCATATCAATTTTTCCGGGTTTATCAAATGTTGGGTCCGCTAATTGAATGTTGTCTGGTAATGTGACTTTCTGCGTTATTTGTTCTGTGGGTTGGTCACCTATTATGTGTGGCAATACAAATGCCTCAACTAGCATTGCGAACTTGTTGTATCTTGACCTTACAACCAAGCTTACTCGCGCCTTGCTTATCTGTGGTTGACCACCCACTCCATTTATATGCACATGAGTCTCGCTAATTTTTAACGATAACTTCTTTACCAGTCTCTCTGAGACAAGATTTACTTGAGAGCCGCTATCCAGGAGTGCTCGAAATTCTCCTTTCCTTTCATTGATCCCTTTTACCACTACCTTGGCCGTTGCCAACAGGGTGTATTTTCTGCCAATTCCATACGCAGAAGCTGCAGAAGCAGATGTAGCAATTTGGTTGTCTAAATGCAACATTGTGTTATGTTTTTTATCGCATTTAAAGCATCCCCTCCAAGAGCAATTTTTTGCCATATGGTCCGGCTTGAAGCAGTTGACACACAATTTGTGTCTCTGCACCCAATTAAGCCGCTCTGCTGCGGATTTGGTTTTGAACTTTTCACATTGGAAGAGTTTGTGCTTTGCTTTTTCGCAGAAAGCACACAGGGTACTGTTTGTCCCAGATGCTGTTGCGCATGTCTTTCTTGGACTTGGTTTTTCAATGCTGCGATTTTCGTTTCTTGGTTTCCCAATCGCCTCTAATGTTAAGAAGCGCTGTTCCAAGAAGGATAGGAAGTCCTTTACTTCCTGCAGATCCCTTGTGTTGGAAAGAGATTGCTCATATAGTGCGTGGTTGAATCTATCCAATTTTCTTGTCATATGAAACATTATGACAGCATCTGACGATTCCATATTGACGCCTACATTTTTAAGGCTTGCAATGATTCAAAAATGTTATCATGCAAATTCTTTATAGAAGCTGCGTCATTTCCCACATTTGGGTGATCAAACAGCTTTGTCAGTATGGCTGTTACTAGAACTCGTTTGTTATTAAAACGTTCCTGCAACACTGACCAAGCAGTGTTGTAATTGGCTTCTGTTAATTCCAGGTGCCGTATCAATCTCTCTGCTTCTCCAGAAAGGTTTGATTTTAAGTACCACATTTTCTCTATCGTGGACACATTTGACTCATGAACCACTTTTTGTAGATGTCATGAAATTGTTGCCATTTCAGATAATCCCCATCAAATTTTGGAATGGGAATTTTGGGTAGTTGCAATGATTGTATCGATTGCAATACAGGTGGTGATTGTATCACTACATTTTCTGCTGGTGCCACACAGAATTTCAGCATTGTATTTTCTGCGGCCACAAACGTAGCTATATTATATCCGGCTTCGGCTGGATTTTCAGCTAGCCGGTGAATCTCATAATGGATTTCTTCAATTTGCATCCATAATTTGTCGACTACCGATTTATAAGTCATTTTATCTTCAGGCACAATTTGTCTTAATGTCCTGGATAATGACTCCAGCAGAGCACTTTGCTTGCGAACCAGTGGTTTGATCATGACTCGCTCTTCCTCTCGTTGGCGAGCTTGTCTCTCTAGCTTTATTTTTTCCAAATGGTCCTTCCACTCTTCCACTATATTAGATACAACCGTCTTCATTTTGCTGAAATACTCCGTTACAAAGTAATCATCTTCAGTTGGTACGTTATTTAATTTGTCCATCAACTCCTGATGACATTTCTCGAAGTTCTCCCACATGTATTCCAGGAGCTCAAGTTTTTCCTCGAAATAAGATGGCTTCGTTTTCCTGGCGAAAGAATCTTTTTTGGTATTCCGAATGAAGGCCTGGATTGCCTCTCCTCGTTCTGTCTGCTGTTTATAAAACTCCTCCATGTTCTTTTATATTCTTATGTAATTGCTTATCTGTACTAGTACTTGACCCGATGGGAGTTTATTTATTTTGTCAAAGACAGGGAACGCTCCGACTCGTTCCTAAAATTGGTCAAGTGTAGCACAAATAAGAATACAAAAAAATTCGAAGTCGCCTTTTGATTAGTGTTTTAACAATGGTTTATTTTTATTTCCAATATACCTCTTCTTTTACACTGATAACTGCCACGACAGTGAAACAAATTTTTTGAGTTTCTTTTCTTTGTTTCAAAAATTGCTGATCAATGCCAAAATCTATACTCGTGTGTACTACCTGGGTTACTGACCGAGTTAACTAGGTCAGATATTGCTGACGCCAGGGAGTGCAACAGAGTTGAGTTGATCAAACTTTATTTTATATAAAATAACTTTTTTAGCCAAACTTTATTTTATATACAATAACTTTTATGATTTGGTCGCCTCGTTGACACAAATCGTTGTTAAATGTTTTTATAAAGTGATCGCCTAGTTGATCAATTTTTATTCAATGGGTATGCACTGCTACCCCGTTGCGGAAAACCAACTCCTAGTTTTCCAATAATTTTTTTTATTCGCCAAGGTGGCTACGCAATGATTGCCAAGTTAATCAATTGCGATGTTTTTTAGTCGGGACCCCAGATTGATGTGAGATGTTCATCAATTTGTGCCCTCGCTTAGGATTGTCGTGTCCAAAGCGTGCAAAGAAAGTAGTCGCCTAGTTGACCAGTTTCCTTTTTGTTGAGAGATTGGTCGCCTGAGTTGACCAAATGTTCTCGCTTGATGACGGTTTCACCAAGTCTGTTATTCTTTTAACTTGGAGCCGCCAATGTCGGGGTCACCAAAATGTTCAATGAAAGACGCTAGTTTTTCTTGAAGTTATTAAATGTTTATTTATTTATATATATATATATAGGCACTAGCACATAAACCAGTGACTAAAGGTTGTCGCAACCAACACATAAATTGGGTGGACCTCGGAGTGAGATTACAAAGGTAGAGATGGGGGCCAAAGACACAGCGATGCGCACCCGATGTAGCTACAATTGGTATCTGATCTTACTAAGAATAATGCATTTCTTTTATAGTACAAAATAGCGAGCTCACCAGTGCATAGTTCGACATCGTGTTAGGTCAGCAAAGTACGTTTTTATTGATTAACTAGGTCTTTATTGTTTACTGCTGACCATACCAGATCTACTTATGACTGATGAGCCATCGATATCTATAATCGGGTTACATACTTAACATTGACATACATTTCTATTATAATTGGCTTAATGTTCTCTTATTTTATATAATCTAACCACCAACTATACAAGCTACTTGCACCATTCTGCAGCCGCCATTTTGAGTCTTATAACCGCCATTCTTTATATAACAGCTACACAAGCTACTGGAACCATACTATAGTTGCCATTTTGTGTCTTATAGCCGCTACTCTTTATATAACAGCTACACAAGCTACTGGAGCCATTCTACAATCGCCATTTTGTGTCTTTTTCCCGCCATCTTTTTTATAACAGCTTCACAAGCTACTTTAACCATTCTATAGTCGCCATTTTGTGTCTTATAGCCGCTACTCTTTATATAACAGCTATACAGGCTGCTGGAACCAATCTACAGTCGTCATTTTGTATTTTATGGCTGCCATCTTTTGTAAAACAGCTATACAGGCTGCTGAAACCATTCTACAGCCGCCATTTTGTGTCCTATGGCCGCTATTCTTTATATAACAGCTATACACGCTGCTGAAGCCAGTCTTCAGCCGCCATTTTGACTTTTATAGCCGCAATCCTTTGTATAACAGCTACACAAGCTACTGGAGCCGTTCTACAGTCGCCATTTTGAGTCTTATAACTGCCATTCTTTATATACCAGCTACACAAGCTACTGGAACCATTTTTCAGTCGCCATTTTGTGTTTTATGGCCGCCATCTTTTGTAAAAGAGCTATACAGGCTGCTGGAACCATTCTACAGCCGCCATTTTGTGTCCTATGGCCGCTATTCTTTATATAACAGCTATACAGGCTGCTGGAACCATTCCACAGCCGCCATTTTAAGTCCTATAGCAGCCATCTTTTATATAACAGCTATACAAGCTGCTGAAGCCAGTCTACAGCCGCCATTTTGACTCTTATAGCCGCCATCCTTTATATAACGGCTATACAAGCTACTCACACCATTCTGCAGCCGCCATTTTGAGTCTTGAAACCGCCATTCTTTATATAACAGCTACACAAGCTACTTGAACCATTCAATAGTCGCCATTTTGAGTCTTATAACCGCCATTCTTTATATAACAGCTACACAAGCTACTGGAGCCATTCTACAGCCGCCATTTTGTGTCTTTTGCCCGCCATCTTTTTTATAACAGCTTTTTGTGTCTTATAGCCGCTACTCTTTATATAACAGCTATACAGGCTGCTGGAACCAATCTACAGTCGTCATTTTGTATTTTATGGCTGCCATCTTTTGTAAAACAGCTATACATGCTGCTGGAACCATTCTACAGCCGCCATTTTTAGTCTTATAGCCGCCATTTTTTATATAACAGCTACACAAGCTACTGGAGCCGTTCGACAGCCGCCATTTTAAGTCCTATAGCAACCATTTTTTATATAACAGCTATACAAGCTGCTGAAGTCAGTCTACAGCCGGCATTTTGACTCTTATAGCCGCCATCCTTTATATAACGGCTATACAAGCTACTGGAACCATTCTGCAGCCGCCATTTTGAGTCTTATAACCGCCATTCTTTATATAACAGCTACACAAGCTACTAGAGCCATTCTACAGTCGCCATTTTGTGTCTTTTGCCCGCCATCTTTTTTATAACAGCTTCACAAGCTACTGGAACCATTCTATAGTCGCCATTTTGTGTCTTATAGCCGCTACTCTTTATATAACAGCTATACAGGCTGCTGGAACCAATCTACAGTCGTCATTTTGTATTTTATGGCTGCCATCTTTTTTATGACAGCTTCACAAGCTACTGGAACCATGCTACAGTCGCCATTTTGTGTTTTATGGCCGCCATCTTTTGTAAAAGAGCTATACAGGCTGCTGAAACCATTCTACAGCCGCCATTTTTAGTCTTATAGCCGCCATTTTTTATATAACAGCTACACAAGCTACTGGAGCCGTTCGACAGCCGCCATTTTAAGTCCTATAGCAACCATTTTTTATATAACAGCTATACAAGCTGCTGAAGCCAGTCTACAGCCGGCATTTTGACTCTTATAGCCGCCATCCTTTATATAACGGCTATACAAGCTACTTGCACCATTCTGCAGCCGCCTTTTTGAGTGTTATAACCGCCATTCCTTATATAACAGCTACACAAGCTACTGGAACCATTCTACAGTCGCCATTTTGTATTTTATGGCTGCAATCTTTTGTAAAACAGCTATACAGGCTGCTGGAACCATTCTACAGCTGCCATTTTTAGTCTTATAACCGCCATTTTTTATATAACAGCTACACAAGCTACTAGAGCCGTTCGACAGCCGCCATTTTAAGTCCTATAGCAGCCATTTTTTATATAACAGCTATACAAGCTGCTGAAGCCAGTCTACAGCCGGCATTTTGACTCTTATAGCCGCCATCCTTTATATAACGGCTATACAAGCTACTGGCACCATTCTGCAGCCGCCATTTTGAGTCTTATAACCGCCATTCTTTATATAACAGCTACACAAGCTACTGGAACCATTCTACAGTCGCCATTCAGTGTCTTACAGCCGCTACTCTTTATATAACAGCTATACAGGCTGCTGGAAACATTCTACAGCCGCCATTTTAATTCCTATAGCAGCCATCTTTTATATAACAGCTATACAAGCTACTGGCACCATTCTGCAGCCGCGATTTTGAGTCTTATAACCGCCATTCTTTATATAACAGCTACGCAAGCTACTGGAACCAATCTACAGTCGCCATTTTGTGTCTTATGGCCGCTATTCTTTATATAACAGCTACACAAGCTACTGGAACCATTCTACAGTCGCCATTCAGTGTCTTATAGCCGCTACTCTTTATATAACAGCTATACAGGCTGCTGGAAACATTCTACAGCCGCCATTTTAATTCCTATAGCAGCCATCTTTTATATAACAGCTATACAAGCTACTGGCACTATTCTGCAGCCGCCATTTTGAGTCTTATAACCGCCATTCTTTATATAACAGCTACACAAGCTACTGGAACCATTCTACAGTCGCCATTCAGTGTCTTATAGCCGCTACTCTTTATATAACAGCTATACAGGCTGCTGGAAACATTCTACAGCCGCCATTTTAATTCCTATAGCAGCCATCCTTTATATAACAGCTATACAAGCTACTGGCACCATTCTGCAGCCGCCATTTTGAGTCTTATAACCGCCATTCTTTATATAACAGCTACACAAGCTACTGGAACCATTCTACAGTCGCCATTTTGTATTTTATGGCTGCCATCTTTTGTAAAACAGCTATACAGGCTGCTGGAACCATTCCACAGCTGCCATTTTTAGTCTTATAGCCGCCATTTTTTATATAACAGCTTCACAAGCTACTGGAGCCGTTCGACAGCCGCCATTTTAAGTCCTATAGCAGCCATTTTTTAAATAACAGCTACACAAGCTACTGGAACCATTCTACAGTCGCCATTTTGTGTTTTTTGGCCGCGATCTTTTGTAAAACAGCTATGCAGGCTGCTGGAACCATTCTACAGCCGCCATTTTGTGTCTTATGGCCGCTATTCTTTATATAACAGCTATACAGGCTGCTGGAACCATTCCACAGCCGCCATTTTAAGTCCTATAGCAGCCATCTTTTATATAACTGCTATACAAGCCGCTGAAGCCAGTCTACAGCCGCCATTTTGACGCTTATAGCCGCCATCCTTTATAAAACGGCTATACAAGCTACTGGCACCATTCTGCAGCCGCCATTTTAAGTCTTATAACCGCCATTCTTTATATAACAGCTACACAAGCTACTGGAACCATACTATAGTTGCCATTTTGTGTCTTATAGCCGCTACTCTTTATATAACAGCTACACAAGCTACTGGAGCCATTCTACAATCGCCATTTTGTGTCTTTTTCCCGCCATCTTTTTTATAACAGCTTCACAAGCTACTGGAACCATTCTATGGTCGCCATTTTGTGTCTTATAGCCGCCATTCTTTATATAACAGCTATACAGGCTGCTGGAACCATTCTACAGTCGTCATTTTTTATTTTATGGCTGCCATCTTTTGTAAAACAGCTATACAGGCTGCTGGAACCATTCTACAGCCGCCATTTTGTGTCCTATGGCCGCTATTCTTTATATAACAGCTATACACGCTGCTGAAGCCAGTCTTCAGCCGCCATTTTGACTTTTATAGCCGCAATCCTTTGTATAACAGCTACACAAGCTACTGGAGCCGTTCTACAGTCGCCATTTTGAGTCTTATAACTGCCATTCTTTATATACCAGCTACACAAGCTACTGGAACCATTTTTCAGTCGCCATTTTGTGTTTTATGGCCGCCATCTTTTGTAAAAGAGCTATACAGGCTGCTGGAACCATTCTACAGCCGCCATTTTGTGTCCTATGGCCGCTATTCTTTATATAACAGCTATACAGGCTGCTGGAACCATTCCACAGCCGCCATTTTAAGTCCTATAGCAGCCATCTTTTATATAACAGCTATACAAGCTGCTGAAGCCAGTCTACAGCCGCCATTTTGACTCTTATAGCCGCCATCCTTTATATAACGGCTATACAAGCTACTCACACCATTCTGCAGCCGCCATTTTGAGTCTTGAAACCGCCATTCTTTATATAACAGCTACACAAGCTACTTGAACCATTCAATAGTCGCCATTTTGAGTCTTATAACCGCCATTCTTTATATAACAGCTACACAAGCTACTGGAGCCATTCTACAGCCGCCATTTTGTGTCTTTTGCCCGCCATCTTTTTTTATAACAGCTTCACAAGCTACTGGAACCATTCTATAGTCGCCATTTTGTGTCTTATAGCCGCTACTCTTTATATAACAGCTATACAGGCTGCTGGAACCAATCTACAGTCGTCATTTTGTATTTTATGGCTGCCATCTTTTGTAAAACAGCTATACATGCTGCTGGAACCATTCTACAGCCGCCATTTTAAGTCCTATAGCAGCCATTTTTTATATAACAGCTATACAAGCTGCTGAAGCCAGTCTTCAGACACCATTTTGACTCTTATAGCCGCCATCCTTTATATAACAGCGACACAAGCTACTGGAACCATTCTGCAGCCGCCATTTTGAGTCTTATAACCGCCATTCTTTATATAACAGCTACACAAGCTACTAGAGCCATTCTACAGTCGCCATTTTGTGTCTTTTGCCCGCCATCTTTTTTATAACAGCTTCACAAGCTACTGGAACCATTCTATAGTCGCCATTTTGTGTCTTATAGCCGCTACTCTTTATATAACAGCTATACAGGCTGCTGGAACCATTCCACAGCCGCCATTTTAAGTCCTATAGCAGCCATCATTTATATAACTGCTATACAAGCCGCTGAAGCCAGTCTACAGCCGCCATTTTGACGCTTATAGCCGCCATCCTTTATAAAACGGCTATACAAGCTACTGGCACCATTCTGCAGCCGCCATTTTAAGTCTTATAACCGCCATTCTTTATATAACAGCTACACAAGCTACTGGAACCATACTATAGTTGCCATTTTGTGTCTTATAGCCGCTTCTCTTTATATAACAGCTACACAAGCTACTGGAGCCATTCTACAATCGCCATTTTGTGTCTTTTTTCCCGCCATCTTTTTATAACAGCTTCACAAGCTAC
Organism: Drosophila paulistorum; assembly: GCA_018152135.1. NCBI lineage: Eukaryota > Metazoa > Arthropoda > Insecta > Diptera > Drosophilidae > Drosophila > Drosophila paulistorum. Next base: position 144,807 of record JAECXG010000811.1, on the reverse strand, counting down.
TGGAACCATTCTATAGTCGCCATTTTGTGTCTTATAGCCGCCATTCTTTATATAACAGCTATACAGGCTGCTGGAACCATTCTACAGTCGTCATTTTTTATTTTATGGCTGCCATCTTTTGTAAAACAGCTATACAGGCTGCTGGAACCATTCTACAGCCGCCATTTTGTGTCCTATGGCCGCTATTCTTTATATAACAGCTATACACGCTGCTGAAGCCAGTCTTCAGCCGCCATTTTGACTTTTATAGCCGCAATCCTTTGTATAACAGCTACACAAGCTACTGGAGCCGTTCTACAGTCGCCATTTTGAGTCTTATAACTGCCATTCTTTATATACCAGCTACACAAGCTACTGGAACCATTTTTTAGTCGCCATTTTGTGTTTTATGGCCGCCATCTTTTGTAAAAGAGCTATACAGGCTGCTGGAACCATTCTACAGCCGCCATTTTGTGTCCTATGGCCGCTATTCTTTATATAACAGCTATACAGGCTGCTGGAACCATTCCACAGCCGCCATTTTAAGTCCTATAGCAGCCATCTTTTATATAACAGCTATACAAGCTGCTGAAGCCAGTCTACAGCCGCCATTTTGACTCTTATAGCCGCCATCCTTTATATAACGGCTATACAAGCTACTCACACCATCCTGCAGCCGCCATTTTGAGTCTTGAAACCGCCATTCTTTATATAACAGCTACACAAGCTACTTGAACCATTCAATAGTCGCCATTTTGAGTCTTATAACCGCCATTCTTTATATAACAGCTACACAAGCTACTGGAGCCATTCTACAGCCGCCATTTTGTGTCTTTTTGCCCGCCATCTTTTTATAACAGCTTCACAAGCTACTGGAACCATTCTATAGTCGCCATTTTGTGTCTTATAGCCGCTACTCTTTATATAACAGCTATACAGGCTGCTGGAACCAATCTACAGTCGTCATTTTGTATTTTATGGCTGCCATCTTTTGTAAAACAGCTATACATGCTGCTGGAACCATTCTACAGCCGCCATTTTTAGTCTTATAGCCGCCATTTTTTATATAACAGCTACACAAGCTACTGGAGCCGTTCGACAGCCGCCATTTTAAGTCCTATAGCAACCATTTTTTATATAACAGCTATACAAGCTGCTGAAGCCAGTCTACAGCCGGCATTTTGACTCTTATAGCCGCCATCCTTTATATAACGGCTATACAAGCTACTGGAACCATTCTGCAGCCGCCATTTTGAGTCTTATAACCGCCATTCTTTATATAACAGCTACACAAGCTACTAGAACCATTCTACAGTCGCCATTTTGTGTCTTTTGCCCGCCATCTTTTTTATAACAGCTTCACAAGCTACTGGAACCATTCTATAGTCGCCATGTTGTGTCTTATAGCCGCTACTCTTTATATAACAGCTATACAGGCTGCTGGAACCAATCTACAATCGTCATTTTGTATTTTATGGCTGCCATCTTTTTTATGACAGCTTCACAAGCTACTGGAACCATGCTACAGTCGCCATTTTGTGTTTTATGGCCGCCATCTTTTGTAAAAGAGCTATACAGGCTGCTGAAACCATTCTACAGCCGCCATTTTTAGTCTTATAGCCGCCATTTTTTATATAACAGCTACACAAGCTACTGGAGCCGTTCGACAGCCGCCATTTTAAGTCCTATAGCAACCATTTTTTATATAACAGCTATACAAGCTGCTGAAGCCAGTCTACAGCCGGCATTTTGACTCTTATAGCCGCCATCCTTTATATAACGGCTATACAAGCTACTGGCACCATTCTGCAGCCGCCATTTTGAGTCTTATAACCGCCATTCTTTATATAACAGCTACACAAGCTACTGGAACCATACTATAGTTGCCATTTTGTGTCTTTTAGCCGCTACTCTTTATATAACAGCTACACAAGCTACTGGAGCCATTCTACAATCGCCATTTTGTGTCTTTTTCCCGCCATCTTTTTTATAACAGCTTCACAAGCTACTGGAACCATTCTATGGTCGCCATTTTGTGTCTTATAGCCGCCATTCTTTATATAACAGCTATACAGGCTGCTGGAACCAATCTACAGTCGTCATTTTTTATTTTATGGCTGCCATCTTTTGTAAAACAGCTATACAGGCTGCTGGAACCATTCTACAGCCGCCATTTTGTGTCCTATGGCCGCTATTCTTTATATAACAGCTATACACGCTGCTGAAGCCAGTCTTCAGCCGCCATTTTGACTTTTATAGCCGCAATCCTTTGTATAACAGCTACACAAGCTACTGGAACCATGCTACAGTCGCCATTTTGTGTTTTATGGCCGCCATCTTTTGTAAAAGAGCTATACAGGCTGCTGAAACCATTCTACAGCCGCCATTTTTAGTCTTATAGCCGCCATTTTTTATATAACAGCTACACAAGCTACTGGAGCCGTTCGACAGCCGCCATTTTAAGTCCTATAGCAACCATTTTTTATATAACAGCTATACAAGCTGCTGAAGCCAGTCTACAGCCGGCATTTTGACTCTTATAGCCGCCATCCTTTATATAACAGCGACACAAGCTACTGGAACCATTCTGCAGCCGCCATTTTGAGTCTTATAACCGCCATTCTTTATATAACAGCTACACAAGCTACTAGAGCCATTCTACAGTCGCCATTTTGTGTCTTTTGCCCGCCATCTTTTTTATAACAGCTTCACAAGCTACTGGAACCATTCTACAGCCGCCATTTTGTGTCTTATGGCCGCTATTCTTTATATAACAGCTATACAGGCTGCTGGAACCATTCCACAGCCGCCATTTTAAGTCCTATAGCAGCCATCATTTATATAACTGCTATACAAGCCGCTGAAGCCAGTCTACAGCCGCCATTTTGACGCTTATAGCCGCCATCCTTTATAAAACGGCTATACAAGCTACTGGCACCATTCTGCAGCCGCCATTTTAAGTCTTATAACCGCCATTCTTTATATAACAGCTACACAAGCTACTGGAACCATACTATAGTTGCCATTTTGTGTCTTATAGCCGCTACTCTTTATATAACAGCTTCACAAGCTACTGGAACCATTCTATGGTCGCCATTTTGTGTCTTATAGCCGCCATTCTTTATATAACAGCTATACAGGCTGCTGGAACCATTCTACAGTCGTCATTTTTTATTTTATGGCTGCCATCTTTTGTAAAACAGCTATACAGGCTGCTGGAACCATTCTACAGCCGCCATTTTGTGTCCTATGGCCGCTATTCTTTATATAACAGCTATACACGCTGCTGAAGCCAGTCTTCAGCCGCCATTTTGACTTTTATAGCCGCAATCCTTTGTATAACAGCTACACAAGCTACTGGAGCCGTTCTACAGTCGCCATTTTGAGTCTTATAACTGCCATTCTTTATATACCAGCTACACAAGCTACTGGAACCATTTTTTAGTCGCCATTTTGTGTTTTATGGCCGCCATCTTTTGTAAAAGAGCTATACAGGCTGCTGGAACCATTCTACAGCCGCCATTTTGTGTCCTATGGCCGCTATTCTTTATATAACAGCTATACAGGCTGCTGGAACCATTCCACAGCCGCCATTTTAAGTCCTATAGCAGCCATCTTTTTATATAACAGCTATACAAGCTGCTGAAGCCAGTCTACAGCCGCCATTTTGACTCTTATAGCCGCCATCCTTTATATAACGGCTATACAAGCTACTCACACCATTCTGCAGCCGCCATTTTGAGTCTTGAAACCGCCATTCTTTATATAACAGCTACACAAGCTACTTGAACCATTCAATAGTCGCCATTTTGAGTCTTATAACCGCCATTCTTTATATAACAGCTACACAAGCTACTGGAGCCATTCTACAGCCGCCATTTTGTGTCTTTTGCCCGCCATCTTTTTTATAACAGCTTCACAAGCTACTGGAACCATTCTCTAGTCGCCATTTTGTGTCTTATAGCCGCTACTCTTTATATAACAGCTATACAGGCTGCTGGAACCAATCTACAGTCGTCATTTTGTATTTTATGGCTGCCATCTTTTGTAAAACAGCTATACATGCTGCTGGAACCATTCTACAGCCGCCATTTTTAGTCTTATAGCCGCCATTCTTTATATAACAGCTACACAAGCTACTGGAGCCGTTCGACAGCCGCCATTTTAAGTCCTATAGCAACCATTTTTTATATAACAGCTATACAAGCTGCTGAAGCCAGTCTACAGCCGGCATTTTGACTCTTATAGCCGCCGTCCTTTATATAACGGCTATACAAGCTACTGGAACCATTCTGCAGCCGCCATTTTGAGTCTTATAACCGCCATTCTTTATATAACAGCTACACAAGCTACTAGAGCCATTCTACAGTCGCCATTTTGTGTCTTTTGCCCGCCATCTTTTTTATAACAGCTTCACAAGCTACTGGAACCATTCTATAGTCGCCATTTTGTGTCTTATAGCCGCTACTCTTTATATAACAGCTATACAGGCTGCTGGAACCAATCTACAGTCGTCATTTTGTATTTTATGGCTGCCATCTTTTTTATGACAGCTATACAAGCTACTGGAACCATGCTACAGTCGCCATTTTGTGTTTTATGGCCGCCATCTTTTGTAAAAGAGCTATACAGGCTGCTGAAACCATTCTACAGCCGCCATTTTTAGTCTTATAGCCGCCATTTTTTATATAACAGCTACACAAGCTACTGGAGCCGTTCGACAGCCGCCATTTTAAGTCCTATAGCAACCATTTTTTATATAACAGCTATACAAGCTGCTGAAGCCAGTCTACAGCCGGCATTTTGACTCTTATAGCCGCCATCCTTTATATAACGGCTATACAAGCTACTTGCACCATTCTGCAGCCGCCTTTTTGAGTGTTATAACCGCCATTCCTTATATAACAGCTACACAAGCTACTGGAACCATTCTACAGTCGCCATTTTGTATTTTATGGCTGCCATCTTTTGTAAAACAGCTATACAGGCTGCTGGAACCATTCTACAGCTGCCATTTTTAGTCTTATAACCGCCATTTTTATATAACAGCTACACAAGCTACTAGAGCCGTTCGACAGCCGCCATTTTAAGTCCTATAGCAGCCATTTTTTATATAACAGCTATACAAGCTGCTGAAGCCAGTCTACAGCCGGCATTTTGACTCTTATAGCCGCCATCCTTTATATAACGGCTATACAAGCTACTGGCACCATTCTGCAGCCGCCATTTTGAGTCTTATAACCGCCATTCTTTATATAACAGCTACACAAGCTACTGGAACCATTCTACAGTCGCCATTCAGTGTCTTACAGCCGCTACTCTTTTATATAACAGCTATACAGGCTGCTGGAAACATTCTACAGCCGCCATTTTAATTCCTATAGCAGCCATCTTTTATATAACAGCTATACAAGCTACTGGCACCATCCTGCAGCCGCCATTTTGAGTCTTATAACCGCCATTCTTTATATAACAGCTACGCAAGCTACTGGAACCAATCTACAGTCGCCATTTTGTGTCTTATGGCCGCTATTCTTTATATAACAGCTACACAAGCTACTGGAACCATTCTACAGTCGCCATTCAGTGTCTTATAGCCGCTACTCTTTATATAACAGCTATACAGGCTGCTGGAAACATTCTACAGCTGCCATTTTAATTCCTATAGCAGCCATCTTTATATAACAGCTATACAAGCTACTGGCACTATTCTGCAGCCGCCATTTTGAGTCTTATAACCGCCATTCTTTATATAACAGCTACACAAGCTACTGGAACCATTCTACAGTCGCCATTCAGTGTCTTATAGCCGCTACTCTTTATATAACAGCTATACAGGCTGCTGGAAACATTCTACAGCCGCCATTTTAATTCCTATAGCAGCCATCCTTTATATAACAGCTATACAAGCTACTGGCACCATCTCTGCAGCCGCCATTTTGAGTCTTATAACCGCCATTCTTTATATAACAGCTACACAAGCTACTGGAACCATTCTACAGTCGCCATTTTGTATTTTATGGCTGCCATCTTTTGTAAAACAGCTATACAGGCTGCTGGAACCATTCCACAGCTGCCATTTTTAGTCTTATAGCCGCCATTTTTTATATAACAGCTTCACAAGCTACTGGAGCCGTTCGACAGCCGCCATTTTAAGTCCTATAGCAGCCATTTTTTAAATAACAGCTACACAAGCTACTGGAACCATTCTACAGTCGCCATTTTGTGTTTTTTGGCCGCGATCTTTTGTAAAACAGCTATGCAGGCTGCTGGAACCATTCTACAGCCGCCATTTTGTGTCTTATGGCCGCTATTCTTTATATAACAGCTATACAGGCTGCTGGAACCATTCCACAGCCGCCATTTTAAGTCCTATAGCAGCCATCATTTATATAACTGCTATACAAGCCGCTGAAGCCAGTCTACAGCCGCCATTTTGACGCTTATAGCCGCCATCCTTTATAAAACGGCTATACAAGCTACTGGCACCATCCTGCAGCCGCCATTTTAAGTCTTATAACCGCCATTCTTTATATAACAGCTACACAAGCTACTGGAACCATACTATAGTTGCCATTTTGTGTCTTATAGCCGCTACTCTTTATATAACAGCTACACAAGCTACTGGAGCCATTCTACAATCGCCATTTTGTGTCTTTTTCCCGCCATCTTTTTTATAACAGCTTCACAAGCTACTGGAACCATTCTATGGTCGCCATTTTGTGTCTTATAGCCGCCATTCTTTATATAACAGCTATACAGGGTGCTGGAACCATTCTACAGTCGTCATTTTTTATTTTATGACTGCCATCTTTTGTAAAACAGCTATACAGGCTGCTGGAACCATTCTACAGCCGCCATTTTGTGTCCTATGGCCGCTATTCTTTATATAACAGCTATACACGCTGCTGAAGCCAGTCTTCAGCCGCCATTTTGACTTTTATAGCCGCAATCCTTTGTATAACAGCTACACAAGCTACTGGAGCCGTTCTACAGTCGCCATTTTGAGTCTTATAACTGCCATTCTTTATATACCAGCTACACAAGCTACTGGAACCATTTTTCAGTCGCCATTTTGTGTTTTATGGCCGCCATCTTTTGTAAAAGAGCTATACAGGCTGCTGGAACCATTCTACAGCCGCCATTTTGTGTCCTATGGCCGCTATTCTTTATATAACAGCTATACAGGCTGCTGGAACCATTCCACAGCCGCCATTTTAAGTCCTATAGCAGCCATCTTTTATATAACAGCTATACAAGCTGCTGAAGCCAGTCTACAGCCGCCATTTTGACTCTTATAGCCGCCATCCTTTATATAACGGCTATACACGCTACTCACACCATTCTGCAGCCGCCATTTTGAGTCTTGAAACCTCCATTCTTTATATAACAGCTACACAAGCTACTTGAACCATTCAATAGTCGCCATTTTGAGTCTTATAACCGCCATTCTTTATATAACAGCTACACAAGCTACTGGAGCCATTCTACAGCCGCCATTTTGTGTCTTTTGCCCGCCATCTTTTTTATAACAGCTTCACAAGCTACTGGAACCATTCTATAGTCGCCATTTTGTGTCTTATAGCTGCTACTCTTTATATAACAGCTATACAGGCTGCTGGAACCAATCTACAGTCGTCATTTTGTATTTTATGGCTGCCATCTTTTGTAAAACAGCTATACATGCTGCTGGAACCATTCTACAGCCGCCATTTTAAGTCCTATAGCAGCCATTTTTTATATAACAGCTATACAAGCTGCTGAAGCCAGTCTTCAGACGCCATTTTGACTCTTATAGCCGCCATCCTTTATATAACAGCGACACAAGCTACTGGAACCATTCTGCAGCCGCCATTTTGAGTCTTATAACCGCCATTCTTTATATAACAGCTACACAAGCTACTAAAGCCATTCTACAGTCGCCATTTTGTGTCTTTTGCCCGCCATCTTTTTTATAACAGCTTCACAAGCTACTGGAACCATTCTATAGTCGCCATTTTGTGTCTTATAGCCGCTACTCTTTATAACTTTTTAACAGCTATACAAGCTGCTGAAGCCAGTCTTCAGACGCCATTTTGACTCTTATAGCCGCCATCCTTTATATAACAGCGACACAAGCTACTGGAACCATTCTGCAGCCGCCATTTTGAGTCTTATAACCGCCATTCTTTATATAACAGCTACACAAGCTACTGGAGCCATTCTACAGTCGCCATTTTGTGTCTTTTGCCCGCCATCTTTTTTATAACAGCTTCACAAGCTACTGGAAGCATTCTATAGTCGCCATTTTCACAATTGAACTTTCACTCGTTGCAGAGAACGGACGTGTTTTTTTTTGCGCTTATCAAATTTTATTTGTTTATCGTGATTAATAACTTTTCTTTAACTTTTAAAATCATTATCGGTTTAACTATAATTTTAACATACGATTTGTATTTTCATTTCGCGATTTCTTTTAGTCATTTTTGTGCTTTCTGTTTCAATAACTTAAATTAAAACTTACAACAATTACTTGCATTGGCGGTGTTGTTGTTTTGCTAATCTCTTTCGCTTTTGTGTCTTTACCGTTGTAACTAACTATCGCGCTCTTGCGTACAAATTGTTGTTGCATGTGTTCAATTTGACGCGCTCTCCCGCTCTTTCCTATTCTTGTTTGATTTGCGCTCTCGTCTTTTGCCTACCCGCGACTCTGTGATACGTGTTTTTGTTTTTGTGTATTTTGGTAATTTCTTTAGTTGTGAAGGCTTACTCTGCACATTAACCCTTGTGTCAGAACTGGTCAGTATATTCTTATACACAGATTTTTAACCTTTAGAATTTTTAATTTTTTGTATTTCCTTTTTTAATTAAATTAATTAATTTTTGATTAAATGGTTGTCTGCTCAAAAATAATTGCATAGTTGCCACTAATGCGGTTGACTCCCATGATTATATTCTTTGTTGGCTGTGTGACAATGCGGTTCACGTTAAGTGTGCAGGTTACACAGGAAGAATCAAGGAGTCTATTGCTAAAGGCGGTGGCTTAAAATATGGATGTGATGCTTGCCGGGAGGTCGAGAATGAGATGCGCTCTTTCATGAGGCGGACTAGAGATAGTTTTGACACTTTAAGGGCAGGTTTTAATAAACTCCAAGCGGAGTTTACTGCGGTGGAGACTCAGTTCAGGAGTTTATCGCTTATGAATGAGTCTCCGAAACGTAAGAGGACCAGTCCTTGGGGTGTTTCAGTATCTGTAGATCCGCCAGCGTCTCTTATCGTCTCCGACCGGTTTCATGCACCGTCTACTCCTAATGTACAGCAGTTGATATCGTTTAAGAGCCCGGTTGTGAATGCTATTAGTAATGAATTACCGGTATCACCTGGGAATGATCTCTTTAAAACGATGCCTATTGTAGTGTCCGATGTGTCCGGGCAATTACCCATTCCAATGGAAATTGCCGATAGTTCTAAAAGTATCGAGGGCCCCGTAAACAAGTTGACTGCTGCAGTGGGTGACTCGTCCAACGTTACTGCTACGGCTGACGCTTCGGGACCGCGGCCTCTCGTTGGCATACCACCAAAGAAACATATATTTGTTTCTAGGCTAGACCCTGTTGTCACATCTGATGATGTAATAGCCTATATTCGGAAGAAGGTTAACGTCTCGAATATTGCGGTGGAGAAGTTTAAATTTTCTTATTCTCGGGACATTTCGTCCTTTAAAATTAGTGTTTCTGCCAATATCTTCGACACTATATGTCGAGAAGATTTTTGGCCGAAACATATAATAGTTAAGGAATATACTGTAAAAAAGAAAAATCGGCAACCGATTCGCTTGCCAACAACAACAACTAATACTATTCCTGCCACATCAGCATCTGCTGGTGTGTCAAAAACTAGCTTCGTCCCTTAACCTGGGTTACCAGAACGTTAGAGGACTGAAATCTAAACTTCCTAATCTCTATGTAGATAGTCTTTCTTTTGAGCATAACATTCTAGCATTTACAAAGACGTGGCTAAAACCTGATATTGCTGATGCATCGGTTCTTTCCACAAACTTTTCTATATTCAGACGTGACCGGATTTCTCGCATAGGTGGTGGCGTTCTGATAGCTGTTGATGCTGCTTTATCATCTGAAATGATTCAATTTTCTAGTACCCAGGAGATTGAGTTTGTCGGTGTTAAAGTAAATTTTAAATCTTTTAATGCTTTCATTACTTGTTCCTATATTCCACCATTGTCAGACATGGTGGTATATTTAAATCATTTAGAGGCAATTCAGTTTGTCTCCTCTTTAGTTTCCAGTCAAGACATGCTCATAGTTGTAGGTGATTTTAATTTACCTGCTTTAGCATGGTCACTAACAGATGAATCTACCATGTTGCTGCCCTCTGTGTCACATGACTTTATTGATGGCCTTCTAGTCTTATCTTTATCCCAAGTCAATCCTGTCTTAAATTCTAATGGAAAATCGTTAGATCTTATTTTTGTATTGGATTCTTCTTACTGTGAGGTTTCTAGGATCGAACCATTTGTTCTTCCAGAAGACAAATTTCATCCTACATTGAATTTAAAAATTGATCTGCCCTTGCTTTCACCATTACTTGGTTCAAATCAGTTACCTCTAACTAGGTGCTTTCGTAAGACTGACTTTGTCAGCCTTAATGAAAACATTACTACTACCGATTGGTCTTATCTGTACAATTGTAGAGATATGAACTCAGCTATTCGCTTCTTTTATGATACTCTGAATTCACTCTTTGATATTTGTGTGCCTCTTGGTAGGCAGGAGCGGCTTAACAAACCTCCCTGGTTCTCTCGTGAGTTATCCAATTTGAAAAATGTGAAGACACGATATTATAAGAAGTTTCAAAAAACACGTCGTTCATCAGATTATGCTCTGTATACAGTCGCTCGTTCAAAATTCATGATGCTTAACACACAATGCTATAAGAATTATCTTCAGCGGTGTAAGCTTCAGTTTTCTTCTGACCCTAAACAATTTTATAATTTTGTCAATTCTAAACGTAAGTCCTCTGTGCACCCATCTTTTTTGTCTTTTCAAAATAAAAAAGCGAGCACTGATCAGGCAATTGCCGATATGTTTGCGAGTTTTTTCAAAACAACTTATTCCTCAACGGAATATCGAGCAAGTCCGTATCCTTATCATTTAGAAAAGGCTAATTGCATTTTCAATCCAGTGTTTGATGAAAGTTCTATTCTTAGCGAACTAAAATTAGTTAAACCTGTTTATTCTCCGGGGCCAGATGGTCTTCCTGGATGTGTACTCAGGTTCTGTGCAAACGCATTATGTAAACCCATTTTAAAATTGTTTCTATTGTCTGTCGAATCTTCCTCTTTTCCATCTATTTGGAAGGAGTCGTATATCATTCCTCTGCATAAAAATGGCAAAAAGTCCGAAGCCTCTAATTATAGAGGTATCTCAAAATTGTCCGCTATTCCGAAAGCTTTTGAGAAAATTATAACTTCTCAATTGCAACATTTTTGCAGCTCTATTATTTCGCCATCCCAACATGGGTTTGTGAAACGTAGATCTACAACCACTAACCTTTTTAGAATTTACATCAATAATTATCAAGGGGTTCAAAAATGGTAAACAAACTGATGTCATATACACTGACTTCAGCAAAGCCTTTGATTCCGTAAATCATACCCTATTACTTTCTAAGCTGAGCGACATTGGGTTTCCACCCCTTTTCCTTTCTTGGGTTCGAGAATATTTAACAAATAGAAAACAGAAGGTACTTTTTAAGTCTTCTTTTTCCGATTCCATTCCTGTGACTTCTGGTGTACCTCAAGGTAGTCATCTTGGCCCTCTGCTTTTCACACTGTTCATTAACGATCTTCCATCAGTCATTGTTCATTCGCGTGTGCTTATGTATGCCGACGATGTCAAGCTTTGTCTTACTTATAAAGATATAGATTCATTTAGTCGGCTACAAGCTGATCTTAAAAACTTTCAATCCTGGTGTCAGTTTAATTTACTAAATCTTAACACTACCAAATGTAAGGTAATGACTTTTTTCGTAACTCTCCTCAACTGGTCACTTATTTTCTAAACAACAGTCCTTTAGAACGTCTAAATAATATGAATGATTTGGGCGTACTTATGGACCATAAGTTAAATTTTAACACCCATATTTCCACCACGGTCGCAAAGGCCATGAGTGTCCTGGGTTTCATTAAAAGATGGTCAAAAGAATTTGATGACCCCTATACAACTAAAGTTCTTTTTACTTCGCTTGTCCGTCCTATTTTAGAGTACGGATCTTGCATTTGGTCACCTCAATATGAGTCGCACCAGATTCGACTTGAATCCGTTCAAAAGCAGTTCTTGCTATTTGCTCTTCGTGGCTTAAGCTGGGATCGCAATGTGAATTTGCCTTCGTATTCTAGTAGACTTCTCTTGATTAACCTTCCTTCCCTAACTAACCGTAGAATTATGCTTGGTGTTATTTTTATGCACAAGCTCCTAATTGGTGATATCGACTCGCCTGAGTTATTAGCTCAGGTAAATCTGTCGGTACCATGTAGACGGAGTAGACATCCTTTGATTCCTTTATCCCTAAGTCGTTGTTCTTCTAATTATGCCCTGCATGAACCTTTTAGGGTCCTCTGCTCTGATTACAACCTTCTATTCCCTGTAATCGGTTCAGAGTTTTCTATTAACATGATTAAAACTTCTATCCTATCCCATTTAGTTAATAGATAGCTATAGTATTAGTTAGTTATTTGTTTGTCTGTTTTTTCTATTGTGTATTTGTCCACGTGATTCGTGCCGTGCGTTATACGGCTGCACCCCTCGGTCGGTCGGGTGGGAGGTGGGCAGTCATCTGCTTGGGCTCGTGCGTAACAGGCTTTGTCCTGGTGTTGTAGGGGCCACTTGAACGTACTGCGCATAGTATCGTCAACGTCCGCTACAGTCGCCATTTTGTGTTTTATGGCCGCCATCTTTTGTAAAAGAGCTATACAGGCTACTGGCACCATTCTGCAGCCGCCATTTTGAGTCTTATAACCGCCATTCTTTATATAACATCTACACAAGCTACTGGAACCATTCTACAGTCGCCATTCAGTGTCTTACAGCCGCTACTCTTTATATAACAGCTATACAGGCTGCTGGAAACATTCTACAGCCGCCATTTTAATTCCTATAGCAGCCATCTTTTATATAACAGCTATACAAGCTACTGGCACCATCTCTGCAGCCGCCATTTTGAGTCTTATAACCGCCATTCTTTATATAACAGCTACGCAAGCTACTGGAACCAATCTACAGTCGCCATTTTGTGTCTTATGGCCGCTATTCTTTATATAACAGCTACACAAGCTACTGGAACCATTCTACAGTCGCCATTCAGTGTCTTATAGCCGCTACTCTTTATATAACAGCTATACAGGCTGCTGGAAACATTCTACAGCCGCCATTTTAATTCCTATAGCAGCCATCTTTTATATAACAGCTATACAAGCTACTGGCACTATTCTGCAGCCGCCATTTTGAGTCTTATAACCGCCATTCTTTATATAACAGCTACACAAGCTACTGGAACCATTCTACAGTCGCCATTCAGTGTCTTATAGCCGCTACTCTTTATATAACAGCTATACAGGCTGCTGGAAACATTCTACAGCCGCCATTTTAATTCCTATAGCAGCCATCTTTTATATAACAGCTATACAAGCTACTGGCACCATTCTGCAGCCGCCATTTTGAGTCTTATAACCGCCATTCTTTATATAACAGCTACACAAGCTACTGGAACCATTCTACAGTCGCCATTTTGTATTTTATGGCTGCCATCTTTTGTAAAACAGCTATACAGGCTGCTGGAACCATTCCACAGCTGCCATTTTTAGTCTTATAGCCGCCATTTTTTATATAACAGCTTCACAAGCTACTGGAGCCGTTCTGCAGCCGCCATTTTAAGTCCTATAGCAGCCATTTTTTATATAACAGCTATACAAGCTGCTGAAGCCAGTCTTCAGACGCCATTTTGACTCTTATAGCCGCCATCCTTTATATAACAGCGACACAAGCTACTGGAACCATTCTGCAGCCGCCATTTTGAGTCTTATAACCGCCATTCTTTATATAACAGCTACACAAGCTACTAGAGCCATTCTACAGTCGCCATTTTGTGTCTTTTGCGCGCCATCTTTTTTATAACAGCTTCACAAGCTACTGGAACCATTCTATAGTCGCCATTTTGTGTCTTATAGCCGCTACTCTTTATATAACAGCTATACAGGCTGCTGGAACCAATCTACAGTCGTCATTTTGTATTTTATGGCTGCCATCTTTTTTATGACAGCTTCACAAGCTACTGGAACCATGCTACAGTCGCCATTTTGTGTTTTATGGCCGCCATCTTTTGTAAAAGAGCTATACAGGCTGCTGAAACCATTCTACAGCCGCCATTTTTAGTCTTATAGCCGCCATTTTTTATATAACAGCTACACAAGCTACTGGAGCCGTTCGACAGCCGCCATTTTAAGTCCTATAGCAACCATTTTTTATATAACAGCTATACAAGCTGCTGAAGCCAGTCTACAGCCGGCATTTTGACTCTTATAGCCGCCATCCTTTATATAACGGCTATACAAGCTACTTGCACCATTCTGCAGCCGCCTTTTTGAGTGTTATAAGCGCCATTCTTTATATAACAGCTACACAAGCTACTGGAACCATTCTACAGTCGCCATTTTGTATTTTATGGCTGCCATCTTTTGTAAAACAGCTATACAGGCTGCTGGAACCATTCTACAGCTGCCATTTTTAGTCTTATAACCGCCATTTTTTATATAACAGCTACACAAGCTACTAGAGCCTTTCGACAGCCGCCATTTTAAGTCCTATAGCAGCCATTTTTTATATAACAGCTATACAAGCTGCTGAAGCCAGTCTACAGCCGGCATTTTGACTCTTATAGCCGCCATCCTTTATATAACGGCTATACAAGCTACTGGCACCATTCTGCAGCCGCCATTTTGAGTCTTATAACCGCCATTCTTTATATAACAGCTACACAAGCTACTGGAACCATTCTACAGTCGCCATTCAGTGTCTTACAGCCGCTACTCTTTATATAACAGCTATACAGGCTGCTGGAAACATTCTACAGCCGCCATTTTAATTCCTATAGCAGCCATCTTTTATATAACAGCTATACAAGCTACTGGCACCATTCTGCAGCCGCCATTTTGAGTCTTATAACCGCCATTCTTTATATAACAGCTACGCAAGCTACTGGAACCAATCTACAGTCGCCATTTTGTGTCTTATGGCCGCTATTCTTTATATAACAGCTACACAAGCTACTGGAACCATTCTACAGTCGCCATTCAGTGTCTTATAGCCGCTACTCTTTATATAACAGCTATACAGGCTGCTGGAAACATTCTACAGCCGCCATTTTAATTCCTATAGCAGCCATCTTTTATATAACAGCTATACAAGCTACTGGCACTATTCTGCAGCCGCCATTTTGAGTCTTATAACCGCCATTCTTTATATAACAGCTACACAAGCTACTGGAACCATTCTACAGTCGCCATTCAGTGTCTTATAGCCGCTACTCTTTATATAACAGCTATACAGGCTGCTGGAAACATTCTACAGCCGCCATTTTAATTCCTATAGCAGCCATCTTTTATATAACAGCTATACAAGCTACTGGCACCATTCTGCAGCCGCCATTTTGAGTCTTATAACCGCCATTCTTTATATAACAGCTACACAAGCTACTGGAACCATTCTACAGTCGCCATTTTGTATTTTATGGCTGCCATCTTTTGTAAAACAGCTATACAGGCTGCTGGAACCATTCCACAGCTGCCATTTTTAGTCTTATAGCCGCCATTTTTTATATAACAGCTTCACAAGCTACTGGAGCCGTTCTGCAGCCGCCATTTTAAGTCCTATAGCAGCCATTTTTTAAATAACAGCTACACAAGCTACTGGAACCATTCTACAGTCGCCATTTTGTGTTTTTTGGCTGCGATCTTTTGTAAAACAGCTATGCAGGCTGCTGGAACCATTCTACAGCCGCCATTTTGTGTCTTATGGCCGCTATTCTTTATATAACAGCTATACAGGCTGCTGGAACCATTACACAGCCGCCATTTTAAGTCCTATAGCAGCCATCTTTTATATAACAGCTATACAAGCTACTGGCACCAATCTGCAGCCGCCATTTTGAGTCTTATAACCGCCATTCTTTATATAACAGCTACACAAGCTACTGGAACCATTCTACAGTCGCCATTTTGTATTTTATGGCTGCCATCTTTTGTAAAACAGCTATACAGGCTGCTGGAACCATTCTACAGCTGCCATTTTTAGTCTTATAGCCGCCATTTTTTATATAACAGCTACACAAGCTACTGGCACCATTCTGCAGCCGCCATTTTGAGTCTTGTAACCGCCATTCTTTATATAACAGCTACACAAGCTACTGGCACCATTCTACAGTCGCCATTCAGTGTCTTATAGCCGCTACTCTTTATATAACAGCTATACAGGCTGCTGGAAACATTCTACAGCCGTCATTTTGACTCTTATAGCCGCCATTCTTTATATAACGGCTATACAAGCTACTGGCACCATTCTGCAGCCGCCATTTTGAGTCTTATAACCGCCATTCTTTATATAACAGCTACACAAGCTACTGGAACCATTCTACAGTCGCCATTTTGTGTTTTTTGGCCGCGATCTTTTGTAAAACAGCTATGCAGGCTGCTGGAACCATTCTACAGCCGCCATTTTGTGTCTTATGGCCGCTATTCTTTATATAACAGCTATACAGGCTGCTGGAACCATTACACAGCCGCCATTTTAAGTCCTTTAGCAGCCATCTTTTATATAACAGCTATACAATCTGCTGAAGCCAGTCTACAGCCGCCATTTTGACGCTTATAGCCGCCATCCTTTATATAACGGCTATACAAGCTACTGGCACCATTCTGCAGCCGCCATTTTAAGTCTTTTAACCGCCATTCTTTATATAACAGCTACACAAGCTACTGGAACCATTCTATAGTCGCCATTTTGTGTCTTATAGCCGCTACTCTTTATATAACAGCTATACAGGCTGCTGGAACCAATCTACAGTCGCCATTTTGTGTTTTATGGCCGCCATCTTTTGTAAAAATGCTGTACAGGCTGCTGGAACCATTCTGCAGCCGCCATTTTGAGTCTTCTAACCGCCATTCTTTATATAACAGCTACACAAGCTACTGGAGCCATTCTACAGTCGCTATTTTGTGTTTTATGGCCGCCATCTTTTGTAAAAGAGCTATACAGGCTGCTGAAACCATTCTACAGCCGCCATTTTTAGTCTTATAGCCGCCATTTTTTATATAACAGCTATACAAGCTGCTGAAGCCAGTCTTCAGACGCCATTTTGACTCTTATAGCCGCCATCCTTTATATAACAGCGACACAAGCTACTGGAACCATTCTGCAGCCGCCATTTTGAGTCTTATAACCGCCATTCTTTATATAACAGCTACACAAGCTACTAGAGCCATTCTACAGTCGCCATTTTGTGTCTTTTGCCCGCCATCTTTTTTATAACAGCTTCACAAGCTACTGGAACCATTCTATAGTCGCCATTTTGTGTCTTATAGCCGCTACTCTTTATATAACAGCTATACAGGCTGCTGGAACCAATCTACAGTCGTCATTTTGTATTTTATGGCTGCCATCTTTTTTATAACAGCTTCACAAGCTACTGGAACCATGCTACAGTCGCCATTTTGTGTTTTATGGCCGCCATCTTTTGTAAAAGAGCTATACAGGCTGCTGAAACCATTCTACAGCCGCCATTTTTAGTCTTATAGCCGCCATTTTTTATATAACAGCTACACAAGCTACTGGAGCCGTTCGACAGCCGCCATTTTAAGTCCTATAGCAACCATTTTTTATATAACAGCTATACAAGCTGCTGAAGCCAGTCTACAGCCGGCATTTTGACTCTTATAGCCGCCATCCTTTATATAACGGCTATACAAGCTACTTGCACCATTCTGCAGCCGCCTTTTTGAGTCTTATAACCGCCATTCTTTATATAACAGCTACACAAGCTACTGGAACCATTCTACAGTCGCCATTTTGTATTTTATGGCTGCCATCTTTTGTAAAACAGCTATACAGGCTGCTGGAACCATTCTACAGCTGCCATTTTTAGTCTTATAACCGCCATTTTTTATATAACAGCTACACAAGCTACTAGAGCCGTTCGACAGCCGCCATTTTAAGTCCTATAGCAGCCATTTTTTATATAACAGCTATACAAGCTGCTGAAGCCAGTCTACAGCCGGCAGTTTGACTCTTATAGCCGCCATCCTTTATATAACGGCTATACAAGCTACTGGCACCATTCTGCAGCCGCCATTTTGAGTCTTATAACCGCTATTCTTTATATAACAGCTACACAAGCTACTGGAACCATTCTACTGTCGCCATTCAGTGTCTTATAGCCGCTACTCTTTATATAACAGCTATACAGGCTGCTGGAAACATTCTACAGCCGCCATTTTAATTCCTATAGCAGCCATCTTTTATATAACAGCTATACAAGCTACTGGCACTATTCTGCAGCCGCCATTTTGAGTCTTATAACCGCCATTCTTTATATAACAGCTACACAAGCTACTGGAACCATTCTACAGTCGCCATTCAGTGTCTTATAGCCGCTACTCTTTATATAACAGCTATACAGGCTGCTGGAAACATTCTACAGCCGCCATTTTAATTCCTATAGCAGCCATCTTTTATATAACAGCTATACAAGCTACTGGCACCATTCTGCAGCCGCCATTTTGAGTCTTATAACCGCCATTCTTTATATAACAGCTACACAAGCTACTGGAACCATTCTACAGTCGCCATTTTGTATTTTATGGCTGCCATCTTTTGTAAAACAGCTATACAGGCTACTGGAGCCATTCTACAGTCGCCATTTTGTGTCTTTTGCCCGCCATCTTTTTTATAACAGCTTCACAAGCTACGGGAACCATTCTATAGTCGCCATTTTGTGTCTTATAGCCGCTACTCTTTATATAACAGCTATACAGGCTGCTGGAACCAATCTACAGTCGTCATTTTGTATTTTATGGCTGCCATCTTTTGTAAAACAGCTATACAGGCTGCTGGAACCATTCTACAGCCGCCATTTTGTGTCCTATGGCCGCTACTCTTTATATAACAGCTATACAGGCTGCTGGAACCAATCTACAGTCGCCATTTTGTGTTTTATGGCCGCCATCTTTTGTAAAAATGCTGTACAGGCTGCTGGAACCAATCTGCAGCCGCCATTTTGAGTCTTATAACCGCCATTCTTTATATAACAGCTACACAAGCTACTGGAACCATTCTACAGTCGCCATTTTGTATTTTATGGCTGCCATCTTTTGTAAAACAGCTATACAGGCTACTGGAGCCATTCTACAGTCGCCATTTTGTGTCTTTTGCCCGCCATCTTTTTTATAACAGCTTCACAAGCTACGGGAACCATTCTATAGTCGCCATTTTGTGTCCTATGGCCGCTATTCTTTATATAACGGCTATACAGGCTGCTGGAACCAATCTACAGTCGTCATTTTGTATTTTATGGCTGCCATCTTTTGTAAAACAGCTATACAGGCTGCTGGAACCATTCTACAGCCGCCATTTTGTGTCCTATGGCCGCTACTCTTTATATAACAGCTATACAGGCTGCTGGAACCAATCTACAGTCGCCATTTTGTGTTTTATGGCCGCCATCTTTTGTAAAAATGCTGTACAGGCTGCTGGAACCAATCTGCAGCCGCCATTTTGAGTCTTATAACCGCCATTCTTTATATAACAGCTACACAAGCTACTGGAACCATTCTACAGTCGCCATTTTGTATTTTATGGCTGCCATCTTTTGTAAAACAGCTATACAGGCTGCTGGAACCATTCTACAGCTACCATTTTTAGTCTTATAGCCGCCATTTTTTTTATAACAGCTACACAAGCTACTGGCACCATTCTGCAGCCGCCATTTTGAGTCTTGTAACCGCCATTCTTTATATAACAGCTACACAAGCTACTGGAACCATTCTACAGTCGCCATTCAGTGTCTTATAGCCGCTACTCTTTATATAACAGCTATACAGGCTGCTGGAAACATTCTACAGCCGTCATTTTGACTCTTATAGCCGCCATCCTTTATATAACGGCTATACAAGCTACTGGCACCATTCTGCAGCCGCCATTTTGAGTCTTATAACCGCCATTCTTTATATAACAGCTACACAAGCTACTGGAACCATTCTACAGTCGCCATTTTGTGTTTTTTGGCCGCGATCTTTTGTAAAACAGCTATGCAGGCTGCTGGAACCATTCTACAGCCGCCATTTTGTGTCTTATGGCCGCTATTCTTTATATAACAGCTATACAGGCTGCTGGAACCATTACACAGCCGCCATTTTAAGTCCTTTAGCAGCCATCTTTTATATAACAGCTATACAAGCTGCTGAAGCCAGTCTACAGCCGCCATTTTGACGCTTATAGCCGCCATCCTTTATATAACGGCTATACAAGCTACTGGCACCATTCTGCAGCCGCCATTTTAAGTCTTATAACCGCCATTCTTTATATAACAGCTACACAAGCTACTGGAACCATTCTATAGTCGCCATTTTGTGTCTTATAGCCGCTACTCTTTATATAACAGCTATACAGGCTGCTGGAACCAATCTACAGGCGCCATTTTGTGTTTTATGGCCGCCATCTTTTGTAAAAATGCTGTACAGGCTGCTGGAACCATTCTGCAGCCGCCATTTTGAGTCTTCTAACCGCCATTCTTTATATAACAGCTACACAAGCTACTGGAGCCATTCTACAGTCGCTATTTTGTGTCTTTTGCCCGCCATCTTTTTTATAACAGCTTCACAAGCTACGGGAACCATTCTTTAGTCGCCATTTTGTGTCTTATAGCCGCTACTCTTTATATAACAGCTATACAGGCTGCTGAAACCAATCTACAGTCGTCATTTTGTATTTTATGGCTGCCATCTTTTGTAAAACAGCTATACAGGCTGCTGGAACCATTCTACAGCCGCCAATTTGTGTCCTATGGTCGCTACTCTTTATATAACAGCTATACAGGCTGCTGGAACCAATCTACAGTCGTCATTTTGTATTTTATGGCTGCCATCTTTTGTAAAACAGCTATACAGGCTACTGGAGCCATTCTACAGTCGCCATTTTGTGTCTTTTGCCCGCCATCTTTTTTATAACAGCTTCACAAGCTACGGGAACCATTCTATAGTCGCCATTTTGTGTCTTATAGCCGCTACTCTTTATATAACAGCTATACAGGCTGCTGGAACCAATCTACAGTCGTCATTTTGTATTTTATGGCTGCCATCTTTTGTAAAACAGCTATACAGGCTGCTGGAACCATTCTACAGCCGCCATTTTGTGTCCTATGGCCGCTATTCTTTATATAACGGCTATACAGGCTGCTGGAACCTTCTACAGCCGCCATTTAAAATCCTATAGCAGCCATTTTTTATATAACAGCTATACAAGCTGCTGAAGCCAGTCTTCAGCCGCCAATTTGACTCTTATAGCTGCCATCCTTTATATAACGGCTATACAAGCTACTGGCACCATTCTGCAGCCGCCATTTTAAGTCTTATAACCGCCATTCTTTATATAACAGCTACACAAGCTACTGGAACCATTCCATAGTCGCCATTTTGTGTCTTATAGCCGCTACTCTTTATATAACAGCTATACAGGCTGCTGGAACCAATCTACAGTCGCCATTTTGTGTTTTATGGCCGCCATCTTTTGTAAAACAGCTATACAGGCTGCTGGAACCATTCTGCAGCCGCCATTTTGAGTCTTATAACCGCCATTCTTTATATAACAGCTACACAAGCTACTGGAGCCATTCTACAGTCGCCATTTTGTGTCTTTTGCCCGCCATCTTTTTTATAACAGCTTCACAAGCTACGGGAACCATTCTATAGTCGCCATTTTGTGTCTTATAGCCGCTAATCTTTATATAACAGCTATACAGGCTGCTGGAACCAATCTACAGTCGTCATTTTGTATTTTATGGCTGCCATCTTTTGTAAAACAGCTATACAGGCTGCTGGAACCATTCTACAGCCGCCATTTTGTGTCCTATGGCCGCTATTCTTTATATAACGGCTATACAGGCTGCTGGAACCTTCTACAGCCGCCATTTAAAATCCTATCGCAGCCTTTTTTTATATAACAGCTATACAAGCTGCTGAAGCCAGTCTTCAGCCGCCATTTTGACTCTTATAGCCGCCATCCTTTATATAACGGCTATGCAAGCTACTTGCACCATTCTGCAGCCGCCATTTTGAGTCTTATAACCGCCATTCTTTATATAACAGCTATACAAGCTACTGGAACCTATCTACAGTCGCCATTTTGTATTTTATGGCTGCCATCTTTTGTAAAAGAGCTATACAGGCTGCTGGAACCATTCTACAGCTGCCATTTTAAGTCTTATAGCCGCCATCTTTTATATAACAGCTACACAAGCTACTGGAGCCGTTCTGCAGCCGCCATTTTAAGTCCTATAGCAGCCATTTTTTATATAACAGCTATACAAGCTGCTGAAGCCAGTCTACAGGCGGCATTTTGACTCTTATAGCCGCCATCCTTTATATAACGGCTATACAAGCTACTTGCACGATTCTGCAGCCGCCATTTTGAGTCTTATAACCGCCATTCTTTATATAACAGCTACACAAGCTACTGGAACCATTCTACAGTCGCCATTTAGTGTCTTATAGCCGCTACTCTTTATATAACAGCTATACAGGCTGCTGGAAACATTTTACAGCCGCCATTTTAATTCCTATAGCAGCCATCTTTTATATAACAGCTATACAAGCTGCTGAAGCCAGTCTTCAGCCGCCATTTTGACTCTTATAGCCGCCACCCTTTATATAACAGCTACACAAGCTACTGGAACCATTCTGCAGTCGCCATTTTGTGTTTTATGGCCGCGATCTTTTGTAAAACAGCTATGCAGGCTGCTGGAACCATTCTACAGCCGCCATTTTGTGTCTTATGGCCGCTATTCTTTATATAACAGCTATACAGGCTGCTGGAACCATTCCACAGCCGCCATTTTAAGTTCATAGCAGCCATCTTTTATATAACAGCTATACAAGCTGCTGAAGCCAGTCTACAGCCGCCATTTTGACGCTTATAGCCGCCATCCTTTATATAACGGCTATACAAGCTACTGGCACCATTCTGCAGCCGCCATTTTAAGTCTTATAACCGCCATTCTTTATATAACAGCTACACAAGCTACTGGAACCATTCTACAGTCGCCATTTTGTGTCTTATAGCCGCTACTCTTTATATAACAGCTATACAGGCTGCTGGAACTAATCTACAGTCGCCATTTTGTGTTTTATAGCCGCCATCTTTTGTAAAACAGCTATACAGGCTGCTGGAACCATTCTGCAGCCGCCATTTTGAGTCTTATAACCGCCATTCTTTATATACCAGCTACACAAGGTACTGGAACCATTCTATAGTCGCCATTTTGTGTCTTATAGCCGCTACTCTTTATATAACAGCTATACAGGCTGCTGGAACCAATCTACAGACGTCAGTGTTTTATTACTGCCATCTTTTGTAAAACAGCTGTACAGGCTGCTGGAACCATTCTACAGCCGCCATTTTGTGTCCTATGGCCGCTACTCTTTATATAACAGCTATACAGGCTGCTGGAACTAATCTACAGTCGCCATTTTGTGTTTTATAGCCGCCATCTTTTGTAAAACAGCTACACAAGCTACTGGAGCCATTCTACAATCGCCATTTTGTGTCTTTTGCCCGCCATCTTTTTAATAACAGCTTCACAAGCTACTGGAACCATTCTATAGTCGCCATTTTGTGTCTTATAGCCACTACTCTTTATATAACAGCTATACAGGCTGCTGGAACCAATCTACAGACGCCATTTTGTGTTTTATAGCCGCCATCTTTTGTAAAACAGCTACACAAGCTACTGGAGCCATTCTACAATCGCCATTTTGTGTCTTTTGCCCGCCATCTTTTTAATAACAGCTTCACAAGCTACTGGAACCATTCTATAGTCGCCATTTTGTGTCTTATAGCCGCTACTCTTTATATAACAGCTATACACGCTGCTGGAACCAATCTACAGACGTCAGTGTTTTATTACTGCCATCTTTTGTAAAACAGCTGTACAGGCTGCTGGAACCATTCTACAGCCGCCATTTTGTGTCCTATGGCCGCTATTCTTTATATAACAGCTATACACGCTGCTGAAGCCAGTCTTCAGCCGCCATTTTGACTCTTATAGCCGCAATCCTTTATATAACAGCTACACAAGCTACTGGAGCCGTTCTACAGTCGCCATTTTGAGTCTTATAACTGCCATTCTTTATATACCAGCTACACAAGGTACTGGAACCATTCTACAGTCGCCATTTTGTGTTTTATGGCCGCCATCTTTTGTAAAAGAGCTATACAGGCTGCTGGAACCATTCTACAGCCGCCATTTTGTGTCCTATGGCCGCTATTCCTTATATAACAGCTATACACGCTGCTGAAGCCAGTCTTCAGCCGCCATTTTGACTCTCATAGCCGCAATCCTTTATATAACAGCTACACAAGCTACTGGAGCCGTTCTACAGTCGCCATTTTGAGTCTTATAACTGCCATTCTTTATATACCAGCTACACAAGGTACTGGAACCATTCTACAGTCGCCATTTTGTGTCTTATAGCCGCTACTCTTTATATAACAGCTATACAGGCTGCTGGAACCAATCTACAGTCGCCATTTTGTGTTTTATGGCCGCCATCTTTTGTAAAACAGCTATACAGGCTGCTGAAACCATTCTACAGCCGCCATTTTGTGTCCTATGGCCGCTATTCCTTATATAACAGCTATACACGCTGCTGAAGCCAGTCTTCAGCCGCCATTTTGACTCTCATATCCGCAATCCTTTATATAACAGCTACACAAGCTACTGGAGCCGTTCTACAGTCGCCATTTTGAGTCTTATAACTGCCATTCTTTATATACCAGCTACACAAGGTACTGGAACCATTCTACAGTCGCCATTTTGTGTCTTATAGCCGCTACTCTTTATATAACAGCTATACAGGCTGCTGGAACCAATCTACAGTCGCCATTTTGTGTTTTATGGCCGCCATCTTTTGTAAAACAGCTATACAGGCTGCTGGAACCATTCTGCAGCCGCCATTTTGTGTCCTATGGCCGCTACTCTTTATATAACAGCTATACAGGCTGCTGGAACCAATCTACAGCCGCCATTTTGTGTCCTATGGCCGCTATTCTTTATATAACGGCTATACAGGCTGCTGGATCATTCTACAGCCGCCATTTAAAATCCTATAGCAGCCATTTTTTATATAACAGCTATACAAGCTGCTGAAGCCAGTCTTCAGCCGCCATTTTGACTCTTATAGCTGCCATCCTTTATATAACGGCGTACAAGCTACTGGCACCATTCTGCAGCCGCCATTTTAAGTCTTATAACCGCCATTCTTTATATAACAGCTACACAAGCTACTGGAACCATTCTATAGTCGCCATTTTGTGTCTTATAGCCGCTACTCTTTATATAACAGCTATACAGGCTGCTGGAACCAATCTACAGTCGCCATTTTGTGTTTTATGGCCGCCATCTTTTGTAAAACAGCTATACAGGCTGCTAGAACCATTCTGCAGCCGCCATTTTGAGTCTTATAACCGCCATTCTTTATATAACAGCTACACAAGCTACTGGAGCCATTCTACAGTCGCCATTTTGTGTCTTTTGCCCGCCATCTTTTTTATAACAGCTTCACAAGCTACTGGAACCATTCTATAGTCGCCATTTTGTGTCTTATAGCCGCTACTCTTTATATAACAGCTATACAGGCTGCTGGAACCAATCTACAGTCGTCATTTTGTATTTTATGGCTGCCATCTTTTGTAAAACAGCTATAAAGGCTGCTGGAACCATTCTACAGCCGCCATTTTGTGTCCTATGGCCGCTATTCTTTATATAACGGCTATACAGGCTGCTGGAACCTTCTACAGCCGCCATTTAAAATCCTATCGCAGCCATTTTTTATATAACAGCTATACAAGCTGCTGAAGCCAGTCTTCAGCCGCCATTTTGACTCTTATAGCCGCCATCCTTTATATAACGGCTATACAAGCTACTTGCACGATTCTGCAGCCGCCATTTTGAGTCTTATAACCGCCATTCTTTATATAACAGCTACAAAAGCTACTGGAACCATTCTACAGTCGCCATTTAGTGTCTTATAGCCGCTACTCTTTATATAACAGCTATACAGGCTGCTGGAACCAATCTACAGTCGCCATTTTGTGTTTTATGGCCGCCATCTTTTGTAAAACAGCTATACAGGCTGCTGGAACCATTCTGCAGCCGCCATTTTGAGTCTTATAACCGCCATTCTTTATATAACAGCTACACAAGCTACTGGAGCCATTCTACAGTCGCCATTTTGTGTCTTTTGCCCGCCATCTTTTTTATAACAGCTTCACAAGCTACGGGAACCATTCTATAGTCGCCATTTTGTGTCTTATAGCCGCTACTCTTTATATAACAGCTATACAGGCTGCTGGAACCAATCTACAGTCGTCATTTTGTATTTTATGGCTGCCATTTTTTGTAAAACAGCTATACAGGCTGCTGGAACCATTCTACAGCTGCCATTTTTAGTCTTATAGCCGCCATCTTTTATATAACAGCTACACAAGCTACTGGAGCCGTTCTGCAGCCGCCATTTTAAGTCCTATAGCAGCCATTTTTTATATAACAGCTATACAAGCTGCTGAAGCCAGTCTACAGCCGGCATTTTGACTCTTATAGCCGCCATCCTTTATATAACGGCTATACAAGCTACTTGCACGATTCTGCAGCCGCCATTTTGAGTCTTATAACCGCCATTCTTTATATAACAGCTACAAAAGCTACTGGAACCATTCTACAGTCGCCATTTAGTGTCTTATAGCCGCTACTCTTTATATAACAGCTATACAGGCTGCTGGAAACATTTTACAGCCGCCATTTTAATTCCTATAGCAGCCATTTTTTATATAACAGCTATACAAGCTGCTGAAGCCAGTCTACAGCCGGCATTTTGACTCTTATAGCCGCCATCCTTTATATAACGGCTATACAAGCTACTTGCACGATTCTGCAGCCGCCATTTTGAGTCTTATAACCGCCATTCTTTATATAACAGCTACAAAAGCTACTGGAACCATTCTACAGTCGCCATTTAGTGTCTTATAGCCGCTACTCTTTATATAACAGCTATACAGGCTGCTGGAAACATTTTACAGCCGCCATTTTAATTCCTATAGCAGCCATCTTTTATATAACAGCTATACAAGCTGCTGAAGCCAGTCTACAGCCGCCATTTTGACTCTTATAGCCGCCACCCTTTATATAACAGCTACACAAGCTACTGGAACCATTCTGCAGTCGCCATTTTGTGTTTTATGGCCGCGATCTTTTGTAAAACAGCTATGCAGGTTGCTGGAACCATTCTACAGCCGCCATTTTGTGTCTTATGGCCGCTATTCTTTATATAACAGCTATACAGGCTGCTGGAACCATTCCACAGCCGCCATTTTAAGTCCTATAGCAGCCATCTTTTATATAACAGCTATACAAGCTGCTGAAGCCAGTCTACAGCCGCCATTTTGACGCTTATAGCCGCCATCCTTTATATAACGGCTATACAAGCTACTGGCACCATTCTGCAGCCGCCATTTTAAGTCTTATAACCGCCATTCTTTATATAACAGTTACACAAGCTACTGGAACCATTCTATAGTCGCCATTTTGTGTCTTATAGCCGCTACTCTTTATATAACAGCTATACAGGCTGCTGGAACTAATCTACAGTCGCCATTTTGTATTTTATAGCCGCCATCTTTTGTAAAACAGCTATACAGGCTGCTGGAACCATTCTGCAGCCGCCATTTTGAGTCTTATAACCGCCATTCTTTATATACCAGCTACACAAGGTACTGGAACCATTCTATAGTCGCCATTTTGTGTCTTATAGCCGCTACTTTTTATATAACAGCTATACAGGCTGCTGGAACCAATCTACAGTCGCCATTTTGTGTTTTATAGCCGCCATCTTTTGTAAACCAGCTACACAAGCTACTGGAGCCATTCTACAATCGCCATTTTGTGTCTTTTGCCCGCCATCTTTTTAATAACAGCTTCACAAGCTACTGGAACCATTCTATAGTCGCCATTTTGTGTCTTATAGCCGCTACTCTTTATATAACAGCTATACAGGCTGCTGGAACCAATCTACAGTCGTCATTTTGTATTTTATGGCTACCATCTTTTGTAAAACAGCTATACAGGCTGCTGGAACCATTCTACAGCCGCCATTTTGTGTCCTATGGCCGCTACTCTTTATATAACAGCTATACAGGCTGCTGGAACCAATCTACAGTCGTCATTTTGTATTTTATGGCTGCCATCTTTTGTAAAACAGCTATACAGGCTGCTGGAACCATTCTACAGCCGCCATTTTGTGTCCTATGGCCGCTATTCCTTATATAACAGCTATACACGCTGCTGAAGCCAGTCTTCAGCCGCCATTTTGACTCTCATAGCCGCAATCTTTTATATAACAGCTACACAAGCTACTGGAGCCGTTCTACAGTCGCCATTTTGAGTCTTATAACTGCCATTCTTTATATACCAGCTACACAAGGTACTGGAACCATTCTACAGTCGCCATTTTGTGTTTTATGGCCGCCATCTTTTGTAAAACAGCTATACAGGCTGCTGGAACCATTCTACAGCCGCCATTTTGTGTCCTATGGCCGCTATTCTTTATATAACGGCTATACAGGCTGCTGGAACCTTCTACAGCCGCCATTTAAAATCCTATAGCAGCCATTTTTTATATAACAGCTATACAAGCTGCTGAAGCCAGTCTTCAGCCGCTATTTTGACTCTTATAGCCGCCATCCTTTATATAACGGCTATACAAGCTACTTGCACTATTCTGCAGCCGCCTTTTGAGTCTTATAACCGCCATTCTTTATATAACAGCTATACAAGCTACTGGAACCATTCTACAGTCGCCATTTTGTATTTTATGGCTGCCATCTTATGTAAAACAGCTATGCAGGCTGCTGAAACCATTCTACAGCCGCCATTTTGTGTCTTATGGCCGCTATTCTTTATATAACAGCTATACAGGCTGCTGGATCAATTCCACAGCCGCCATTTTAATTCCTATAGCAGCCATCTTTTATATAACAGCTATACAAGCTGCTGAAGCCAGTCTTCAGCCGCCATTTTGACTCTTATAGCCGCCACCCTTTATATAACAGCTACACAAGCTACTGAAACCATTCTGCAGTCGCCATTTTGTGTTTTATGGCCGCGATCTTTTGTAAAACAGCTATGCAGGCTGCTGGAACCATTCTACAGCCGCCATTTTGTGTCTTATGGCCGCTATTCTTTATATAACAGCTATACAGGCTGCTGGAACCATTCCACAGCCGCCATTTTAAGTCCTATAGAAGCCATCTTTTATATAACAGCTATAGAAGCAGCTGAAGCCAGTCTACAGCCGCCATTTTGACGCTTATAGCCGGCATCCTTTATATAACGGCTATACAAGCTACTGGCACCATTCTGCAGCCGCCATTTTGAGTCTTATAACCGGCATTCTTTATATAACAGCTACGCAAGCTACTGGAACCAATCTACAGTAACCATTTTGTGTTTAATGGCCGCGATCTTTTGTAAAACAGCTATGCAGGCTGCTGGAACCATTCTACAGCCTCCATTTTGTGTCTTATGGCCGCTATTCTTTATATAACAGCTATACAGGCTGCTGGAACCATTCTACAGCCGCCATTTTGTGTCTTATGGCCGCTATTCTTTATATAACAGCTATACAGGCTGCTGGAACCATTCCACAGCCGCCATTTTAAGTCCTATAGCAGCCATCTTTTATATAACAGCTATACAAGCTGCTGAAGCCAGTCTACAGCCGCCATTTTGACGCTTATAGCCGCCATCCTTTATATAACGGCTATACAAGCTACTGGCACCATTCTGCAGCCGCCATTTTGAGTCTTATAACCGCCATTCTTTATATACCAGCTACACAAGGTACTGGAACCATTCTATAGTCGCCATTTTGTGTCTTATAGCCGCTACTTTTTATATAACAGCTATACAGGCTGCTGGAACCAATCTACAGTCGCCATTTTGTGTTTTATAGCCGCCATCTTTTGTAAACCAGCTACACAAGCTACTGGAGCCATTCTACAATCGCCATTTTGTGTCTTTTGCCCGCCATCTTTTTAATAACAGCTTCACAAGCTACTGGAACCATTCTATAGTCGCCATTTTGTGTCTTATAGCCGCTACTCTTTATATAACAGCTATACAGGCTGCTGGAACCAATCTACAGTCGTCATTTTGTATTTTATGGCTGCCATCTTTTGTAAAACAGCTATACAGGCTGCTGGAACCATTCTACAGCCGCCATTTTGTGTCCTATGGCCGCTACTCTTTATATAACAGCTATACAGGCTGCTGGAACCAATCTACAGTCGTCATTTTGTATTTTATGGCTGCCATCTTTTGTAAAACAGCTATACAGGCTGCTGGAACCATTCTACAGCCGCCATTTTGTGTCCTATGGCCGCTATTCCTTATATAACAGCTATACACGCTGCTGAAGCCAGTCTTCAGCCGCCATTTTGACTCTCATAGCCGCAATCTTTTATATAACAGCTACACAAGCTACTGGAGCCGTTCTACAGTCGCCATTTTGAGTCTTATAACTGCCATTCTTTATATACCAGCTACACAAGGTACTGGAACCATTCTACAGTCGCCATTTTGTGTTTTATGGCCGCCATCTTTTGTAAAACAGCTATACAGGCTGCTGGAACCATTCTACAGCCGCCATTTTGTGTCCTATGGCCGCTATTCTTTATATAACGGCTATACAGGCTGCTGGAACCTTCTACAGCCGCCATTTAAAATCCTATAGCAGCCATTTTTTATATAACAGCTATACAAGCTGCTGAAGCCAGTCTTCAGCCGCTATTTTGACTCTTATAGCCGCCATCCTTTATATAACGGCTATACAAGCTACTTGCACTATTCTGCAGCCGCCTTTTGAGTCTTATAACCGCCATTCTTTATATAACAGCTATACAAGCTACTGGAACCATTCTACAGTCGCCATTTTGTATTTTATGGCTGCCATCTTATGTAAAACAGCTATGCAGGCTGCTGAAACCATTCTACAGCCGCCATTTTGTGTCTTATGGCCGCTATTCTTTATATAACAGCTATACAGGCTGCTGGAACAATTCCACAGCCGCCATTTTAATTCCTATAGCAGCCATCTTTTATATAACAGCTATACAAGCTGCTGAAGCCAGTCTTCAGCCGCCATTTTGACTCTTATAGCCGCCACCCTTTATATAACAGCTACACAAGCTACTGAAACCATTCTGCAGTCGCCATTTTGTGTTTTATGGCCGCGATCTTTTGTAAAACAGCTATGCAGGCTGCTGGAACCATTCTACAGCCGCCATTTTGTGTCTTATGGCCGCTATTCTTTATATAACAGCTATACAGGCTGCTGGAACCATTCCACAGCCGCCATTTTAAGTCCTATAGAAGCCATCTTTTATATAACAGCTATAGAAGCAGCTGAAGCCAGTCTACAGCCGCCATTTTGACGCTTATAGCCGGCATCCTTTATATAACGGCTATACAAGCTACTGGCACCATTCTGCAGCCGCCATTTTGAGTCTTATAACCGGCATTCTTTATATAACAGCTACGCAAGCTACTGGAACCAATCTACAGTCGCCATTTTGTGTTTAATGGCCGCGATCTTTTGTAAAACAGCTATGCAGGCTGCTGGAACCATTCTACAGCCTCCATTTTGTGTCTTATGGCCGCTATTCTTTATATAACAGCTATACAGGCTGCTGGAACCATTTCACAGCCGCCATTTTAAGTCCTATAGCAGCCATCTTTTATATAACAGCTATACAAGCTGCTGAAGCCAGTCTACAGCCGCCATTTTGACGCTTATAGCCGCCATCCTTTATATAACGGCTATACAAGCTACTGGCACCATTCTGCAGCCGCCATTTTAAGTCTTATAACCGCCATTCTTTATATAACAGCTACACAAGCTACTGGAACCATTCTATAGTCGCCATTTTGTGTCTTATAGCCGCTACTCTTTATATAACAGCTATACAGGCTGCTGGAAACAATCTACAGTCGTCATTTTGTATTTTATGGCTGCCATCTTTTGTAAAACAGCTATAAAGGCTGCTGGAACCATTCTACAGCCGCCATTTTGTGTCCTATGGCCGCTATTCTTTATATAACAGCTATACACGCTGCTGAAGCCAGTCTTCAGCCGCCATTTGGACTCTTATAGCCGCAATCCTTTATATAACAGCTACACAAGCTACTGGAGCCGTTCTACAGTCGCCATTTTGAGTCTTATAACTGCCATTCTTTATATACCAGCTACACAAGGTACTGGAACCATTCTACAGTCGCCATTTTGTGTCTTATGGCCGCCATCTTTTGTAAAAGAGCTATACAGGCTGCTGGAACCATTCTGCAGCCGCCATTTTGAGTCTTATAACCGCCATTCTTTATATAACAGCTACACAAGCTACTAGAGCCATCCTACAGTCGCCATTTTGTGTCTTTTGCCCGCCATCTTTTTTATAACATCTTCACAAGCTACTGGAACCATTCTATAGTCGCCATTTTGTGTCTTATAGCCGCTACTCTTTATATAACAGCGACACAAGCTACTGGAACCATTCTGCAACCGCCATTTTGTGTCTTATAACCGCCATTCTTTATATAACAGCTACACAAGGTACTGGAACCATGCTACAGTCGCCATTTTGTGTCCTATGGCCGCTATTCTTTATATAACAGCTATACAAGCTGCTGAAGCCAGTCTTCAGCCGCCATTTTGACTCTTATAGCCGCCATCCTTTATATAACGGCTATACAGGCTACTCGCACCATTCTGCAGCCGTCATTTTGAGTCTTATAACCGCCATTCTTTATATAACAGCGACACAAGCTACTGGAACCATGCTACAGTCGCCATTTTGTGTTTTATGGCCGCCATCTTTTGTAAAAGAGCTATACAGGCTGCTGGAACCATTCTACAGCCGCCATTTTGTGTCCTATGGCCGCTATTCTTTATATAACAGCTATACAGGTTGCTGGAACCATTCCACAGCCGCCATTTTGTGTCCTATAGCTGCCATCTTTTATATAACAGCTATACAAGCTGCTGAAGCCAGTCTACAGCCGCCATTTTGACTCTTACAGCCGCCATTCTTTATGTAATGGCTATACAAGCTGCTCGCACCATTCCGCAGCCGCCATTTTGAGTCTTATAACCGCCATTCTTTATATAACAGCGACACAAGCTACTGGAACCATGCTACAGTCGCCATTTTGTGTTTTATGGCCGCCATCTTTTGTAAAAGAGCTATACAGGCTGCTGGAACCATTCTACAGCCGCCATTTTGTGTCCTATGGCCGCTTTTCTTTATGTAACAGCTACACAAGGTACTGAAGCTAGTTTACAGCCGCCATTTTGACTCTTATAGCCGCCATCCTTTATATAACGGCTATACAGGCTACTCGCACCATTCTGCAGCCGTCATTTTGAGTCTTATAACCGCCATTCTTTATATAACAGCGACACAAGCTACTGGAACCATGCTACAGTCGCCATTTTGTGTTTTATGGCCGCCATCTTTTGTAAAAGAGCTATACAGGCTGCTGGAACCATTCTACAGCCGCCATTTTGTGTCCTATGGCCGCTATTCTTTATATAACAGCTATACAGGTTGCTGGAACCATTCCACAGCCGCCATTTTGTGTCCTATAGCTGCCATCTTTTATATAACAGCTATACAAGCTGCTGAAGCCAGTCTACAGCCGCCATTTTGACTCTTACAGCCGCCATTCTTTATGTAATGGCTATACAAGCTGCTCGCACCATTCTGCAGCCGCCATTTTGAGTCTTATAACCGCCATTCTTTATATAACAGCGACACAAGCTACTGGAACCATTCAATAGTCGCCATTTTGTGTCTTATAGCCGCTACTTTTTATATAACAGCTGTACAGGCTGCTGGAACCAATCTACAGTCGCCATTTTGTGTTTTATGGCCGGCATCTTTTGTAGAACAGCTATACAGGCTGCTGGAACCATTCTGCAGCCGCCATTTTGAGTTTTATAACCGCCATTCTTTATATAACAGCTTCACAAGCTACTGGAACCATTCTATAGTCGCCATTTTGTGTCTTAGAGCCACTACTCTTTATATAAAAGCTATACAGGCTGCTCGAACCAATCTACAGTCGTCATTTTGTTTTTTATGGCTGCCATCTTTTGTAAAACAGCTATACAGGCTGGTGGAACCATTCTACAGCCGCCATTTTGTGTCCTATGGCCGCTATTCTTTATATAACGGCAATACAGGCTGCTGGAACCATTCTACAGCCGCCATTTTAAGTCCTATAGCAGCCATTTTTTATATGACAGCTATACAAGCTGCTGAAGCCAGTCTTCAGCCGCCATTTTGACTCTTATAGCCGCCATCCTTTATGTAACAGCGACACAAGCTACTGGAACCATTCTGCAGCCACCATTTTGTGTCTTATAACCGCCATTCTTTATATAACAGCTACACAAGGTACTGAAACCATGCTACAGTCGCCATTTTGTGTTTTATGGCCGCCATCTTTTGTAAAAGAGTTATACAGGCTGCTGGAACCATTCTGCAGCCGCCATTTTAAGTCCTATGGCCGCTATTTTTTATATAACAGCGACACAAGCTACTGGAACCATTCTGCAGCCGCCATTTTGAGTCTTATAACCGCCATTCTTTATATAACAGCTACACAAGGTACTGGAACCATGCTACAGTCGCCATTTTGTGTTTTATGGCCGCCATCTTTTGTAAAAGAGCTATACAGGCTGCTGGAACCATTCTGCAGCCGCCATTTTGAGTCTCATAACCGCCATTCTTTATATAACAGCTACACAAGCTACTAGAGCCATTCTACAGTCGCCATTTTGTGTCTTTTGCCCGCCATCTTTTTTATAACATCTTCACAAGCTACTGGAACCATTCTATAGTCGCCATTTTGTGTCTTATAGCCGCTACTCTTTATATAACAGCGACACAAGCTACTGGAACCATTCTGCAGCCGCCATTTTGTGTCTTAAAACCGCCATTCTTAATATAACAGCTACACAAGGTACTGGAACAATGCTACAGTCGCCATTTTGTGTCCTTTGGCCGCTATTCTTTATATAACAGCTATACAAGCTGCTGAAGCCAGTCTTCAGCCGCCATTTTGACTCTTATAGCCGCCATCCTTTATATAACGGCTATACAAGCTACTCGCACCATTCTGCAGCCGTCATTTTGAGTCTTATAACCGCCATTCTTTATATAACAGCGACACAAGCTACTGAAACCATGCTACAGTCGCCATTTTGTGTTTTATGGCCGCCATCTTTTGTAAAAGAGCTATACAGGCTGCTGGAACCATTCTACAGCCGCCATTTTGTGTCCTATGGCCGCTATTCTTTATATAACAGCTATACAGGTTGCTGGAACCATTCCACAGCCGCCATTTTGTGTCCTATAGCTGTCATCTTTTATATAACAGCTAAAAAAGCTGCTGAAGCCAGTCTACAGCCGCCATTTTGACTCCTACAGCCGCCATTCTTTAAATAACAGCTTCACAAGCTACTGGAACCATTCTATAGTCGCCATTTTGTGTCCTATAGCCGCTACTCTTTATATAACAGCGACACAAGCTACTGGAACCATTCTGCAGCCGCCATTTTGTGTCTTATAACCGCCATTCTTTATATAACAGCTACACAAGGTACTGGAACCATTCTACAGTGGACATTTTGTGTCCTATGGCCGCTATTCTTTATATAACAGCTATACAAGCTGCTGAAGCCAGTCTTCAGCCGCCATTTTGACTCTTATAGCCGCCATCCTTTATATAACGGCTATACAAGCTGCTCGCACCATTCTGCAGCCGCCATTTTGAGTCTTATAACCGCCATTTTTTTTATAACAGCTTCACAAGCTACTGGAACCATTCAATAGTTGCCATTTTGTGTCTTATAGCCGCTACTCTTTATATAACAACTATACAAGCTGCTGGAACCAATCTACAGTCGCCATTTTGTGTTTTATGACCGCCATCTTTTGTAAAACAGCTATACAGGCTGCTGGAACCATTCTGCAGCCGCCATTTTGAGTTTTATAACCGCCATTCTTTATATAACAGCTTCACAAGCTACTGGAACCATTCTATAGTCGCCATTTTGTATCTTAGAGCCACTACTCTTTATATAACAGCTATACAGGCTGCTCGAACCAATCTACAGTCGTCATTTTGTATTTTATGGCTGCCATCTTTTGTAAAACAGCTATACAGGCTGCTGGAACCATTCTACAGCCGCCATTTTGTGTCCTATGGCCGCTATTCTTTATATAACGGCAATACAGGCTGCTGGAACCATTCTACAGCCGCCATTTCAAGTCTTATAGCAGCCATTTTTTATATAACAGTTATACAAGCTGCTGAAGCCAGTCTTCAGCCGCCATTTTGACTCTTATAGCCGCCATCCTTTATATAACAGCGACACAAGCTACTGGAACCATTCTGCAGCCGCCATTTTGTGTCTTATAACCGCCATTCTTTATATAACAGCTACACAAGGCACTGGAACCATGCTACAGTCGCCATTTTGTGTTTTATGGCCGCCATCTTTTGTAAAAGAGCTATACAGGCTGCTGGAACCATTCTACAGCCGCCATTTTGTGTCCTATGGCCGCTTTTCTTTATATAACAGCTAAACAAGCTGCTGAAGCCAGTCTTCAGCCGCCATTTTGACTCTTATAGCCGCAATCCTTTATATAACAGCTACACAAGCTACTGGAGCCGTTCTACAGTCGCCATTCTGTGTCCTATGGCCGCTATTCTTTATATAACGGCAATACAGGCTGCTGGAACCATTAAACAGCCGTCATTTTAAGTCCTATAGCAGCCATTTTTTATATAACAGCTATACAAGCTGCTGAACCCAGTCTTCAGATGCCATTTTGACTCTTATAGCCGCCATCCTTTATATAACAGCGACACAAGCTACTGGAACCATTCTGCAGCCGCCATTTTGTGTCTTATAACCGCCATTCTTTATATAACAGCTACACAAGGTACTGGAACCATGCTACAGTCGCCATTTTGTGTTTTATGGCCGCCATCTTTTGTAAAAGAGCTGCTGGAACCATTCTGCAGCCGCCATTTTGAGTCTTATAACCGCCATTCTTTATATAACAGCTTCACAAGCTACTGGAACCATTCTATAGTCGCCATTTTGTGTCTTAGAGCCACTACTCTTTATATAAAAGCTATACAGGCTGCTCGAACCAATCTACAGTCGTCATTTTGTATTTTATGGCTGCCATCTTTTGTAAAACAGCTATACAGGCTGCTGTGTCCAATGGCCGCTATTCTTTATATAACGGCAATACAGGCTGCTGGAACCATTCTACAGCCGCCATTTTAAGTCCTATAGCAGCCATTTTTTATATAACAGCTATACAAGCTGCTGAAGCCAGTCTTCAGCCGCCATTTTGACTCTTATAGCCGCCATCCCTTATATAACAGCGACACAAGCTACTGGAACCATTCTGTAGCCGCCATTTTGTGTTTTTTAACCGCCATTCTTTATATAACAGCTACACAAGGTACTGGAACCATGCTACAGTCGCCATTTTGTGTTTTATGGCCGCCATCTTTTGTAAAAGAGCTATACAGGCTGCTGGAACCATTCTACAGCCGCCATTTTGTGTCCTATGGCCGCTTTTATTTATATAACAGCTATACAAGCTGCTGAAGCCAGTCTTCAGCCGCCATTTTGACTCTTATAGCCGCAATCCTTTATATAACAGCTACACAAGCTACTGGAGCCGTTCTACAGTCGCCATTTTGTGTCCTATGGCCGCTATTCTTTATATAACGGCAATACAGGCTGCTGGAACCTTTCTACAGCCGCCATTTTAAGTCCTATAGCAGCCATTTTTTATATAACAGCTATACAAGCTGCTGAACCCAGTCTTCAGTTGCCATTTTGACTCTTGTAGCCGCCATCCTTTCTATAACAGCGACACAAGCTACTGGAACCATTCTGCAGCCGCCATTTTGAGTCTTATAACCGCCATTTTTTTTATAACAGCTTCACAAGCTACTGGAACCATTCAATAGTTGCCATTTTGTGTCTTATAGCCGCTACTCTTTATATAACAGCTATACAGGCTGCTGGAACCAATCTACAGTCGCCATTTTGTGTTTTATGGCCGCCATTGTTTATATAACAGCTATACAGGCTGCTGGAACCATTCTGCAGCCGCCATTTTGAGTTTTATAACCGCCATTCTTTATATAACAGCTTCACAAGCTACTGGAACCATTCTATAGTCGCCATTTTGTGTCTTAGAGCCACTACTCTTTATATAACAGCTATACAGGCTGCTCGAACCAATCTACAGTCGTCATTTTGTATTTTATGGCTGCCATCTTTTGTAAAACAGCTATACAGGCTGCTGGAACCATTCTACAGCCGCCATTTTGTGTCCTATGCCCGCTATTCTTTATATAACGGCAATACAGGCTGCTGGAACCATTCTACAGCCGCCATTTCAAGTCTTATAGCAGCCATTTTTTATATAACAGCTATACAAGCTGCTGAAGCCAGTCTTCAGCCGCCATTTTGACTCTTATAGCCGCCATCCCTTATATAACAGCGACACAAGCTACTGGAACCATTCTGCAGCCGCCATTTTGTGTCTTATAACCGCCATTCTTTATATAACAGCTACACAAGGTACTGGAACCAGGCTACAGTCGCCATTTTGTGTTTTATGGCTGCCATCTTTTGTAAAAGAGCTATACAGGCTGCTGGAACCATTCTACAGCCGCCATTTTGTGTCCTATGGCCGCTATTCTTTATATAACAGCTAAACAAGCTGCTGAAGCCAGTCTTCAGCCGCCATTTTGACTCTTATAGCCGCAATCCTTTATATAACAGCTACACAAGCTACTGGAGCCGTTCTACAGTCGCCATTCTGTGTCCTATGGCCGCTATTCTTTATATAACGGCAATACAGGCTGCTGGAACCATTATACAGCCGCCATTTCAAGTCCTATAGCAGCCATTTTTTATATAACAGCTATACAAGCTGCTGAACCCAGTCTTCAGATGCCATTTTGACTCTTATAGCCGCCATCCTTTATATAACAGCGACTCAAGCTACTGGAACCATTCTGCAGCCGCCATTTTGAGTCTTATAACCGCCATTCTTTATATA
Source organism: Drosophila paulistorum (assembly GCA_018152135.1). NCBI lineage: Eukaryota > Metazoa > Arthropoda > Insecta > Diptera > Drosophilidae > Drosophila > Drosophila paulistorum. The sequence goes on along the minus strand of JAECXG010000811.1, from coordinate 105,292 downwards.
ACAGATACACAAGCTACTAGAGCCATTCTACAGTCGCCATTTTGTGTCTTTTGCCCGCCATCTTTTTTATAACAGCTTCACAAGCTACTGGAACCATTCTATAGTCGCCATTTTGTGTCTTATAGCCGCAACTCTTTATATAACAGCTATACAGGCTGTTGGAACCAATCTACAGTCGTCATTTTGTATTTTATGGCTGCCATCTTTTTTAAAACAGCTATACAGGCTGCTGGAACCATTCTACAGCCGCCATTTTGTGTCCTATGGCCGCTATTCTTTATATAACGGCTATACAGGCTGCTGGAACCTTCTACAGCCGCCCTTTTAAGTCCTATAGCAGCCATTTTTTATATAACAGCTATACAAGCTGCTGAAGCCAGTCTTCAGCCGCCATTTTGACTCTTATAGCCGCAATCCTTTATATAACAGCTACACAAGCTACTGGAGCCGTTCTACAGTCGCCATTCTGTGTCCTATGGCCGCTATTCTTTATATAACGGCAATACAGGCTGCTGGAACCATTATACAGCCGCCATTTCAAGTCCTATAGCAGCCATTTTTTATATAACAGCTATACAAGCTGCTGAACCCAGTCTTCAGATGCCATTTTGACTCTTATAGCCGCCATCCTTTATATAACAGCGACACAAGCTACTGGAACCATTCTGCAGCCGCCATTTTGAGTCTTATAACCGCCATTCTTTATATAACAGCTACACAAGCTACTAGAGCCATTCTACAGTCGCCATTTTGTGTCTTTTGCCCGCCATCTTTTTTATAACAGCTTCACAAGCTACTGGAACCATTCTATAGTCGCCATTTTGTGTCTTATAGCCGCTACTCTTTATATAACAGCTATACAGTCTGCTGGAACCAATCTACAGTCGCCATTTTGTGTTTTATGGCCGCCATCTTTTGTAAAACAGCTATACAGGCTGCTGGAACCATTCTGCAGCCGCCATTTTGAGTTTTATAGCCGCTATCTTTTATATAACAGCTACACAAGGTACTGAAACTATGCTACAGTCGCCATTTTGTGTTTTATGGCCGCCATCTTTTGTAAAAGAGCTATACAGGCTGCTGGAACCATTCTACAGCCGCCATTTTGTGTCCTATGGCCGCTATTCTTTATATAACAGCTATACAAGCTGCTGAAGCCAGTCTTCAGCCGCCATTTTGACTCTTATAGCCGCCATCCTTTATATACCGGCTATACAAGCTGCTCGCACCATTCTGCAGCCGCCATTTTGAGTCTTATAACCGCCATTCTTTATATAACAGCGACACAAGCTACTGGAACCATTCAATAGTCACCATTTTGTGTCTTATAGCAGCTACTCTTTATATAACAGCTATATAGGCTGCTGGAACCAATCTACAGTCGCCATTTTGTGTTTTATGGCCGCCATCTTTTGTAAAACAGCTATACAGGCTGCTGGAACCATTCTGCAGCCGCCATTTTGAGTCCTATAACCGCCATTTTTTATATAACAGCTTCACAAGCTACTGGAACCATTCTATAGTCGCCATTTTGTGTCTTAAAGCCACTACTCTTTATATAAAAGCTATACAGGCTGCTCGAACCAATCTACAGTCGTCATTTTGTATTTTATGGCTGCCATCTTTTGTAAAACAGCTATACAGGCTGCTGGAACCATTCTACAGCCGCCATTTTGTGTCCTATGGCCGCTATTCTTTATATAACGGCAATACAGGCTGCTGGAACCATTCTACAGCCGCCATTTTAAGTCCTATAGCAGCCATTTTTTATATAACAGCTATACAAACTGCTAAAGCCAGTCTTCAGCCGCCATTTTGACTCTTATAGCCGCCATTCTTTATATAACGGCTATACAAGCTACTGGAACCATTCTGCAGCCGCCATTTTGTGTCTTATAACCGCCATTCTTTATATAACAGCTACACAAGGTACTGGAACCATGCTACAGTCGCCATTTTGTGTTTTATGGCCGCCATCTTTTGTAAAAGAGCTATACAGGCTCCTGGAACCATTCTGCAGCTGCCATTTTGAGTCTTATAACCGCCATTTTTTTAATAACAGCTTCACAAGCTACTGGAACCATTCTATAGTCGCCATTTTGTGTCTTAGAGCCACTACTCTTTATATAACAGCTATACAGGCTGCTGAAGCCAGTCTTCAGCCGCCATTTTGACTCTTATAGCCGTCATCCTTTATATAACAGCGACACAAGCTACTGGAACCATTCTGCAGCCGCCATTTTGTGTCTTATAACCGCCATTGTTTATATAACAGCTACACAAGGTACTGGAACCAGGCTACAGTCGCCATTTTGTGTTTTATGGCCGCCATCTTTTGTAAAAGAGCTATACAGGCTGCTGGAACCATTCGACAGCCGCCATTTTGTGTCCTATGGCCGCTATTCTTTATATAACAGCTATACAAGCTGCTGAACCCAGTCTTCAGATGCCATTTTGACTCTTATAGCCGCCATCCGTTATATAACAGCGACACAAGCTACTGGAACCATTCTGCAGCCGCCATTTTGAGTCTTATAACCGCCATTCTTTATATAACAGCGACACAAGCTACTGGAACCATTCAATAGTCGCCATTTTGTGTCTTAGAGCCACTACTCTTTATATAACAGCTATACAGGCTGCTGAAGCCAGTCTTCAGCCGCCATTTTGACTCTTATAGCCGCAATCCTTTATATAACAGCTGCACAAGCTACTGGAGCCGTTCTACAGTCGCCATTTTGTGTCCTATGGCCGCTATTCTTTATATAACGGCAATACAGGCTGCTGGAACCATTCTGCAGCCGCCATTTTGTGTCTTATAACCGCCATTCTTTATATAACAGCTACACAAGGTACTGGAACCATGCTACAGTCGCCATTTTGTGTTTTATGGCCGCCATCATTTGTAAAAGAGCTGCTGGAACCATTCTGCAGCCGCCATTTTGAGTCTTATAACCGCCATTCTTTATATAACAGCTACACAAGCTACTAGAGCCATTCTACAGTCGCCATTTTGTGTCTTTTGCCCGCCTTTTTTTTTATAACAGCTTCACAAGCTACTGGAACCATTCTATAGTCGCCATTTTGTGTCTTATAGCCGCAACTCTTTATATAACAGCTATACAGGCTGTTGGAACCAATCTATAGTCGTCATTTTGTATTTTATGGCTGCCATCTTTTTTAAAACAGCTATACAGGCTGCTGGAACAATTCTACAGCCGCCATTTTGTGTCCTATGGCCGCTATTCTTTATATAACGGCTATACAGGCTGCTGGAACCTTCTACAGCCGCCCTTTTAAGTCCTATAGCAGCCATTTTTTATATAACAGCTATACAAGCTGCTGAAGCCAGTCTTCAGCCGCCATTTTGACTCTTATAGCCGCAATCCTTTATATAACAGCTACACAAGCTACTGGAGCCGTTCTACAGTCGCCATTTTGAGTTTTATAGCTGCCATTTTTTATATAACCATTCTACAGTCGCCATTTTGTTTTTTATGGCCGCTATCTTTTGTAAAAGAGCTATACAGGCTGCTGGAACCATTCTACAGCCGCCATTTTGTGTCTTTTGCCCGCCATCTTTTTTATAACAGCTTCACAAGCTACTGGAACCATTCTATAGTCGCCATTTTGTGTCTTATAGCCGCTACTCTTTATATAACAGCTATACAGTCTGCTGGAACCAATCTACAGTCGCCATTTTGTGTTTTATGGCCGCCATCTTTTGTAAAACAGCTATACAGGCTGCTGGAACCATTCTGCAGCCGCCATTTTGAGTTTTATAGCCGCTATCTTTGTATAACAGCTACACAAGGTACTGAAACTATGCTACAGTCGCCATTTTGTGTTTTATGGCCGCCATCTTTTGTAAAAGAGCTATACAGGCTGCTGGAACCATTCTACAGCCGCCATTTTGTGTCCTATGGCCGCTATTCTTTATATAACAGCTATACAAGCTGCTGAAGCCAGTCTTCAGCCGCCATTTTGACTCTTATAGCCGCCATCCTTTATATACCGGCTATACAAGCTGCTCGCACCATTCTGCAGCCGCCATTTTGAGTCTTATAACCGCCATTCTTTATATAACAGCGACACAAGCTACTGGAACCATTCAATAGTCACCATTTTGTGTCTTATAGCAGCTACTCTTTATATAACAGCTATATAGGCTGCTGGAACCAATCTACAGTCGCCATTTTGTGTTTTATGGCCGCCATCTTTTGTAAAACAGCTATACAGGCTGCTGGAACCATTCTGCAGCCGCCATTTTGAGTCCTATAACCGCCATTTTTTATATAACAGCTTCACAAGCTACTGGAACCATTCTATAGTCGCCATTTTGTGTCTTAAAGCCACTACTCTTTATATAAAAGCTATACAGGCTGCTCGAACCAATCTACAGTCGTCATTTTGTATTTTATGGCTGCCATCTTTTGTAAAACAGCTATACAGGCTGCTGGAACCATTCTACAGCCGCCATTTTGTGTCCTATGGCCGCTATTCTTTATATAACGGCAATACAGGCTGCTGGAACCATTCTACAGCCGCCATTTTAAGTCCTATAGCAGCCATTTTTTATATAACAGCTATACAAGCTGCTGAAGCCAGTCTTCAGCCGCCATTTTGACTCTTATAGCCGCCATCCTTTATATAACGGCTATACAAGCTACTGGAACCATTCTGCAGCCGCCATTTTGTGTCTTATAACCGCCATTCTTTATATAACAGCTACACAAGGTACTGGAACCATGCTACAGTCGCCATTTTGTGTTTTATGGCCGCCATCTTTTGTAAAAGAGCTATACAGGCTGCTGGAACCATTCTGCAGCTGCCATTTTGAGTCTTATAACCGCCATTTTTTTTATAACAGCTTCACAAGCTACTGGAACCATTCTATAGTCGCCATTTTGTGTCTTAGAGCCACTACTCTTTATATAACAGCTATACAGGCTGCTGAAGCCAGTCTTCAGCCGCCATTTTGACTCTTATAGCCGCCATCCTTTATATAACAGCGACACAAGCTACTGGAACCATTTTGCTACAGTCGCCATTTTGTGTTTCATGGCCGCCATCTTTTGTAAAAGAGCTATACAGGCTGCTGGAACCATTCTGCAGCCGCCATTTTGTGTCCTATGGCCGCTATTCTTTATATAACAGCTATACAAGCTGCTGAAGCCAGTCTTCAGCCGCCATTTTGACTCTTATAGCCGCAATCCTTTATATAACAGCGACACAAGCTACTGGAACCATTCTGCAGCCGCCATTTTGTGTCTTATAACCGCCATTGTTTATATAACAGCTACACAAGGTACTGGAACCAATCTACAGTCGTCATTTTGTATTTTATGGCTGCCATCTTTTGTAAAACAGCTATACAGGCTGCTGGAACCATTCTACAGCCGCCATTTTGTGTCCTATGGCCGCTATTCTTTATATAACGGCAATACAGGCTGCTGGAACCATTCTACAGCCGCCATTTTAAGTCCTATAGCAGCCATTTTTTATATAACAGCTATACAAGCTGCTGAAGCCAGTCTTCAGCCGCCATTTTGACTCTTATAGCCGCCATCCTTTATATAACGGCTATACAAGCTACTGGAACCATTCTGCAGCCGCCATTTTGTGTCTTATAACCGCCATTCTTTATATAACAGCTACACAAGGTACTGGAACCATGCTACAGTCGCCATTTTGTGTTTTATGGCCGCCATCTTTTGTAAAAGAGCTATACAGGCTGCTGGAACCATTCTGCAGCTGCCATTTTGAGTCTTATAACCGCCATTTTTTTTATAACAGCTTCACAAGCTACTGGAACCATTCTATAGTCGCCATTTTGTGTCTTAGAGCCACTACTCTTTATATAACAGCTATACAGGCTGCTGAAGCCAGTCTTCAGCCGCCATTTTGACTCTTATAGCCGCCATCCTTTATATAACAGCGACACAAGCTACTGGAACCATTTTGCTACAGTCGCCATTTTGTGTTTCATGGCCGCCATCTTTTGTAAAAGAGCTATACAGGCTGCTGGAACCATTCTACAGCCGCCATTTTGTGTCCTATGGCCGCTATTCTTTATATAACAGCTATACAAGCTGCTGAAGCCAGTCTTCAGCCGCCATTTTGACTCTTATAGCCGCAATCCTTTATATAACAGCGACACAAGCTACTGGAACCATTCTGCAGCCGCCATTTTTTGTCTTATAACCGCCATTGTTTATATAACAGCTACACAAGGTACTGGAACCAGGCTACAGTCGCCATTTTGTGTTTTATGGCCGTCATCTTTTGTAAAAGAGCTATACAGGCTGCTGGAACCATTCGACAGCCGCCATTTTGTGTCCTATGGCCGCTATTCTTTATATAACAGCTATACAAGCTGCTGAACCCAGTCTTCAGATGCCATTTTGACTCTTATAGCCGCCATCCTTTATATAACAGCGACACAAGCTACTGGAACCATTCTGCAGCCGCCATTTTGAGTCTTATAACCGCCATTCTTTATATAACAGCGACACAAGCTACTGGAACCATTCAATAGTCGCCATTTTGTGTCTTAGAGCCACTACTCTTTATATAACAGCTATACAGGCTGCTGAAGCCAGTCTTCAGCCGCCATTTTGACTCTTATAGCCGCAATCCTTTATATAACAGCTGCACAAGCTACTGGAGCCGTTCTACAGTCGCCATTTTGTGTCCTATGGCCGCTATTCTTTATATAACGGCAATACAGGCTGCTGGAACCATTCTGCAGCCGCCATTTTGTGTCTTATAACCGCCATTCTTTATATAACAGCTACACAAGGTACTGGAACCATGCTACAGTCGCCATTTTGTGTTTTATGGCCGCCATCATTTGTAAAAGAGTTGCTGGAAACATTCTGCAGCCGCCATTTTGAGTCTTATAACCGCCATTCTTTATATAACAGCTACACAAGCTACTAGAGCCGTTCTACAGTCGCCATTTTGTGTCTTTTGCCCGCCTATTTTTTTATAACAGCTTCACAAGCTACTGGAACCATTCTATAGTCGCCATTTTGTGTCTTATAGCCGCAACTCTTTATATAACAGCTATACAGGCTGTTGGAACCAATCTACAGTCGTCATTTTGTATTTTATGGCTGCCATCTTTTTTAAAACAGCTATACAGGCTGCTGGAACAATTCTACAGCCGCCATTTTGTGTCCTATGGCCGCTATTCTTTATATAACGGCTATACAGGCTGCTGGAACCTTCTACAGCCGCCCTTTTAAGTCCTATAGCAGCCATTTTTTATATAACAGCTATACAAGCTGCTGAAGCCAGTCTTCAGCCGCCATTTTGACTCTTATAGCCGCAATCCTTTATATAACAGCTACACAAGCTACTGGAGCCGTTCTACAGTCGCCATTTTGAGTCTTGTAGCTGCCATTTTTTATATAACCATTCTACAGTCGCCATTTTGTGTTTTATGGCCGCTATCTTTTGTAAAAGAGCTATACAGGCTGCTGGAACCATTCTACAGCCGCCATTTTGTGTCTTTTGCCCGCCATCTTTTTTATAACAGCTTCACAAGCTACTGGAACCATTCTATAGTCGCCATTTTGTGTCTTATAGCCGCTATTCTTTATATAACAGCTATACAGTCTGCTGGAACCAATCTACAGTCGCCATTTTGTGTTTTATGGCCGCCATCTTTTGTAAAACAGCTATACAGGCTGCTGGAACCATTCTGCAGCCGCCATTTTGAGTTTTATAGCCGCTATCTTTTATATAACAGCTACACAAGGTACTGAAACTATGCTACAGTCGCCATTTTGTGTTTTATGGCCGCCATCTTTTGTAAAAGAGCTATACAGGCTGCTGGAACCATTCTACAGCCGCCATTTTGTGTCCTATGGCCGCTATTCTTTATATAACAGCTATACAAGCTGCTGAAGCCAGTCTTCAGCCGCCATTTTGACTCTTATAGCCACCATCCTTTATATAACGGCTATACAAGCTGCTCGCACCATTCTGCAGCCGCCATTTTGAGTCTTATAACCGCCATTCTTTATATAACAGCGACACAAGCTACTGGAACCATTCAATAGTCGCCCTTTTGTGTCTTATAGCAGCTACTCTTTATATAACAGCTATATAGGCTGCTGGAACCAATCTACAGTCGCCATTTTGTGTTTTATGGCCGCCATCTTTTGTAAAAGAGCTGCTGGAACCATTCTGCAGCCGCCATTTTGAGTCTTATAACCGCCATTCTTTATATAACAGCTTCACAAGCTACTGGAACCATTCTATAGTCGCCATTTTGTGTCTTAAAGCCACTACTCTTTATATAAAAGCTATACAGGCTGCTCGAACCAATCTACAGTCGTCATTTTGTATTTTATGGCTGCCATCTTTTGTAAAACAGCTATACAGGCTGCTGGAACCATTCTACAGGCGCCATTTTGTGTCCTATGGCCGCTTTTCTTTATATAACGGCAATACAGGCTGCTGGAACCATTCAACAGCCGCCATTTTAAGTCCTATAGCAGCCATTTTTTATGTAACAGCTATACAAGCTGCTGAAGCCAGTCTTCAGCCGCCATTTTGACTCTTATAGCCGCCATCCTTTATATAACGGCTATACAAGCTACTGGAACCATTCTGCAGCCGCCATTTTGTGTCTTATAACCGCCATTCTTTATATAACAGCTACACAAGGTACTGGAACCATGCTACAGTCGCCATTTTGTGTTTTATGGCCGCCATCTTTTGTAAAAGAGCTATACAGGCTGCTGGAACCATTCTGCAGCTGCCATTTTGAGTCTTATAACCGCCATTTTTTTTATAACAGCTTCACAAGCTACTGGAACCATTCTATAGTCGCCATTTTGTCTCTTAGAGCCACTACTCTTTATATAACAGCTATACAGGCTGCTGAAGCCAGTCTTCAGCCGCCATTTTGACTCTTATAGCCGCCATCCTTTATATAACAGCGACACAAGCTACTGGAACCATTCTGCAGCCGCCATTTTGTGTCTTATAACCGCCATTCTTTATATAACAGCTACACAAGGTACTGGAACCATGCTACAGTCGGCATTTTGTGTTTCATGGCCGCCATCTTTTGTAAAAGAGCTATACAGGCTACTGGAACCATTCTGCAGCTGCCATTTTGAGTCTTATAACCGCCATTTTTTTATAACAGCTTCACAAGCTACTGGAACCATTCTATAGTCGCCATTTTGTCTCTTAGAGCCACTACTCTTTATATAACAGCTATACAGGCTGCTGAAGCCAGTCTTCAGCCGCCATTTTGACTCTTATAGCCGCCATCCTTTATATAACAGCGACACAAGCTACTGGAACCATTCTGCAGCCGCCATTTTGTGTCTTATAACCGCCATTCTTTATATAACAGCTACACAAGGTACTGGAACCATGCTACAGTCGCCATTTTGTGTTTTATGGCCGCCATCATTTGTAAAAGAGCTGCTGGAACCATTCTGCAGCCGCCATTTTGAGTCTTATAACCGCCATTCTTTATATAACAGCTACACAAGCTACTAGAGCCGTTCTACAGTCGCCATTTTGTGTCTTTTGCCCGCCTATTTTTTTATAACAGCTTCACAAGCTACTGGAACCATTCTATAGTCGCCATTTTGTGTCTTATAGCCGCAACTCTTTATATAACAGCTATACAGGCTGTTGGAACCAATCTACAGTCGTCATTTTGTATTTTATGGCTGCCATCTTTTTTAAAACAGCTATACAGGCTGCTGGAACAATTCTACAGCCGCCATTTTGTGTCCTATGGCCGCTATTCTTTATATAACGGCTATACAGGCTGCTGGAACCTTCTACAGCCGCCCTTTTAAGTCCTATAGCAGCCATTTTTTATATAACAGCTATACAAGCTGCTGAAGCCAGTCTTCAGCCGCCATTTTGACTCTTATAGCCGCAATCCTTTATATAACAGCTACACAAGCTACTGGAGCCGTTCTACAGTCGCCATTTTGAGTCTTGTAGCTGCCATTTTTTATATAACCATTCTACAGTCGCCATTTTGTGTTTTATGGCCGCTATCTTTTGTAAAAGAGCTATACAGGCTGCTGGAACCATTCTACAGCCGCCATTTTGTGTCTTTTGCCCGCCATCTTTTTTATAACAGCTTCACAAGCTACTGGAACCATTCTATAGTCGCCATTTTGTGTCTTATAGCCGCTATTCTTTATATAACAGCTATACAGTCTGCTGGAACCAATCTACAGTCGCCATTTTGTGTTTTATGGCCGCCATCTTTTGTAAAACAGCTATACAGGCTGCTGGAACCATTCTGCAGCCGCCATTTTGAGTTTTATAGCCGCTATCTTTTATATAACAGCTACACAAGGTACTGAAACTATGCTACAGTCGCCATTTTGTGTTTTATGGCCGCCATCTTTTGTAAAAGAGCTATACAGGCTGCTGGAACCATTCTACAGCCGCCATTTTGTGTCCTATGGCCGCTATTCTTTATATAACAGCTATACAAGCTGCTGAAGCCAGTCTTCAGCCGCCATTTTGACTCTTATAGCCACCATCCTTTATATAACGGCTATACAAGCTGCTCGCACCATTCTGCAGCCGCCATTTTGAGTCTTATAACCGCCATTCTTTATATAACAGCGACACAAGCTACTGGAACCATTCAATAGTCGCCCTTTTTGTGTCTTATAGCAGCTACTCTTTATATAACAGCTATATAGGCTGCTGGAACCAATCTACAGTCGCCATTTTGTGTTTTATGGCCGCCATCTTTTGTAAAAGAGCTGCTGGAACCATTCTGCAGCCGCCATTTTGAGTCTTATAACCGCCATTCTTTATATAACAGCTTCACAAGCTACTGGAACCATTCTATAGTCGCCATTTTGTGTCTTAAAGCCACTACTCTTTATATAAAAGCTATACAGGCTGCTCGAACCAATCTACAGTCGTCATTTTGTATTTTATGGCTGCCATCTTTTGTAAAACAGCTATACAGGCTGCTGGAACCATTCTACAGGCGCCATTTTGTGTCCTATGGCCGCTTTTCTTTATATAACGGCAATACAGGCTGCTGGAACCATTCAACAGCCGCCATTTTAAGTCCTATAGCAGCCATTTTTTATGTAACAGCTATACAAGCTGCTGAAGCCAGTCTTCAGCCGCCATTTTGACTCTTATAGCCGCCATCCTTTATATAACGGCTATACAAGCTACTGGAACCATTCTGCAGCCGCCATTTTGTGTCTTATAACCGCCATTCTTTATATAACAGCTACACAAGGTACTGGAACCATGCTACAGTCGCCATTTTGTGTTTTATGGCCGCCATCTTTTGTAAAAGAGCTATACAGGCTGCTGGAACCATTCTGCAGCTGCCATTTTGAGTCTTATAACCGCCATTTTTTTATAACAGCTTCACAAGCTACTGGAACCATTCTATAGTCGCCATTTTGTCTCTTAGAGCCACTACTCTTTATATAACAGCTATACAGGCTGCTGAAGCCAGTCTTCAGCCGCCATTTTGACTCTTATAGCCGCCATCCTTTATATAACAGCGACACAATCTACTGGAACCATTCTGCAGCCGCCATTTTGTGTCTTATAACCGCCATTCTTTATATAACAGCTACACAAGGTACTGGAACCATGCTACAGTCGGCATTTTGTGTTTCATGGCCGCCATCTTTTGTAAAAGAGCTATACAGGCTGCTGGAACCATTCTACAGCCGCCATTTTGTGTCCTATGGCCGCTATTCTTTATATAACAGCTATACAAGCTGCTGAAGCCAGTCTTCAGCCGCCATTTTGACTCTTATAGTCGCAATCCTTTATATAACAGCGACACAAGCTACTGGAACCATTCTGCAGCCGCCATTTTGTGTCTTATAACCGCCATTGTTTATATAACAGCTACACAAGGTACTGGAACCAGGCTACAGTCGCCATTTTGTGTTTTATGGCCGCCATCTTTTGTAAAAGAGCTATACAGGCTGCTGGAACCATTCTACAGCCGCCATTTTGTTTCCTATGGCCGCTATTCTTTATATAACAGCTATACAAGCTGCTGAAGCCAGTCTTCAGCCGCCATTTTGACTCTTATAGCCGCAATGCTTTATATAACAGCTACACAAGCTACTGGAGCCGTTCTACAGTCGCCATTCTGTGTCCTATGGCCGCTATTCTTTATATAATGGCAATACAGGCTGCTGGAACCATTATACAGCCGCCATTTTGTATTTTATGGCTGCCATCTTTTATAAAACAGCTATACAGGCTGCTGGAACCATGCTACAGTCGCCATTTTGTGTTTTATGGCCGCCATCTTTTGTAAAAGAGCTTCCGGAACCATTCTGCAGCCGCCATTTTGTGTCTTATAGCCGCCATTCTTTATATAACAGCTACACAAGCTACTAGAGCCATTCTACAGTCGCCATTTTGTGTTTTATGGCCGCCATCTTTTGTAAAAGAGCTATACAGGCTGCTGGAACCATTCTTCAGCCGCCATTTTGTGTCCTATGGCCGCTATTCTTTATATAACAGCTATACAAGCTGCTGAACCCAGTCTTCAGCCGCCATTTTTACTCTTATAGCCGCCATCTTTTATATGACAGCGACACAAGCTACTGGAATCATTCTGCAGCCGCCATTTTGTGTCTTATAACCGCCATTCTTTATATAACAGCTACACAAGGTACTGGAACCATGCTACAGTCGCCATTTTGTGTTTTATGGCCGCCATCTTTTGTAAAAGAGCTATACAGGCTGCTGGAACCATTCTACAGCCGCCATTTTGTGTCCTATGGCCGCTATTCTTTATATAACAGCTATACAAGCTGCTGAAGCCAGTCTTCAGCCGCCATTTTGAATCTTTTAGCCGCAATCCTTTATGTTCACGCCACCGGGTGAACAGCAGAGAGTGAGGGGTAGGGTTTTTTCCAAAAACCGAATTCGGTCATACTGAGGAAGGTGACGAAGGGTTCTCGAGTAAATCGCCATATTCAATCCAGTACGAAATTTCAACCCGAACACCCGTTCCTTTTTTCTGTTGAATTTTTCCTCCTTTCAAATTGTATATATATTTTAACCCGAGACATTTTCGTGTGTGTCGGGCAACCTATGAATATTAATGAATAAAGTATAAGTTTTTGTAACCGAAGTTATCGCGCGTTATCAATTCACCACTCACTCACCACCCGAAGAAATTGGCACCCGCCAACCCCTTGTATTATAATTTGGATCCTTCCGCCCCTCCACGAACATTGGTCCTTCGAGCCGGATATCCTTCCGCTCTTCCAGCTTGCATCGGCGGAATTCCTGATAAGTACAACATTTCTTAATAAAAATCTCATTCACATTATACCCCATTGCAAACTTATAAAAGTGTGAGGTTTCCCGCTCGTCCATAGCGACCTACACACTTTTGTATACTTGTATGTACATACCTGACCTGTTCCAAAGGTTACTTGGTTGATGAAGTGTCTTTTTCCCATTCTTTGAAATTCTGAATGTCTAAAAGTCCAATTGCATAACAATACATATGTATGTACATATATGTATGTATACATATATATACGTACATGTAAAAACAGCTGTTTTCTAACCTGCTAGTAAAAGTGTTTATAAAGTACCACTTACCTTTCCTTAAAGTGTAAAGCACACTCCACGGGCTGATCATTAGTCCAGCGGCATAAATTATTTATGCCAAATACTTTGTATATGCATACATATATATGTATGTACATACATACATACATATGTAATAATTTTTGCCGCGGTAAGCACACTCATACGACATACTTACATATGTACATATGTCCACATACAATTTGATTCCACCCACACCAAAATAAATTGCAGCCACTCCGATTGGCTCTCCGCAATTTAATAATTCGAAACCTACATAATTAAAGCAGGAAATCGTGATCTTCGTTAAACAATTTAAAATTAATTAAATTCATAAAACATAAACAACGGCAGAACAGCTGACTCCCGATCAGTGCTGACACTCAAGTCTCATCAGTGCTGACACTTGAGCCAAGCTGTGACTCGGTCACGACATCCATTTTTTCCATCGTGATTTTCGTATTGGGCAAAAAATATTTCAATCGACTGATTGAATTTAATTCGCAAAATATTTTCTAACGAAAATGAAGTAAGTAAGTCGTCTCGCCGACTTAGGTATACCATACACCAGTAAAACAAATATTTCAAATTTGTAATAACAAATGTATTTTGCCTATTTCAAAAAAATTCTGTTCACATGCTTTTTACAAGCATATCTTAGTATCTCGCTCACTCATGCATGTGAGCACCTTAGCGCCCTCACCCGCAACGGCCAACTCCGGCCTTATGGAAAAACGTTTATATGCATAACTTGGCTATTTTTTGTCCGATTTTGATCAAATTTGGTATTTTGCTGGGTATTAGTATCAAATTCAAGTGTGCCAAATTTGATTCCACAAGGTAAAAAATTACGGGAGATAATGGATTTTTTCAAATTTTGGGGGCGGAAAGGGGCGTGGCAAAATCTTTATACATACAAAATGTGCGCATTTACTAAGCAAATATACATACCAAATACGGTGTCTCTAGCTACAATAGTTTTTGAAATAAACGTTTTTTTGAATTGCGGGGGCGGAAAGGGGCGTGGCAAAATCTTTATAATTACAAAATGAGCGCATTTACTAAGCAAATATACATGCCAAATACGGTGTCTCTAGCTGCAATAGTTTTTGAGATAAACGTTTTTTTTGAATTGCGGAGGCGGAAAGGGGCGTGGCAAAAATTTGAAACAAACTTGATCACTCTACATACCACACGAGCCTACATTCCAAATTTGGTGACTCTATCTCTTATAGTCTCCGAGATCTAGGCGTTCATACGGACGGACGGACGGACGGACGGACAGACGGACAGACGGACAGACGGACAGACGGACAGACGGACAGACGGACGGACAGACGGACATGGCTAGATCGACTCGGCTGTTGATACTGATCAAGAATATATATACTTTATGGGGTCGGAAAAGCTTCCTTCTGCCTGTTACATACATTTTGGCGACTTTAATATACCATTTCACCCTATGGGTGTATGGTATAAAAAGGTACAATTTTATTTATATGGAATCAGTATTTTGTCTTGGTGCATTTTTGATTTTTTCCTCACAGATCCATGAAATTTATCTAGTCCGTTTAATGAAAATTAATTCCGACTTTTTTTGCCCTCCATTGAAAAGTAATCCTACTGATCTCGATTTCTCCATATTTTTGTTTTTTTTTATACTCTTATAAATTTCAACAAATTTCCACATTGTATAAATTTTAATATCCAAGTGATTATATATCCTTATAATTATTCACACAACTGCGAGGAAAATTATAAATTCTTCTAATTTCATTTATCCATTGTGTTCATTAAAAAGAGGAGACATTTTTCCTTCTCACTCCTCTATCCTTAAATTATACAGTCCACTTACAGCTTCGTTTCGATCTCCTCGCTTGAGAGCTCTAATTCCAAGCAGTTTTTTGTTTCCATTCGATTCGTAATAGCTCAGAGAACACTCTACGATGTCTCTTTCCGACTTTGTTGCCGTGTGCGAGGCATTAACGGCGTTCGAGGCTCGCAAGGCCCAGGCTTTAGCGGACGATGTGCCACTCGTCTCCATCAAAATACACTTAGACCAGCTTAAGTCGCTTTGGGCAAAAGTCGAGGCAGAGTTTTCACGATGCCATAAGGCCTTGACGGCTCAAAAGAAGGAAGATAGTCCGAAGCACATAGCTACAATTAAAGCTAAACATGAATATTGTTATATGGTATATGTTCGAGGCGGGACTTTGTTTGGAGAGCGAATCGAGCAGCTGTCAGCGAAAACGGTTCCCCCACCAGTCAGACTCTCCGTCGATTCCACCCATCAAAGCCACACAGTTCCCCCGTGTGAAGTCGAAATCTTCAACGGAGACAGCCTGGCTTGGCCTACATTCCGTGATTTGTTTACCGCGGTTTTTTTCCATAATCCAAGCCTAACACAAGTGGAGAAACTTTACCACTTAAGTTGCAAAACTCGCGGTGAAGCCAGACTCATTGTTTCTAGGTCACCCTTGACCAATGAAGGGTTCCAGTCCGCGTGGGATAACCTCACTGCGCGAAAATAATCGATTATTGATTATGAGCCAAGCCAAGCAGCTTCTACAGATTCCAGCTGTAACCCAAGAGTCTGGCAAAGCGTTGAGAGAACTGCAGACGTCAATTCAAGGTTGCTTAACCGGTCTTGAGCTTTCCGGGGCTCGTACAGACAATTGGGATATCCTTCTCATAGCAATCTGTACGAGCAAAATGCCCAAAGCCACCCTTCTGTTGTGGGAACAGTCCGTTCCAAATAAGACCGCCGTCTCATCCTGGGACGACCTGAATCGATTCCTAACTGATCGCCACCGTGTACTAGAGGCCACAGATGTCCTTCAACCAAGCTCTAACGGTCAGGCCTTTCCATCCGTGAGCCGAAAACCTACGGCACGAACACAGGCCTTTTCCACTCAAGTGCAAGAGAGTTCAGCACCTGATGCTTGTATAATTCCGAATCCTGCGTCCTCCTATTCTTCCAGCAGCCCCCATGTAAACGTGGGAAGTTACTTCGCATCCACTCGCAACACTGGCCTCCTGGGTACTGCGAGGGTAACTATTCATCATCGTGGCAAGCAGTTTCAAATCCGCGCTTTGATTGATATGGGATCCGAAGCATCCTTTATTTCCCAAAGAATGTTTGAATTGATTAATCCTCCAAGCTGCAAGGTATCAACTAGCATTCGCGGCAATGCGATGCGGGTAGCGGCGACAAAGTGTGCCGCTTACAGATTTCTCCTCCTGACGAACCGCTGCGACAGTTCGAAGCAGTCGCCGTGGTGCTGCCTAGTGTAGCTGAAGCACTTCCGTCCTGCGCCGTTCCGAATAAGGTGAAGCAGGATTCGCTTGACCTTCCGCTCGCTGATCCGCAATTTCACCAAAAAGCTCCTGTGGATTTGGTGCTTGGAGCCGAGCTCCTTCCCACTATCCTCGGGGAACGAATCATCAAGAATGTTGGTGATTCTTTCGTGGGGATCGAGACGATGTTCGGATGGGTTCTCTGTGGATCCGTTACTGGAAAACCCAGAAGGTCTCGGTCCACCTCCTCCAGCAGTCCGAAGATGTCTCTAAAGGCAGCAGCACCATCCGGTTTAGAACGCAGTTCCAATTGCTTCAGGTGCCGCGTTTGTCAAGGGGCACACGCGCTCCGTCAGTGCCGACAGTTTCGAGGACTACGAGCTGACGACAGGCTACGGGTAGTCTTGAGCAACGGATACTGCCCAAACTGTTTGGCTCATGAGCATTCCAATGGTTCCTGCAGGAGCACAGCAGGATGCCATCGATGTGGCAAGCAACACCACACGCTCTTGCACATCGGCAGCTCAGTCGCGTACATCCAACCCAAAGCGTCCAAAGAGCAAAGACCCGAAAGGCACCAGCCTTTCATTCGGACTTCTATCCAGAGGTCATCAGTCATCGCGCCGCCTACTCCATCTACATCCAAAGTTCCCCCTCCATCTCCACCCGTGTCTTGGCGATCCAGAACGCTGCCATCCCCCATCCTTAGACATGTCCAGCTAGGCAATTGCAACTTGATGCAAGGGGGGCGGTATGTTCACGCCACCGGGTGAACAGCAGAGAGTGAGGGGTAGGGTTTTTTCCAAAAACCGAATTCGGTCATACTGAGGAGGGTGACGAAGGGTTCTCGAGTAAATCGCCATATTCAATCCAGTACGAAATTTCAACCCATACACCCGTTCCTTTTTTCCATTGAATTTTTCCTCCTTTCGAATTGTATATATATTTTAACCCGAGACATTTTCGTGTGTGTCGGGCAACCTATGAATATTAATGAATAAAGTATAAGTTTTTGTAACCGAAGTTATCACGCGTTATCAATTCACCACTCACTCACCACCCGAAGAAATTGGCACCCGCCAACCCCTTGTATTATAATTTGGATCCTTCCGCCCCTCCACGAACACTTTATATAACAGCTACACAAGCTACTGGAGCCGTTCTACAGTCGCCATTTTGAGTCTTATAGCTGCCATTTTTTATATAACCATTCTACAGTCGCCATTTTGTGTTTTATGGCCGCCATCTTTTGTAAAAGAGCTATACAGGCTGCTGGAACCATTCTACAGCCGCCATTTTGTGTCTTTTGCCCGCCATCTTTTTTATAACAGCTTCACAAGCTACTGGAACCATTCTATAGTCGCCATTTTGTGTCTTATAGCCGCGACTCTTTATATAACAGCTATACAGTCTGCTGGAACCAATCTACAGTCGCCATTTTGTGTTTTATGGCCGCCATCTTTTGTAAAACAGCTATACAGGCTGCTGGAACCATTGTGCAGCCGCCATTTTGAGTCTTATAGCCGCTATCTTTTATGTAATAGCTACACAAGGTACTCGCACCATTCTGCAGTCGCCGTTTTGAGTCTTATAACCGCCATTGTTTATATAACAGCGACACAAGCTACTGGAACCATTCTGCAGCCGCCATTTTGTGTCTTATAACCGCCATTCTTTATATAACAGATACACATGGTACTGGAACCATGCTACAGTCGCCATTTTGTGTTTTATGGCCGCCATCTTTTGTAAAAGAGCTATACAGGCTGCTGGAACCATTCTACAGCCGCCATTTTGTGTCTTTTGCCCGCCATCTTTTTTATAACAGCTTCACAAGCTACTGGAACCATTCTATAGTCGCCATTTTGTGTCTTATAGCCGCGACTCTTTATATAACAGCTATACAGTCTGCTGGAACCAATCTACAGTCGCCATTTTGTGTTTTATGGCCGCCATCTTTTGTAAAACAGCTATACAGGCTGCTGGAACCATTGTGCAGCCGCCATTTTGAGTCTTATAGCCGCTATCTTTTATGTAATAGCTACACAAGGTACTCGCACCATTCTGCAGTCGCCGTTTTGAGTCTTATAACCGCCATTGTTTATATAACAGCGACACAAGCTACTGGAACCATTCTGCAGCCGCCATTTTGTGTCTTATAACCGCCATTCTTTATATAACAGATACACATGGTACTGGAACCATTCTACAGCCGCCATTTTGTGTCCTATGGCCGCTATTCTTTATATAACAGCTATACAAGCTGCTGAAGCCAGTCTTCAGCCGCCATTTTGTCTCTTATAGCCGTCATCCTTTATATAACGGCTATACAAGCTACTCGCACCATTCTGCAGCCGCCATTTTGAGTCTTATAACCGCCATTCTTTATATAACAGCGACACAAGCTACTGGAACAATTCAATAGTCGCCATTTTGTGTCTTATAGCCGCTACTCTTTATATAACAGCTATACAGGCTGCTCGAACCAATCTACAGTCGTCATTTTGTATTTTATGGCTGCTATCTTTTGTAAAACAGCTATACAGGCTGCTGGAACCATTCTACTGCCGCCATTTTGTGTCCTATGGCCGCTATTCTTTATATAACGGCAATACAGGCTGCTGGAACCATTCTACAGCCGCCATTTTAAGTCCTATAGCAGCCATTTTTTATATAACAGCTATACAAGCTGCTGAACCCAGTCTTCAGACGCCATTTTGACTCTTATAGCCGCCTTCCTTTATATAACAGCGACACAAGCTACTGGAACCATTCTGCAGCCGCCATTTTGTGTCTTATAACCGCCATTGTTTATATAACAGCTACACAAGGTACTGGAACCAGGCTACAGTCGCCATTTTGTGTTTTATGGCCGCCATCTTTTGTAAAAGAGCTATACAGGCTGCTGGAACCATTCTACAGCCGCCATTTTGTGTCCTATGGCCGCTATTCTTTATATAACAGCTATACAAGCTGCTGAAGCCAGTCTTCAGCCGCCATTTTGACTCTTATAGCCGCAATCCTTTATATAACAGCTACACAAGCTACTGGAGCCGTTCTACAGTCGCCATTTTGTGTCCTATGGCCGTTTTTTTTATATAACGGCAATACAGGCTGCTAGAACCATTCTACAGCCGCCATTTTAAGTCCTATAGCAGCCATTTTTTATATAACAGCTATACAAGCTGCTGAACCCAGTCTTCAGACGCCATTTTGACTCTTATAGCCGCCATCCTTTATATAACAGCGACACAAGCTACTGGAACCATTCTGCAGCCGCCATTTTGTGTCTTATAACCGCCATTCTTTATATAACAGCTACACAAGGTACTGGAACCATGCTACAGTCGCCATTTTGTGTTTTATGGCCGCCATCTTTTGTAAAAGAGCTATACAGGCTGCTGGAACCATTCTGCAGTCGCCATTGTGAGTCTTATAACCGCCATTCTTTATATAACAGCTACACAAGCTACTAGAGCCATTCTACAGTCGCCATTTTGTGTCTTTTGCCCGTCATCTTTTTTATAACAGCTTCACAAGCTACTGGAACCATTCTATAGTCGCCATTTTGTGTCTTATAGCCGCTACTGTTTATATAACAGCTATACAGGCTGTTGGAACCAATCTACAGTCGTCATTTTGTATTTTATGGCTGCCATCTTTTGTAAAACAGCTATGTAGGCTGCTGGAACCATTCTACAGCCGCCATTTTAAGTCCTATAGCAGCCATTTTTTATATAACAGCTATACAAGCTGCTGAAGCCAGTCTTCAGCCGCCATTTTGACTCTTATAGCCGCCATCCTTTATATAACAGCGACACAAGCTACTGGAACCATTCTGCAGCCGCCATTTTGTGTCTTATAACCGCCATTTTTAATATAACAGCTACACAAGGTACTGGAACCATGCTACAGTCGCCATTTTGTGTCCTATGGCCGCTATTCTTTATATAACAGCAATACAGGCTGCTGAAGCCAGTCTTCAGCCGCCATTTATATAACAGCTACACAAGCTACTGGAGCCGTTCTACAGTCGCCATTTTGAATCTTATAGCCGCCATTCTTTATATAACAGCTATACAATCTGCTGAAGCCAGTCTTCAGCCGCCATTTTGACTCTTATATCCGCATTCCTTTATATAACAGCTACACAAGCTACTGGAGCCGTTCTACAGTCGCCATTTTGAGTCTTATAGCCGCCATTCTTTATATAACCATTCTACAGTCGCCATTTTGTGTTTTATGGCCGCCATCTTTTGTAAAAGAGCTATACAGGCTGCTGGAACCATTCTGCAGCCGCTATTTTGTGTCATATGGCCGCTATTCTTTATATAACAGCAATACAGGCTGCTGAAGCCAGTCTTCAGCCGCCATTTATATAACAGCTACACAAGCTACTGGAGCCGTTCTACAGTCGCCATTTTGAATCTTATAGCCGCCATTCTTTATATAACAGCTATACAAGCTGCTGAAGCCAGTCTTCAGCCGCTATTTTGACTCTTATAGCCGCCATCCTTTATATAACAGCGACACAAGCTACTGGAACCATTCTGCAGCCGCCATTTTGTGTCTTATAACCGCCATTCTTTATATAACAGCTACACAAGGTACTGGAATCATGCTACAGTCGCCATTTTGTGTCCTATGGCCGCTATTCTTTATATAACAGCTATACAAGCTGCTGAAGCCAGTCTTCAGCCGCCATTTTGACTCTTATAGCCGCAATCCTTTATATAACAGCTACTCAAGCTACTGGAGCCGTTCTACAGTCGCCATTTTGAATCTTATAGCCGCCATTCTTTATATAACAGCTATACAAGCTGCTGAAGCCAGTCTTCAGCCGCCATTTTGACTCTTATAGCCGCATTCCTTTATATAACAGCTACACAAGCTACTGGAGCCGTTCTACAGTCGCCATTTTGAGTCTTATAGCCGCCATTCTTTATATAACCATTCTACAGTCGCCATTTTGTGTTTTATGGCCGCCATCTTTTGTAAAAGAGCTATACAGGCTGCTGGAACCATTCTACAGCCGCCATTTTGTGTCCTATGGCCGCTATTCTTTATATAACAGCTATACAAGCTGCTGAAGCCAGTCTTCAGCCGCCATTTTGACTCTTATAGCCGCAATCCTTTATATAACACCTACACAAGCTACTGGAGCCGTTCTACAGTCGCCATTTTGAGTCTTATAGCCGCCATTCTTTATATAACCATTCTACAGTCGTCATTTTGTGTTTTATGGCCGCCATCTTTTGTAAAAGAGCTATACAGGCTGCTGGAACCATTCTACAGCCGCCATTTTGTGTCTTTTGCCCGCCATCTTTTTTATAATAGCTTCACAAGCTACTGGAACCATTCTATAGTCGCCATTTTGTGTCTTATAGCCGCTACTCTTTATATAACAGCTATACAGTCTGCTGGAACCAATCTACAGTCGCCATTTTGTGTTTTATGGCCGCCATCTTTTGTAAAACAGCTATACAGGCTGCTGTAACCATTCTGCAGCCGCCATTTTCAGTCTTATAGCCGCCATCCTTTATATAACAGCGACACAAGCTACTGGAACCATTCTGCAGCCGCCATTTTGTGTCTTATAACCGCCATTCTTTATATAACAGCTACACAAGGTACTGGAACCATGCTACAGTCGCCATTTTGTGTTTTATGGCCGCCATCTTTTGTAAAAGAGCTATACAGGCTGCTGGAACCATTCTGCAGCCGCCAATCTACAATCTACAGTCGCCATTTTGTGTTTTATGGCCGCCATCTTTTGTAAAACAGCTATACAGGCTGCTGGAACCATTCTGCAGCCGCCATTTTGAGTCTTATAGCCGCTATCTTTTATATAACAGCTACACAAGGTACTGGATCCATGCTACAGTCGCCATTTTGTGTTTTATGCCCGCCATCTTTTGTAAAAGAGCTATACAGGCTGCTGGAACCATTCTGCAGCCGCCAATCTACAATCTACAGTCGCCATTTTGTGTTTTATGGCCGCCATCTTTTGTAAAACAGCTATACAGGCTGCTGGAACCATTCTGCAGCCGCCATTTTGAGTCTTATAGCCGCTATCTTTTATATAACAGCTACACAAGCTACTGGAACCATTCTACAGTCGCCATTTTGTGTTTTATGGCCGCCGTCTTTTGTAAAAGAGCTATACAGGCTGCTGGAACCATTCTGCAGCCGCCATTTTGAGTCTTATAACCGCCATTCTTTATATAATAGCTACACAAGCTACTGGAACCATTCTATAGTCGCCATTTTGTGTCTTATAGCCGCTACTCTTTATATAACAGCTATACAGGCTGTTGGAACCAATCTACAGTCGTCATTTTGTATTTTATGGCTGCCATCTTTTGTAAAACAGCTATACAGGCTGCTGGAACCATTTTACAGCCGCCATTTTGTGTCCTATGGCCGCCATTCTTTATATAACGGCTATACAGGCTGCTGGAACCATTCCACAGCCGCCATTTTAAGTCCTATAGCAGCCATTTTTTATATAACAGCTATACAAGCTGCTGAAGCCAGTCTTCAGCCGCCATTTTGACTCTTATAGCCGCCATCCCTTATATAACAGCGACACAAGCTACTGGAACCATTCTGCAGCCGCCATTTTGTGTCTTATAACCGCCATCTTTTGTAAAAGAGCTATACAGGCTGCTGGAACCATTCTACAGCCGCCATTTTGTGTCCTATGGCCGCTTTTCTTTATATAACAGCTACACAAGCTACTGGAACCATTCAATAGTCGCCATTTTGACTCTTATAGTCGCAATCCTTTATATAACAGCTACACAAGCTACTGGAGCCGTTCTACAGTCGCCATTTTGAATCTTATAGCCGCCATTCTTTATATAACAGCTAAACAAGCTGCTGAAGCCAGTCTTCAGCCGCCATTTTGAATCTTATAGCCGCATTCCTTTATATAACAGCTACACAAGCTACTGGAGCCGTTCTACAGTCGCCATTTTGAGTCTTATAGCCGCCATTCTTTATATAACCATTCTACAGTCGCCATTTTGTGTTTTATGGCCGCCATCTTTTGTAAAAGAGCTATACAGGCTGCTGGAACCATTCTACAGCCGCCATTTTGTGTCCTATGGCCGCTATTCTTTATATAACAGCTATACAAGCTGCTGAAGCCAGTCTTCAGCCGCCATTTTGACTCTTATAGCCGCAATCCTTTATATAACACCTACACAAGCTACTGGAGCCGTTCTACAGTCGCCATTTTGAGTCTTATAGCCGCCATTCTTTATATAACCATTCTACAGTCGTCATTTTGTGTTTTATGGCCGCCATCTTTTGTAAAAGAGCTATACAGGCTGCTGGAACCATTCTACAGCCGCCATTTTGTGTCTTTAACCCGCCATCTTTTTTATAATAGCTTCACAAGCTACTGGAACCATTCTATAGTCGCCATTTTGTGTCCTATAGCCGCTACTCTTTATATAAGAGCTATACAGTCTGCTGGAACCAATCTACAGTCGCCATTTTGTGTTCTATGGCCGCTATTCTTTATATAACAGCTATACAGGCTGCTGGAACCATTCCACAGCCGCCATTTTAAGTCCTATAGCAGCCATCTTTTATATAACAGCTATACAAGCTGCTGAAGCCAGTCTACAGCCGCCATTTTGACTCTTATAGCCGCCATTCTTTATATAACGGCTATACAAGCTACTCGCACCTTTCTGCAGCCGCCATTTTGAGTCTTATAACCGCCATTCTTTATATAACAGTTACACAAGGTACTGGAACCATGCTACAGTCGCCATTTTGTGTTTTATGGCCGCCATCTTTTGTAAAAGAGCTATACAGGCTGCTGGAACCATTCTGCAGCCGCCAATCTACAATCTGCAGTAGCCATTTTGTGTTTTATGGCCGCCATCTTTTGTAAAACAGCTATACAGGCTGCTGGAACCATTCTGCAGCCGCCATTTTGAGTCTTATAGCCGCTATCTTTTATATAACAGCTACACAAGGTACTGGATCCATGCTACAGTCGCCATTTTGTGTTCTATGGCCGTTATTCGTTATATAACAGCTATACAGGCTGCTGGAACCATTCCACAGCCGCCATTTTAAGTCCTATAGCAGCCATTTTTTATATAACAGCTATACAAGCTGCTGAACCCAGTCTTCAGACGCCATTTTGACTCTTATAACCGCCATCCTTTATATAACAGCGACACAAGCTACTGGAACCATTCTGCAGCCGCCATTTTGTGTCTTATAACCGCCATTCTTTATATAACAGCTACACAAGGTACTGGAACCATGCCACAGCCGCCATTTTGTGTTCTATGGCCGCTATTCTTTATATAACAGCTATACAGGCTGCTGGAACCATTCCACAGCCGCCATTTTAAGTCCTATAGCAGCCATTTTTTATATAACAGCTATACAAGCTGCTGAAGCCAGTCTACAGCCGCCATTTTGACTCTTATAGCCGCCATTCTTTATATAACGGCTATACAAGCTACTCGCACCATTCTGCAGCCGCCATTTTGAGTCTAATAACCGCCATTCTTTATATAACAGCTTCACAAGCTACTGGAACCATTCTATAGTCGCCATTTTGTGTCTTATAGCCGCTCTTCTTTATATAACAGCTATACAGGCTGCTCGAACCAATCTACAGTCGTCATTTTGTATTTTATGGCTGCCATCTTTTGTAAAACAGCTATACAGGCTGCTGGAACCATTCTACAGTCGCCATTTTGTGTCCTATGGCCGCTATTCTTTATATAACGGCAATACAGGCTGCTGAAGCCAGTCTTCAGCCGCCATTTTGACTCTCATAGCCGTAATCCTTTATATAACAGCTACACAAGCTACTGGAGCCGTTCTACAGTCGCTATTTTGAGTCTTATAACTGCCATTCTTTATATAACAGCTACACAAGCTACTGGAACCATTCTACAGTCGCCATTTTGTGTTTTATGGCCGCCGTCTTTTGTAAAAGAGCTATACAGGCTGCTGGAACCATTCTGCAGCCGCCATTTTGAGTCTTATAACCGCCATTCTTTATATAACAGCTACACAAGCTACTGGAGCCATTCTACAGTCGCCATTTTGTGTCTTTTGCCCGCCATCTTTTTTATAACAGCTTCACAAGCTACTGGAACCATTCTATAGTCGCCATTTTGTGTCTTATAGCCGCTACTCTTTATATAACAGCTATACAGGCTGCTGGAACCAATCTACAGTCGTCATTTTGTATTTTATGGCTGCCATCTCTTGTAAAACAGCTATACAGGCTGCTGGAACCATTCTACAGCCGCCATTTTGTGTCCTAAGGCCGCTATTCTTTATATAACGGCTATACAGGCTGCTGAAACCTTCTACTGCCGCCATTTTAAGTCCTATAGCAGCCATTTTTTATATAACAGCTATACAAGCTGCTGAAGCCAGTCTTCAGCCGCCATTTTGACTCTTATAGCCGCCATCCATTATATAACAGCGACACAAGCTACTGACACCATTCTGCAGCCGCCATTTTGTGTCTTATAACCGCCATTCTTTATATAACAGCGACACAAGCTACTGGAACCATTCTGCAGCCGCCATTTTGTGTCTTATAACCGCCATTCTTTATATAACAGCTACACAAGGTACTGGAACCATGCTACAGTCGCCATTTTGTGTTTTATGGCCGCCATCTTTTGTAAAAGAGCTATACAGGCTGCTAGAACCATTCTACAGCCGCCATTTTGTGTCCTATGGCCGCTATTCTTTATATAACAGCTATACAAGCTGCTGAAGCCAGTCTTCAGCCGCCATTTTGACTCTTATAGCCGCAATCCTTTATATAACAGCTACACAAGCTACTGGAGCCGTTCTACAATCGCCATTTTGAGTCTTATAACTGCCATTTCATATATAACCATTCTACAGTCGCCATTTTGTGTTTTATGGCCGCCATCTTTTGTAAAAGAGCTATACAAGCTGCTGGAACCATTCTACAGCCGCCATTTTGTGTCCTATGGCCGCTATTCTTTATATAACGGCAATACAGGATGCTGGAACCATTCTACAGCCGCCATTTTAAGTCCTATAGCAGCCATTTTTTATATAACAGCTATACAAGCTGCTGAAGCCAGTCTTCAGCCGCCATCCTTTATATAACAGCGACACAAGCTACTGGAACCATTCTGCAGCCGCCATTTTTTGTCTTATAACCGCCATTCTTTATATAACAGCTACACTAGGTACTGGAACCATGCTACAGTCGCCATTTTGTGTTTTAGGGCCGCCATCTTTTGTAAAAGAGCTATACAGGCTGCTGGAACCATTCTACAGCCGCCATTTTGTGTCCTATGGCCGCTATTCTTTATATAACAGCTATACAAGCTGCTGAAGCCAGTCTTCAGCGGCCATTTTGACTCTCATAGCCGCAATCCTTTATATAACAGCTACACAAGCTACTGGAGCCGTTCTACAGTCGCCATTTTGAGTCCTATAACTGCCATTCTATATATAACCATTCTACAGTCGCGATTTTGTGTTTTATGGCCGCCGTCTTTTGTAAAAGAGCTATACAGGCTGCTGGAACCATTCTACAGCCGCCATTTTGTGTCTTATGGCCGCTTTTCTTTATATAACAGCTACACAAGGTACTGGAACCATGCTACAGTCGCCATTTTGTATTTTATGGCCGCCATCTTTTGTAAAAGAGCTATACAGGCTGCTGGAACCATTCTACAGCCGCCATTTTGTGTCCTATGGCCGCTATTCTTTATATAACAGCTATACAAGCTGCTGAAGCCAGTCTTCAGCCGCCATTTTGACTCTTATAGCCGCAATCCTTTATATAACAGCTACACAAGCTACTGGAGCCGTTCTACAGTCGCCATTTTGAGTCTTATAACTGCCATTCTATATATAACCATTCTACAGTCGCCATTTTGTGTTTTATGGCCGCCATCTTTTGTAAAAGAGCTATACAGGCTGCTGGAACCATTCTGCAGCCGCCGTTTTGAGTCTTATAGCCGCTATCTTTTATATAACAGCTACACAAGGTACTGGAACCATGCTACAGTCGCCATTTTGTATTTTATGGCCGCCATCTTTTGTAAAAGAGCTATACAGGCTGCTGGAACCATTCTACAGCCGCCATTTTGTGTCCTATGGCCGCTATTCTTTATATAACAGCTATACAAGCTGCTGAAGCCAGTCTTCAGCAGCCATTTTGACTCTTATAGCCGCAATCCTTTATATAACAGCTACACAATCTACTGTAGCCGTTCTACAGTCGCCATTTTGAGTCTTATAACTGCCATTCTATATATAACCATTCTACAGTCGCCATTTTGTGTTTTATGGCCGCCATCTTTTGTAAAAGAGCTATACAGGCTGCTGGAACCATTCTACAGCCGCCATTTTGTGTCTTTTGCCTGCCATCTTTTAAAAACAGCTTCACAAGCTACTGGAACCATGCTACAGTCGCCATTTTGTGTTTTATGGCCGCCATCTTTGTAAAAGAGCTATACAGGCTGCTGGAACCATTCTGCAGCCGCCATTTTGAGTCTTATAACCGCCATTCTTTATATAACAGCTACACAAGCTACTGGAGCCATTCTACAGTCGCCATTTTGTGTCTTTTGCCCGCCATCTTTTTTATAACAGCTTCACAAGCTACTGGAACCATTCTATAGTCGCCATTTTGTATTTTATGGCTGCCATCTTTTGTAAAACAGCTATACAGGCTGCTGGAACCATTCTACAGCCGCCATTTTGTGTCCTATGGCCGCTATTCTTTATATAACGGCTATACAGGCTGCTAGAACCTTCTACTGCCGCCATTTTAAGTCCTATAGCAGTCATTTTTTATATAACAGCTATACAAGCTGCTGAAGCCAGTCTTCAGCCGCCATTTTGACTCTTATAGCCGCCATCCTTTATATAATAGCGACACAAGCTACTGGAACCATTGTGCAGCCGCCATTTTGTGTCTTATAACCGCCATTCTTTATATAACAGCTACACAAGGTACTGGAACCATGCTACAGTCGCCATTTTGTGTTTTATGGCCGCCATCTTTTGTAAAAGAGCTATACAGGCTGCTGGAACCATTCTACAGCCGCCATTTTGTGTCCTATGGCCGCTATTCTTTATATAACAGCTATACAAGCTGCTGAAGCCAGTCTTCAGCCGCCATTTTGACTCTTATAGCCGCAATCCTTTATATAACAGCTACACAAGCTACTGGAGCCGTCCTACAGTCGCCATTTTGAGTCTTATAACTGCCATTCTATATATAACCATTCTACAGTCGCCATTTTGTGTTTTATGGCCGCCATCTTTTGTAAAAGAGCTACACAGGCTGCTGGAACTATTCTACAGCCGCCATTTTGTGTCTTTTGCCTGCCATCTTTTTTAAAACAGCTTCACAAGCTACTGGAACCATGCTACAGTCGCCATTTTGTGTTTTATGGCCGCCATCTTTTGTAAAAGAGCTATACAGGCTGCTGGAACCATTCTACAGCCGCCATTTTGTGTTCTATGGCCGCTATTCTTTATATAACAGTTATTACAGGCTGCTGGAACCATTCCACAGCCGCCATTTTAAGTCCTATAGCAGCCATCTTTTATATAACAGCTATACAAGCTGTTGAAGCCAGTCTATAGCCACCATTTTGACTCTTATAGCCGCCATCCTTTATATAACGGCTATACAAGCTACTTGCACCATTCTACAGCCGCCATTTTGTGTCCTATGGCCGCTATTCTTTATATAACGGCAATACAGGATGCTGGAACCATTCTACAGCCGCCATTTTAAGTCCTATAGCAGCCATTTTTTATATAACAGCTATACAAGCTGCTGAAGCCAGTCTTCAGCCGCCATCCTTTATATAACAGCGACACAAGCTACTGGAACCATTCTGCAGCCGCCATTTTTTGTCCTATAACCGCCATTCTTTATATAACAGCTACACAAGGTACTGGAACCATGCTACAGTCGCCATTTTGTGTTTTAGGGCCGCCATCTTTTGTAAAAGAGCTATACAGGCTGCTGGAACCATTCTACAGCCGCCATTTTGTGTCCTATGGCCGCTATTCTTTATATAACAGCTATACAAGCTGCTGAAGCCAGTCTTCAGCGGCCATTTTGACTCTCATAGCCGCAATCCTTTATATAACAGCTACACAAGCTACTGGAGCCGT
Source organism: Drosophila paulistorum (assembly GCA_018152135.1). Classification (NCBI taxonomy): domain Eukaryota; kingdom Metazoa; phylum Arthropoda; class Insecta; order Diptera; family Drosophilidae; genus Drosophila; species Drosophila paulistorum. Next base: position 75,205 of record JAECXG010000811.1, on the reverse strand, counting down.
TCTACAGTCGCCACTTTGAGTCCTATAACTGCCATTCTATATATAACCATTCTACAGTCGCGATTTTGTGTTTTATGGCCGCCGTCTTTTGTAAAAGAGCTATACAGGCTGCTGGAACCATTCTACAGCCGCCATTTTGAGTCTTATAGCCGCAATCCTTTATATAACAGCTACACAAGCTACTGGAGCCGTTCTACAGTCGCCATTTTGAGTCTTATAACTGCCATTCTATATATAACCATTCTACAGTCGCCATTTTGTGTTTTATGGCCGCCATCTTTTGTAAAAGAGCTATACAGGCTGCTGGAACCATTCTGCAGCCGCCGTTTTGAGTCTTATAGCCGCTATCTTTTATATAACAGCTACACAAGGTACTGGAACCATGCTACAGTCGCCATTTTGTATTTTATGGCCGCCATCTTTTGTAAAAGAGCTATACAGGCTGCTGGAACCATTCTACAGCCGCCATTTTGTGTCCTATGGCCGCTATTCTTTATATAACAGCTATACAAGCTGCTGAAGCCAGTCTTCAGCCGCCATTTTGACTCTTATAGCCGCAATCCTTTATATAACAGCTACACAAGCTACTGTAGCCATTCTACAGTCGCCATTTTGTGTCTTTTGCCCGCCATCTTTTTTATAACAGATTCACAAGCTACTGGAACCATTCTACAGCCGCCATTTTGTGTCCTATGGCCGCTATTCTTTATATAACGGCTATACAGGCTGCTAGAACCTTCTACTGCCGCCATTTTAAGTCCTATAGCAGTCATTTTTTATATAACAGCTATACAGGCTGCTGGAACCATTCTACAGCCGCCATTTTGTGTCTTATGGCCGCTTTTCTTTATATAACAGCTACACAAGCTACTGGAACCATTCAAAAGTCGCCATTTTGACTCTTATAGCCGCAATCCTTTATATAACAGCTACACAAGCTACTGGAGCCGTTCTACAGTCGCCATTTTGAGTCTTATAACTGCCATTCTATATATAACCATTCTACAGTCGCCATTTTGTGTTTTATGGCCGCCATCTTTTGTAAAAGAGCTATACAGGCTGCTGGAACCATTCTACAGCCGCCATTTTGTGTCTTTTGCCTGCCATCTTTTTTAAAACAGCTTCACAAGCTACTGGAACCATGCTACAGTCGCCATTTTGTGTTTTATGGCCGCCATCTTTTGTAAAAGAGCTATACAGGCTGCTGGAACCATTCTGCAGCCGCCATTTTGAGTCTTATAACCGCCATTCTTTATATAACAGCTACACAAGCTACTGGAGCCATTCTACAGTCGCCATTTTGTGTCTTTTGCCCGCCATCTTTTTTATAACAGCTTCACAAGCTACTGGAACCATTCTACAGCCGCCATTTTGTGTCCTATGGCCGCTATTCTTTATATAACGGCTATACAGGCTGCTAGAACCTTCTACTGCCGCCATTTTAAGTCCTATAGCAGTCATTTTTTATATAACAGCTATACAAGCTGCTGAAGCCAGTCTTCAGCCGCCATTTTGACTCTTATAGCCGCCATCCTTTATATAATAGCGACACAAGCTACTGGAACCATTGTGCAGCCGCCATTTTGTGTCTTATAACCGCCATTCTTTATATAACAGCTACACAAGGTACTGGAACCATGCTACAGTCGCCATTTTGTGTTTTATGGCCGCCATCTTTTGTAAAAGAGCTATACAGGCTGCTGGAACCATTCTACAGCCGCCATTTTGTGTCCTATGGCCGCTATTCTTTATATAACAGCTATACAAGCTGCTGAAGCCAGTCTTCAGCCGCCATTTTGACTCTTATAGCCGCAATCCTTTATATAACAGCTACACAAGCTACTGGAGCCGTCCTACAGTCGCCATTTTGAGTCTTATAACTGCCATTCTATATATAACCATTCTACAGTCGCCATTTTGTGTTTTATGGCCGCCATCTTTTGTAAAAGAGCTACACAGGCTGCTGGAACTATTCTACAGCCGCCATTTTGTGTCTTTTGCCTGCCATCTTTTTTAAAACAGCTTCACAAGCTACTGGAACCATGCTACAGTCGCCATTTTGTGTTTTATGGCCGCCATCTTTTGTAAAAGAGCTATACAGGCTGCTGGAACCATTCTACAGCCGCCATTTTGTGTTCTATGGCCGCAATTCTTTATATAACAGCTATTACAGGCTGCTGGAACCATTCCACAGCCGCCATTTTAAGTCCTATAGCAGCCATCTTTTATATAACAGCTATACAAGCTGTTGAAGCCAGTCTACAGCCGCCATTTTGACTCTTATAGCCGCCATCCTTTATATAACGGCTATTCAAGCTATTCGCACCATTCTGCAGCCGCCATTTTGAGTCTTATAACCGCCATTCTTTATATAACAGCTATACAGGCTGCTCGAACCAATCTACAGTCGTCATTTTGTATTTTATGGCTGCCATCTTTTGTAAAACAGCTATACAGGCTGCTGGAACCATTCTACAGCCGCCATTTTGTGTCCTATGGCCGCTATTCTTTATATAACGGCAATACAGGCTGCTGGAACCATTCTACAGCCGCCATTTTAAGTCCTATAGCAGCCATTTTTTATATAACAGCTATACAAGCTGCTGAAGCCAGTCTTCAGCCGCCATCCTTTATATAACAGCGACACAAGCTACTGGAACCATTCTGCAGCCGCCATTTTGTGTCTTATAACCGCCATTTTTTATATAACAGCTACACAAGGTACTGGAGCCATTCTACAGTCGCCATTTTGTGTCTTTTGCCCGCCATCTTTTTTATAACAGCTTCACAAGCTACTGGAACCAATCTATAGTCGCCATTTTGTATTTTATGGCTGCCATCTTTTGTAAAACAGCTATACAGGCTGCTGGAACCATTCTACAGCCACCATTTTGTGTCCTATGGCCGCTATTCTTTATATAACGGCTATACAGGCTGCTGGAACCTTCTACTGCCGCCATTTTAAGTCCTATAGCAGCCATTTTTTATATAACAGCTATACAAGCTGCTGAAGCCAGTCTTCAGCCGCCATCCTTTATATAACAGCGACACAAGCTACTGGAACCATTCTGCAGCCGCCATTTTGTGTCTTATAACCGCCATTCTTTATATAACAGCTACACAAGGTACTGGAACCATGCTACAGTCGCCATTTTGTGTTTTAGGGCCGCCATCTTTTGTAAAAGAGCTATACAGGCTGCTGGAACCATTCTACAGCCGCCATTTTGTGTCCTATAGCCGCTATTCTTTATATAACAGCTATACAAGCTGCTAAAGCCAGTCTTCAGCCGCCATTTTGACTCTCATAGCCGCAATCCTTTATATAACAGCTACACAAGCTACTGGAGCCGTTCTACAGTCGCCATCTTGAGTCTTATAACTGCCATTCTTTATATAACAGCTACACAAGCTACTGGAACCATTCTACAGTCGCCATTTTGTGTTTTATGGCCGCCGTCTTCTGTAAAAGAGCTATACAGGCTCCTGGAACCATTCTGCAGCCGCCATTTTGAGTCTTATAACCGCCATTCTTTATATGACAGCTACACAAGCTACTGGAGCCATTCTACAGTCGCCATTTTGTGTCTTTTGCCCGCCATCTTTTTTATAACAGCTTCACAAGCTACTGGAACCATTCTATAGTCGCCATTTTGTATTTTATGGCCGCCATCTTTTGTAAAACAGCTATACAGGCTGCTGGAACCATTCTACAGCCGCCATTTTGTGTCCTATGGCCGCTATTCTTTATATAATGGCTATACAGGCTGCTGGAACCTTCAACAGCCGCCATTTTAAGTCCTATAGCAGCCATTTTTTATATAACAGCTATACAAGCTGTTGAAGCCAGTCTTCAGCCGCCATTTTGACTCTTATAGCCGCAATCCTTTATATAACAGCTACACAAGCTACTGGAGCCGCTCTACAGTCGCCATTTTGAGTCTTATAACTGCCATTCTATATATAACCATTCTACAGTCGCCATTTTGTGTTCTATGGCCGCTATTCTTTATGTAACAGCTATTACAGGCTGCTGGAATTATTCCACAGCCGCCATTTTAAGTCCTATAGCAGCCATCTTTTTTATAACAGCTATACAAGCTGTTGAAGCCAGTCTACAGCCGCCATTTTGACTCTTATAGCCGCCATCCTTTATATAACGGCTATACAAGCTACTCGCACCATTCTGCAGCCGCCATTTTGAGTCTTATAACCGCCATTCTTTATATAACAGCTATATAGGCTGCTCGAACCAATCTACAGTCGTCATTTTGTATTTTATGGCTGCCATCTTTTGTAAAACAGCTATACAGGCTGCTGGAACCATTCTACAGCCGCCATTTTGTATCCTATGGCCGCTATTCTGTATATAACGGCAATACAGGCTGCTGGAACCATTCTACAGCCGCCATTTTAAGTCCTATAGCAGCCATTTTTTATATAACAGCTATACAAGCTGCTGAAGCCAGTCTTCAGCCGCCATCCTTTATATAACAGCGACACAAGCTACTGGAACCATTCTGCAGCCGCCATTTTGTGTCTTATAACCGCCATTTTTTATATAACAGCTACACAAGGTACTGGAGCCATTCTACAGTCGCCATTTTGTGTCTTTTGCCCGCCATCTTTTTTATAACAGCTTCGCAAGCTACTGGAACCAATCTATAGTCGCCATTTTGTATTTTATGGCTGCCATCTTTTGTAAAACAGCTATACAGGCTGCTGGAACCATTCTACAGCCGCCATTTTGTGTCCTATGGCCGCTATTCTTTATATAACGGCTATACAGGCTGCTGGAACCTTCTACTGCCGCCATTTTAAGTCCTATAGCAGCCATTTTTTATATAACAGCTATACAAGCTGCTGAAGCCAGTCTTCAGCCGCCATCCTTTATATAACAGCGACACAAGCTACTGGAACCATTCTGCAGCCGCCATTTTGTGTCTTATAACCGCCATTCTTTATATAACAGCTACACAAGGTACTGGAACCATGCTACAGTCGCCATTTTGTGTTTTAGGGCCGCCATCTTTTGTAAAAGAGCTATACAGGCTGCTGGAACCATTCTACAGCCGCCATTTTGTGTCCTATAGCCGCTATTCTTTATATAACAGCTATACAAGCTGCTGAAGCCAGTCTTCAGCCGCCATTTTGACTCTCATAGCCGCAATCCTTTATATAACAGCTACATAAGCTACTGGAGCCGTTCTACAGTCGCCATCTTGAGTCTTATAACTGCCATTCTTTATATAACAGCTACACAAGCTACTGGAACCATTCTACAGTCGTCATTTTGTGTTTTATGGCCGCCGTCTTCTGTAAAAGAGCTATACAGGCTCCTGGAACCATTCTGCAGCCGCCATTTTGAGTCTTATAGCCGCAATCCTTTATATAACAGCTACACAAGCTACTGGAGCCGTTCTACAGTCGCCATTTTGAGTCTTATAACTGCCATTCTATATATAACCATTCTACAGTCGCCATTTTGTGTCCTATGGCCGCTATTCTTTATATAACGGCTATACAGGCTGCTGGAACCTTCTACTGCCGCCATTTTAAGTCCTATAGCAGCCATTTTTTATATAACAGCTATACAAGCTGCTGAAGCCAGTCTTCAGCCGCCATCCTTTATATAACAGCGACACAAGCTACTGGAACCATTCTGCAGCCGCCATTTTGTGTCTTATAACCGCCATTCTTTATATAACAGCTACACAAGGTACTGGAACCATGCTACAGTCGCCATTTTGTGTTTTAGGGCCGCCATCTTTTGTAAAAGAGCTATACAGGCTGCTGGAACCATTCTACAGCCGCCATTTTGTGTCCTATGGCCGCTATTCTTTATATAACAGCTATACAAGCTGCTGAAGCCAGTCTTCAGCCGCCATTTTTACTCTCATAGCCGCAATCCTTTATATTACAGCTACACAAGCTACTGGAGCCGTTCTACAGTCGCCATTTTGAGTCTTATAACTGCCATTCTATATATAACCATTCTACAGTCGCCATTTTGTGTTTTATGGCCGCCGTCTTTTGTAAAAGAGCTATACAGGCTGCTGGAACCATTCTACAGCCGCCATTTTGTGTCCTATGGCCGCTTTTCTTTATATAACAGCTACACAAGCTACTGGAACCATTCAATAGTCGCCATTTTGACTCTTGTAGCCGCTATCTTTTATATAACAGCTACACAAGGTACTGGAACCATGCTACAGTCGCCATTTTGTATTTTATGGCCGCCATCTTTTGTAAAAGAGCTATACAGGCTGCTGGAACCATTCTACAGCCGCCATTTTGTGTCCTGTGGCCGCTATTCTTTATATAAGAGCTATACAAGCTGCTGAAGCCAGTCTTCAGCCGCCATTTTGACTCTTATAGCCGCAATCCTTTATATAACAGCTACACAAGCTACTGTAGGCAGTCTACAGTCGCCATTTTGAGTCTTATAACAGCCATTCTATATATAACCATTCTACAGTCGCCATTTTGTGTTTTATGGCCGCCATCTTTTGTAAAAGAGCTATACAGGCTGCTGGAACCATTCTACAGCCGCCATTTTGTGTCTTTTGCCTGCCATCTTTTTTAAAACAGCTTCACAAGCTACTGAAACCATGCTACAGTCGCCATTTTGTGTTTTGTGGCCGCCATCTTTTGTAAAAGAGCTATACAGGCTGCTGGAACTATTCTGCAGCCGCCATTTTGAGTCTTATAAACGCCATTCTTTATATAACAGCTACACAAGCTACTGGAGCCATTCTACAGTCGCCATTTTGTGTCTTTTGCCCGCCATCTTTTTTATAACAGCTTCACAAGCTACTGGAACCATTCTATAGTCGCCATTTTGTATTTTATGGCTGCCATCTTTTGTAAAACAGCTATACAGGCTGCTGGAACCATTCGACAGCCGCCATTTTGTGTCCTATGGCCGCTATTCTTTATATAACGGCTATACAGGCTGCTGGAACCTTCTACTGCCGCCATTTTAAGTCCTATAGCAGCCATTTTTTATATAACAGCTATACAAGCTGCTGAAGCCAGTCTTCAGCCGCCATTTTGACTCTTATAGCCGCCATCCTTTATATAACAGCGACACAAGCTACTGGAACCATTCTGCAGCCGCCATTTTGTGTCTTATAACCGCCATTCTTTATATAACAGCTACACAAGGTACTGGAACCATGCTACAGTCGCCATTTTGTGTTTTATGGCCGCCATCTTTTGTAAAAGAGCTATACAGGCTGCTGGAACCATTTTACAGCCGCCATTTTGTGTCCTATGGCCGCTATTCTTTATTTAACAGCTATACAAGCTGCTGAAGCCAGTCTTCAGCCGCCATTTTGACTCTCATAGCCGCAATCCTTTATATAACAGCTACACAAGCTACTGGAGCCGTTCTACAGTCGCCATTTTGAGTCTTATAACTGCCATTCTATATATAACCATTCTACAGTCGCCATTTTGTGTTTTATGGGCGCCATCTTTTGTAAAAGAGCTACACAGGCTGCTGGAACTATTCTACAGCCGCCATTTTGTGTCTTTTGCCTGCCATCTTTTTTAAAAAAGCTTCACAAGCTACTGGAACCATGCTACAGTCGCCATTTTGTGTTTTATGGCCGCCATCTTTTGTAAAAGAGCTATACAGGCTGCTGGAACCATTCTACAGCCGCCATTTTGTGTTCTATGGCCGCTATTCTTTATGTAACAGCTATTACAGGCTGATGGAACCATTCCACAGCCGCCATTTTAAGTCCTATAGCAGCCATCTTTTATATAACAGCTAACCAAGCTGCTGAAGCCAGTCTACAGCCGCCATTTTGACTCTTATAGCCGCCATCCTTTATATAACGGCTATACAAGCTACTCGCACCATTCTGCAGCATCCATTTTGGGTCTTATAACCGCCATTCTTTATATAACAGCTATACAGGCTGCTCGAACCAATCTACAGTCGTCATTTTGTATTTTATGGCTGCCATCTTTTGTAAAACAGCTATACAGGCTGCTGGAACCATTCTACAGCCGCCATTTTGTGTCCTATGGCCGCTATTCTTTATATAATGGCAATACAGGCTGCTGGAACCATTCTACAGCCGCCATTTTAAGTCCTATAGCAGCCATTTTTTATATAACAGCTATACAAGCAGCTGAAGCCAGTCTTCAGCCGCCATCCTTTATATAACAGCGACACAAGCTACTGGAACCATTCTGCTGCCGCCATTTTGTGTCTTATAACCGCCATTCTTTATATAACAGCTACACAAGGTACTGGAACCATGCTACAGTCGCCATTTTATGTTTTAGGGCCGCCATCTTTTGTAAAAGGGCTATACAGGCTGCTGGAACCATTCTACAGCCGCCATTTTGTGTCCTATGGCCGCTATTCTTTATATAACAGCTATACAAGCTGCTGAAGCCAGTCTTCAGCCGCCATTTTGACTCTCATAGCCGCAATCCTTTATATAACAGCTACACAAGCTACTGGAGCCGTTCTACAGTCGCCATTTTGAGTCTTATAACCGCCATTCTTTATATAACAGCTACACAAGGTACTGGAACCATGCTACAGTCGCCACTTTGTATTTTATGGCCGCCATCTTTTGTAAAAGAGCTATACAGGCTGCTGGAACCATTCTACAGCCGCCATTTTGTGTCCTATGGCCGCTATTCTTTATATAACAGCTATACAAGCTGCTGAAGCCAGTCTTCAGCCGCCATTTTGACTCTCATAGCCGCAATCCTTTATATAACAGCTACACAAGGTACTGGAACCATTCTACAGTCGCCATTTTGTGTTTTATGGCCGCCGTCTTTTGTAAAAGAGCTAAACAGGCTGCTGGAACCATTCTGCAGCCGCCATTTTGAGTCTTATAACCGCCATTCTTTATATAACAGCTACACAAGCTACTGGAGCCATTCTACAGTAGCCATTTTGTGTCTTTTGCCCGCCATCTTTTTTATAACAGCTTCACAAGCTACTGGAACCATTCTATAGTCGCCATTTCGTATTTTATGGCTGCCATCTTTTGTAAAACAGCTATACAGGCTGCTGGAACCATTCTACAGCCGCCATTTTGTGTCCTATGGCCGCTATTCTTTATATAATGGCTATACAGGCTGCTGGACCCTTCAACAGCCGCCATTTTAAGTCCTATAGCAGCCATTTTTTATATAACAGCTATACAAGCTGCTGAAGCTAGTCTTCAGCAGCCATTTTGACTCTTATAGCTGCAATCCTTTATATAACAGCTACACAAGCTACTGGAGCCGTTCTACAGTCGCCATTTTGAGTCTTATAACTGCCATTCTATATATAACCATTCTACAGTCGCCATTTTGTGTTTTATGGCCGCCATCTTCTGTAAAAGAGCTATACAGGCTGCTGGAACCATTCTGCAGCCGCCATTTTGAGTCTTATAGCCGCTATCTTTTATATAACAGCTACACAAGGTACTGGAACCATGCTACAGTCGCCACTTTGTATTTTATGGCCGCCATCTTTTGTAAAAGAGCTATACAGGCTGCTGGAACCATTCTACAGCCGCCATTTTGTGTCCTATGGCCGCTATTCTTTATATAACAGCTCTACAAGCTGCTGAAGCCAGTCTTCAGCCGCCATTTTGACTCTTATAGCCGCAATCCTTTATATAACAGCTACACAAGCTACTGTAGCCGTTCTACAGTCGCCAATTTGAGTCTTATAACTGCCATTCTATATATAACCATTCTACAGTCGCCATTTTGTGTTTTATGGCCGCCGTCTTTTGTAAAAGAGCTATACAAGCTACTGGAACCATTCTGCTGCCGCCATTTTGTGTCTTATAACCGCCATTCTTTATATAACAGCTACACAAGGTACTGGAACCATGCTACAGTCGCCATTTTGTGTTTTACGGCCGCCATCTTTTGTAAAAGGGCTATACAGGCTGCTGGAACCATTCTACAGCCGCCATTTTGTGTCCTATGGCCGCTATTCTTTATATAACAGCTATACAAGCTGCTGAAGCCAGTCTTCAGCCGCCATTTTGACTCTCATAGCCTCAATCCTTTATATAACAGCTACACAAGCTACTGGAGCCGTTCTACAGTCGCCATTTTGAGTCTTATAACTGCCATTCTTTATATAACAGCTACACAAGCTACTGGAACCATTCTACAGTCGCCATTTTGTGTTTTATGGCCGCCGTCTTTTGTAAAAGAGCTATACAGGCTGCTGGAACCATTCTGCAGCCGCCATTTTGAGTCTTATAACCGCCATTCTTTATATAACAGCTACACAAGCTACTGGAGCCATTCTACAGTCGCCATTTTGTGTCTTTTGCCCGCCATCTTTTTTATAACAGCTTCACAAGCTACTGGAGCCATTCTATAGTCGCCATTTTGTATTTTATGGCTGCCATCTTTTGTAAAACAGCTATACAGGCTGCTGGAACCATTCTACAGCCGCCATTTTGTGTCCTATGGCCGCTATTCTTTATATAATGGCTATACAGGCTGCTGGACCCTTCAACAGCCGCCATTTTAAGTCCTATAGCAGCCATTTTTTATATATCAGCTATACAAGCTGCTGACGCCAGTCTTCAGCCGCCATTTTGACTCTTATAGCCGCAATCCTTTATATAACAGCTACACAAGCTACTGGAGCCGTTCTACAGTCGCCATTTTGAGTCTTATAACTGCCATTCTATATATAACCATTCTACAGTCGCCATTTTGTGTTTTATGGCCGCCATCTTTTGTAAAAGAGCTATACAGGCTGCTGGAACCATTCTACAGCCGCCATTTTGTGTCCTATGGCCGCTTTTCTTTATATAACAGCTACACAAGCTACTGGAACCATTCAATAGTCGCCATTTTGACTCTTATAGCCGCAATCCTTTATATAACAGCTACACAAGCTACTGTAGCGGTTCTACAGTCGCCATTTTGAGTCTTATAACTGCCATTCTATATATAACCATTCTACAGTCGCCATTTTGTGTTTTATGGCCGCCATCTTTTGTAAAAGAGCTATACAGGCTGCTGGAACCATTCTACAGCCGCCATTTTGTGTCTTTTGCCTGCCATCTTTTTTAAAACAGCTTCACAAGCTACTGGAACCATGCTACAGTCGCCATTTTGTGTTTTATGGCCGCCATCTTTTGTAAAAGGCTTCTGGAACCATTCTGCAGCCGCCATTTTGAGTCTTATAACCGCCATTCTTTATATAACAGCTACACAAGCTACTGGAGCCGTTCTACAGTCGCCATTTTGAGTCTTATAACTGCCATTCTATATATAACCATTCTACAGTCGCCATTTTGTGTTTTATGGCCGCCATCTTTTGTAAAAGAGCTATACAGGCTGCTGGAACCATTCTACAGCCGCCATTTTGTGTCCTATGGCCGCTTTTCTTTATATAACAGCTATACAAGCTACTGGAACCATTCAATAGTCGCCATTTTGACTCTTATAGCCGCAATCCTTTATATAACAGCTACACAAGCTACTGTAGCGGTTCTACAGTCGCCATTTTGAGTCTTATAACTGCCATTCTATATATACCCATTCTACAGTCGCCATTTTGTGTTTTATGGCCGCCATCTTTTGTAAAAGAGCTATACAGGCTGCTGGAACCATTCTACAGTCGCCATTTTGTGTCTTTTGCCCGCCATCTTTTTTATAACAGCTTCACAAGCTACTGGAACCATTCTATAGTCGCCATTTTGTATTTTATGGCTGCCATCTTTTGTAAAACAGCTATACAGGCTGCTGGAACCATTCTACAGCCGCCATTTTGTGTCCTATGGCCGCTATTCTTTATATAACGGCTATACAGGCTGCTGGAACCTTCTACAGTCGCCATTTTGTGTCTTTTGCCCGCCATCTTTTTTATAACAGCTTCACAAGCTACTGGAACCATTCTATAGTCGCCATTTTGTATTTTATGGCTGCCATCTTTTGTAAAACAGCTATACAGGCTGCTGGAACCATTCTACAGCCGCCATTTTGTGTCCTATGGCCGCTATTCTTTATATATTGGCTATACAGGCTGCTGGAACCTTCTACTGCCGCCATTTTAAGTCCTATAGCAGCCATTTTTTATATAACAGCTATACAAGCTGCTGAAGCCAGTCTTCAGCCGCCATTTTGACTCTTATAGCCGCCATCCTTTATATAACAGCGACACAAGCTACTGGAACCATTCTGCAGCCGCCATTTTGTGTCTTATAACCGCCATTCTTTATATAACAGCTACACAAGGTACTGGAACCATGCTACAGTCGCCATTTTGTGTTTTATGGCCGCCATCTTTTGTAAAAGAGCTATACAGGCTGCTGGAACCATTCTGCAGGTGCCATTTTGAGTCTTATAACCGCCATTTTTTTTATAACAGCTTCACAAGCTACTGGAACCATTCAATAGTTGCCATTTTGTGTCTTATAGCCGCTACTCTTTATATAACAGCTATACAGGCTGCTGGAACCAATCTACAGTCGCCATTTTGTGTTTTATGGCCGCCATCTTTTGTAAAACAGCTATACAGGCTGCTGGAACCATTCTGCAGCCGCCATTTTCAGTTTTATAACAGCCATTCTTTATATAACAGCTTCACAAGCTACTGGAACCATTCTACAGTCGCCATTTTGTGTCTTAGAGCCTCTACTCTTTATATAACAGCTATACAGGCTGCTCGAACCAATCTACAGTCGTCATTTTGTATTTTATGGCTGCCATCTTTTGTAAAACAGCTATACAGGCTGCTGGAACCATTCTACAGCCGCCATTTTGTGTCCTATGCCCGCTATTCTTTATATAACGGCAATACAGGCTGCTGGAACCATTCTACAGCCGCCATTTCAAGTCTTATAGCAGCCATTTTTTATATAACAGCTATACAAGCTGCTGAAGCCAGTCTTCAGCCGCCATTTTGACTCTTATAGCCGCCATCCTTTATATAACAGCGACACAAGCTACTGGAACCATTCTGCAGCCGCCATTTTGTGTCCTATAACTGCCATCCTTTATATAACAGCTACACAAGGTACTGAAACCATGCTACAGTCGCCATTTTGTGTTTTATGGCCGCCAACTTTTGTAAAAGAGCTATACAGGCTGCTGGAACTATTCTACAGCCGCCATTTTGTGTCCTATGGCCGCTATTCTTTATATAACAGCTATACAAGCTGCTGAAGCCAGTCTTCAGCCGCCATTTTGACTCTTATAGCCGCAATCCTTTATATAACAGCTACACAAGCTACTGGAGCCGTTCTACAGTCGCCATCTTGTGTCCTATGGCCGCTATTCTTTATATAAAGGCAATACAGGCTGCTGGAACTATTCTACAGCCGCCATTTTAAGTCCTATAGCAGCCATTTTTTATATAACAGCTATACAAGCTGCTGAAGCCAGTCTTCAGCCGCCATTTTGACTCTTATAGCCGCCATCCTTTATATAACAGCGACACAAGCTACTGGAACCATTCTGCAGCCGCCATTTTGTGTCTTATAACCGCCATTCTTTATATAACAGCTACACAAGGTACTGGAACCATGCTACAGTCGCCATTTTGTGTTTTATGGCCGCCATCTTTTGTAAAAGAGCTATACAGGCTGCTGGAACCATTCTACAGCCGCCATTTTGTGTCCTATGGCCGCTATTCTTTATATAACAGCTATACAAGCTGCTGAAGCCAGTCTTCAGCCGCCATTTTGACTCTTATAGCCGCAATCCTTTATATAACAGCTACACAAGCTACTGGAGCCGTTCTACAGTCGCCATTCTGTGTCCTATGGCCGCTATTCTTTATATAACGGCAATACAGGCTGCTGGAACCATTATACAGCCGTCATTTTAAGTCCTATAGCAGCCATTTTTTATATAACAGCTATAGAAGCTGCTGAACCCAGTCTTTAGATGCCATTTTGACTCTTATAGCCGCCATCCTTTATATATCACAGTGCATATTGTCACTCATCGAAGTCGGTCGTGTTTTTTTTTGCGCTCTCGCTTAATTACTGTCTTTCGTTCTTTTGTGAAGTTAATCTATAATATTCAATTTAAATTCATTGTTTTATAAATTTTTAATAATACGCTATACTCATCGCGAAGTTTTGTGTTAAATTTATTAACATTTATATTTATTAATATCAAAACTTTAACAAACGCAAATACAATTTTGTTGTTGCGCTGCTTACTTTTTGATTTCGTTCTATTTTTTGCTCCCACCCGCGCTCTCAATTTACAGTTCATAGTTTGTTTTTGTTTGTGTGGTGTTGGTGCTCTCTATTCTTCTGCTTTTTCTTTTGATCGCGCTCGCGTCCGTTAACTTCGCGCTTGTGACAAGTTTTTGTTGTTGTGTGTTGTAATTCAAAAATAATAAATATTCTCTTTTTCTTCTCTTTCTAATTTGCATATTGCAGTTAGCTTTTGCTTTGGTCTGTATACGCCTCTCTTAATTTAACATTTTTCCCTTTTATTTACATATTGATTTATAATTTGATTGTGATAAATCAATTATTTAATAATGTCTGTCTGTTGCAAATATAATTGCAATAGTCCCAGCAAGACCAGTGAAGACTTTCTTTACTGTTGGCTGTGTGACAATGTAATGCACTTTAAATGTGCTGGTTACACAGTCAAGGTGCGGGATAGTATTGCACAGGGTGGCGGCCTTAAATGGGGCTGTGATTCGTGTCGTGGCTTGGAGCTCGAGATGCGAAGTTTTATGAAACGGACTGGGGATGCGTTTAAAACTTTTTCAGCTGGCGTTCATAAGCTCCAAGAAGAGCTTTTGGCGATGGAGGTTCAATTCAGAAGTTCTAAACTTTTGATTGAATCTCCGACCCGAAAGAGGGCCAGGTTTCAGGGCGCGTCCCTCAGTCCGTCGGCACATCGTTGTCTACCAGTTCCGGCTCCCGACAATGACCCTATGTCACCAAATGCACAGCAGCTGATATCGTTTAGGAGTCCGGCTTTGGAAGGTGTGGAGTCTCTTCCCATATTCCCTGGAGACAGTATCCCACCTACTAACACGATATCGGTTGTAGTTTCCGAACCGTCCGGGCAAACATCCGTTTCCAGGAGTATTGCCAATAAAGTAGTTACAAGAGGAGCTAGTAAAGTGTTGGCTGCTTCAGCTGCTGCTGCATCCGCTGTTGCTGCTACTGCTGTGCCTGGCACTTCTAGTTCCCTTGTTGTAGTTCCACCCAAAAAGCAAATTTTTATTTCGCGGCTTGATCCCAATACTACTTCTGAAGAAGTCATAGCCTACATCCAGGGCAAAGTTCAAGCACCAAACATTGCTGTGGAAAAGTTCCGTTTTTCATATACTCGGGACATATCGTCCTTTAAAATAAGTGTTTCCCCAGATCTTTTTGGGCAAATATGTCATAAAGACTTTTGGCCGGAACACCTCATTGTAAAAGAGTATACAATAAAAAAGAAGAATCGGCCTCCGATTAGCCTGCTACCTGCCTCTGTAAATAACGTTCCTTCCGGCTCATCTGCACCTGTTGGCGAGTCAAAAAACTAATTTCGTCCCTAACTCTGGCCTATCAGAACGTACGGGGACTAAAGTCTAAACTCTCTAGACTCTATGTAGATAGTTTAGCTTTTGACTTTCAAATTCTTGCCTTTACTGAGACTTGGCTGAAGCCTGATATTGCCGATGCTTCAATTCTCTCCTCAAAATATTTAATATATAGACATGATCGGACTATCCGTAACGGTGGTGGCGTTTTGATCGCTGTTGATTCGGCGTTCTCGTCTGAAATTGTACAGTCTTCCAATCAGGAGATTGAATTTGTTTGTGTTAAAATATCTCTTAATTCTTTTTCTGCCTATATTACTTGTTCGTTTATTCCACCACAGTCCGACTTGGCAGTATACATTCACCATTTGGAAGCTATTCAAATTGTCTCCTCATATATCTCTGACAAAGACTTGTTCGTAGTTCTGGGAGATTTTAATTTACCTGAGATTGCCTGGACCCTCTCATATGATTCCTTATTACTGTTGCCCTCCTCGTCACACTGTTTCATAGATGGTCTGTTTGAGTTGTCCCTAACTCAAATAAATCCTGTCCGGAATAGTCGGAACAGATCACTATATCTGGTATTTGTGTTGGATTCTTCCAACTGTGATATTTCCAGGACTGATCCCTTAGTTATCCCTGAAGACAACTTTCATCCAACTCTGGATGTAACCATTGACCTTCCTTTTGGGTTTATGCCTCGATATAATAATTCGATGCCTCCAACCCGATGTTTTCGCAAGACAAACATTACTAAACTTAAAAACCTCTTATTAACTAATGATTGGACATATCTGTATACTTGCACGGATATGGACTCTGCCATTTCTGTCTTCTATAAAACTCTTGAGTCGTTCTTTGATGTTTGTGTCCCGCGTGTGACTCAAGGATGGTCTGATAAACCTCCTTGGTTCACACGTGAGTTATGTAACTTGAAGAACGTAAAATCGAGATGCTATAAAAGATTTAAAAAATCCGGTAAAGCATCGGATTTTTCCCTATACGTAGTTGCTCGATCAAATTTTATGGTGCTGAATTCACAATGCTATAAGGATTATCTTCAGAGATGTAAACTTAGGTTTTCTCGCGATCCTAAGCAATTTTATAAATTCGTCAATGGAAAACGTAAGACATCAGTGCCCCCGTCTTACTTGTCTTTCGAAAACAATAAAGCTGACAATGATCAGGCAATTGCTGATATGTTTGCTGATTTTTTCAAAACAACTTATTCCTCTTCGATTTATCAAGCAAATCCTCCCTATCCTTATCACTTGCAATCGTCTAATTGCATTTTAGACCCTGTGTTTGAAGAAAGTTCGATTTTTAGCGTTCTTAGTTCCGTCAAACCAATATATGCACCTGGCCCTGATGGAATACCAGGCTGCGTATTAAGGTTTTGCGCAGAGGCCCTATGTAAGCCAATACTTAAGTTGTTTACACTGTCCGTTACATATTCCGCCTTCCCGTCCATCTGGAAGGAATCATATATTATTCCTCTTCATAAAAAGGGGAAAAAGTCCGAAGCCTCCAATTATAGGGGTATTTCTAAATTGTCTGCCATACCCAAAGCATTTGAGAAAATAATAACGTCTCAATTGCAGCATTTTTGTAGCTCAATCATTTCGTCATCCCAACATGGGTTTAAAAAACGTAGATCGACAACTACTAACCTATTAGAATTTACATCCCACTCAATGAAAGGGTTTAAGACTGCCGTGCAAACTGATGTCATTTATACTGACTTCAGCAAGGCCTTTGACTCTGTTAATCACACTCTACTTTTATATAAGTTAAATGCACTTGGCATCCCCAGCCTTTTACTAGATTGGATTCTTCAATATCTTTCTAAGCGTACACAAAAGGTCCTCTTTAAGTCTTCATTTTCTAAGACCATCCAAGTGACTTCTGGAGTACCTCAGGGTAGTCATTTGGGTCCATTGCTATTCACTCTTTTTATAAATGATCTTCCATTGGTAGTGTCACATTCTCGGGTGCTTATGTACGCGGACGATGTTAAGCTTTACCTCAGTTTTAAAGACATATCGTCTTCTTGCCTACTTCAATCGGATCTTAATGATCTTCAGAGTTGGTGTGAAACCAACCTATTAAATCTTAACGGCTCTAAATGTAAAGCTATGTCCTTTTATAGATGCACTCCACACTTAGCAACTTATTATCTTAACGACACTGCCTTAGAGCGGTTAGATATTGTCAATGACTTAGGTGTTCTTATGGACCATAAATTAACCTTTAATCCTCATATTTCTGCTACAGTTAGTAAAGCTATGAATGTTCTTGGGTTTGTGAAACGATGGTCAAAAGAGTTTGACGATCCGTACACAACCAAACTTCTGTATACTTCATTAATCCGTCCTATCTTAGAGTACGGATCTTGCATATGGTCACCTCAATATGAGACGCACCAAAGTAAAATTGAATCTGTTCAAAAGCAATTTCTGCTATTTGCTCTTCGTGGTTTAAATTGGGATCGCAATGTCAATTTGCCATCATACTCCAGTAGGCTTCTTTTAATCAATCTTCCTTCATTAATTAATAGTAGAGTAATGCTTGGTGCTATCTTTATTCATAAACTTTTAATAGGTGAAATAGACTCTCCTGAGCTATTGAACCAGTTAAACCTATCTGTACCCCGTAGACCTAATAAAAAATTTTATTCCTCTATCTTTAAAACATTGTAGTTCTAACTATTCTTTGCATGAACCTTTTCGAGTCCTATGTTCTGATTACAATCTTCTGTATCCCGTAATCAGTTCAGAAGCCTCTCTTTCTCTTGTGAAAACCTCTATTTTAGCACATTTAGCTCGTAATTAGCTGTAGTTAATCTAATTTTTAATTGTTTGTCCGTTATACTTGTATTTGTCCACGCGATCGTGCCGTCCGATATACGGCTGCGCCCCACGGTCGGTCGGGCGGGAGGTGGATAGCGTTCTGCTTGGGCTCGCGCGAAACAGGCTATGTCCTGGTGTCGTAAAGGCCACTTGAACTTACTTCGCATTGTACGCGTCAACGTCCAGACAATATAACAGCGACACAAGCTACTGGAACCATTCTGCAGCCGCCATTTTGTGTCTTATAACCGCCATTCTTTATATAACAGCTACACAAGGTACTGGAACCATGCTACAGTCGCCATTTTGTGTTTTATGGCCGCCAACTTTTGTAAAAGAGCTATACAGGCTGCTGGAACCATTCTACAGCCGCCATTTTGTGTCCTATGGCCGCTATTCTGTATATAACAGCTATACAAGCTGCTGAAGCCAGTCTTCAGCCGCCATTTTGACTCTTATAGCCGCAATCCTTTATATAACAGCTACACAAGCTACTGGAGCCGTTCTACAGTCGCCATTTTGTGTCCTATGGCCGCTATTCTTTATATAAAGGCAATACAGGCTGCTGGAACTATTCTACAGCCGCCATTTTAAGTCCTATAGCAGCCATTTTTTATATAACAGCTATACAAGCTGCTGAACCCAGTCTTCAGATGCCATTTTGACTCTTATAGCCGCCATCCTTTATATAACAGCGACACAAGCTACTGGAACCATTCTGCAGCCGCCATTTTGTGTCTTATAACCGCCATTCTTTATATAACAGCTACACAGGCTGCTGGAACCAATCTACAGTCGCCATTTTGTGTTTTATGGCCGCCATCTTTTGTAAAACAGCTATACAGGCTGCTGGAACCATTCTGCAGCCGCCATTTTGAGTCTTATAACCGCCATTTTTTTTATAACAGCTTCACAAGCTACTGGAACCATTCAATAGTTGCCATTTTGTGTCTTATAGCCGCTACTCTTTATATAACAGCTATACAGGCTGCTGGAACCAATCTACAGTCGCCATTTTGTGTTTTATGGCCGCCATCTTTTGTAAAACAGCTATACAGGCTGCTGGAACCATTCTGCAGCCGCCATTTTGAGTTTTATAACCGCCATTCTTTATATAACAGCTTCACAAGCTACTGGAACCATTCTATAGTCGCCATTTTGTGTCTTAGAGCCACTACTCTTTATATAACAGCTATACAGGCTGCTCGAACCAATCTACAGTCGTCATTTTGTATTTTATGGCTGCCATCTTTTGTAAAACAGCTATACAGGCTGCTGGAACCATTCTACAGCCGCCATTTTGTGTCCTATGCCCGCTATTCTTTATATAACGGCAATACAGGCTGCTGGAACCATTCTACAGCCGCAATTTCAAGTCTTATAGCAGCCATTTTTTATATAACAGCTATACAAGCTGCTGAAGCCAGTCTTCAGCCGCCAGTTTGACTCTTATAGCCGCCATCCTTTATATAACAGCGACACAAGCTACTGGAACCATTCTGCAGCCGCCATTTTGTGTCTTATAACCGCCATTCTTTATATAACAGCTACACAAGGTACTGGAACCATGATACAGTCGCCATTTTGTGTTTAATGGCCGCCATCTTTTGTAAAAGAGCTATACAGGCTGCTGGAACCATTCTACAGCCGCCATTTTGTGTCCTATGGCCGCTATTCTTTATATAACAGCTATACAAGCTGCTGAAGCCAGTCTTCAGCCGCCATTCTGTGTCCTATGGCCGCTATTCTTTATATAACGGCAATACAGGCTGCTGGAACCATTATACAGCCGTCATTTTAAGTCCTATAGCAGCCATTTTTTATATAACAGCTATAGAAGCTGCTGAACCCAGTCTTCAGATGCCATTTTGACTCTTATAGCCGCCATCCTTTATATAACAGCGACACAAGCTACTGGAACCATTCTGCAGCCGCCATTTTGTGTCTTATAACCGCCATTCTTTATATAACAGCTACACAAGGTACTGGAACCATGCTACAGTCGCCATTTTGTGTTTTATGGCCGCCATCTTTTGTAAAAGAGCTTCCGGAACCATTCTGCAGCCGCCATTTTGAGTCTTATAGCCGCCATTCTTTATATAACAGCTACACAAGGTACTGGAACCATGCTACAGTCGCCATTTTGTGTTTTATGGCCGCCATCTTTTGTAAAAGAGCTTCCGGAACCATTCTGCAGCCGCCATTTTGAGTCTTATAGCCGCCATTCTTTATATAACAGCTACACAAGCTACTAGAGCCATTCTACAGTCGCCATTTTGTGTCTTTTGCCCGCCATCTTTTTTATAACAGCTTCACAAGCTACTGGAACCATTCTGCAGCCGCCATTTTGTGTCTTATAACCGCCATTCTTTATATAACAGCTACACAAGGTACTGGAACCATGCTACAGTCGCCATTTTGTGTTTTATGGCCGCCATCTTTTGTAAAAGAGCTTCCGGAACCATTCTGCAGCCGCCATTTTGAGTCTTATAGCCGCCATTCTTTATATAACAGCTACACAAGCTACTAGAGCCATTCTACAGTCGCCATTTTGTGTCTTTTGCCCGCCATCTTTTTTATAACAGCTTCACAAGCTACTGGAACCATTCTATAGTCGCCATTTTGTGTCTTATAGCCGCTACTCTTTATATAACAGCTATACAGGCTGTTGGAACCAATCTACAGTCGTCATTTTGTATTTTATGGCTGCCATCTTTTATAAAACAGCTATACAGGCTGCTGGAACCATTCTACAGCCGCCATTTTGTGTCCTATGGCCGCTATTCTTTATATAACGGCTATACAGGCTGCTGGAACCTTCTACAGCCGCCCTTTTAAGTCCTATAGCAGCCATTTTTTATATAACAGCTATACAAGCTGCTGAAGCCAGTCTTCAGCCGCCATTTTTACTCTTATAGCCGCCATCCTTTATATAACAGCGACACAAGCTACTGGAACCATTCTGCAGCCGCCATTTTGTGTCTTATAACCGTCATTCTTTATATAACAGCTACACAAGGTACTGGAACCATGCTACAGTCGCCATTTTGTGTTTTATGGCCGCCATCTTTTGTAAAAGAGCTTCCGGAACCATTCTGCAGCCGCCATTTTGAGTCTTATAGCCGCCATTCTTTATATAACAGCTACACAAGCTACTAGAGCCATTCTACAGTCGCCATTTTGTGTCTTTTGCCCGCCATCTTTTTTATAACAGCTTCACAAGCTACTGGAACCATTCTATAGTCGCCATTTTGTGTCTTATAGCCGCTACTCTTTATATAACAGCTATACAGGCTGTTGGAACCAATCTACAGTCGTCATTTTGTATTTTATGGCTGCCATCTTTTATAAAACAGCTATACAGGCTGCTGGAACCATTCTACAGCCGCCATTTTGTGTCCTATGGCCGCTATTCTTTATATAACGGCTATACAGGCTGCTGGAACCTTCTACAGCCGCCCTTTTAAGTCCTATAGCAGCCATTTTTTATATAACAGCTATACAAGCTGCTGAAGCCAGTCTTCAGCCGCCATTTTTACTCTTATAGCCGCCATCCTTTATATAACAGCGACACAAGCTACTGGAACCATTCTGCAGCCGCCATTTTGTGTCCTATAACCGCCATCCTTTATATAACAGCTACACAAGGTACTGAAACCACAAGCTGCTGAACCCAGTCTTCAGATGCCATTTTGACTCTTATAGCCGCCATCCTTTATATAACAGCGACACAAGCTACTGGAACCATTCTGCAGCCGCCATTTTGTGTCTTATAACCGCCATTCTTTATATAACAGCTACACAGGCTGCTGGAACCAATCTACAGTCGCCATTTTGTGTTTTATGGCCGCTCCTTTTGTAAAACAGCTATACAGGCTGCTGGAACCATTCTGCAGCCGCCATTTTGAGTCTTATAACCGCCATTTTTTTTATAACAGCTTCACAAGCTACTAGAACCATTCAATAGTTGCCATTTTGTGTCTTATAGCCGCTACTCTTTATATAACAGCTATACAGGCTGCTGGAACCAATTTACAGTCGCCATTTTGTGTTTTATGGCCGCCATCTTTTGTAAAACAGCTATACAGGCTGCTGGAACCATTCTGCAGCCGCCATTTTGAGTTTTATAACCACCATTCTTTATATAACAGCTTCACAAGCTACTGGAACCATTCTATAGTCGCCATTTTGTGTCTTAGAGCCACTACTCTTTATATAACAGCTATACAGGCTTCTCGAACCAATCTACAGTCGTCATTTTGTATTTTATGGCCGCCATCTTTTGTAAAAGAGCTATACAGGCTGCTGGAACCATTCTACAGCCGCCATTTTGTGTCCTATGGCCGCTATTCTTTATATAACAGCTATACAAGCTGCTGAAGCCAGTCTTCAGCCGCCATTTTGACTCTTATAGCCGCAATCCTTTATATAACAGCTACACAAGCTACTGGAGCCGTTCTACAGTCGCCATTTTGAGTCTTATAGCTGCCATTTTTTATATAACCATTCTACAGTCGCCATTTTGAGTCTTATAACCGCCATTCTTTATATAACAGCTACACAAGCTACTAGAGCCATTCTACAGTCGCCATTTTGTGTTTTAGGGCCGCCATCTTTTGTAAAAGAGCTATACAGGCTGCTGGAACCATTTTACAGCCGCCATTTTGTGTTCTATGGCCGCTATTCTTTATATAACGGCAATACAGGCTGCTGGAACCATTATACAGCCGTCATTTTAAGTCCTATAGCAGCCATTTTTTATATAACAGCTATAGAAGCTGCTGAACCCAGTCTTCAGATGCCATTTTGACTCTTATAGCCGCCATCCTTTATATAACAGCGACACAAGCTACTGGAACCATTCTGCAGTCGCCATTTTGTGTCTTATAACCGCCATTCTTTATATAACAGCTACACAAGGTACTGGAACCATGCTACAGTCGCCATTTTGTGTTTTATGGCCGCCATCTTTTGTAAAAGAGCTGCTGGAACCATTCTGCAGCCGCCATTTTGAGTCTTATAACCGCCATTCTTTATATAACAGCTACACAAGCTACTAGAGCCATTCTACAGTCGCCATTTTGTGTCTTTTGCCCGCCATCTTTTTTATAACAGCATCACAAGCTACTGGAACCATTCTATAGTCGCCATTTTGTGTCTTATAGCCGCTACTCTTTATATAACAGCTATACAGGCTGTTGGAACCAATCTACAGTCGTCATTTTGTATTTTATGGCTGCCATCTTTTATAAAACAGCTATACAGGCTGCTGGAACCATTCTACAGCCGCCATTTTGTGTCCTATGGCCGCTATTCTTTATATAACGGCAATACAGGCTGCTGGAACCATTATACAGCCGTCATTTTAAGTCCTATAGCAGCCATTTTTTATATAACAGCTATAGAAGCTGCTGAACCCAGTCTTCAGATGCCATTTTGACTCTTATAGCCGCCATCCTTTATATAACAGCGACACAAGCTACTGGAACCATTCTGCAGTCGCCATTTTGTGTCTTATAACCGCCATTCTTTATATAACAGCTACACAAGGTACTGGAACCATGCTACAGTCGCCATTTTGTGTTTTATGGCCGCCATCTTTTGTAAAAGAGCTGCTGGAACCATTCTGCAGCCGCCATTTTGAGTCTTATAACCGCCATTCTTTATATAACAGCTACACAAGCTACTAGAGCCATTCTACAGTCGCCATTTTGTGTCTTTTGCCCGCCATCTTTTTTATAACAGCATCACAAGCTACTGGAACCATTCTATAGTCGCCATTTTGTGTCTTATAGCCGCTACTCTTTATATAACAGCTATACAGGCTGTTGGAACCAATCTACAGTCGTCATTTTGTATTTTATGGCTGCCATCTTTTATAAAACAGCTATACAGGCTGCTGGAACCATTCTACAGCCGCCATTTTGTGTCCTATGGCCGCTATTCTTTATATAACGGCTATACAGGCTGCTGGAACCTTCTACAGCCGCCCTTTTAAGTCCTATAGCAGCCATTTTTTATATAACAGCTATACAAGCTGCTGAAGCCAGTCTTCAGCCGCCATTTTTACTCTTATAGCCGCCATCCTTTATATAACAGCGACACAAGCTACTGGAACCATTCTGCAGCCGCCATTTTGTGTCTTATAACCGCCATTCTTTATATGACAGCTACACAAGGTACTGGAACCATGCTACAGTCGCCATTTTATGTTTTATGGCCGCCATCTTTTGTAAAAGAGCTATACAGGCTGCTGGAACCATTCTACAGCCGCCATTTTGAGTCTTATAGCCGCAATCCTTTATATAACAGCTACACAAGCTACTGGAGCCGTTCTACAGTCGCCATTTTGAGTCTTTTAGCTGCCATTTTTATATAACCATTCTACAGTCGCCATTTTGTGTTTTATGGCCGCTATCTTTTGTAAAAGAGCTATACAGGCTGCTGGAACCATTCTACAGCCGCCATTTTGTGTCTTTTGCCCGCCATCTTTTTTTATAACAGTTTCACAAGCTACTGGAACCATTCTATAGTCGCCATTTTGTGTCTTATAGCCGCTACTCTTTATATAACAGCTATACAGTCTGCTGGAACCAATCTACAGTCGCCATTTTGTGTTTTATGGCCGCCATCTTTTGTAAAACAGCTATACAGGCTGCTGGAAACATTCTGCAGCCGCCATTTTGAGTCTTATAGCCGCTATCTTTTACATAACAGCTACACAATGTACTGAAACTATGCTACAGTCGCCATTTTGTGTTTTATGGCCGCCATTTATTGTAAAAGAGCTATACAGGCTGCTGGAACCATTCTACAGCCGCCATTTTGTGTTCTAAGGCCGCTTTTCTTTATATAACAGCTATACAGGCTGCTGGAACCATTCCACAGCCGCCATTTTAAGTCCTATAGCAGCCATTTTTTATATAACAGCTTTACAAGCTGCTGAAGCCAGTCTTCAGCCGCCATTTTGACTCTTATAGCCGCCATCCTTTATATAACAACGACACAAGCAACTGGAACCATTCTGCAGCCGCCATTTTGTGTCTTATAACCGCCATTCTTTATATAACAGATACACAAGGTACTGGAACCATGCTACAGTCGCCATTTTGTGTTTTATGGCCGCCATCTTTTGTAAAAGAGCTATACAGGCTGCTGGAACCATTCTACAGCCGCCATTTTGTGTCCTATGGCCGCTGTTCTTTATATAACAGCTATACAAGCTGCTGAAGCCAGTCTTCAGCCGCCATTTTGACTCTTATAGCCGCATTCCTTCATATAACAGCTACACAAGGTACTCGCACCATTCTGCAGTCGCCATTTTGAGTCTTATAACCGCCATTCTTTATATAACAGCTTCACAAGCTACTGGAACCATTCTATAGTCGCCATTTTGTGTCTTATAGCCGCTACTCTTTATATAACAGCGACACAAGGTACTGGAACCATGCTACAGTCGCCATTTTGTGTCCTTTGGCCGCTATTCTTTATATAACAGCTATACAAGCTGCTGAAGCCAGTCTTCAGCCGCCATTTTGACTCTTATAGCCGCAATCCTTCATATAACAGCTACTCAAGGTACTCGCACCATTCTGCAGTCGCCATTTTGAGTCTTATAACCGCCATTCTTTATATAACAGCGACACAAGCTACTGGAACCATTCTGCAGCCGCCATTTTGTATCTTATAACCGCCATTCTTTATATAACAGCTACACAAGGTACTGGAACCATGCTACAGTCGCCATTTTGTGTCCTATGGCCGCTATTCTTTATATAACAGCTATACAAGCTGCTGAAGCCAGTCTTCAGCCGCCATTTTGTCTCTTATAGCCGCCATCCTTTATATAACGGCTATACAAGCTACTCGCACCATTCTGCAGCCGCCATTTTGAGTCTTATAACCGCCATTCTTTATATAACAGCGACACAAGCTACTGGAACCATTCTGCAGCCGCCATTTTGTATCCTTTAACCGCCATTCTTTATATAACAGCGACACAAGCTACTGGAACCATTCAATAGTCGCCATTTTGTGTCTTATAGCCGCTACTCTTTATATAACAGCTATACAGGCTGCTGGAACTAATCTACAGTCGCCATTTTGTATTTTATGGCTGCTATCTTTTGTAAAAAAGCTATACAGGTTGCTGGAACCATTCTGCAGCCGCCATTTCAAGTCTTATAGCCGCTATCTTTTACATAACAGCTACACAAGGTACTGAAACTATGCTACAGTCGCCATTTTGTGTTTTATGGCCGCCATTTTTTGTAAAAGAGCTATACAGGCTGCTGGAACCATGCTACAGCCGCCATTTTGTGTTCTATGGCCGCTATTCTTTATATAACAGCTATACAGGCTGCTGGAACCATTCCACAGCCGCCATTTTAAGTCCTATAGCAGCCATTTTTTATATAACAGCTTTACAAGCTGCTGAAGCCAGTCTTCAGCCGCCATTTTGACTCTTATAGCCGCCATTCTTTATATAACAGCGACACAAGCAACTGGAACCATTCTGCAGCCGCCATTTTGTGTCTTATAACCGCCATTCTTTATATATCAGATACACAAGGTACTGGAACCATGCTACAGTCGCCATTTTGTGTTTTATGGCCGCCATCTTTTGTAAAATAGCTATACAGGCTGCTGGAACCATTCTACAGCCGCCATTTTGTGTCCTATGGCCGCTATTCTTTATATAACAGCTATACAAGCTGCTGAAGCCAGTCTTCAGCCGCCATTTTGACTCTTATAGCCGCATTCCTTCATATAACAGCTACACAAGGTACTCGCACCATTCTGCCGTCGCCATTTTGAGTCTTATAACCGCCATTCTTTATATAACAGCTTCACAAGCTACTGGAACCATTCTATAGTCGCCATTTTGTGTCTTATAGCCGCTACTCTTTATATAACAGCGACACAAGGTACTGGAACCATGCTACAGTCGCCATTTTGTGTCCTTTTGGCCGCTATTCTTTATATAACAGCTATACAAGCTGCTGAAGCCAGTCTTCAGCCGCCATTTTGACTCTTATAGCCGCAATCCTTCATATAACAGCTACACAAGGTACTCGCACCATTCTGCAGTCGCCATTTTGAGTCTTATAACCGCCATTCTTTATATAACAGCGACACAAGCTACTGGAACCATTCTGCAGCCGCCATTTTGTGTCTTATAACCGCCATTCTTTATATAACAGATACACAAGGTACTGGAACCATGCTACAGTCGCCATTTTGTGTTTTATGGCCGCCATCTTTTGTAAAATAGCTATACAGGCTGCTGGAACCATTCTACAGCCGCCATTTTGTGTCCTATGGCCGCTATTCTTTATATAACAGCTATACAAGCTGCTGAAGCCAGTCTTCAGCCGCCATTTTGTCTCTTATAGCCGCCATCCTTTATATAACGGCTATACAAGCTACTCGCACCATTCTGCAGCCGCCATTTTGAGTCTTTTAACCGCCATTCTTTATATAACAGCGACGCAAGCTACTGGAACCATTCTGCTGCCGCCATTTTGTATCCTTTAACCGCCATTCTTTATATAACAGCGACACAAGCTACTGGAACTATTCAATAGTCGCCATTTTGTGTCTTATAGCCGCTACTCTTTATATAACAGCTATACAGGCTGCTGGAACCAATCTACAGTCGCCATTTTGTATTTTATGGCTGCTATCTTTTGTAAAAAAGCTATACAGGTTGCTGGAACCATTCTGCAGCCGCCATTTCAAGTCTTATAACCGCCATTCTTTATATAACAGCTTCACAAGCTACTGGAACCATTCTATAGTCGCCATTTTGTGTCTTAGAGCCACTACTCTTTATATAACAGCTATACAGGCTGCTGGAACCAATCTACAGTCGCCATTTTGTATTTTATGGCTGCTATCTTTTGTAAAAAAGCTATACAGGTTGCTGGAACCATTCTGCAGCCGCCATTTCAAGTCTTATAACCGCCATTCTTTATATAACAGCTACACAAGGTACTGGAACCATGCTACAGTCGCCATTTTGTGTCCTATGGCCGCTATTCTTTATATAACAGCTATACAAGCTGCTGAAGCCAGTCTTCAGCCGCAATTTTGACTCTTATAGCCGCCATCCTTTATATAACAGCGACACAAGCTACTGGAACCATTCTGCAGCCGCCATTTTGAGTCTTATAACCGCCATTCTTTATATAACAGCGACACAAGCTACTGGAACCATTCTGCAGCCGCCATTTTGTATCCTTTAACCGCCATTCTTTATATAACAGCGACACAAGCGACTGGAACCATTCAATAGTCGCCATTTTGTGTCTTATAGCCGCTACTCTTTATATAACAGCTATACAGGCTGCTGGAACCAATCTACAGTCGCCATTTTGTATTTTATGGCTGCTATCTTTTGTAAAAAAGCTATACAGGTTGCTGGAACCATTCTGCAGCCGCCATTTCAAGTCTTATAGCCGCTATCTTTTACATAACAGCTACACAAGGTACTGAAACTATGCTACAGTCGCCATTTTGTGTTTTATGGCCGCCATTTTTTGTAAAAGAGCTATACAGGCTGCTGGAACCATGCTACAGCCGCCATTTTGTGTTCTATGGCCGCTATTCTTTATATAACAGCTATACAGGCTGCTGGAACCATTCCACAGCCGCCATTTTAAGTCCTATAGCAGCCATTTTTTATATAACAGCTTTACAAGCTGCTGAAGCCAGTCTTCAGCCGCCATTTTGACTCTTATAGCCGCCATCCTTTATATAACAGCGACACAAGCAACTGGAACCATTCTGCAGCCGCCATTTTGTGTCTTATAACCGCCATTCTTTATATATCAGATACACAAGGTACTGGAACCATGCTACAGTCGCCATTTTGTGTTTTATGGCCGCCATCTTTTGTAAAATAGCTATACAGGCTGCTGGAACCATTCTACAGCCGCCATTTTGTGTCCTATGGCCGCTATTCTTTATATAACAGCTATACAAGCTGCTGAAGCCAGTCTTCAGCCGCCATTTTGACTCTTATAGCCGCATTCCTTCATATAACAGCTACACAAGGTACTCGCACCATTCTGCAGTCGCCATTTTGAGTCTTATAACCGCCATTCTTTATATAACAGCTTCACAAGCTACTGGAACCATTCTATAGTCGCCATTTTGTGTCTTATAGCCGCTACTCTTTATATAACAGCGACACAAGGTACTGGAACCATGCTACAGTCGCCATTTTGTGTCCTTTGGCCGCTATTCTTTATATAACAGCTATACAAGCTGCTGAAGCCAGTCTTCAGCCGCCATTTTGACTCTTATAGCCGCAATCCTTCATATAACAGCTACACAAGGTACTCGCACCATTCTGCAGTCGCCATTTTGAGTCTTATAACCGCCATTCTTTATATAACAGCGACACAAGCTACTGGAACCATTCTGCAGCTGCCATTTTGTGTCTTATAACCGCCATTCTTTATATAACAGATACACAAGGTACTGGAACCATGCTACAGTCGCCATTTTGTGTTTTATGGCCGCCATCTTTTGTAAAATAGCTATACAGGCTGCTGGAACCATTCTACAGCCGCCATTTTGTGTCCTATGGCCGCTATTCTTTATATAACAGCTATACAAGCTGGTGAAGCCAGTCTTCAGCCGCCATTTTGTCTCTTATAGCCGCCATCCTTTATATAACGGCTATACAAGCTACTCGCACCATTCTGCAGCCGCCATTCTTTATCTAACAGCGACACAAGCTACTGGAACCATTCTGCAGCCGCCATTTTGTATCCTTTAACCGCCATTCTTTATATAACAGCGACACAAGCTACTGGAACTATTCAATAGTCGCCATTTTGTGTCTTATAGCCGCTACTCTTTATATAACAGCTATACAGGCTGCTGGAACCAATCTACAGTCGCCATTTTGTATTTTATGGCTGCTATCTTTTGTAAAAAAGCTATACAGGTTGCTGGAACCATTCTGCAGCCGCCATTTCAAGTCTTATAACCGCCATTCTTTATATAACAGCTTCACAAGCTACTGGAACCATTCTATAGTCGCCATTTTGTGTCTTAGAGCCACTACTCTTTATATAACAGCTATACAGGCTGCTGGAACCAATCTACAGTCGCCATTTTGTATTTTATGGCTGCTATCTTTTGTAAAAAAGCTATACAGGTTGCTGGAACCATTCCTGCAGCCGCCATTTCAAGTCTTATAACCGCCATTCTTTATATAACAGCTACACAAGGTACTGGAACCATGCTACAGTCGCCATTTTGTGTCCTATGGCCGCTATTCTTTATATAACAGCTATACAAGCTGCTGAAGCCAGTCTTCAGCCGCAATTTTGACTCTTATAGCCGCCATCCTTTATATAACAGCGACACAAGCTACTGGAACCATTCTGCAGCCGCCATTTTGAGTCTTATAACCGCCATTCTTTATATAACAGCTACACAAGCTACTGGAGCCGTTCTACAGTCGCCATTTTGAGTCTTATAGCTGCCATTTTTATATAACCATTCTACAGTCGCCATTTTGTGTCAAAAAAGCTTCTGCTCTCTGACGTGACGGTCGTGTTTTTGCTTAGCTCCTGAGTTTTATTAATATATATTGTTTTTTCCCAATTTTTAATTGTGCCTAGTTTGTTTTCGTTTTCGCTGGTGTCATTTGCTTGAAACCCTTGTGTTTTATTTGCATAATTCGCCAAATTAAACAGTTTTGTTTTTTTCTTTTTTGTGATTAGTGTTTGGTGCATCTAAATTGTTTTTATTTTTTTTCTTATTGTTCTCTCCCGTCATTGCTTCTGCAGTTGCTCCCCCTCATCGCCCCCATCATACCATCAGTGCTAGTGGTTTTGTTGTTCTCTCTGCTTTGTGCTTGTGCTCAGCTTCCCTCCCGCGTAATTACTTTTTCTAAGGCCGCCTCTCAAAGCTCGTCTTATAACTGTTCTTGCACTCTCTCTGTGCTGTGTACTCTAGCTGTCTCTTTGTTTTATTTGTAATTATTGATTTTTTATCGATAATTATCTTTGTGCTGTTTATTTAAATTTTTATATATATTTTTTTTTGTTGTTTTTTTTTTGCCTTGTGTTTATTTTGGCTTTTCAATGGCTTGTTGTCTACCCAATTGCAAGCATTCTGATCGTTTTGACGATCAGTATAGAGCAATATCGTGTTGGCTTTGCGACAATCTTATTCACTTAAATGTGCTGGCCTCAACGGCCGTGATTACGACAAATTTTCTGGTTTGTCTGTGTCTAAGCCTGAGCTTGGCTTAATGCGCTGGACTTGCCCATCTTGTGCCAGCCAGCAGCTTGATTTTAGCCGAATGTACAGGGATCTTCGTTTAAAGTTTCTTTCTCTAAATAAAATGGCCAAACAGCTGTCTAATGAGTGTGACTCTAGCATAAATTTATTGTCGCAATTCAAGTTTGATCCACCTTCTAAGGAATTGCCCAAGAAATGTACCCTTGAGTTGCCTCATAAGCAGTCGCCCGCACTTTCTATTACATCTTCTCCCATTTTACTTTCGCCTACACCATCTTCTTGTCCCTCTTTATGCTCTTCTTTTCAGATTGATGTACCCACTACAAGCCCTGGTGTACCTCAATCTATCCCTCACGGGAACTCTGATCAATTACTGGATCATGCTGGCTTTCAATCACTTGCGGATCCCAATGCTCCTCCGCCTCCACTAACTGTAGTGCCTCATCGTAAACAATTATTTATCTCTAGGCTTGCTCCAGATACTTCTGAATCGTCTGTGGCAGCTTACATTGGTAATATATGCCCTGCTAAGGTTTTAATTCAAAAGTTTAAGTTTTCTAGGCCTCATGAAATCTCCTCTTTAAAATTACTGTACCAAATGAGTATTTCTCAGCTATGGTTGACCCTAACTTTTGGCCAGAGGGCCTAGTTGTACACGAATTTGCGCCCAATAAGCGCTCCCGCCCTTTGCCTGTCCACCTTCCTAATGTATCTTCTGCTTCAAAAAACTAATAACGTCTAGTCTTTGCATTCACTATCAAAATGTAAGAGGACTTCTTACCAAGCTCTCGAAACTATTCTGCGATAGCCAAACCTTTTCGGCTGACATATTAGCTTTCTGAAACTTGGCTTAACTCCTCTGTTCTGGATAATGAAATTCTTTCTAATAACTTTATTTCTTATAGGCTTGATCGTGTTGGTCGTCGTGGCGGCGGAGTACTCATTGCAGTCAACTCGAATCTGTGCTCAAGTGTTGTGCCGATTGATCTCCCCTTAGGTGTTGAGGTTATTTGCGTCGAAGTTACATGTTCTAACTTTAGCTTATATATCTCTTGTTCATACATTCCTCCAGCTTCTGATATGATGATCTACATGCACCATGCTGATGCTTTGCGAACTATTTTTAGTCGTCTTAAAGATCGTGATTTTTTTATAGCTTTAGGTGATTTTAACTTGCCTAATGTTTCTTGGCTTGCTGATGATAATCTATCTTTCTTAATTCCTTCATCTCAACATGTTTTTCTTGATAGCCTACTTGAATGTCCGCTATATCAGTTGAATTCTTTTCTTAACTCTTCTAAAAGAATCCTCGATCTTGTTTTTGTCTCTGATCCCACTGTTAGTGCTGTATCACAAACACAGCCCCTAGTGAAGCCTGAAGATACTTATCACCCTACCATTGAAATTACTATTTCTTACAATTCCGTTAATAATTCATTCAATAACATCTCAAATTCTCGTCGCAGATGTTTTCGTAAAACAAATTTCAATCTTCTTAACAGCCTTATTTTCTCTTTTGATTGGTCATTTCTATTTGAGTGCTGTGATATAGATTGTGCAGTAAATTTTTTCTACTCTGCTCTTAATTCTCTAATTGATAAATGCGTTCCTTATGTGAATGTCTCTACCGTCTCCAGTGCGCCAGTCTGGTTCACACGTAGGCTCTCTAATCTCCGTAACATTAAATCGAGATATTTTAAAAGATTTAAAAAAACTGGTTCGCGACTTGACTATGCAAATTATTGTGTAGCCAAATCTCAATTTTGCCTTTTAAATACTCAATGCTACAATAATTATATCGTTCGCTGTAAGGTTGAATTTTATAATAACCCCAAAAGATTTTATAACTTTGTTAATTCCAAAAGACGCTGTAATTTACTACCTTCCACCTTCAGACTTAATGACCAGACTGCTAATTGTGATTCAGATATTGCAGATCTGTTTGCTAAATTCTTTCAGTCGACTTATTCTTCTACTGCTTCGATCCCACACCTTATCCCTTCACAATTCCACATTTAAATTGTATGTTTTTTCCTAATATTACTGAAGACTGTATTATCTCTAGCTTGTCATCTATGACGTCTTCCTTCGTACCCGGGCCTGATAATATACCTAGTTGCATCCTTAAAATGTGTTCGATTTCCCTATCTAAGCCTTTATCTCGGTTATTCTTTATATCGAGTGAGACTTGTCGCTTCCCTGATATTTGGAAGGAGTCTTTTATTATTCCGCTTTTTAAAAAGGGTAACAAATCGGATATTTCTAACTACCGTGGCATTGCCAAACTTTCGGCAATACCTAAGCTGTTTGAGAAAATTATTACGTCTTCCCTTCAACACCTATCCAGATCCGCTATTTCTGCTTGTCAGCATGGCTTCATGAAAGGTCGTTCGTCGCTTACCAACCTTTTTAGAATTGACTACCCTTGTACACCATGGCTTCCGTAAAAAGTGTCAAACTGATGTTATTTATACTGACTTTAGTAAGGCTTTCGATACGGTTGATCATTCCTTGCTTCTCATGAAACTTAACATCATGGGTTTTTCCCCGAAACTATTGGCTTGATTAAAGTCGTATCTTATTGGCAGAACCCAAAAGGTGTCTTTTCGTTCCTCGATATCTAAAACTGTTCGAGTTACGTCAGGTGTCCCCCAAGGCAGTCATCTGGGCCCACTGTTATTTACCTTGTTTATAAACGATTTGCCTTTGGCCTTGGCTCATTCACGCGTGCTCATGTTTGCGGATGACGTGAAGATTTGCTATTCATATAATGATCCTTCTTTCCAACAGTACTTGCAATCAGATCTCGATGCGTTCTGTGTTTGGTGTCACGTTAATAAATTACACCTTAATGCCTCTAAATGCTCTTTTATGACTTTCAGTCGTTTGTCGCCGTTCCTAGCTCAATACTCTATTAAGTCTGTTCTGTTAGATTGTGTACCATCATTTAAAGACTTAGGCGTTATGTTTGACCCAAAACTTTCTTTTAATATTCATATATCTTCAATTGTTAATAGAGCATGCAGTCTTCTTGGCTTCATTAAACGTTGGGCCAAAGAATTTGATGATCCATATGTGACAAAGGTTTTATACACTTCGTTAGTTCGCCCTACTCTAGAATATTGCTCACCAGTGTGGAACCCTCAATATGATGTTCACCAGCGTAGTATTGAATCGGTACAGAAGCAATTCCTTAAGTTTGCGTTACGCGGTCTTAATTGGGACCCGAATCTTCGCCTACCTTCTTATTCTGACAGACTTCTTCTTATTAATCTTCCTTCACTTTACAACCGTAGGCTCGTATTTGGGATTCTCTTTCTACATAAAGTAGTCAACGGCGAAGTCAGTTCTACCAATTTACTAGATACGCTATATTTTTGTGTTCCCTCACGTCGGACCAGAAACTTTTTTCCTCTTCACCTTAGTAGATGTTTGACTAACTACTCTCTTCACGAACCTCTTCGTGTTCTTTGCCAATCTTTTAACAACCTTTCTCACCTTATTTCTCCTCATCTATCTGTCACTTCTCTTCGCGCTATACTTTTTAATTATCTACAGCGTAACCACTGAAAGTATTCTGGACTGGATATTTGATTGGCTGCAACTCATCCCTGACCACATTGGCTGTGAATCGGGGCATAGCTGGCACCTTGTTGCAAATAAAACACCTCCATCGGGTCGGGGATGTTGTGCATATAGCTAAGCTGCCTTAATGAATTAATTACTATTTGTATTTTAGCTTAAGCTTTTTCGTCGACTGCTGACTTAGTTGACGTAAATAAATAAATAAATAAATAAATAAATAAAAACAGCTATACAGGCTGCTGGAACCATTCTACAGCCGCCATTTTGTGTCCTATGGCCGCTATTCTTTATATAACAGCTATACAAGCTGCTGAAGCCAGTCTTCAGCCGCCATTTTGACTCTTATAGCCGCAATCCTTTATATAACAGCTACACAAGCTACTGGAGCCGTTCTACAGTCGCCATTTTGAGTCTTATAGCTGCCATTTTTTATATAACCATTCTACAGTCGCCATTTTGTGTTTTATGGCCGCTATCTTTTGTAAAAGAGCTATACAGGCTGCTGGAACCATTCTACAGCCGCCATTTTGTGTCCTATGGCCGCTATTCTTTATATAACAGCTATACAAGCTGCTGAAGCCAGTCTTCAGCCGCCATTTTGACTCTTATAGCCGCAATCCTTTATATAACAGCTTCACAAGCTACTGGAACCATTCTATAGTCGCCATTTTGTGTCTTATAGCCGCTACTCTTTATATAACAGCTATACAGTCTGCTGGAACCAATCTACAGTCGCCATTTTGTGTTTTATGGCCGCCATCTTTTGTAAAACAGCTACACAGGCTGCTGGAAACATTCTGCAGCCGCCATTTTGAGTCTTATAGCCGCTATCTTTTACATAACAGCTACACAAGGTACTGAAACTATGCTACAGTCGCCATTTTGTGTTTTATGGCCGCTATCTTTTGTAAAAGAGCTATACAGGCTGCTGGAACCATTCTACAGCCGCCATTTTGTGTCCTATGGCCGCTATTCTCTATATAACAGCTATACAAGCTGCTGAAGCCAGTCTTCAGCCGCCATTTTGACTCTTATAGCCGCAATCCTTTATATAACAGCTTCACAAGCTACTGGAACCATTCTATAGTCGCCATTTTGTGTCTTATAGCCGCTACTCTTTATATAACAGCTATACAGTCTGCTGGAACCAATCTACAGTCGCCATTTTGTATTTTATGGCCGCCATCTTTTGTAAAACAGCTATACAGGCTGCTGGAAACATTCTGCAGCCGCCATTTTGACTCTTATAGCCGCAATCCTTTATATAACAGCTACACAAGCTACTGGAGCCGTTCTACAGTCGCCATTTTGTGTCCTATGGCCGCTATTTTTTATATAACGGCAATACAGACTGCTGGAACCATTCTACAGCCGCCATTTTAAGTCTTATAGCAGCCATTTTTTATATAACAGCTATACAAGCTGCTGAACCCAGTCTTCAGACGCCATTTTGACTCTTATAGCCGCCATCCTTTATATAACAGCGACACAAGCTACTGGAACCATTCTGCAGCCGCCATTTTGTGTCTTATAACCGCCATTCTTTATATAACAGCTACACAAGGTACTGGAACCATGCTACAGTCGCCATTTTGTGTTTTATGGCCGCCATCTTTTGTAAAAGAGCTGCTGGAACCATTCTGCAGCCGCCATTTTGAGTCTTATAACCGCCATTCTTTATATAACAGCTACACAAGCTACTAGAGCCATTCTACAGTCGCCATTTTGTGTCTTTTGCCCGCCATCTTTTTTTATAACAGCTTCACAAGCTACTGGAACCATTCTATAGTCGCCATTTTGTGTCTTATAGCCGCTACTCTTTATATAACAGCTATACAGGCTGTTGGAACCAATCTACAGTCGTCATTTTGTATTTTATGGCTGCCATCTTTTATAAAACAGCTATACAGGCTGCTGGAACCATTCTACGCTATTCTTTATATAACGGCTATACAGGCTGCAGGAACCTTCTACAGCCGCCCTTTTAAGTCCTTTAGCAGCCATTTTTTATATAACAGCTATACAAGCTGCTGAAGCCAGTCTTCAGCCGCCATTTTTACTCTTATAGCCGCCATCCTTTATATAACAGCGACACAAGCTACTGGAACCATTCTGCAGCCGCCATTTTGTGTTTTATAACCGCCATTCTTTATATAACAGCTACACAAGGTACTGGAACCATGCTACAGTCGCCATTTTGTGTTTTATGGCCGCCATCTTTTGTAAAAGAGCTGCTGGAACCATTCTGCAGCCGCCATTTTGAGTCTTATAACCGCCATTCTTTATATAACAGCTACACAAGCTACTAGAGCCATTCTACAGTCGCCATTTTGTGTCTTTTGCCCGCCATCTTTTTTATAACAGCATCACAAGCTACTGGAACCATTCTATAGTCGCCATTTTGTGTCTTATAGCCGCTACTCTTTATATAACAGCTATACAGGCTGCTGGAACCAATCTACAGTCGCCATTTTGTATTTTATGGCTGCTATCTTTTGTAAAAAAGCTATACAGGTTGCTGGAACCATTCTGCAGCCGCCATTTCAAGTCTTATAACCGCCATTCTTTATATAACAGCTTCACAAGCTACTGGAACCATTCTATAGGTGCCATTTTGTGTCTTAGAGCCACTACTCTTTATATAACAGCTATACAGGCTGCTGGAACCAATCTACAGTCGCCATTTTGTATTTAATGGCTGCTATCTTTTGTAAAAAAGCTATACAGGTTGCTGGAACCATTCTGCAGCCGCCATTTCAAGTCTTATAACCGCCATTCTTTATATAACAGCTACACAAGGTACTGGAACCATGCTTCAGTCGCCATTTTGTGTCCTATGGCCGCTATTCTTTATATAACAGCTATACAAGCTG
Organism: Drosophila paulistorum; assembly: GCA_018152135.1. NCBI lineage: Eukaryota > Metazoa > Arthropoda > Insecta > Diptera > Drosophilidae > Drosophila > Drosophila paulistorum. Next base: position 37,124 of record JAECXG010000811.1, on the reverse strand, counting down.
CTGAAGCCAGTCTTCAGCCGCAATTTTGACTCTTATAGCCGCCATCCTTTATATAACAGCGACACAAGCTACTGGAACCATTCTGCAGCCGCCATTTTGAGTCTTATAACCGCCATTCTTTATATAACAGCTACACAAGCTACTGGAGCCGTTCTACAGTCGCCATTTTGAGTCTTATAGCTGCCATTTTTATATAACCATTCTACAGTCGCCATTTTGTGTTTTATGGCCGCTATCTTTTGTAAAAGAGCTATACAGGCTGCTGGAACCATTCTACAGCCGCCATTTTGTGTCCTATGGCCGCTATTCTTTATATAACAGCTATACAAGCTGCTGAAGCCAGTCTTCAGCCGCCATTTTGACTCTTATAGCCGCAATCCTTTATATAACAGCTTCACAAGCTACTGGAACCATTCTATAGTCGCCATTTTGTGTCTTATAGCCGCTACTCTTTATATAACAGCCATACAGTCTGCTGGAACCAATCTACAGTCGCCATTTTGTGTTTTATGGCCGCCATCTTTTGTAAAACAGCTATACAGGCTGCTGGAAACATTCTGCAGCCGCCATTTTGAGTCTTATAGCCGCTATCTTTTACATAACAGCTACACAAGGTACTGAAACTATGCTACAGTCGCCATTTTGTGTTTTATGGCCGCCATTTTTTGTAAAAGAGCTATACAGGCTGCTGGAACCATTCTACAGCCGCCATTTTGTGTTCTATGGCCGCTATTCTTTATATAACAGCTATACAGGCTGCTGGAACCATTCCACAGCCGCCATTTTAAGTCCTATAGCAGCCATTTTTTATATAACAGCTTTACAAGCTGCTGAAGCCAGTCTTCAGCCGCCATTTTGACTCTTATAGCCGCCATTCTTTATATAACAGCGACACAAGCTACTGGAACCATTCTGCAGCCGCCATTTTGTGTCTTATAACCGCCTTTCTTTATATAACAGATACACAAGGTACTGGAACCATGCTACAGTCGCCATTTTGTGTTTTATGGCCGCCATCTTTTGTAAAAGAGCTATACAGGCTGCTGGAACCATTCTACAGCCGCCATTTTGTGTCCTATGGCCGCTATTCTTTATATAACAGCTATACAAGCTGCTGAAGCCAGTCTTCAGCCGCCATTTTGACTCTTATAGCCGCATTTCTTCATATAACAGCTACACAAGGTACTCGCACCATTCTGCAGTCGCCATTTTGAGTCTTATAACCGCCATTCTTTATATAACAGATACACAAGGTACTGGAACCATGCTACAGTCGCCATTTTGTGTTTTATGGCCGCCATCTTTTGTAAAAGAGCTATACAGGCTGCTAGAACCATTCTACAGCCGCCATTTTGTGTCCTATGGCCGCTATTCTTTATATAACAGCTATACAAGCTGCTGAAGCCAGTCTTCAGCCGCCATTTTGACTCTTATAGCCGCATTCCTTCATATAACAGCTACACAAGGTACTCGCACCATTCTGCAGTCGCCATTTTGAGTCTTATAACCGCCATTCTTTATATAACAGCTTCACAAGCTACTGGAACCATTCTATAGTCGCCATTTTGTTTCTTATAGCCGCTACTCTTTATATAACAGCGACACAAGGTACTGGAACCATGCTACAGTCGCCATTTTGTGTCCTTTGGCCGCTATTCTTCATATAACAGCTATACAAGCTGCTGAAGCCAGTCTTCAGCCGCCATTTTGACTCTTATAGCCGCAATCCTTCATATAACAGCTACACAAGGTACTCGCACCATTCTGCAGCCGCCATTTTGTGTTTTATAACTGCCATTCTTTATATGACAGCTACACAAGGTACTGGAACCATTCTGCAGCCGCCATTTCAAGTCTTATAACCGCCATTCTTTATATAACAGCTATACAAGCTGCTGAAGCCAGTCTTCAGCCGCAATTTTGACTCTTATAGCCGCCATCCTTTATATAACAGCGACACAAGCTACTGGAACCATTCTGCAGCCGCCATTTTGTGTCTTATAACCGCCATTCTTTATATGACAGCTACACAAGGTACTGGAACCATGCTACAGTCGCCATTTTGTATTTTATGGCTGCTATCTTTTGTAAAAAAGCTATACAGGTTGTTGGAACCATTCTGCAGCCGCCATTTCAAGTCTTATAACCGCCATTCTTTATATAACAGCTTCACAAGCTACTGGAACCATTCTATAGTCGCCATTTTGTATCTTAGAGCCACTACTCTTTATATAACAGCTATACAGGCTGCTCAAACCAATCTACAGTCGTCATTTTGTATTTTATGGCTGCTATCTTTTGTAAAACAGCTATACAGGCTGCTGGAACCATTCTACACTCGCCATTTTGTGTCCTACGGCCGTTTTTTTTTATATAACGGCAATACAGGCTGCTGGAACCATTCTACAGCCGCCATTTTAAGTCCTATAGCAGCCATTTTTTATATAACAGCTATACAAGCTGCTGAAGCCAGTCTTCAGCCGCAATTTTGACTCTTATAGCCGCCATCCTTTATATAACAGCGACACAAGCTACTGGAACCATTCTGCAGCCGCCATTTTGTGTCTTATAACCGACATTCTTTATATGACAGCTACACAAGGTACTGGAACCATGCTACAGTCGCCATTTTGTGTTTTATGGCCGCCAACTTTTGTAAAAGAGCTATACAGGCTGCTGGAACCATTCTACAGCCGCCATTTTCTTTATATAACAGCTATACAAGCTGCTGAAGCCAGTCTTCAGCCGCCATTTTGTCTCTTATAGCCGCCATCCTTTATATAACGGCTATACAAGCTACTCGCACCATTCTGCAGCCGCCATTTTGAGTCTTATAACCGCCATTCTTTATATAACAGCGACACAAGCTACTGGAACCATTCTGCAGCCGCCATTTTGTATCCTTTAACCGCCATTCTTTATATAACAGCGACACAAGCTACTGGAACCATTCAATAGTCGCCATTTTGTGTCTTATAGCCGCTACTCTTTATTTAACAGCTATACAGGATGCTGGAACCATTCTACAGTCGCCATTTTGTGTCCTATGGCCGCTTTTTTTTATATAACTGCAATACAGGCTGCTGGAACCATTCTACAGCCGCCATTTTAAGTCCTATAGCAGCCATTTTTTATATAACAGCTATACAAGCTGCTGAAGCCAGTCTTCAGCCGCAATTTTGACTCTTATAGCCGCCATCCTTTATATAACAGCGACACAAGCTACTGGAACCATTCTGCAGCCGCCATTTTGTGTCTTATAACCGCCATTCTTTATATGACAGCTACACAAGGTACTGGAACCATGCTACAGTCGCCATTTTGTATTTTATGGCTGCTATCTTTTGTAAAAAAGCTATACAGGTTGTTGGAACCATTCTGCAGCCGCCATTTCAAGTCTTATAACCGCCATTCTTTATATAACAGCTTCACAAGCTACTGGAACCATTCTATAGTCGCCATTTTGTGTCTTAGAGCCACTACTCTTTATATAACAGCTATACAGGCTGCTCGAACCAATCTACAGTCGTCATTTTGTATTTTATGGCTGCTATCTTTTGTAAAACAGCTATACAGGCTGCTGGAACCATTCTACAGTCGCCATTTTGTGTCCTATGGCCGCTTTTTTTTATATAACGGCAATACAGGCTGCTGGAACCATTCTACAGCCGCCATTTTAAGTCCTATAGCAGCCATTTTTTATATAACAGCTATACAAGCTGCTGAAGCCAGTCTTCAGCCGCCATTTTAACTCTTATAGCCGCCATCCTTTATATAACAGCGACACAAGCTACTGGAACCATTCTGCAGCCGCCATTTTGTGTCTTATAACCGCCATTCTTTATATGACAGCTACACAAGGTACTGGAACCATGCTACAGTCGCCATTTTGTGTTTTATGGCCGCCATCTTTTGTAAAAGAGCTATACAGGCTGCTGGAACCATTCTACAGCCGCCATTTTGTGTCCTATGGCCGCTTTTTTTTATATAACGGCAATACAGGCTGCTGGAACCATTCTACAGCCGCCATTTTAAGTCCTATAGCAGCCATTCTTTATATAACAGCTATACAAGCTGCTGAAGCCAGTCTTCAGCCGCCATTTTGACTCTTATAGCCGCAATCCTTTATATAACAGCTACACAAGCTACTGGAGCCGTTCTACAGTCGCCATTTTGTGTCTTATAGCCGCTACTCTTTATATAACCATTCTACAGTCGCCATTTTCTGTTTTATGGCCTGCTGGAACCTTCTACAGCCGCCCTTTTAAGTCCTATAGCAGCTATGTTTTATATAACAGCTACACAAGGTACTGAAACTATGCTACAGTCGCCATTTTGTGTTTTATGGCCGCCATTTTTTGTAAAAGAGCTATACAGGCTGCTGGAACCATTCTACAGCCGCCATTTTGTGTTCTATGGCCGCTATTCTTTATATAACGGCAATACAGGCTGCTGGAACCATTATACAGCCGTCATTTTAACCCTCTAGGACGTAAGAGTGCCTCTAGGCACGTATTTTATTTTTAATTTTAAAAAAATAACTAAGAGCTTTTAGTTAATTTAAAAATTGTTGAACTTTTAAAAATTACTGCCAAAGAGCACTGAAAATGTTGTAAAGCGCTCGGAAACTTTTATCGGTGCTTCTGATAAACATATTATCGAATCATGTGTTACTTCGCGTCAAAAATTTCAGCTGCTGCTCATTGTCTTTTGCTGTGTTGATAAAAGTGAATTTATACAACCAATTGAACTCAATATTTTTTTTCGTGAAAGGTAAGTTAATGTACTATTTAAATAAAGTTTAATATGTGCGAATATGTTAAAGTTCTGCTTTGTAGCATCGTAAAAAGTGATACCTGCCTTGGGGTACTCTTGGGGCTCCACGGCAAAATTTGCTGCTAGCTGTATTTCACAACTGCTTGCACTTCTTGTGTGATTTTTATTTATTGTTGAATTTTTTTAATAGAGATTGAATAATGGCTCGCTATAAATGGTCTGATTTGACGGATGAACAGCTGCTGGAGTTGTTCGAATAAGTCCTGTCGGATGTGGACATGTCGAGTATTTCGAGTGACGACGAGGATGAAGACGTGGCAGAGGCACTTAACACTGCATTAGAAGATGTCTCTACTGTATCCTTAATGTGCAGTAATATTGAAAACAATGAAAATACTGTGAAGAGCCATGAGCCTTCCCGAAAAACTCGTAAGAGGCATCGATCACCATTGCCAGTTATTGAAGGAGCAACACCTGTATCTTTACCGTATTCTGGTGGCTTTAATGGGCTTGGTAAGCAAATCATTACTTTGATGTGTAATACAACTCATTAATTTATTTATGAATAGGTATCGAATCAATTATAAAGGAACCTAGTAAAGTTATGTGGCGACAGCAATCTATGCAATTGCACATAAGCAATGTTGCTTTTCAAGGCGACTCTTCGTTGCCATCCAAAATAACTGATCTGAAAACTCCGTTTCAACTATTTTGTTATTTTTTAAACTCGGACATTATAAGTATGATCGTCGAGGAAACAATGCGCGCAGCCTTTAAGGACAATATTGCCAACAAGTTTAAGATAACAACGGAAGATATTCATCACTATATACATATAAATTACATGTCTATATATCGCTACCCTAATTTGAAAAGTTACTGGGGGCAAAACGCATTTGCACCATACAAGCCTGTATGACCCGTAGCAAATTTAAAGTAATTCAGAAATACTTCTCGTTGTGTGACGAGAGTAAGCGCCCTGATATCGGTGCGTCAGCCAACATAGTTGTACGCTTGACGAAAACTGTTTAAAGTTTCAAACATCATATAATATATTTTGAAGATTTTTACACATTGCTTCCTTTGATGGTATACCTTCGGGCAAAAGGGATTTAAAGTTTGGGAACGGTTCGGGTAAATCGGATACCAAACTGCAAGTTTCCAAACGATAGTGCCATCAAGGAAAAGCCAAGAGGTTTTTCAGTTGAGTACGTGGGTTCCTCATATGGAGTGGAGGTTAGTAACGTACTGTGGAAAGACAACAAGGCCGTTCCCTTATTATCGACCTATGTGGGCGTTAAGCCGTTTATAATTTCAAAATAAGTTCAAGGAGGAACACCAAAGGCAGCTCGTTACGACAGAAAGGCGAAGCGCAATGTAGAAATTGACTGCCCACAAGTTATACGAGAATATAACGCTCATATGGGAGGCGTGGATCTAATGGATGGGCATATAAGAAGTAAAACTCAGCATGCTGCAACCTGCTAGTAGATATGGCAACAGGTCGTCCACTCATGAAGAACAATTTACCTTCACCATCTTCATCTTTGTCTGCGCGATCAAGTCGGTCGCCATCACAGACTTTGCTGTCGCCAATTTCTCAGCGACCATTGCAGCCACAACTCAAACAAGGCCAAAAATCAAATGACCCAATAAAGGAGGTTTGACCATTTCAATCATTTTCCAGAGTGGTTGGATGACATTACGGGAAATAGAAGCTGCAAGCACTGCAAAACTTCCCAAACGCAGTGCATTTGCACAAAATGCAAACTGCATTTACGCTGCTCGGCCAACAAAAATTGTTTTGCTGAGTATCATAGCAACAAATAAAATTATTCAATCAAATAATATATAACAAAAATTAAAAAAAAAATTCAATTTATTTGGAAACTACTTTTTTACCCTCAAAGCCCCAAGCGTGCCTTGAGGCACTTATTTACATTTTCTCACCTTCCAGGTAAACGAAAGCTTCTATATTTTTTCTGAGTTCATATTTAAGCTCAGAAGCCCCTACTTACTTAAAAAAAAATTATTCGAATTAACTTCTGCTTTTACTTTAGAAAGTAGTCTTAGAGGGTTAAGTCCTATAGCAGCCATTTTTTATATAACAGCTATAGAAGCTGCTGAACCCAGTCTTCAGATGCCATTTTGACTCTTATAGCCGCCATCCTTTATATAACAGCGACACAAGCTACTGGAACCATTCTGCAGCCGCCATTTTGTGTCTTATAACCGCCATTCTTTATATAACAGCTACACAAGGTACTGGAACCATGCTACAGTCGCCATTTTGTGTTTTATGGCCGCCATCTTTTGTAAAAGAGCTGCTGGAACCATTCTGCAGCCGCCATTTTGAGTCCTATAACCGCCATTCTTTATGTAACAGCTACACAAGCTACTAGAGCCATTCTACAGTCGCCATTTTGTGTCTTTTGCCCGCCATCTTTTTTATAACAGCTTCACAAGCTACTGGAACCATTCTTTAGTCGCCATTTTGTGTCTTATAGCCGCTACTCTTTATATAACAGCTATACAGGCTGTTGGAACCAATCTACAGTCGTCATTTTGTATTTTACGGCTGCCATCTTTTATAAAACAGCTATACAGGCTGCTGGAACCATTCTACAGCCGCCATTTTGTGTCCCATGGCCGCTATTCTTTATATAACGGCTATACAGGCTGCTGGAACCTTCTACAGCCGCCCTTTTAAGTCCTATAGCAGCCATTTTTTATATAACAGCTATACAAGCTGCTGAAGCCAGTCTTCAGCCGCCATTTTTACTCTTATAGCCGCCATCCTTTATATAACAGCGACACAAGCTACTGGAACTATTCTGCAGCCGCCATTTTGTGTCTTATAACCGCCATTCTTTATATGACAGCTACACAAGGTACTGGAACCATGCTACAGTCGCCATTTTGTGTTTTATGGCCGCCATCTTTTGTAAAAGAGCTATACAGGCTGCTGGAACCATTCTACAGCCGCCATTTTGTGTCCTATGGCCGCTATTCTTTATATAACAGCTATACAAGCTGCTGAAGCCAGTCTTCAGCCGCCATTTTGACTCTTATAGCCGCAATCCTTTATATAACAGCTACACAAGCTACTGGAGCCGTTCTACAGTCGCCATTTTGAGTCTTATAGCTGCCATTTTTTATATAACCATTCTACAGTCGCCATTTTGTGTTTTATGGCCGCTATCTTTTGTAAAAGAGCTATACAGGCTGCTGGAACCATTCTACAGCCGCCATTTTGTGTGTTTTGCCCGCCATCTTTTTTTATAACAGCTTCACAAGCTACTGGAACCATTCTATAGTCGCCATTTTGTGTCTTATAGCCGCTACTCTTTATATAACAGCTATACAGTCTGCTGGAACCAATCTACAGTCGCCATTTTGTGTTTTATGGCCGCCATCTTTTGTAAAACAGCTATACAGGCTGCTGGAAACATTCTGCAGCCGCCATTTTGAGTCTTATAGCCGCTATCTTTTACATAACAGCTACACAAGGTACTGAAACTATGCTACAGTCGCCATTTTGTGTTTTATGGCCGCCATTTTTTGTATAAGAGCTATACAGGCTGCTGGAACCATTCTACAGCCGCCATTTTGTGTTCTATGGCCGCTATTCTTTATATAACAGCTATACAGGCTGCTGGAACCATTCCACAGCCGCCATTTTAAGTCCTATAGCAGCCATTTTTTATATAACAGCTTTACAAGCTGCTGAAGCCAGCCTTCAGCCGCCATTTTAACTCTTATAGCCGCCATCCTTTATATAACAGCGACACAAGCTACTGGAACCATTCTGCAGCCGCCATTTTGTGTCTTATAACCGCCATTCTTTATATAACAGATACACAAGGTACTGGAACCATGCTACAGTCGCCATTTTGTGTTTTATGGCCGCCATCTTTTGTATAAGAGCTATACAGGCTGCTGGAACCATTCTACAGCCGCCATTTTGTGTTCTATGGCCGCTATTCTTTATATAACAGCTATACAGGCTGCTGGAACCATTCTACAGCCGCCATTTTGTGTCCTATGGCCGCTATTCTTTATATAACAGCTATACAAGCTGCTGAAGCCAGTCTTCAGCCGCCATTTTGACTCTTATAGCCGCAATCCTTTATATAACAGCTACACAAGCTACTGGAGCCGTTCTACAGTCGCCATTTTGAGTCTTATAGCTGCCATTTTTTATATAACCATTCTACAGTCGCCATTTTGTGTTTTATGGCCGCTATCTTTTGTAAAAGAGCTATACAGGCTGCTGGAACCATTCTACAGCCGCCATTTTGTGTGTTTTGCCCGCCATCTTTTGTAAAACAGCTATACAGGCTGCTGAAACCATTCTACAGCCGCCATTTTGTGTCCTATTGCCGCTATTCTTTATATAACAGCTATACAAGCTGCTGAAGCCAGTCTTCAGCCGCCATTTTGACTCTTATAGCCGCATTCCTTCATATAACAGCTACACAAGGTACTCGCACCATTCTGCAGTCGCCATTTTGAGTCTTATAGCCGCCATTCTTTATATAACAGCTTCACAAGCTACTGGAACCATTCTATAGTCGCCATTTTGTGTCTTATAGCCGCTACTCTTTATATAACAGCGACACAAGGTACTGGAACCATGCTACAGTCGCCATTTTGTGTCCTTTGGCCGCTATTCTTTATATAACAGCTATACAAGCTGCTGAAGCCAGTCTTCAGCCGCCATTTTGACTCTTATAGCCGCAATCCTTCATATAACAGCTACACAAGGTACTCGCACCATTCTGCAGTCGCCATTTTGAGTCTTATAACCGTTATTCTTTATATAACAGCTTCACAAGCTACTGGAACCATTCTATAGTCGCCATTTTGTGTCTTATAGCCGCTACTCTTTATATAACAGCTATACAGTCTGCTGGAACCAATCTACAGTCGCCATTTTGTGTTTTATGGCCGCCATCTTTTGTAAAACAGCTATACAGGCTGCTGAAACCATTCTACAGCCGCCATTTTGTGTCCTATTGCCGCTATTCTTTATATAACAGCTATACAAGCTGCTGAAGCCAGTCTTCAGCCGCCATTTTGACTCTTATAGCCGCATTCCTTCATATAACAGCTACACAAGGTACTCGCACCATTCTGCAGTCGCCATTTTGAGTCTTATAACCGCCATTCTTTATATAACAGCTTCACAAGCTACTGGAACCATTCTATAGTCGCCATTTTGTGTCTTATAGCCGCTACTCTTTATATAACAGCGACACAAGGTACTGGAACCATGCTACAGTCGCCATTTTGTGTCCTTTGGCCGCTATTCTTTATATAACAGCTATACAAGCTGCTGAAGCCAGTCTTCAGCCGCCATTTTGACTCTTATAGCCGCAATCCTTCATATAACAGCTACACAAGGTACTCGCACCATTCTGCAGTCGCCATTTTGAGTCTTATAACCGCCATTCTTTATATAACAGCGACACAAGCTACTGGAACCATTCTGCAGCTGCCATTTTGTATCTTATAACCGGCATTCTTTATATAACAGCTACACAAGGTACTGGAACCATGCTACAGTCGCCATTTTGTGTCCTATGGCCGCTATTCTTTATATAACAGCTATACAAGCTGCTGAAGCCAGTCTTCAGCCGCCATTTTGTCTCTTATAGCCGCCATCCTTTATATAACGGCTATACAAGCTACTCGCACCATTCTGCAGCCGCCATTTTGAGTCTTATAACCGCCATTCTTTATATAACAGCGACACAAGCTACTGGAACCATTCTGCAGCCGCCATTTTGTATCCTTTAACCGCCATTCTTTATATAACAGCGACACAAGCTACTGGAACCATTCAATAGTCGCCATTTTGTGTCTTATAGCCGCTACTCTTTATATAACAGCTATACAGGCTGCTGGAACCAATCTACAGTCGCCATTTTGTATTTTATGGCTGCTATCTCTTGTAAAAAAGCTATACAGGTTGCTGGAACCATTCTGCAGCCGCCATTTCAAGTCTTATAACCGCCATTCTTTATATAACAGCTTCACAAGCTACTGGAACCATTCTATAGTCGCCATTTTGTGTCTTAGAGCCACTACTCTTTATATAACAGATATACAGGCTGCTCGAACCAATCTACAGTCGTCATTTTGTATTTTATGGCTGCTATCTTTTGTAAAACAGCTATACAGGCTGCTGGAACCATTCTACAGTCGCCATTTTGTGTCCTATGGCCGCTTTTTTTTATATAACGGCAATACAGGCTGCTGGAACCATTCTACAGCCGCCATTTTAAGTCCTATAGCAGCCATTTTTTATATAACAGCTATACAAGCTGCTGAAGCCAGTCTTCAGCCGCAATTTTGACTCTTATAGCCGCCATCCTTTATATAACAGCGACACAAGCTACTGGAATCATTCTGCAGCCGCCATTTTGTGTCTTATAACCGCCATTCTTTATATGACAGCTACACAAGGTACTGGAACCATGCTACAGTCGCCATTTTGTGTTTTATGGCCGCCATCTTTTGTAAAAGAGCTATACAGGCTGCTGGAACCATTCTACAGCCGCCATTTTGTGTCCTATGGCCGCTATTCTTTATATAACAGCTATACAAGCTGCTGAAGCCAGTCTTCAGCCGCCATTTTGACTCTTATAGCCGCAATCCTTTATATAACAGCTACACAAGCTACTGGAGCCGTTCTACAGTCGCCATTTTGTGTCCTATGGCCGCTATTTTTTATATAACGGCAATACAGACTGCTGGAACCATTCTACAGCCGCCATTTTAAGTCTTATAGCAGCCATTTTTTATATAACAGCTATACAAGCTGCTGAACCCAGTCTTCAGACGCCATTTTGACTTTTATAGCCGCCATCCTTTATATAACAGCGACACAAGCTACTGGAACCATTCTGCAGCCGCCATTTTGTGTCTTATAACCGCCATTCTTTATATAACAGCTACACAAGGTACTGGAACCATGCTACAGTCGCCATTTTGTGTTTTATGGCCGCCATCTTTTGTAAAAGAGCTGCTGGAACCATTCTGCAGCCGCCATTTTGAGTCTTATAACCGCCATTCTTTATATAACAGCTACACAAGCTACTAGAGCCATTCTACAGTCGCCATTTTGTGTCTTTTGCCCGTCATCTTTTTTATAACAGCTTCACAAGCTACTGTAACCATTCTATAGTCGCCATTTTGTGTCTTATAGCCGCTACTCTTTATATAACAGCTATACAGGCTGTTGGAACCAATCTACAGTCGTCATTTTGTATTTTATGGCTGCCATCTGTTGTAAAAGAGCTACACAGGCTGCTGGAACCATTCTACAGCCGCCATTTTGTGTCTTTTGCCCGCCATCTTTTTTATAATAGCTTCACAAGCTACTGGAACCATTCTATAGTCGCCATTTTGAGTCTTATAACCGCCATTCTTTATATAACAGCTACACAAGCTACTGGAGCCGTTCTACAGTCGCCATTTTGTGTCCTATGGCCGCTATTTTTTATATAACGGCAATACAGGCTGCTGGAACCATTCTACAGCCGCCATTTTAAGTCCTATAGCAGCCATTTTTTATATAACAGCTATACAAGCTGCTGAACCCAGTCTTCAGACGCCATTTTGACTCTTATAGCCGCCATCCTTTATATAAAAGCGACACAAGCTACTGGAACCATTCTGCAGCCGCCATTTTGTGTCTTATAACCGCCATTCTTTATATAACAGCTACACAAGGTACTGGAACCATGCTACAGTCGCCATTTTGTGTTTTATGGCCGCCATCTTTTGTAAAAGAGCTATACAGGCTGCTGGAACCATTCTACAGCCGCCATTTTGTGTCCTATGGCCGCTATTCTTTATATAACAGCTATACAAGCTGCTGAAGCCAGTCTTCAGCCGCCATTTTGAGTCTTATAGCCGCTTTCTTTTATATAACAGCTACACAAGGTACTGGAACCATGCTACAGTCGCCATTTTGTGTTTTATGGCCGCCATCTTTTGTAAAAGAGCTATACAGGCTGCTGGAACCATTCTACAGCCGCCATTTTGTGTTCTATGGCCGCTATTCTTTATATAACAGCTATACAGGCTGCTGGAACCATTCCACAGCCGCCATTTTAAGTCCTATGGCAGCCATCTTTTATATAACAGCTATACAAGCTGCTGAAGCCAGTCTAGCGGCCATCCTTCATATAACGGCTATACAAGCTACTCGCACCATTCTGCAGCCGCCATTTTGAGTCTTATAACCGCCATTCTTTATATAACAGCTTCACAAGCTACTGGAACCATTCTATAGTCGCCATTTTGTGTCTTATAGCCGCTACTCTTTATATAACAGCTATACAGGCTGCTCGAACCAATCTACAGTCGTCATTTTGTATTTTATGGCTGCCATCTTTTGTAAAACAGCTATACAGGCTGCTGGAACCATTCTACAGCCGCCATTTTGTGTCCTATGGCCGCTATTCTTTATATAACGGCAATACAGGCTGCTGGAACCATTCTACAGCCGCCATTTTAAGTCCTATAGCAGCCATTTTTTATATAACAGCTATACAAGCTGCTGAAGCCAGTCTTCAGCCGCCATCCTTTATATAACAGAGACACAAGCTACTGGAACCATTCTGCAGCCGCCATTTTGTGTCTTATAACCGCCATTCTTTATATAACAGCTACACAAGGTACTGGAACCATGCTACAGTCGCCATTTTGTGTTTTATGGCCGCCATCTTTTGTAAAAGAGCTATACAGGCTGCTGGAACCATTCTACAGCCGCCATTTTGTGTCCTATGGCCGCTTTTCTTTATGTAACAGCTACACAAGGTACTGAAGCTAGTTTACAGGCGCCATTTTGAGTCTTATAACCGCCATTCTTTATATAACAGAGACACAAGCTACTGGAACCATTCTGCAGCCGCCATTTTGTGTCTTATAACCGCCATTCTTTATATAACAGCTACACAAGGTACTGGAACCATGCTACAGTCACCATTTTGTGTTTTAGGGCCGCTATCTTTTGTAAGAGAGCTATACAGGCTGCTGGAACCATTCTACAGCCGCCATTTTGTGTCCTATGGCCGCTATTCTTTATATAACAGCTAAACAAGCTGCTGTAGCCAGTCTTCAGGCGCCGTTTTGACTCTCATAGCCGCAATCCTTTATATAACAGCTACACAAGCTACTGGAGCCGTTCTACAGTCGCCATTTTGTGTCTTATAACTGCCATTCTTTATATAACAGCTACACAAGCTACTGGAACCATTCTACAGTCGCCGTTTTGTGTTTTATGGCCGCCGTATTTTGTAAAAGAGCTAAACAGGCTGCTGCAACCATTCTGCAGCCGCCATTTTGAGTCTTATAACCGCCATTCTTTATATAACAGCTACACAAACTACTGGAGCCATTCTATAGTCGCCATTTTGTGTCTTATAGCCGCTACTCTTTACATAACAGCTATACAGGCTGCTCGAACCAATCTACAGTCGTCATTTCGTATTTTATGGCTGCCATCTTTTGTTAAACAGCTATACAGGCTGCTGGAACCATTCTACAGCCGCCATTTTGTGTCCTATGGCCGCTATTCTTTATATAACGACTATACAGGCTGCTGGAACCTTCTACAGCCGCCATTTTAAGGGGGGGGTATAGTTAATTCGGTGCAAAATCGGTCATTTTTTAAGAATTTTTATTGGCGATACGGATAGTCCCAGTTCAATTTTTGTTTGCCCGTGTGATAATACAACATTTAAACAATATGTGTGAAAATTTTCATCCAAAAATATTGAAAATTGCGTGAGATATAGGCAATCTTCGGCGGGACCTCGAAAAAGAAGTGGTTTGCGGTGTACATCGTAACTCGTCACAGAATCATCGGAAATGAAAAAATCAAATTGCATTAGTTAAAGGACAAAATTCCCCAGGTAACGCTGTCGAGTTTTTAATTTTTAAATGTGCTTTTCGATTTTTAAAGGCACTTGAAAGTCAAAAACCCCGATTTTCGCCCAAAAAACCAAGTTATTTGTTGTTGTAAAAATGATAAATTAAAAAAAAAAAAAAACTCGACAGCGTTACCTGAAGAATTTAGTGAAGAAGTACTGTGCAAAATTTCAAAACGATTTGGCCAGTAGATTTTGCAGGATCGTGTACACCGACTTTGAAAATGGCAACTTTTCAGGAGAGCGTTTTAAAGTTTTGGACACCCAAAAATCTAATACAAACGCGGTCGGCCACCCTGACTTCAACTGCCCATAACTTCAGAAGTTTCACTCGGATCGATCTAAAATTTTAACACACTATTCTTGAAATGTCGTGCATTCAGAAAAAAAAATAAAAAAAAATTGAAAAAAAAAAAAATTTTAATACTATACCCCCCCCTTAAGTCCTATAGCAGCCATTTTTTATATAACAGCTATACAAGCTGCTGTAGCCAGTCTTCAGCCGCCATTTTGACTCTTATAGCCGCCATCCTTTATATAACAGCGACACAAACTACTGGAACCATTCTGCAGCCGCCATTTTGTGTCCTATGGCCGCTATTCTTTATATAACGACTATACAGGCTGCTGGAACCTTCTACAGCCGCCATTTTAAGTCCTATAGCAGCCATTTTTTATATAACAGCTATACAAGCTGCTGAAGCCAGTCTTCAGCCGCCATTTTGACTCTTATAGCCGCCATCCTTTATATAACAGCGACACAAACTACTGGAACCATTCTACCGTCGCCATTTTGAGTCTTATAGCCGCTACTCTTTATATAACAGCTATACAGGCTGCTGGAACCAATCTACAGTCGCCATTTTGTGTTTTATAGCCGCCATCTTTTGTAAAACAGTTATACAGGCTGCTGGAACCATTCTGCAGCCGCCATTTTGTGTCCTATGGCCGCTTTTCTTTATATAACAGCTACACAAGCTACTGGAACCATTCAATAGTCGCCATTTTGTGTTTTATGGGCGCCGTCTTTTGTAAAAGAGCTATACAGGCTGCTGAAGCCAGTCTTCAGCCGCCATTTTGACTCTTATAGCCGCCATCCTTTATATAACAGCGACACAAACTACTGGAACCATTCTGCAGCCGCCATTTTGTGTCCTATGGCCGCTATTCTTTATATAACGACTATACAGGCTGCTGGAACCTTCTACAGCCGCCATTTTAAGTCCTATAGCAGCCATTCTTTATATAACAGCTATACAAGCGGCTGAAGCCAGTCTTCAGCCGCCATTTTGACTCTTATAGCCGCAATCCTTTATATAACAGCAACACAAGCTACTGGAGCCGTTCTACAGTCGCCATTTTGAGTCTTATGACTGCCATTCTATATATAACCATTCTACAGTCGCCATTTTGTGTTTTATGGCCGCCATCTTTTGTAAAAGAGTTATACAGGCTGCTGGAACCATTCTACAGCCGCCATTTTGTGTCCTATGGCCGCTTTTCTTTATATAACAGCTACACAAGCTACTGGAACCATTCAATAGTCGCCATTTTGTGTTTTATGGGCGCCGTCTTTTGTAAAAGAGCTATACAGGCTGCTGGAACCATTCTGCAGCCGCCATTTTTAGTCTTATAGCCGCTATCTTTTGTATAACAGCTACACAAGGTACTGGAACCATACTACAGTCGCCATTTTGTGTTTTATGGCCGCCATCTTTTGTAAAAAGAGCTATACAGCCTGCTGGAACCATTCTACAGCCGCCATTTTGTGTCCTATGGCCGCTATTCTTTATATAACGACTATACAGGCTGCTGGAACCTTCTACAGCCGCCATTTTAAGTCCTATAGCAGCCATTTTTTATATAACAGCTATACAATCTGCTGAAGCCAGTCTTCAGCCGCCATTTTGACTCTTATAGCCGCCATCCTTTATATAACAGCGACACAAACTACTGGAACCATTCTGCAGCCGCCATTTTGTGTCCTATGGCCGCTATTCTTTATATAACGACTATACAGGCTGCTGGAACCTTCTACAGCCGCCATTTTAAGTCCTATAGCAGCCATTTTTTATATAACAGCTATACAAGCTGCTGAAGCCAGTCTTCAGCCGCCATTTTGACTCTTATAGCCGCCATCCTTTATATAACAGCGACACAAACTACTGGAACCATTCTACAGTCGCCATTTTGAGTCTTATAGCCGCTACTCTTTATATAACAGCTATACAGGCTGCTGGAACCAATCTACAGTCGCCATTTTGTGTTTTATAGCCGCCGTCTTTTGTAAAACAGTTATACAGGCTGCTGGAACCATTCTGCAGCCGCCATTTTGTGTCCTATGGCCGCTTTTCTTTATATAACAGCTACACAAGCTACTGGAACCATTCAATAGTCGCCATTTTGTGTTTTATGGGCGCCGTCTTTTGTAAAAGAGCTATACAGGCTGCTGAAGCCAGTCTTCAGCCGCCATTTTGACTCTTATAGCCGCCATCCTTTATATAACAGCGACACAAACTACTGGAACCATTCTGCAGCCGCCATTTTGTGTCCTATGGCCGCTATTCTTTATATAACGACTATACAGGCTGCTGGTACCTTTTACAGCCGCCATTTTAAGTCCTATAGCAGCCATTCTTTATATAACAGCTATACAAGCGGCTGAAGCCAGTCTTCAGCCGCCATTTTGACTCTTATAGCCGCAATCCTTTATATAACAGCAACACAAGCTACTGGAGCCGTTCTACAGTCGCCATTTTGAGTCTTATGACTGCCATTCTATATATAACCATTCTACAGTCGCCATTTTGTGTTTTATGGCCGCCATCTTTTGTAAAAGAGTTATACAGGCTGCTGGAACCATTCTACAGCCGCCATTTTGTGTCCTATGGCCGCTTTTCTTTATATAACAGCTACACAAGCTACTGGAACCATTCAATAGTCGCCATTTTGTGTTTTATGGGCGCCGTCTTTTGTAAAAGAGCTATACAGGCTGCTGGAACCATTCTGCAGCCGCCATTTTTAGTCTTATAGCCGCTATCTTTTGTATAACAGCTACACAAGGTACTGGAACCATACTACAGTCGCCATTTTGTGTTTTATGGCCGCCATCTTTTGTAAAAGAGCTATACAGCCTGCTGGAACCATTCTACAGCCGCCATTTTGTGTCCTATGGCCGCTATTCTTTATATAACAGCTATACAAGCTGCTGAAGCCAGTCTTCAGCCGCCATTTTGACTCTTATAGCCGCAATCCTTTATATAACAGCAACACAAGCTACTGGAGCCGTTCTACAGTCGCCATTTTGAGTCTTATAACTGCCATTCTATATATAACCATTCTACAGTCGCCATTTTGTGTTTTATGGCCGCCATCTTTTGTAAAAGAGCTATACAGGCTGCTGGAACCATTCTACAGCCGCCATTTTGTGTCCTATGGCCGCTTTTCTTTATGTAACAGCTACACAAGGTACTGGAACCATGCTACAGTCGCCATTTTGTGTTTTATGGCCGCCATCTTTTGCAAAAGAGCTATACAGGCTGCTGGAACCATTCTACAGCCGCCATTTTGTGTCCTATGGCCGCTTTTCTTTATATAACATCTACACAAGCTACTGGAACCATTCAATAGTCGCCATTTTGACTCTTATAGCCGCAATCCTTTATATAACAGTTACACAAGCTACTGGAGCCGTTCTACAGTCGCCATTTTGAGTCTTATAACTGCCATTCTATATATAGCCATTCTACAGTCGCCATTTTGTGTTTTATGTCCGCCATCTTTTGTAAAAGAGCTATACAGGCTGCTGGAACCATTCTACAGCCGCCATTTTGTGTCCTATGGCCGCTATTCTTTATATAACAGCTATACAAGCTGCTGAAGCCAGTCTTCAGCCGCCATTTTGACTCTTTTAGCCGCAATCCTTTATATAATAGCAAGACAAGCTACTGGAGCCGTTCTACAGTCGCCATTTTGAGTCTTATAACTGCCATTCTATATATAACCATTCTACAGTCGCCATTTTGTGTTTTATGGCCGCCATCTTTTGTAAAAGAGCTATACAGGCTGCTGGAACCATTCTACAGCCGCCATTTTGTGTCCTGTGGCCGCTTTTCTTTATGTAACAGCTGCACAAGGTACTGAAGCTAGTTTACGGCCGCCATTTTGACTCTTATAGCCGCCATCCTTTATATAACGGCTATACAAGCTACTCGCACCATTCTGCAGCCGCCATTTTGAGTCTTATAACCGCCATTCTTTATATAACAGCTTCACAAGCTACTGGAACAATTCTATAGTCGCCATTTTGTGTCTTATAGCCGCTACTCTTTATATAACAGCTCTACAGGCTGCTCGATCCAATCTACAGTCGTCATTTCGTATTTTATGGCTGCCATCTTTTGTAAAACAGCAATACAGGCTGCTGGAACCATTCTACAGCCGCCATTTTAAGTCCTATAGCAGCCATTTTTTATATAACAGCTATACAAGCTGCTGAAGCCAGTCTTCAGCCGCCATCCTTTATATAACAGCGACACAAGCTACTGGAACCATTCTGCAGCCGCCATTTTGTGTCTTATAACCGCCATTCTTTATATAACAGCTACACAAGGTACTGGAACCATGCTACAGTCACCATTTTGTGTTTTAGGGCCGCTATCTTTAGTAAAAGAACTATACAGGCTGCTGGAACCATTCTACAGCCGCCATTTTGTGTCCTATAGCAGCCATTTTTTATATAACAGCTATACAAGCTTCTGAAGCCAGTCTTCAGCCGCCATTTTGACTCTTATAGCCGCCATCCTTTATATAAAAGCTATACAAGCTGCTGTAGCCAGTCTTCAGCCGCCATTTTGACTCTCATAGCCGCAATCCTTTATATAACAGCTACACAAGCTACTGGAGCCGTTCTACAGTCGCCATTTTGAGTCTTATAACTGCCATTTTTTATATAACAGCTACACAAGCTACTGGAACCATTCTACAGTCGCCGTTTTGTGTTTTATGGCCGCCGTCTTTTGTAAAAGAGCTAAACAGGCTGCTGCAACCATTCTGCAGCCGCCATTTTGAGTCTTATAACCGCCATTCTTTATATAACAGCTACACAAACTACTGGAGCCATTCTATAGTCGCCATTTTGTGTCTTATAGCCGCTACTCTTTATATAACAGCTATACAGGCTGCTCGAACCAATCTACAGTCGTCATTTCGTATTTTATGGCTGCCATCTTTTGTAAAACAGCTATACAGGCTGCTGGAACCATTCTACAGCCGCCATTTTGTGTCCTATGGCCGCTATTCTTTATATAACGACTATAGAGGCTGCTGGAACCTTCTACAGCCGCCATTTTAAGTCCTATAGCAGCCATTTTTTATATAACAGCTATACAAGCTGCTGAAGCCAGTCTTCAGCCGCCATTTTGACTCTTATAGCCGCCATCCTTTATATAACAGCGACACAAACTACTGGAACCATTCTGCAGCCGCCATTTTGTGTCCTATGGCCGCTATTCTTTATATAACGACTATACAGGCTGCTGGAACCTTCTACAGCCGCCATTTTAAGTCCTATAGCAGCCATTTTTTATATAACAGCTATACAAGCTGCTGAAGCCAGTCTTCAGCCGCCATTTTGACTCTTATAGCCGCCATCCTTTATATAACAGCGACACAAACTACTGGAACCATTCTACAGTCGCCATTTTGAGTCTTATAGCCGCTACTCTTTATATAACAGCTATACAGGCTGCTGGAACCAATCTACAGTCGCCATTTTGTGTTTTATAGCCGCCATCTTTTGTAAAACAGTTATACAGTCTGCTGGAACCATTCTGCAGCCGCCATTTTTTGTCCTATGGCCGCTATTCTTTATATAACAGCTATACAAGCTGCTGAAGCCAGTCTTCAGCCGCCATTTTGACTCTTATAGCCGCAATCCTTTATATAACAGCAACACAAGCTACTGGAACCATTCTACAGCCGCCATTTTGTGTCCTATGGCCGCTATTCTTTATATAACGGCAATACAGGCTGCTGGAACCATTCTACAGCCGCCATTTTAAGTCCTATAGCAGCCATTTTTTATATAACAGCTATACAAGCTGCTGAAGCCAGTCTTCAGCCGCCATCCTTTATATAACAGCGACACAAGCTACTGGAACCATTCTGCAGCCGCCATTTTGTGTCTTATGGCCGCTATCTTTTGTAAAAGAGCTATACAGGCTGCTGGAACCATTCTACAGCCGCCATTTTGTGTCCTATGGCCGCTATTCTTTATATAACAGCTATACAAGCTGCTGAAGCCAGTCTTCAGCCGCCATTTTGACTCTTGTAGCCGCATGCCTTTATATAACAGCTACACAAGCTACTGGAGTCGTTCTAAAGTCGCCATTTTGAGTCTTATAACTGCCATTCTATATATAACCATTCTACAGTCGCCATTTTGTGTTTTATGGCCGCCATCTTTTGTAAAAGAGCTATACAGGCTGCTGGAACCATTCTACAGCCGCCATTTTGTGTCCTATGGCCGCTATTCTTTATATAACAGCTATACAAGCTGCTGAAGCCAGTCTTCAGCCGCCATTTTGACTCTTATAGCCGCAATCCTTTATATAACAGCTACACAAGCTACTGGAGCCGTTCTACAGTCGCCATTTTGAGTCTTATAAATGCCATTCTATATATAACCATTCTACAGTCGCCATTTTGTGTCCTATGGACGCTTTTCTTTATATAACAGCTACACAAGCTACTGGAACCATTCTACCGCTATTCTTTATATAACGGCAATACAGACTGCTGGAACCATTCTACAGCCGCCATTTTAAGTCCTATAGCAGCCATTTTTTATATAACAGCTATACAAGCTGCTGAAGCCAGTCTTCAGCCGCCATCCTTTATATAACAGCGACACAAGCTACTGGAACCATTCTGCAGCCGCCATTTTGTGTCTTATAACCGCCATTCTTTATATAACAGCTACACAAGGTACTGGAACCATGCTACAGTCACCATTTTGTGTTTTAGGGCCGCTATCTTTTGTAAGAGAGCTATACAGGCTGCTGGAACCATTCTACAGCCGCCATTTTGTGTCCTATGGCCGCTATTCTTTATATAACAGCTAAACAAGCTGCTGTAGCCAGTCTTCAGGCGCCGTTTTGACTCTCATAGCCGCAATCCTTTATATAACAGCTACACAAGCTACTGGAGCCGTTCTACAGTCGCCATTTTGTGTCTTATAACTGCCATTCTTTATATAACAGCTACACCATTCTACAGTCGCCGTTTTGTGTTTTATGGCCGCCGTATTTTGTAAAAGAGCTAAACAGGCTGCTGCAACCATTCTGCAGCCGCCATTTTGAGTCTTATAACCGCCATTCTTTATATAACAGCTACACAAACTACTGGAGCCATTCTATAGTCGCCATTTTGTGTCTTATAGCCGCTACTCTTTACATAACAGCTATACAGGCTGCTCGAACCAATCTACAGTCGTCATTTCGTATTTTATGGCTGCCATCTTTTGTTAAACAGCTATACAGGCTGCTGGAACCATTCTACAGCCGCCATTTTGTGTCCTATGGCCGCTATTCTTTATATAACGACTATACAGGCTGCTGGAACCTTCTACAGCTGGAGCCGTTCTACAGTCGCCATTTTGAGACTTATGACTGCCATTCTATATATAACCATTCCACAGTCGCCATTTTGTGTTTTATGGCCGCCATCTTTTGTAAAAGAGTTATACAGGCTGCTGGAACCATTCTACAGCCGCCATTTTGTGTCCTATGGCCGCTTTTCTTTATATAACAGCTACACAAGCTACTGGAACCATTCAATAGTCGCCATTTTGTGTTTTATGGGCGCCGTCTTTTGTAAAAGAGCTATACAGGCTGCTGGAACCATTCTGCAGCCGCCATTTTTAGTCTTATAGCCGCTATCTTTTGTATAACAGCTACACAAGGTACTGGAACCATACTACAGTCGCCATTTTGTGTTTTATGGCCGCCATCTTTTGTAAAAGAGCTATACAGCCTGCTGGAACCATTCTACAGCCGCCATTTTGTGTCCTATGGCCGCTATTCTTTATATAACGACTATACAGGCTGCTGGAACCTTCTACAGCCGCCATTTTAAGTCCTATAGCAGCCATTTTTTATATAACAGCTATACAAGCTGCTGAAGCCAGTCTTCAGCCGCCATTTTGACTCTTATAGCCGCCATCCTTTATATAACAGCGACACAAACTACTGGAACCATTCTGCAGCCGCCATTTTGTGTCCTATGGCCGCTATTCTTTATATAACGACTATACAGGCTGCTGGAACCTTCTACAGCCGCCATTTTAAGTCCTATAGCAGCCATTTTTTATATAACAGCTATACAAGCTGCTGAAGCCAGTCTTCAGCCGCCATTTTGACTCTTATAGCCGCCATCCTTTATATAACAGCGACACAAACTACTGGAACCATTCTACAGTCGCCATTTTGAGTCTTATAGCCGCTACTCTTTATATAACAGCTATACAGGCTGCTGGAACCAATCTACAGTCGCCATTTTGTGTTTTATAGCCGCCATCTTTTGTAAAACAGTTATACAGGCTGCTGGAACCATTCTGCAGCCGCCATTTTGTGTCCTATGGCCGCTTTTCTTTATATAACAGCTACACAAGCTACTGGAACCATTCAATAGTCGCCATTTTGTGTTTTATGGGCGCCGTCTTTTGTAAAAGAGCTATACAGGCTGCTGAAGCCAGTCTTCAGCCGCCATTTTGACTCTTATAGCCGCCATCCTTTATATAACAGCGACACAAACTACTGGAACCATTCTGCAGCCGCCATTTTGTGTCCTATGGCCGCTATTCTTTATATAACGACTATACAGGCTGCTGGTACCTTTTACAGCCGCCATTTTAAGTCCTATAGCAGCCATTCTTTATATAACAGCTATACAAGCGGCTGAAGCCAGTCTTCAGCCGCCATTTTGACTCTTATAGCCGCAATCCTTTATATAACAGCAACACAAGCTACTGGAGCCGTTCTACAGTCGCCATTTTGAGTCTTATGACTGCCATTCTATATATAACCATTCTACAGTCGCCATTTTGTGTTTTATGGCCGCCATCTTTTGTAAAAGAGTTATACAGGCTGCTGGAACCATTCTACAGCCGCCATTTTGTGTCCTATGGCCGCTTTTCTTTATATAACAGCTACACAAGCTACTGGAACCATTCAATAGTCGCCATTTTGTGTTTTATGGGCGCCGTCTTTTGTAAAAGAGCTATACAGGCTGCTGGAACCATTCTGCAGCCGCCATTTTTAGTCTTATAGCCGCTATCTTTTGTATAACAGCTACACAAGGTACTGGAACCATACTACAGTCGCCATTTTGTGTTTTATGGCCGCCATCTTTTGTAAAAGAGCTATACAGCCTGCTGGAACCATTCTACAGCCGCCATTTTGTGTCCTATGGCCGCTATTCTTTATATAACAGCTATACAAGCTGCTGAAGCCAGTCTTCAGCCGCCATTTTGACTCTTATAGCCGCAATCCTTTATATAACAGCAACACAAGCTACTGGAGCCGTTCTACAGTCGCCATTTTGAGTCTTATAACTGCCATTCTATATATAACCATTCTACAGTCGCCATTTTGTGTTTTATGGCCGCCATCTTTTGTAAAAGAGCTATACAGGCTGCTGGAACCATTCTACAGCCGCCATTTTGTGTCCTATGGCCGCTTTTCTTTATGTAACAGCTACACAAGGTACTGGAACCATGCTACAGTCGCCATTTTGTGTTTTATGGCCGCCATCTTTTGCAAAAGAGCTATACAGGCTGCTGGAACCATTCTACAGCCGCCATTTTGTGTCCTATGGCCGCTTTTCTTTATATAACATCTACACAAGCTACTGGACCCATTCAATAGTCGCCATTTTGACTCTTATAGCCGCAATCCTTTATATAACAGTTACACAAGCTACTGGAGCCGTTCTACAGTCGCCATTTTGAGTCTTATAACTGCCATTCTATATATAACCATTCTACAGTCGCCATTTTGTGTTTTATGTCCGCCATCTTTTGTAAAAGAGCTATACAGGCTGCTGGAACCATTCTACAGCCGCCATTTTGTGTCCTATGGCCGCTATTCTTTATATAACAGCTATACAAGCTGCTGAAGCCAGTCTTCAGCCGCCATTTTGACTCTTTTAGCCGCAATCCTTTATATAATAGCAAGACAAGCTACTGGAGCCGTTCTACAGTCGCCATTTTGAGTCTTATAACTGCCATTCTATATATAACCATTCTACAGTCGCCATTTTGTGTTTTATGGCCGCCATCTTTTGTAAAAGAGCTATACAGGCTGCTGGAACCATTCTACAGCCGCCATTTTGTGTCCTATGGCCGCTTTTCTTTATATAACAGCTGCACAAGGTACTGAAGTTAGTTTACGGCCGCCATTTTGACTCTTATAGCCGCCATCCTTTATATAACGGCTATACAAGCTACTCGCACCATTCTGCAGCCGCCATTTTGAGTCTTATAACCGCCATTCTTTATATAACAGCTTCACAAGCTACTGGAACAATTCTATAGTCGCCATTTTGTGTCTTATAGCCGCTACTCTTTATATAACAGCTCTACAGGCTGCTCGATCCAATCTACAGTCGTCATTTCGTATTTTATGGCTGCCATCTTTTGTAAAACAGCAATACAGGCTGCTGGAACCATTCTACAGCCGCCATTTTAAGTCCTATAGCAGCCATTTTTTATATAACAGCTATACAAGCTGCTGAAGCCAGTCTTCAGCCGCCATCCTTTATATAACAGCGACACAAGCTACTGGAACCATTCTGCAGCCGCCATTTTGTGTCTTATAACCGCCATTCTTTATATAACAGCTACACAAGGTACTGGAACCATGCTACAGTCACCATTTTGTGTTTTAGGGCCGCTATCTTTAGTAAAAGAACTATACAGGCTGCTGGAACCATTCTACAGCCGCCATTTTGTGTCCTATAGCAGCCATTTTTTATATAACAGCTATACAAGCTTCTGAAGCCAGTCTTCAGCCGCCATTTTGACTCTTATAGCCGCCATCCTTTATATAAAAGCTATACAAGCTGCTGTAGCCAGTCTTCAGCCGCCATTTTGACTCTCATAGCCGCAATCCTTTATATAACAGCTACACAAGCTACTGGAGCCGTTCTACAGTCGCCATTTTGAGTCTTATAACTGCCATTTTTTATATAACAGCTACACAAGCTACTGGAACCATTCTACAGTCGCCGTTTTGTGTTTTATGGCCGCCGTCTTTTGTAAAAGAGCTAAACAGGCTGCTGCAACCATTCTGCAGCCGCCATTTTGAGTCTTATAACCGCCATTCTTTATATAACAGCTACACAAACTACTGGAGCCATTCTATAGTCGCCATTTTGTGTCTTATAGCCGCTACTCTTTATATAACAGCTATACAGGCTGCTCGAACCAATCTACAGTCGTCATTTCGTATTTTATGGCTGCCATCTTTTGTAAAACAGCTATACAGGCTGCTGGAACCATTCTACAGCCGCCATTTTGTGTCCTATGGCCGCTATTCTTTATATAACGACTATAGAGGCTGCTGGAACCTTCTACAGCCGCCATTTTAAGTCCTATAGCAGCCATTTTTTATATAACAGCTGCCACAATGTTTGTGGCGGGGCGGAAGGATCCAAATTAATACAAGGGGTTGGCGGTGCCAATTTCTTCGGGTGGTGAGTGAGTGGTGAATTGATAACGCGCGATAACTTCGGTTACAAAAACTTATACTTTATTCATTAATATTCATAGGTTGCCCGACACACACGAAAATGTCTCGGGTTAAAATATATACAATTCGAAAGGAGGAAAAATTCAATGGAAAGAAGGAACGGGTGTTGTGTAGCCACAAGCTACTGGAGTCGTTCTAAAGTCGCCATTTTGAGTCTTATAACTGCCATTCTATATATAACCATTCTACAGTCGCCATTTTGTGTTTTATGGCCGCCATCTTTTGTAAAAGAGCTATACAGGCTGCTGAAGCCAGTCTTCAGCCGCCATTTTGACTCTTATAGCCGCCATCCTTTATATAACAGCGACACAAACTACTGGAACCATTCTGCAGCCGCCATTTTGTGTCCTATGGCCGCTATTCTTTATATAACGACTATACAGGCTGCTGGAACCTTCTACAGCCGCCATTTTAAGTCCTATAGCAGCCATTTTTTATATAACAGCTATACAAGCTGCTGAAGCCAGTCTTCAGCCGCCATTTTGACTCTTATAGCCGCCATCCTTTATATAACAGCGACACAAACTACTGGAACCATTCTACAGTCGCCATTTTGAGTCTTATAGCCGCTACTCTTTATATAACAGCTATACAGGCTGCTGGAACCAATCTACAGTCGCCATTTTGTGTTTTATAGCCGCCATCTTTTGTAAAACAGTTATACAGGCTGCTGGAACCATTCTGCAGCCGCCATTTTTTGTCCTATGGCCGCTATTCTTTATATAACAGCTATACAAGCTGCTGAAGCCAGTCTTCAGCCGCCATTTTGACTCTTATAGCCGCAATCCTTTATATAACAGCAACACAAGCTACTGGAACCATTCTACAGCCGCCATTTTGTGTCCTATGGCCGCTATTCTTTATATAACGGCAATACAGGCTGCTGGAACCATTCTACAGCCGCCATTTTAAGTCCTATAGCAGCCATTTTTTATATAACAGCTATACAAGCTGCTGAAGCCAGTCTTCAGCCGCCATCCTTTATATAACAGCGACACAAGCTACTGGAACCATTGTGCAGCCGCCATTTTGTGTCTTATGGCCGCCATCTTTTGTAAAAGAGCTATACAGGCTGCTGGAACCATTCTACAGCCGCCATTTTGTGTCCTATGGCCGCTATTCTTTATAAAACAGCTATACAAGCTGCTGAAGCCAGTCTTCAGCCGCCATTTTGACTCTTGTAGCCGCATGCCTTTATATAACAGCTACACAAGCTACTGGAGTCGTTCTAAAGTCGCCATTTTGAGTCTTATAACTGCCATTCTGTATATAACCATTCTACAGTCGCCATTTTGTGTTTTATGGCCGCCATCTTTTGTAAAAGAGCTATACAGGCTGCTGGAACCATTCTACAGCCGCCATTTTGTGTCCTATGGCCGCTATTCTTTATAAAACAGCTATACAAGCTGCTGAAGCCAGTCTTCAGCCGCCATTTTGACTCTTGTAGCCGCATGCCTTTATATAACAGCTACACAAGCTACTGGAGTCGTTCTAAAGTCGCCATTTTGAGTCTTATAACTGCCATTCTATATATAACCATTCTACAGTCGCCATTTTGTGTTTTATGGCCGCCATCTTTTGTAAAAGAGCTATACAGGCTGCTGGAACCATTCTACAGCCGCCATTTTGTGTCCTATGGCCGCTATTCTTTATATAACAGCTATACAAGCTGCTGAAGCCAGTCTTCAGCCGCCATTTAAACTCTTATAGCCGCAATCCTTTATATAACAGCTACACAAGCTACTGGAGCCGTTCTACAGTCGCCATTTTGAGTCTTATAAATGCCATTCTATATATAACCATTCTACAGTCGCCATTTTGTGTCCTATGGACGCTTGTCTTTATATAACAGCTACACAAGCTACTGGAACCATTCTACCGCTATTCTTTATATAACGGCAATACAGGCTGCTGGAACTATTCTACAGCCGCCATTTTAAGTCCTATAGCAGCCATTTTTTATATAACAGCTATACAAGCTGCTGAAGCCAGTCTACAGCCGCCATCCTTTATATAACAGCGACACAAGCTACTGGAACCATTCTGCAGCCGCCATTTTGTGTCTTATAACCGCCATTCTTTATATAACAGCTACACAAGGTACTGGAGCCAAGCTACAGTCGCCATTTTGTGTTTTAGGGCCGCCATCTTTTGTAAAAGAGCTATACAGGCTGCTGGAACCATTCTACAGCCGCCATTTTGTGTCCTATGGCCGCTATTCTTTATATAACAGCTAAACAAGCTGCTGAAGCCAGTCTTCAGCCGCCATTTTGACTCTCATAGCCGCAATCCTTTATATAACAGCTACACAAGCTACTGGAGCCGTTCTACAGTCGCCATTTTGAGTCTTATAACTGCCATTCTTTATATAACAGCTACACAAGCTACTGGAACCATTCTACAGTCGCCGTTTTGTGTTTTATGGCCGCCGTCTTTTGTAAACGAGCTAAACAGGCTGCTGCAACCATTCTGCAGCCGCCATTTTGAGTCTTATAACCGCCATTCTTTATATAAAAGCTACACAAACTACTGGAGCCATTCTATAGTCGCCATTTTGTGTCTTATAGCCGCTACTCTTTATATAACAGCTATACAGGCTGCTCGAACCAATCTACAGTCGTCATTTTGTATTTTATGGCTGCCATCTTTTGTAAAACAGCTATACAGGCTGCTGGAACCATTCTACAGCCGCCATTTTGTGTCCTATGGCCGCTTTTCATTATATAACGACTATACAGGCTGCTGGAACCTTCTACAGCCGCCATTTTAAGTCCTATAGCAGCCATTTTTTATATAACAGCTTTACAAGCTGCTGAAGCCAGTCTTCAGCCGCCATTTTGACTCTTATAGCCGCCATCCTTTATATAACAGCGACACAAACTACTGGAACCATTCTGCAGCCGCCATTTTGTGTCCTATGGCCGCTATTCTTTATATAACGACTATACAGGCTGCTGGAACCTTCTACAGCCGCCATTTTAAGTCCTATAGCAGCCATTTTGTATATAACAGCTATACAAGCTGCTGAAGCCAGTCTTCAGCCGCCATTTTGACTCTTATAGCCGCCATCCTTTATATAACAGCGACACAAACTACTGGAACCATTCTGCAGCCGCCATTTTGTGTCTTATAACCGCCATTCTTTATATAACAGCTACACAAGGTACTGGAACCATGCTACAGTCGCCATTTTGTAAAAGAGCTATACAGGCTGCTGGAACCATTCTACAGCCGCCATTTTGTGTCCTATGGCCGCTATTCTTTATATAACAGCTATACAAGCTGCTGAAGCCAGTCTTCAGCCGCCATTTTGACTCTTATAGCCGCAATCCTTTATATAACAGCTACACAAGCTACTGGAGTCGTTCTAAAGTCGCCATTTTGAGTCTTATAACTGCCATTCTGTATATAACCATTCTACAGTCGCCATTTTGTGTTTTATGGCCGCCATCTTTTGTAAAAGAGCTATACAGGCTGCTGGAACCATTCTACAGCCGCCATTTTGTGTCCTATGGCCGCTATTCTTTATAAAACAGCTATACAAGCTGCTGAAGCCAGTCTTCAGCCGCCATTTTGACTCTTATAGCCGCAATCCTTTATATAACAGCTACACAAGCTACTGGAGCCGTTCTACAGTCGCCATTTTGAGTCTTATAAATGCCATTCTATATATAACCATTCTACAGTCGCCATTTTGTGTCCTATGGACGCTTTTCTTTATATAACAGCTACACAAGCTACTGGAACCATTCTACAGCCGCCATTTTGTGTCCTATGGCCGCTATTCTTTATATAACAGCTACACAAGCTACTGGAACCATTCAATAGTCGCCATTTTGTGTCTTATAGCCGCTACTCTTTATATAACAGCTGTACAGGCTGCTGGAACCAATCTACAGTCGCCATTTTGTGTTTTGTAGCCGCCATCTTTTGTAAAACAGTTATACAGGCTGCTGGAACCATTCTGCAGCCGCCATTTTGTGTCCTATGGCCGCTATTCTTTATATAACAGCTATACAAGCTGCTGAAGCCAGTCTTCAGCCGCCATTTTGACTCTTATAGCCGCAATCCTTTATATAACAGCAACACAAGCTACTGGAGCCGTTCTACAGTCGCCATTTTGAGTCTTATGACTGCCATTCTATATATAACCATTCTACAGTCGCCATTTTGTGTTTTATGGCCGCCATCTTTTGTAAAAGAGTTATACAGGCTGCTGGAACCATTCTACAGCCGCCATTTTGTGTCCTATGGCCGCTTTTCTTTATATAACAACTACACAAGCTACTGGAACCATTCAATAGTCGCCATTTTGTGTTTTATGGGCGCCGTCTTTTGTAAAAGAGCTATACAGGCTGCTGGAACCATTCTGCAGCCGCCATTTTAAGTCTTATAGCCGCTATCTTTTGTATAACAGCTACACAAGGTACTGGAACCATACTACAGTCGCCATTTTGTGTTTTATGGCCGCCATCTTTTGTAAAAGAGCTATACAGCCTGCTGGAACCATTCTACAGCCGCCATTTTGTGTCCTATGGCCGCTATTCTTTATATAACAGCTATACAAGCTGCTGAAGCCAGTCTTCAGCCGCCATTTTGACTCTTATAGCCGCAATCCTTTATATAACAGCAACACAAGCTACTGGAGCCGTTCTACAGTCGCCATTTTGAGTCTTATAACTGCCATTCTATATATAACCATTCTACAGTCGCCATTTTGTGTTTTATGGCCGCCGTCTTTTGTAAAAGAGCTATACAGGCTGCTGGAACCATTCTGCAGCCGCCATTTTGTGTCCTATGGCCGCTTTTCTTTATGTAACAGCTGCACAAGGTACTGGAACCATGCTACAGTCGCCATTTTGTGTTTTATGGCCGCCATCTTTTGCAAAAGAGCTATACAGGCTGCTGGAACCATTCTACAGCCGCCATTTTGTGTCCTATGGCCGCTTTTCTTTATATAACAGCTACACAAGCTACTGGAACCATTCAATAGTCGCCATTTTGACTCTTATAGCCGCAATCCTTTATATAACAGCTACACAAGCTACTGGAGCCGTTCTACAGTCGCCATTTTGAGTCTTATAACTGCCATTCTATATAT
The DNA here is from genome assembly GCA_018152135.1 of Drosophila paulistorum. Lineage (NCBI taxonomy): Eukaryota > Metazoa > Arthropoda > Insecta > Diptera > Drosophilidae > Drosophila > Drosophila paulistorum. The sequence goes on along the minus strand of JAECXG010000811.1, from coordinate 5,493 downwards.
AACCATTCTACAGTCGCCATTTTGTGTTTTATGGCCGCCATCTTTTGTAAAAGAGCTATACAGGCTGCTGGAACCATTCTACAGCCGCCATTTTGTGTCCTATGGCCGCTATTCTTTATATAACAGCTATACAAGCTGCTGAAGCCAGTCTTCAGCCGCCATTTTGACTCTTTTAGCCGCAATCCTTTATATAATAGCAACACAAGCTACTGGAGCCGTTCCACAGTTGCCATTTTGAGTCTTATAACTGCCATTCTATATGTAACAATTCTACAGTCGCCATTTTGTGTTTTATGGCCGCCATCTTTTGTAAAAGAGCTATACAGGCTGCTGGAACCATTCTACAGCCGCCATTTTGTGTCCTATGGCCGCTTTTCTTTATGTAACAGCTACACAAGGTACTGGAACCATGCTACAGTCGCCATTTTGTGTTTTATGGCCGCCATCTCTTGCAAAAGAGCTATACAGGCTGCTGGAACCATTCTACAGCCACCATTTTGTGTCCTATGGCCGCTTTTCTTTATATAACAGCTACACAAGCTACTGGAACCATTCTACAGTCGCCATTTTGTGTTTTAGGGCCGCCATCTTTTGTAAAAAGAGCTATACAGGCTGCTGGAACCATTCTACAGCCGCCATTTTATGTCCTATGGCCGCTATTCTTTATATAACAGCTAAACAAGCTGCTGAAGCCAGTCTTCAGCCGCCATTTTGACTCTCATAGCCGCAATCCTTTATATAACAGCTACACAAGCTACTGGAGCCGTTCTACAGTCGCCATTTTGAGTCTTATAACTGCCATTCTTTATATAACAGCTACACAAGCTACTGGAACCATTCTTTAGTCGCCGTTTTGTGTTTTATGGCCGCCGTCTTTTGTAAAAGAGTTAAACAGGCTGCTGCAACCATTCTGCAGCTGCCATTTTGAGTCTTATAACCGCCATTCTTTATATAACAGCTACACAAACTACTGGAGCCATTCTACAGTCGCCATTTTGTGTCTTTTGCCCGCCATCTTTTGTAAAAGAGCTATACAGGCTGCTGGAACCATTCTGCAGCCGCCATTTTGAATCTTATAGCTGCTATCTTTTATATAACAGCTACACAAAATACTGAAACCATTTTGTGTTTTATGGCCGCCATCTTTTGTAAAAGAGCTATACAAGCTGCTGGAACCATTCTGCAGCCGCCATTTTGTGTCCTATGGCCGCTTTTCTTTATGTAACAGCTGCACAAGGTACTGGAACCATGCTACAGTCGCCATTTTGTGTTTTATGGCCGCCATCTTTTGCAAAAGAGCTATACAGGCTGCTGGAAACATTCTACAGCCGCCATTTTGTGTCCTATGGCCGCTTTTCTTTATATAACAGCTACACAAGCTACTGGAACCATTCAATAGTCGCCATTTTGACTCTTATAGCCGCAATCCTTTATATAACAGCTACACAAGCTACTGGAGCCGTTCTACAGTCGCCATTTTGAGTCTTATAACTGCCATTCTATATATAACCATTCTACAGTCGCCATTTTGTGTTTTATGGCCGCCATCTTTTGTAAAAAGAGCTATACAGGCTGCTGGAACCATTCTACAGCCGCCATTTTGTGTCCTATGGCCGCTATTCTTTATATAACAGCTATACAAGCTGCTGAAGCCAGTCTTCAGCCGCCATTTTGACTCTTTTAGCCGCAATCCTTTATATAATAGCAACACAAGCTACTGGAGCCGTTCTACAGTCGCCATTTTGAGTCTTATAACTGCCATTCTATATGTAACAATTCTACAGTCGCCATTTTGTGTTTTATGGCCGCCATCTTTTGTAAAAGAGCTATACAGGCTGCTGGAACCATTCTACAGCCGCCATTTTGTGTCCTATGGCCGCTTTTCTTTATGTAACAGCTACACAAGGTACTGGAACCATGCTACAGTCGCCATTTTGTGTTTTATGGCCGCCATCTCTGGCAAAAGAGCTATACAGGCTGCTGGAACCATTCTACAGCCACCATTTTGTGTCCTATGGCCGCTTTTCTTTATATAACAGCTACACAAGCTACTGGAACCATTCTACAGTCGCCATTTTGTGTTTTAGGGCCGCCATCTTTTGTAAAAGAGCTATACAGGCTGCTGGAACCATTCTACAGCCGCCATTTTGTGTCCTATGGCCGCTATTCTTTATATAACAGCTAAACAAGCTGCTGAAGCCAGTCTTCAGCCGCCATTTTGACTCTCATAGCCGCAATCCTTTATATAACAGCTACACAAGCTACTGGAGCCGTTCTACAGTCGCCATTTTGAGTCTTATAACTGCCATTCTTTATATAACAGCTACACAAGCTACTGGAACCATTCTTTAGTCGCCGTTTTGTGTTTTATGGCCGCCGTCTTTTGTAAAAGAGCTAAACAGGCTGCTGCAACCATTCTGCAGCCGCCATTTTGAGTCTTATAACCGCCATTCTTTATATAACAGCTACACAAACTACTGGAGCCATTCTACAGTCGCCATTTTGTGTCTTTTGCCCGCCATCTTTTGTAAAAGAGCTATACAGGCTGCTGGAACCATTCTGCAGCCGCCATTTTGAATCTTATAGCTGCTATCTTTTATATAACAGCTACACAAAATACTGAAACCATTTTGTGTTTTATGGCCGCCATCTTTTGTAAAAGAGCTATACAAGCTGCTGAAGCCAGTCTTCAGTCGCCATTTTGACTCTTATAGCCGCAATCCTTTATATAACAGCTACACAAGCTACTGGAGCAGTTCTACAGTCGCCATTTTGAGTCTTATAACTGCCATTCTTTATATAACAGCTACGCAAGCTACTGGAACTGTCTTATAGCCGCTACTCTTTATATAACAGCTATACAGGCTCCCTGGAACCAATCTACAGTCGTCATTTTGTATTTTATGGCTGCCATCTTTTGTAAAACAGCTATACAGGCTGCTGGAACCATTCTACAGCCGCCATTTTGTGTCCTATAGCAGCCATTTTTTATATAACAGCTGTGCAAGCTGCTGAAGCCAGTCTTCAGCCGCCATTTTGACTCTTATAGCCGCAATCCTTTATATAACAGCGACACAAGCTACTGGAACTATTCTGCAGCCGCCATTTTGTGTCTTATAACCGCCATTCTTTATATAACAGCTACACAAGGTACTGGAACCATGCTACAGTCGCCATTTTGTGTTTTATGGCCGCTATTTTTTATATAACGGCAATACAGGCTGCTGGAACCATTCTACAGCCGCCATTTTGTCTCCTATGGCCACTTTTCTTTATATAAAAGCTATACAAGCTGTTGAAGCCAGTCTTCAGCCGCCATTTTGACTCTTATAGCCGCAATCCTTTAAATAACAGCTACACAAGCTACTGGAGCCGTTCTACAGTCGCCATTTTGAGTCTTATATCTGCCATTCTTTATATAACAGCTACACAAGGTACTGGAACCATTCTACAGTCGCCATTTTGTGTTTTATGGCCGCCATCTTTTGTAAAAGAGATATACAGGCTGCTGGAACCATTCTGCAGCCGCCATTTTTAGTCTTATAACCGCCATTCTTTATATAACAGCTACACAAGCTACTGGAGCCATTCTACAGTCGCCATTTTGTGTCTTTTGCCCGCCATCTTTTTTATAACAGCTTCACAAGCTACTGAAATCATTCTGCAGCCGCCATTTTGTGTCTAATAACCGCCATTCTTTATATAACAGCTACACAAGCTACTGGAGCCATTCTACAGTTGCCATTTTGTGTCTTTTGCCCGCCATCTTTTATAACAGCTACACAAGCTACTGGAGCCCTTCTACAGTCGCCATTTTGAGTCTTATAACAGCCATTCTTTATATAACAGCTACACAAGCTACTGGAACCATTCAATAGTCACCATTTTGAGTCTTATAACTGCCATTCTTTATATAACAGCTACGCAAGCTACTGGAACCAATCTACAGTCGCCATTTTGTGTTTTATGGCCGCCATCTTTTGTAAAACAGCTATACAGTCTGCTGAAGCCAGTCTACAGCCGCCATTTTGACTCTTATAGCCGCCATCCTTTATATAACGGCTATACAAGCTACTGGCATCATTCTGCAGCCGCCATTTTGAGTCTTTTAACCGCCATTCTTTATATAACAGCTACACAAGCTACTGGAACCATTCTATAGTCGCCATTTAGTGTCTTACAGCCTCTACTCTTTATATATAGCAGCTATACAGGCTGCTGGAACCATTCTACAGCCGCCATTTTGTGTCCTATGGTCGCTTTTCTTTATATAACAGCTACACAAGCTACTGGAACCATTCAATAGTCGCCGATTTGTGTCTTATAGCCGCTACTCTTTATATAACAGCTATACAGGCTGCTGGAATTATTCTGCAGCCGGCGTTTTGAGTCTTATAGCCGCTATCTTTTATATAACAGCTACACAAGGTACTGGAACCATGCTACAGTCGCCATTTTGTGTATTTTGCCCGCCATCTTTTTTATAACAGCTATACAGGCTACTGAAACCATTCTACAGTTGCCATTTAGTGTCTTATGGCCACCATCTTTTGTAAAACAGCTATACAGGCTGCTGGAACCATTCTACAGCCGCCATGTTTGGTATTATAGCCGACATATGGAACCATTCTACAGCTGCCATTTTTAGTTTTATAGCCGCCATATTTTATATAACAGCTACATACGCTACTGGAACCGTTCTACAGTCGCCATTTTGTGTCTTTTTGCCCTCCATCTTTTTTCTAACAGCTTCACAAGCTACTGGAACCATTCTGCAGCCGCCATTTTGTGTCCTTTAACCGCCATTCTTTATATAACAGCTATACAGGCTGCTGGAACCAATCTACAGTCGTCATTTTGTATTTTATGGCCGCTATCTTTTGTAAAACAGCTATACAAGCTGCTGAAGCCAGTCTTCAGACGCCATTTGAGTCTTATAACCGCCATTCTTTATATAACAGCTACACAAGGTACTGGAACCATTCTACAGTCGCCATTTTGTGTTTTATGGCCGCCATCTTTTGTAAAAAGCTATACAGGCTACTGGAACCATTCTACAGCCGCCATTTTAAGTCCTATAGCAGCCATTTTTTATATAACAGCTATACAAGTTGCCGAAGCCAGTCTTCAGCCGCCATTTTGACTCTTATAGCCGCCATCCTTTATATAACAGCGACACAAGCTACTGGAACCATTCTGCAGCCGCCATTTTGTGTCTTATAACCGCCATTCTTTATATAACAGCAACAAAGGTACTGGAACCATGCTATAGTCGCCATTTGTGTTTTATGGCCGCCATCTTTTTGTAAAAGAGCTATACAGGCTGCTGGAACCATTCTAACAGCCGCCATTTTGTGTCCTATGGCCGCTATTCTTTATATAACAGCTATACAAGCTGGAAGCCAGTCTTCAGCCGCCATTTCGACTCTTATAGCCGCAATCCTTTATATAACAGCTACACAAGCTACTGGTCGTTCTAAAGTCGCCATTTTG